>PVKZ01000200.1:488546-1179465 GCA_004027375.1 Macroglossus sobrinus
TTTCTTTCTTTTTTTTTTTTACCTATAAATCTGTATGGCAATAGGGGAGAGAACCGGAATTGACAGTTAAAGATACAGAGGTCAGCTTGCAGCCAAGCAAAAGGAGGAGATGCTAACACAGCCAGAACTCACTCACAGTGAAAGAGAGTGTCTGGGGGCTGGTGAGCTCTAAGTCATTTAAAATGCTCAGACTGAGAGAGACTGGGTGGGTGCTGTCAGGGATGGTGTGTGTGTGGGTCCAGGATGGGGGTGAGGATTGATTTTTGCTGACTAGGAGCTCTGAGGTGCTTCCAATTCATACTTCATGTTGAAGTGTTGAGTGCTGTGTTTGCCATAATACACCAGGATAGTCAGAGGTCTGTTTAATAGTTTGAGGACAGGGCCTACCCCCGCAGGTGCTTAGAGTGTTTGGATTCTTCTTGGTCTTTGATATATTTGAGCAAAAATTTTCTTCTGCCTTTTCTCAGATCTCCAGCCTAATAGAGCATACAATGAGCTAGGGGTCCAGTGTCCAGAGCTGGGTAGCTGAGAGTCATCTGCATGCTGAGACCGGGCCTGAGGCATCAGGCTGGAATTTTTTCCCATATCCCATGGTGGAAGGTGGGGCAAGGGGTGTAAGGCTAGAAAGCATTTAAAATGTTATCTAGAGAAGCTGTTTGGCCATATCCCTGTCAGAGCCACAGATCTATAAAATGCATTTGTGTGGATTAGAAAAAGGTACCCCCTGTACCAGGTGGACACAGCCCCCATAGTCTTCTGACTTGATGAAAGGAAGAGGTCTGGATTTTAGCTCCCACTTTCTCCCTCTTGTGCAGTGGGTAACATACACCATTGTGCTCAGTGGCCCTGATCTCTCTGCCCTGCTCCTCTCAGCTATGTCTTTTGTGTGCTGTGAGCTCAGGACTAGACATAGAAGAGAAATGGATCAATAATGAGAATGAGTAGGAGGCTCAAGGAATAGTTCCATATCAGAAATCAGCCACTTGGAAGACAAAGCCGCCCTAAGCCAGTGTTTAATATTAAGACTGATGTCTTGGCTCTTCTGGGCCTTTCCCAGAGCCGCAGAGCACAAGGGAGGCTGAAGACAAAGGGACATCTTCCAGGAATAAGTTTCCAGATGCCTTCTTCCCTCACTAGTCAGTGAAATGCTCTTATTTCTTTACTTGTGCTTAAAGACTTATATGTTAAATAATTTTTGATTTATGTGTATGTTTAACACATGCCTTTGATATCTGTCCATAATTTCATTCTGTTTTGATTTCCAAGCTCCTTGAAAGTACAGACTCTGAATTACATGATTAACATTACTCAGTAAAATGCCTGGCACATTGCCACCTGGAAATTTTAGATAAATGCAATGATGATAAAGTTCAGATTCCTTAGTCTGGCATTCTAACCTTTTTGTCACCTGACCCCTGAAACTTCTTCCCTCTCCACTTCTCATTTTAGCTTTCAGTATTCTATACAACAGCCAAACTGGCAACATTCCTTGGCCATCCCATCTCCATGACTTATCTCAAGCTATTTCCTCATCTGCACACCCCCTGCCCCTTCTCCTATCCCAGAGTAACTAATCCAACCCATCTTTGGAAGGTTAACCCTAATGTTTTCCCCATGATAGCTTTTCTGAGCTCTTGTGCAAGAGAGATCTTGCATCTTTGCCCTCTCGTGATACTTCATTTCAATTTTTTATAGATCTAATGACATTCTACCTTGTATCATTGCTTCCCTTGATAATCAGGGACTCGTTGAGAGCAGAGACTATATCCTATCCATCTTCTTCTCTGAAGGGCTCACCCCAGTCTAGGTACCTGGCATTTAGCTCTTTGACTTGTACAAGCCTCATCCCAGTTCTGAGTCTCAGTTTGCTCATCAGTGAGAGGTTAAATGAGATGATCTCTAAGGAACATGGTATAGTTCAAAGGCCTATGGACTATAGCCCACTAGAGGCTCATTGAATAACTAGAAGGTTATAAAGAGGACATCCTCCATCAGAAGAGGTAGCGTTTGAGGGGACTTGTTTATGGAAACCTAAACATGCATGGATGGCCAAGAAATTAAATTGAAAATTTAAACCTGATGCATCAGATTTCTCTCTTCCAATGAATGGGAATGACATTGACTCAGAAAACAGTTGGCATAAAGCCTCAACCTCTGTTCTTTGAAGTTGGTGCTAAGAGCTTCTCCTGTAGTTCCCTTTCCTCCCCTCAAGAAGCAAAGGTGGGTCTATGATACTTCCCCTGTGGTGGCGAGGGGCACCTTACTCACTGAAATCCAGGCTCCACCTGTGGTGAGGTTTAGACTGCATATGTGGTGTCCAGAGCCCTCATCAAAGTAGCTGCCTGCTATAGCACTGGTGACCCTGAACCAATATCTATTTTTGGCAATAATTATCAAGAATTTTATAAGCGCCTGGGTACGTGAGCAAATCTTTTAAAAATAGATCTATATTGTCTCCTCAGATTCCTGGCAGTGACTCAGCACACTGTACAGTAGCTGTGATTCACAGAGTAGGTAGCCACTAAAGGCCTATGGGTGAGTCTTGGCAGCTGTTCAGCTCAACCTCCTAGAACCCAGAGGGGCACAGCAAAGGAGAGGCGATACGTAGTAGAACTCACAGCCCTAGTCTTCCAAAATGCCAGTGTCTCTCTGCCTGGCCAACCATCAAGGACAAGGGCATTCGACAAGATAGCTTCAAAGGGTAGGGAAGGGGACACACTGAGATTCTGACACTCCAGTGTGGGGGCAGAGCAGATATCTACCTATACACTGTGGCAATGAGTAAAAGGGGTCCACAGGAAAGAAAGAGGAGGAGGGGACAGGGAATGCCCCAGCTGATAGAGGCCCAGCCAAGAGTCTTGGGCTTTGGGCCCAGCAGGGCTGCTGACTCATTATAGGCTCTTAATCTCCTGTGGAGGACAGGCCCAGCTCCTGGAAGCCTAGGGGGCTTAGAGGTGTTTGTGCAGCTACAGAAGTGAGGCCTGTGGGCTGGCATGGAGTCCTATGGACAGGAGGGAAGAGGAGCAGAGTGCAGTGAGAGAGAGCAGTGAGAGACAGAATGAGTCCTTAGAGACAGAGACTGCACCAACCTGAGACAGGAATGTTTGCAGAAGGGACTGACAGACAGAATGTGGGGGTGGTAGGTGGAAGTGGGGGAGAGTCAGGGAAACCTATACCCAAGAAGTCAGACTGTACACCCAGGTTTAGAAAGAGATGAATTATACATTTTTCAGTTTTCATAGCTGAGTCAAAGACTTCAATTTTCTCAATAAATATACCGAATCTGCTCAGAGGTTTAAAGAGCCTAATATGTTAAGTACTTTAACAGAAACCCAGTTAAGAGCTCTTGTTTCTCTTCTTTTGGCCTCTCTATTCCACCCCCTGCCCTCTGAGGACCCCAGTATTCCTTAATTCTCTACTCTGCTTCATTGTACAAACAGGAGATGAGAATAAAAACAACCCCCTTTCTACCTGCCTATTCAAATGCTGAGAGAATGATGAGTGGAGACCCAGGAAGAGGCTTGTGACTCCACATGCTCTGTGTAAAATGCTGAATCTTGGCACAAAATGTATAGAGTGGAGATAATGAAATATTTTGAAATATTTTCAGAAGTATTTCTATAGCTTATAAATCTTTTTGCTCTGGGGCTTCCCATTCACTGTAGCAGGGAGTGGCAGCTCTTCAAGGGAAAAAGCACATCTCTGCCATTGCTAAGGTTTCACTGTCAAATTACAATTTTGTGAGTCTCCCAAATGACAATAGGCTTGAAAGTCAAATGCTAAAGAAAGGATTTTCTAAAGGGCTAGAATATCAAATCATAGAATGTTATCAGTGGGAGGTCCCTAACCAGGCAGGAAGAGGAAGGGAAGAAGCCTATCTTCATATTTCCTACAGATCATAGGAAAAGGAAAGCAGAGAGGAGGAGTTGAGCAGTCAGATAGGCATGTGTCTCCATCTTCCCACTCCATTCTGGGAGAAGGGAGGATGTGTTTGGTAAGTCAAGGAAAATATTCTGTCCTCTTCTCAGAGTCTGTAAGGACCAGCTTACACTCTCCCTTCACCAGTTTAGGAGTATCAGTGGCCACATCAAATGAAATATAGCTAGCATGAAAATCTCTGGGCTCCTAGAGGCTGATAAGAAATTTAGCTAAAAGTGACTGGGGAGCTGGGAATGGGGGATGCCTGGAACTGTAGCCAAGATCAGCCTACCTAGGTAAGTTAGCCTGGAAGTTCACCTGAGGCCTCGTGGAACCCAGAGAAAACCCTGGATGGGCCAACTCAGCAGAGAGACAACTGAGCCTTAGCAACATTGCAGACATGAGCAGAACATGAGCAGACATGAGCAGAACATCCATCCGTTACCTATGGCTCGGTATGAGCCCTTGGCCTAGCAACTCTCAATCATGACTGCACAACAGATTCACCTGACATGAGTGAGCCCAGGCTCCATACCCAAAGGTTCTGATATCATTGGTCTGGGGTGAAGCTGTGGCATTTGGTGTCTTTTTAAAAAAACCTCCTGAGCTTGTGAACCAGGAAAGTGAATTGCTTCCTTCAGGATTAGAATTATCCTCCACACCAAGGCCAGGACTATAGTGAGGCAAGTGAGTCACCTTGGTTGCGAAATGGAAGGAGGCACTCACTATCAAGGTCACAAAAGCACAGGGTGGGTGCCTGAAAACGCCTCCTTCCACGTGTGTCCCAGGTGCCAGCTTTGCCTCACTCCAGCCCTGTCAACCTCCTCTGGGCCAGACAGATACCTTCCCTGGCCCATGATTCTCAGAAGTTGGCAGATGAAAGTGTCATGGGCCTAAAAGACCTGTTGGGGATTGGGCTCGGAAAGAGAGTAGGCAGAAAACCAAAGAATGGAACAGACCAACTATTACCTTAAGTGCTTTAAGGTTTTCTGGATGAGAATGGCGTGACATGACTATTGGCTACAAAATACAGCTTAGTCATTCCTGCCAGCCCTCTGAAGTCAGGACATTTTGGTTTAACTTACTATGAGGGTGGACTAGGTCCAGGGTTCTTCAGAAAGGGATTCGGGTTACACAAACCAATGTGTGTTCATGTTCTGTTAGAGTCGCAAAGACGAAGAGCGTGTGTGCCAGTCTCCTAATAGCATGTGGGCGAGACTCAGGAGGCCCTGCACAGCTTTTGGTTGCTCATCATTTGTCTCATCTAGAAATCAGTCTCAGTGAATCAGAAATCAGCACCACAGAAGGCAGTTTTTTGAGGAGTATTTGGAACCAATTAGATTGTTAGTGTGAGCTCAGGGCTCCAGTGAATGGCCCAGCACTGCAAAAGCACAGGGCTTCACATGCTAGGACAAATGCTTTCTTTGTCAATAATAAGAGCCCTTTGTTTCTCTCTGCCTGGCCTCCTCGCCCTCCCTGCTTCATCCTGTCCTTAACACATATCGTGAGTCCTCCAGAAGGAAACCTGACCTGGCATTGCCAAAGGAATCAGGCATGATACATCTGGGATGAGGTGCCATTCTGTGTTTTAACCCCAAGTCCTTCTTATAGGGGTAGGGACAAGGGTTCTGGCCTTTAGGAGCAGAGCTAGGTTTTGAATGGTGTCACAGCACTTTTAAAAGTCTTGTTCTGTTTCCATAATTTCCTGTTGCCTCAGCTTTGACAGCAGAGGGAAGAATTTTCAGTCAGTAGAAGAAGAGTTGGTAGGCAGGAGACTTAACTCCTGATCATATCACTGACACTCAGTCATGCTCTGGGCCCTGTAGTAGCCCCTGGTCCCAGGTCAAAAACCTCCAAATTCTGAACCAATTACCTTTAGAAAAAGAATTTGAGGTTTGACTTCCTTCAGATCTAACGGCTTGGCCAGATCTACTGGCAGAGGGGATCTGCCTGCTCCTGGGAGCTCTGGAGACAGTTAACATGTGAGCAGCTATTGAGGCTCTCTAATGAAGTAAGCCACTTCAGCTCAAGTTCTTTCTCTCTCAGTCTTGCTTTCTGCTGAGAAAAACAGCATCAGTGACCCATAAAACTCAAGAGCTATTTCCTTTACCCATTTGCTGGGATCTATTAATCACTTCCGATAGCCAGCAGCTAACCCATCTGCAAGACACCTGGTCTTGATTTAATTAATGTGCAAAGCAAAAGAACATCAAGCAGGTAAAAATCTGTAATTAACAATAGTCTCTCATGATTTTCTTTGTTGCTCCCACCCCTACCCTTTTCCAGGCAGTGGGAGGGAATGAGAAGGCAAGCATGGTTTAATCCCATCTTGAGTAATTACCCTGGAAAGCCCTCTAAAAAACCTGCTGGCTTTTTAACTCAGCAATTTGAGCTTGCATTTGGGAACATCATCAAATGTTTTGATCTATTCGCTTTTGTACATAAAGAAAACAAAGTACACCTAATTCTTATACAGTTTTGTCATAAGCATTAGAAACTCTTGGCACATGGCCACAGCTAGGAGGTTTGAGAGGGGCTGGCTTTGTCAGGAGGAGGAAATAGCTGGATGCTCTTAGAGTGAACATCAAGACAGAAGCCAAGAGGCTGGATCTCTGGTCCTTGCTCCCCACTGGCTCACAAGATGACACTGGACAGGACATGTCCCCTCCTGATCTCCATTTAAAACAACGAGGTAGGGCCAGATGATTTCTGAATTTCAAGGTTCCTCCTCCCCAAGCCCTGCCACTTACTGCTTCTAGGAAACGCATTCTTTTCTCACACCACGAATCCAGAAGTGAGGCAGCTTAGGCAGGAGCAAAGGTAACTAGGAATAGGGGCTTGATCTGCAGGCTTATCAAAATATTTAAGGTAAAGATGACCAATTATGGATTTTGAGATTCCTTTGAACAATGTCACACAGTGGATGCAGTGTAGAACCCGTAGCCACAGAGGAGAAAAAATTTAACTGGCCTCTGTGAATTTTGTGGGGCACCTGTGACCTCAGCCTTAATCAGTATCACATGCTCTCCTATAACACTAGAAAAGCACGCAGGTTTTAGGCACTCGCCCAAGTTAACCAATGCCATTGCCTTCCACACTATTGCATGCCCTTCTCCTCTGGAGGAAAAAAAGCAGAACTGGGCAACAGGGGCAGAGATCTATTCATTCATTTCTTCACTCAGGCATTCTTTCAGCAGATGCTAAGTACTTATAATACATGGGGCCCTAAGGAGAAAGTAGGAACTGAATGAAGCATAGCTCAGGGCTGCCAAAGAAACTTTGAGTGTCTATGTTCACTTCTTTGGTACTTTTTCTGTAGATTTATAAAAAGACAAAATAATTCACAAGAAGACTTATTTTCTAGCTCTTAATGAGCCTGAATGGCCACAGATCTTTAACATGCCCCCCTCTGTCTGTTGAGTTTCTATTCTGTTTTGAAGGCCCCATTGCATGTCACTCCCTGGGAAGCCTCTCCTGATATCCCTGGGCAGATACAGTCTCTTTGTCTTCTGGTCACCCATGGCATTTGTTGGTCCCACTCAATTGGTTATTTTATGTCTAGACTTGCACTCTTTTGAATATGTATGTGACTTATTTTCTTTGGGACTGGTAGCTCCTCAAGGGCAGGGATAATTGAGGAACAGGAAGGACAAACTTACTGGAGTGGTCAATATCTGGTTATGAGATCACCCTGTAGTTTTGTAAGTCTTGCCATTGAAAGAAATCGGGTAAAGTACACACAGGATCTCTCTGTATTACATCTCATGACTGCAAATACATCTATAATTATCTCCAAATAAAAAGTCACATTAAAGAATAAAACATAAGGCCTCAAATTGGGAAGAAATTCAAGAGATCCCCTAGTCCTGTCTTTACCCAATGTGTAAATCTCTGCCACAGAATCCCACATACGAATTTACCCGGCTTTTTTCATACTCCAGCAGTGGGGAATTCACTATCTCATGAGAGAGAGAGAGAGCACATCATTTTCAGACAGTTAAAATTCTATTCTGAAAGAAAATTGCCAGACTATCACTTCCCCTTGGAGCCCACACAGAACAAGTGGTTCCCTCATCCCCATGACAACCACCCAGGTATTTGAAGATGGTTATTATGTCCATCTGGGTCTCCTCCAGGATGCAAAGTTTCGGTTCCCCTAACTTATCTCCATAGCTTTGAGTTCTCACACCATTCTAGATCCTTTTCTCGGACTGTACCTCATATGTTACTCTGATCTGAAAAAGGATTAACAACCTCCTTAGCTCTGGACTCTCCACTGGTTCAAATGTGGTTAAAGACCACATTAGCACCTTTATGCTAACTCCATACCATTGGTTCATTTTAAATGTAGAGTCTACAAAAGCCCTTTGATTTTTTTGTTAAAACCAGCTGCAAGCAAACTTCCCATCCTCGCCACATTGGCAATTATTGTTTTGTTTATTTTTGAGTCACAAGCAGGACTTTACAGTTCTCTATACCCAGCTGCAGACCTAACCTTTCATCTGTTGGCATTTGAAGGTCTGAGTCTGTAGTGAGATGTTGAAGACCATGACTGAGAGCTGTGTCCTTGTGCATGCTACTGTGTGTTGGCCAATACCCAGCAGTGTACCCAGAGACGTGTGAGTACTTCCAGCACTGGCAACCTTAGGGTATTGCTCATTGTTGTTGAATAGCAAGATAGATTTATTTTTGTAATAAGCATTTACTGCAGAACAGCCTAACAGAACCTCCTGGGTTTCACAACTCTTCCAGCTTGGTTACATATGCAGAATGATGCCAGCCTGGCTGCCATCCTCATTCTCCATCCCCACAGAGACACTGACTGGGAACCGGAGCATCAGGTTAAGGCTCAGTGCCAAAGATCTGTGCCTGGGGCTCAGGGAGACAGGGAGGATGCCTCTGTGGGACATTAGAGGGCAGAGCTGTCTCACCTCCAACTAAAATAGAAGGCAAGGCTTTCATTCATGCTATTTAGAGCAGAGCAGCACAGAGCACTTGCTTATGTAAAATCAGTCCAATTCTCTTTAGAGAGAAATAAGCTCAGTCTAGAGCCCAGTGCCCAAAAGCTTTATCTTATCCTGTATTCTCTTCCTTTACCTTTCTTGGTATCAAAGCATTGTTGCATTGGCCCATAAGAGGCCAGCGGAAGCACAGCACTTTCTGTCCCTTTGTTTAAACATCATCATTGGCTCTCTTTATCATGGATTGTACTCTTGCCACTCTCTTCACAGGACTGACTCGTCTTCTTGGTGTGGCCTTCCTCCCCCTTTATTGTCAAAGCCCCTCCCATTCTTTTGTGACTTGGCTCAAATTCATGCTTATAGAAAGCCTTCTTTAGTTCTTTCAATAATTGTAATCTCACTCTTCTCTGTGCTTCTCTCTTTTCAATGACTGGGGAGACACAGTCCTGGCAAAATTCACAGAGGAGCTGCTGTGCTTAGTATTGGGACTTGCCTTATGTGGACCCTATTTTGTCTTGTTTCCATCTAGTCAATACCTGTGGCAAAGTCTCATTGGTGTTCCCCAGTACCTATCTATCTCTTCTTCATGGCAGTAGAAATATTAGCAGAGCACATGATCGCTCAGAATAAACACCATTTTCCTTTGCAGCTAGGCATTGCCATGTAACCAAGTTCTGGTCAATGGAATATGGGTAGAAATAGTGAGAGCAATGTTTGCGCATTTAAAGAAAAAGAGGCTTTCCTCCTGTGGCATTTTCCCCATTTTCCATTGGTTGGAATGTGGATGTGATGGTGAGCCATGTTAAACCATGCAAATGAAGACAACAAGCTAGAGCCAATGGAGCAAGATGGGAAAGAAGCCCGTGTCTCTGGTGATTCACTGAGCAGAACCCGTTAACCATTTCAGATATTACTTGAGAAAAGCACTTCTATCTTGTAGAAACTGCAGCTTCTCTGGGTCTCTGCCCCATGTAGCTAAACCTGCATCCTAACTAATATAGTGTCCCACTGCACTTAATTCTGGGTTTCCTGCTCTGTTTCTGCCCTTTCCTTGACTCTCTTTCAGCCCACTGCTTCTTCCCCCAGCTTCTTGGCTTTTCTCTCCCCACTTGGTCTAAGTTAACCTCTCAAGGCAGCCTTAGATCCTTTCTCTGGCACTGCCCTGACAGTGAAGCATAGGAGAAAGGGTAATGGTGGCCAAGCTGGCATTTCCAGATTCTGTCCGCTCTCTGGTTCCAATCTCCACTACTTAGATGTCAGACAGTAAGCACATAGAGCCTCCTCAGCCCTTCTCTTGTCTACCTGTCTTTGAGCTGAGTCCTTTTTTTTTTCCTTGTGGCCAGACTGTGAGCTCCCTGAGGACGGCATTGTATCTGCCTCCTCTTAAAAATTCTCCCAGTAACTTGTCCATAGCTGGCCCTTAATCAATATGTGTAGATTCAAATTTGGGATTCTTAGAGCACCACAATGAGTCCCAGACCATGCAGAGTACTGCGGGAAAAGTACTAGCATTTTTTAATTACTGAAGCCTTCCCAGCTGGAAAAGGCAATTAGATCAATAAATCAATATACCAGATGCTTCTCAATTGGGGTTCTTCCAAGACTTTTTCCTCTCAATTAAAAAAAAAAGAAAGAAAGAAAGAAAGAAAGAAAGAAAGAAAGAAAGAAAGAAAGAAAGAAAGAAAGAAAGAAAGAAAGAAAAGAAAGAAAGAAAGAAAAAAGGAGAGCCTAATGGCATTCAGCCGTACTCAATCCCCTAACACTTCAGCCTCCTGAGACAAGCTATGCCCACCTACTGTTGACCTTTAAGTATTAAGCAACAAACCTAGAGCAGGCTAAATTTTAGTCACTGAGCAGAGAAAAAAGAGTTGGTCTGCAGTGTACTTCTTGTAACACCTAAAAATAACTTCTCCCCCTGCACCTGAGTGGAGAAAATGGGAAATACAGTATAACACCTTAATTAAGTAACTGATAAGACAGATATACCCTTTGTGCCAGATTTTATAGATCTGAGAGAGCTGGAAGACTTGTGTCTGTGTACTAGAGGGTATAGTAGATCAAATCCAGGAGCAAAGAGGCACATTACGGTGAGACTTTACCACACCTTCTTCCAGTAACTAGCGCAGAGAAGGTTCAGTGGGAAATTGAAAGCTATTGGATGTGAAAGATGAAGCTCTGGCTTAGAAACGAGAAAACTGTGTCCTGAGCACCAGCTCTGCCACTTCTGGCTTTCCTGGGACGGTGGTCCCTAGACAGGTTTCCGAAGCTTTCTAGACTCATTTTCCTCTTTCTCTGGTGGAAAGAGTTGGGGAGATGCTCTCCAAGTCCTTTTCAGAGACAGCATTCTTGGAGTCTGGCTGTTTCTCATAGTCATCTGCTTCACAGCTTCCTTCAACTCTTCTCTGCCTCCTCTTTGCCTCCACCCCACTTAGCCACCCACAAGCGCTGATACCTTTCCTCACTTCTCCCTGCCATTAAACTAGTCTGTTCTTCCCAACTTTAGCCTAGACAGTCAGGTACAATCAGAGTTTTCCATAAACACAGACTCCCATGAACACCGAACAGAGAGGGACTAGGAGGGGAAGGCAGAGCATGAGCCAGGCCCTATGAGTTTCCTTAGCCACTGCCTGTGCTGTGCGCAGCCAGGGTCATGGAGGGAACAGGAAATGGTGGCTTGGACTCTTCCATACATATTAGTAATTTCTCTAGGGCTCTGACTTAGTTTTGTTTTCTTTTACTTTTCTGGCTGGTTCCAAAGTCTTACCACACATCCTCGCCACCTCATTTATTCATCAACATGTACCTTCTTTCATTCCCTTTTTCTCTCTACCCAAATGAATAATCACAAGCTGCAACTGGCTCCCAAAGAAAAGAGTACCAAAATAGTCAATATTTGGACCCTGCATGCTGTCTCCCAGAATACTTCCTCAAAAACTGTGCTCTACTGCAATAGCTGGGCCTTATTTAATTAATTCCTGTAAACCCGTGCAGCAGATGGAAAAATGGTCATAATCATCTGTAGCGCCTCTCATTAATAGGGAAGCCTATTTCCCCCACTTTTATATTGTGGTAAGATATACGTAACGTAAAATTTATAGTTTTAATTATTTCAAAATGTACAGTTTTGTAACATTGAATACATTCACATTGTTGTGCGACCAGCACCACCATCCATCTCCAGAACTTTTTCATTTTCCTCTACTATAACACTATACTCATTAAACACTAACTCCTCATCTCCCATCTTTTTTATGGCTGAATGATATTCTATTGTGTGCCTATACTACATTTTGTTTATTCATTTGTACTTGGGTTACTGATTAGACATGTGAGTGGCTTTCGCCTTTTATATATTGTGAATAAAGCTGCTTATCTACATAGATCTACAAATATCTGAATCTCTGCTTTCAATTTTTGGGGGCTTCCATCCAGGACTGGAATTGCTGGTCATGTGGTAATTTTATGTTTACTTTTTTGAAGAATGATCACACCATTTTCCACAGTGGCTACACCATTTGACAGCCCCACCAGGAATGCACGAAGATTCCAATTTCTCCACATCCTCACCAATGCTTGTTATTCTGTTTTTGGATAACAGCATCCTACCAGGTATGACGTGATATCTCATTGTGGTTTTGATTTGCTTTTCCCTGATGATTAGTGATGTTGCACATCTTTTTGTGAGTTTATTAGCAATTTGTATACCTTTCTTTGGAGAAATGCTAGTCGAATTTCTCATTCTTTGTATATGGGCTGGCCATTAGAGTGATGAACTGTCCCAGTTTGTCCAGCATTTTCCAGGTTTTTGTATTGCAAGTCTTGTGTCCTGGGAAACTCTTCAGGCTAGGGCACCCTGGGGCAGTTGGTTACTCAATTGGCCTCGTGTCTTGCTTTGATCACTAGAATGCTTTGAAAATGGCAACATACAGAATTCAAGCCTGGGCCTCAAGGGGCTTTGCAGCTTCCTGTCTTGCTGCTCTTAGAAATTTGCTGCCACATAAACAAAATAGCATTGGCCTGCTGGTTGATGAGAGACATGTGGCCTAGTTGCCTCATAACTCTTGCTAACAGCCTGCTAGCCGCCAGACATGTGAGTGAAGCCATCCTCAAACACAAACTGCCAGCCGATTCGCCAGCTGACACAGAAGCATGAGAGCACAGCAGAGCTCAGTCAAGCTGGCCCAGACCAGAGCTACCCAGCCAGCCCAAAGAACTGTGATCTAAATAAACAGTTGTTGTTTTAAGCCACTTAAAATATGCTATGTCCATTATTCCTGTAAGATCTTTGCTGCAGACAGGACACTCCTGTGCTCCAGTGCCCCTATTCTTAGCAAGAAGAGTTTTACTTACTCTTTCATTGCAGCCTAGCCACTGAAACAGCCAAGAGGCCATTCATTCTCACAGCCAAAAGCAGATAAAAGATTTCGCCTCTTCCCACCCCTTTGTCTTTTCCTCATCATCACTTTTCACTGCACCGTGAGAGATGTATGCCTTAGATTTAGAGACTGAGGTGGCTGTGAGGGCCCTCTCTGTGTAACACAGACAGACACGTTCTCTTACAGTTTCTAGTGTTTCTCCCCAATCTTTTTCTTCTTGCCAGCATACCTATAAGAATTCTGGCTTGTTTCAAGCACTCTTTCTCCGGTTGGCTAAGCATCTATGGCCTACTCCTGTTCAGCTTGTTTGTTTTGCTAGGCAGCGGCAATGAAAGGAATTGTTTTGACACCAGATTCTGATCATTGCTGTCCTGATATCTGTTTCAGAGCTGTTCAGAATGTCTCATCCTGGAAACCTGAGGTCAAGCAGGACTCCCAGTCTTCTTCTAAAAGAGAACTGCTTCTTGCTGACAATTTCTGGCTATTAACCCTTTTAAAAAACAATCAACTGTTATTGTCTGATAATAAAGGCCCAAAACATGAAGAAAGTTTTTCCTCCCCCGTTTCTAATACTTGATGATCCCTTGCTCCTGCAGCAAAAGGCTCTGGTACCTTGGCCTCCAGGGTTTCTAGTCATCTAGCTTTGGATGGCAGAGTTGATTCTCAGCCTCAGAATGATGAGATTGTAGGATTCTTTCCATAGCCCTGGGTCAGTAAAGGTAGAGCCACAGAAATGTCAGAACTTTAGACTTTAGAAAAAACACATGGTCCAACACTGCCATTTTACAGATGACAAAACTGAGATCCACATTTGCCCTAGGCTACCCAGCAAGTTGGTGGCAAAGCCAGGGCTAGAACCATGACCCTCTGACGCCTAGTTTGGTGCCATCTCAACTAAGCATTGCTGCTGACAAATGTCCTCCAGGTATTTTCCAATGGGCTATGGGCTTTGATTGATTTTTGGAAATGAGTTAAAAACAGTGAAAAGAAGCTAAGAATTTCTTGCAGACCCAGCTGTTGGGTGGCAGAAGCAGAGGGTGGAGGGCAGAGCCGAGAAATCTTAGAAGGATGCCTCCTGTTCTCTCCTTGAGCTGAGAACATTCACAAGACAAATAAAACTTGGAGGAAAAGGAGCCAGGCCCCTTACCCACACTGGCATGGGAATACCTACTAGTAGAAAAATGCTGTGTGGTCCCATATTTCTATTTTATTTATGAAACACTTTTCTTATGGACTTATACAACTTTTTTAGAGAAAAAAAATTGCATGTTAAATGTCTATGTATCTGTTAATTCTCTTCTGATGCTTATCAAGTTTTCACATTGCGCAATCATATGAGAATATACTTCTCAGTGTGCTTTTTCTCTAATATTTCATATTCAGAATTTTTTTGTGTCAACAGAGTTTGTTCATTTTAAATGTAATACTGTGTCCATTATGTGAGTGCATCGTAATTTGATTTTCAATTTGCCTCAGGATGAATATTTGTATTGTTTCTAGTTCATTAGTAGTAATAACATCGAATTTTGTTCTTTTGAGTTTATTTGTTCGGGATGTGATATCCAAATAGAATGAATGAATCACAGCTAAGAATCAGCTCTTGCTATTACCAGATTATTTTCAAGAAAGAGGCAACCAATTTATAAGATCTCCATCTCCATTTAAATGTGCCATTTCCTCCAGCACAGTACTGTGCTATCATTGATTGTTATCATTTATGTTTATTTTTATCACTTCAAATTGGGGAAGCTGAAACAGTCAGGAACATAGGATATGAATCAAGGGAAAGAATCTGAAGAATGAAGCCAAGAAGTAGAACTGAGTGAAAGCTAAGCAAATGCTCCAAATGGTAAAAAAATAAATGAGGTCCATTTTTTTTTATGGCTATTTGTCCCTGGGTAGGTGGTGTGGTGGCCTTGGTTAAAATTTCCTAGTCAAGGTGGACACTAATTTAACAAATGTGTAGTGGTACCTGAGATTGGTCTCTAGCTTTGCATTTTTTTCATTTTTTAGCCAGGCTATGCATCTGTCCGTGGATAGTTTACTATCTGCAATACTTTTGTGCATTACCTTTAATTTCTTGTCCTGAAGTCTCTTTTCCCTGCTTTTGCAAGCAAAATCAGAGCTCCTAAAACATAAAGGAGCATAAGTACCTTTCTTCCTAGTTTTTCCTCACTCCCGGGTCCCCATGGCTCACAAGAAGGCATAGCAGAGTGGCTCCTAAGTGTCATTCTCAGAAGAACAGCTCTTCTTGGTTGCGTTTGTTCTGGCCAAGTTGACAATAGCTGAACTGAACTCCTTTGAAGCTCCAGGGAGAAAATGATGGCTCGGGGAGCAGAAATGGTGGACCAGAGAAAGAACCCTGATATCCAGGTACTTGGACTAATCTCTGCCTTTGCCTAGCTTTTTTCAACCTACATGCAACTTTTTTCTAGAGTGGTTTAGGTACAGCCTAACTTTTAGAGGTCCCCTGAGGGATTGGTAGGCCAAATTTAAAGCCCACATCAAGAAGTCTGTTGGCCACATGGTGTGCACTAAAATCCACAACATCTGAAAAGTTATATTGGAAATACAGGAAATACATTTCCTGTATTTTCAATATAGGATATATAGGAAAGCCAATTTGTGGGGTGCAACTGCTCTTTTTTTGTAAGAGGTGTCTCTGCCTAAGTGTTCGGTGAACTCTCAGCGCTTTAGGCTTGGGCTTTGGGTTCTCTAGTCTCAATCAGACATGTGGACAAGTAGGGGCTTTAAGAGGTAAAAGAACAGGATCCTTGAAAGCCCTAAAAAAGGTCATTGTCATCCCACTAGATCTGGATCTGACTGGCACCGGAGAAGACTGTGTGAGCCATTTTCTCAGCCCGGCATATTATTCAATAGCCTGACCAAGAGCTGGACTGTAATCCTCCTTTCCTCCTGAAAATCTGGAATTGATGGTAGAGGTGGAGAATGGATGATTTAATTTGATAATGAAGAGTAGAAATTGAAGTGGTCCTATGTGGTCCTGTTCCCCAGGTATGAAGAGGCAAAGAAGTAAGGCTGATAAATTCCACAGCCTTCAGGAGTTCACTAGAGCCACACAGGTTAAATGAGAGTACCATCCAGGCCCTCTTGTACTCCAATCAGGATGTGACCCTTCTCCAAAAGGCCTACCCCTACCATAATGTGGGATCTAGCATGGCCACAAGAAAGGAACACATATTTAAGTTGGGCAGAGAGAGCCACAGAGCCAAGGAGTCAGACTTGTTGACCACTCTCGAGGTAAACACATGAAGCCAACACTAGCATTCTGTGGAGCCACTTGTGCAAAAAAACACCATCTACACAAATTAATGAAAATGTCTGTTCTCAAAGTCTATAAACTTAGAACTTAGAGCTCTGCAAACAAGAAGGGACATGAGCATCATACAGCAGCAGAGGATAAGAAAAGCATGAAGGAGAAGAATGAGACATAAACAGAAGAGGTTTAGCAGAACTGGGTCGATGCTGGACAGTTGTTAAGACTGATCCAAACAGAATTGATCCTCTGTGACTTATAGTCTTGGTAATGAGAAAACAGAAGTGAACAGCATAACCCGTGCTTAACCTCAGTACCATAAAAAGCAGATTCTACTTTTGAAAAGCCTTGGCCCTCTCACTGAACTTAGTTTTCAAGATTTTGGCAATGAGTGACTTCAGCCCCTTTCACCAGCTTCTGCTTTTAACTATAATCCTGATGTGTCTGATCCCATAAGCACCTCCCAAGCTGGAGCACCCATCATCTTGACATCACAGAGGACTAACCATGGCCTTCTCACAATCTCCTAATTATCACAAAACAAAAAATGCTAGATGCTTGAAAGCTGAGCTTTGTGAACATTGGATTTGAAGAGCTGCAGAAGCAGCAGAGAGAAAAGGAGGCAGTGAGCTACCTTTTGACAGGACCTTGCAATCCTCAAGAGCACAAGCCAATCAACCAAGAATCCAGATAAGGTTTTCTCTTTGGCAGGGCTGTAGTGTTATCATTCATTACTGCCTCTGATTAAGTTTCCAGGTTCATTAAGATCTGTGTGTCTTTGACTGTTTCCCTTGAATCAGATTGAATTCCACTCTGCAGACAGTTGTTAGGGCTTTCTAGTGTTCGATGCAGGACAGATATCATCTCTTGGCTTGACTACTTCCTAACATTTCTCCCCTTGTGCTTGTGTGTGTGCACTACTGATGACACAATTCATCATCTAGACATGCTGGCTAGCAGATCCACTGCTGCCAGCTGAACAAGGACTTCTGACAAAGCTAACATATAAAGTTGAAAACATTTGAACTAAACTTACTCTAAAAACTGTGGAGGTAAAAGACAGAGAAAAACAATCAAATTAGATACAGAGAACCACAGCTAAGCCAACTTTTAAATAGGAGAGTAAAGGAGGGCTCTTACCTTCTCTGATGTTAAGATGTATTGCAGAGTCATAATGATAAAAGCAGTAATTTGAAAAACATACAAATAGACAAACAGAACAGAATAGAGAGCTCAGACATAGACTCATGCATATGTTAGAACTTAATATAGTAAGAAGGAAGTACCACAAATTGGTGGGGGAAGGATAGATTGTTTAGTAAATGGCATTTGGGAAACTGGTTTACTATGTGAAGAAAAATAAAATTGGATCCCTATTTAATACCACTCACAAAAGAGGTGGTTTAAAGACCAAAGTGTAAAGAACAATAGTAGAAATAAAATTAATAGAATTAGTGCAGGAAAATGTCTTTATGATTCAGCTCTTTTAAAACAAAATTCCAAAAGCATAAATCATACAGCAAAATTTTATGAATTTTATTACATCAAAATTAAAGATTTCTAATCAACAAAAGACCCCATGGGCAAAGTTAACAGACTGACTACAAAATAGGAGAGGGTGGGGGTGGCTCCACAGTGTGGTGATTAGCACATCTGCTTTGCACGCAGAAGGTCCTGGGTTTGCACCCCAGGTGGAGCCACGGACCATACCCCGGATGTGACAGGCCCCAGGTGCACACTGCAAACGTGTGGGAGGGGACGCCCTGCCTTCAGAGACCCAGTTCTTAAGGAGAAACAGCAACATCCATGGGTCAGGGGTGGAAGTGGGGGGATGGGGAATTAAAATAGGGGAAAAAACTAAGAGAGGGTATCTGTAACATCTAAAACCAATGAAAGATTACATCTAAAACAATGAACTATTACTCAATCGTAAAAAAAGAATGAAATCCTGCCATTTGCAATGACATGGATGGTCTTAGAGGGTATTATGGTAAGTGAAATAAATCAAACAGGGAAAGACAAATACCATATGATTTCAGTTATTTGTAGAGTCTAAAAAAAATAAATAAATAAACAAAACAGAAACAAAGTCATAGACACAGAGAACATTTTGATGGTTGCCAAATAAGAGGGAGGTTGGAGGGATGAATGAAAAAGGTGAGAGATTAAGAAGTACAGATGGGTAGCTATAAAATAGTCATGGGAATGTAAAGTACAGTATAAGGAATATAGTCAATAATAGTGTAATAACTGTGTATGCTGTCAGATGGGTACTAGACCTCCAAAAGTGATCACCTCATAAGTTATCTAAATGTCTAATCACTATGTCATACACTAGAAACTAATATAATATTGTATGTCAATTGTAATTGGAAAATACATTTAAAAGATAATAAATAAAACCAATGAGGGATTGATGTGAAGAATGTGCAAGAATCTTGAACATTTATGACTGCAATAGAAAAAATGGGGAAAAATATAAATAAGCATTATATAGAAGATAAAACTCCAAAAACTTAACAAGTTAGTGTAACTCAGTCTTCCTGGGAAGCAGATCTTGAGATGGGGAGTGATGAACAGGAGGATTACTTAGGCGTGGTTTTGTCAACAAAGCCATGAGGGACTGAGGGAAACAGGGTTGGGTAGAGAAGGAATCTGAACTTTGATGCAATTGCAGCCTTGCTTGATCCCATGAGAGGATGTGCAAGCTGGGATGTCTCTATAGAGCTGTTCTGAATTTAAGCAAGGGGATTGATTGGCTTTATCTTCCTGTACTGACTAGTCATTGGATGGCTACTGCCCACAAGAAGGGTTCATAACCTTGGGTGAAGCAGCTTCCTTTGACTGAGGGAAATTGCTGGGGAGGTTTGCACTGTGAGTATCATCAGCCAGCACTCCTGGCAACTGGGATAACGAGGGCCTTGGTCTTGGAGCAGGAATCTGAGAAGTACACCATGCATCCACCATGGTAGATATGAAGGGAGACTCAAAAAGATTAGTAATATGAAAATGCAAATTAAAACAATAAAGAAATATATCACTGTATGACTTTTATAGCAGCAAAATATAGAGGGAGGATGATGCCAAGTATTGGACCTGACCACTCTTACATTGTGCCAGTGAGAAAATGGACATCAGAGAAGTGTATCAACAAACATTCTGGAGAACATTCAGGCATTATGAGTAAAATATAGTGTAGCACACAGCAATTCCTCTGCTAGGGATACATCCCAAGAAATCCTTACACGACTCCATAAAGAGACATGTTTACAAGTGTTCCCTACATAGTTATTAGTGATGGGAGTGGGAGGCTACCTGAGTTTCTGTCACTGAGACTAAGAGATAAAATTAACTTAAAATGAATTAAGGACCTAAATATAAGACCTGAAACAATAAAATGCATAGAAGAAAACATAGGAACTAATCTGAAGAACCTTAGACTTAAAGAGGATTTTATGAATTTAACTAAAAAACAAGGGAAGTAAAAGCTAAAATAAATGAATGGGACTGCATCAAACTAAAAAGCTTTTGCTCAGCAAAAGAAATCATCAACAAGGTAAAGAGAGAACCAAATAGGAAAATATATTTGCAAACAACTCCTCTGATAAGGGCTGAATATCCAAAATATACAAAGAACTCATACAACTCAATAACAAAAAGAAACAAATGATCCAATCAAAAAATGGGTAGAGGACCTGAACAGACACTTCTCCCTAGAGGACATACAAATGGCCAACAAATATATGAAAAGATGCTCAACATCTATTAGCTATTAGGGAAATGCAAATCAAAACCACAATGAGATACCATCTCATACCTGTTAGAATAGCTATAATCAACAGGACAAGTAATAACAAAAGTTGGAGAAGATGCAGAGAAAAAGGAACCCTCATATACTGCTGGTGGGACTGTAAATTGGTATAGCCACTATGCACAACAGTATGGAGGTTCTTCAAAAAACTAAGAATTGATCTACCATAGGATCCAGCAATCCCTCTACTGGGTATTCACCCCAAAGACTTGAAAACCCATATCCGAAAAGATATTTGCACACCAATATTCATAGCAGCATTATTCACAGTAGTCAGGACGTGGGAGCAACTGAAGTGTCCTACGATAGATGATTGGATAAAGAAGCTGTAGTACATATATACAATGGAATATTACTCAGCCATAAGAAGAGATGAAATACTGCCATTTGCAACAACATGGATGGATGGAACTTGAGATAATTATGGTAAGTAAAATAAGCCAGACAGAAAAAGTAAAAAATCACATGATATCACTTATATGTGGGATATAAACCTAAAAGCAACAAATGAGCAGGACAAAGAAACAGAGATTCATGGACATGGACTATAGGCTAGTGGTTATTGAGGACTATAGACTAGTGGTTACTAGTGGAGTGGGGGAGGACGGGGAGGTAGACGGGGTAAAGAGGGTCAAATATAGGGTTTAAGGGAGGGTGAAGTGGGTAAAGGGGATCAAATATATGATAGCTGAAGGAAACTGGACTTTGGGTGGTAAATACATAGTAGAATATACAGATGTCAAATGATAATGTACACCTGAAAATTATATAATTGTATTAACCAATGTTACCCCAATAAACTTAATTTAAAAATTTAAAAAACATATATAGTGAGTGTACACCAGAGAGTACTATGCAGCAGGAACGAAGCAAATGATCAGATGTAGACATGGCAAAATGGATGGATCTTGAGGGTGGTGAAAAGAACAAGGGAAAAAACAGTGATAAAATGTAAGAGAAACTTAATGGGATAAAAGATTTACATAAATCAAAAATACTGCAAACGAATACTGTTTGTATGAAAATATGCAAACAAAAGGCTACACACTAAACACAAAAATTATTGTAGGTGAGAGGAAAATGGAGTTTGGGGATGGAGAGAAAAGGAATGAGGAAGTAAACAAATCCAAGCGAGGAGTCTCACAGGGATCAATAATGCTCATATCCATGAAGCAAAGAGTTGGATTAACTCAACTCTCTAGACATGACCTCCAAAACAAGCAGCAGTGACAACCACCACTGCAGTGCTGGGTAAACAAGCCCGCATTATTCACCTTCTCCATCTCTGAGATCTCTCCTAAAAGGTCACAGCCTATGTCACTAGAAAATCTCAGGGCCCTGCTACACACCACTCCCTGCTCTTACCTGGGAATGAAATGACATCAACCTCCAAACTTCAGTGAGATGAAAAGGTTGGCACCTGGATAAAAATTCATATGTCTCTCAGGCAGAATGACTTTGCTCACAGGATGCCTTTTCATTTGCTATCCCATAAACTTTCTCACCTTTGATTTCAATCAAAGTCATCATGTTAACTGAAATGCAATAGGTATAACTGTTAATGCCCCCCTTTGATCAGGGCTGGTATGAAAGATAGAGAAAACACAACCAACTCAGAGCAATGTCTTAGATCTTGCTCACCTGGGAGAGATGCCATCCCACTGGGAAATGGGCATACTTTGGCCCACTGGTTTGGCAAGCCCTTTCTGCTCATGGGGAATGGATGAGGTGTAAGCTCCTCTTGTGAAATCCATCTTGTATGACACATCAGCTGCAGAAAAACTAGAGATCCTGAGAGAACCAGAAGAACAATGAGGCTTATCAGTTGCTCTTGGGTCCCAGTCCACATGGTGGCTATTCCAAACCTTAACTGCTGTCCCCAAAGTCCCTAACTTTATCCCATAAGCAACTGAGAACCAAGGTCAGGTTACCAGTTCAAAGTGAGGAACACAAAGATCCAGAGATGCAGAAGAGAGCTGAGCTGGGAAGACTGAGAGAAGCCTTTCCTCTCAGGCTTACGAGGTAGAACCAGAATGCCAAAGTGGCCTAAATACTGCTCTTGAACCTCCTGGCTGGCACTGGGCCCTGACTTCCAGATTAACTCTTACTTGCCCAGACCACACCTTCCTTAGTTATATATAAGAGGTCTCTTCTAGACACCAGCATTGTGTTCCACAAACACATCTCTACATTAAATGGGACCCTAGGAAAAATGAGAATCCCAGGATATATGGGTAAGAGAGTTTGTATGAGTACCATTGTTATCATGTTTTCTCCTGGGTCCAAAAACTTCTGTGCCAGCTTTGAGGCTTTTAATTCTGGAAAGCTCAAGATAAGATGGGTCTTGCTGTTTAAAGGCTTTCTAAGGGCAGAAGTTGGCTGGTGAATGTATAAAATGCCTGTGCACAATGGGCTTTCTGCAAGTGTTAACACCCTTCCTCAACACCTTTTTTCTTCTCCCTTGTTGGTGTAGTTGAGAGTCATGCTGGAACCCCGGAGATCTGCCCTCTGTTCACAGCTCAGACATCTTTTTTACAGAATGAGCTCAAGCAAGAGGCTCTCCCTTTTGTTTCTCTGATACTCGTTTCTCAAGTTTAGAACTGGAGCTTGTAAAATCAGTCTTGATGCTAGCCTGGTTAGACCCTGCCTCTTTTTCTCTAGCCTCTAGGAAATAAAAAATATTATTGGATTTTAATTTCTTAAATAGGAAACTATAAGGAAGAAGTAAAAAAAATTAGCCTAATTTCACAATCCAGGTACATTCTGTTGCATTAATAGAACAGGGTGTTAGAAAACAAAGCAATACAGAATCATGCACAATGAAAAGTGAAAGTCACCTTCTCTCATCTCCACTGTTCATAGTAAATACTCCCTCATAGTAAGTAGCTGCTATTAACAGTTTCTTACAATTCTGTCCAGAAAAATTACGCCTATTTACTCACATATATTCTTTCTAAAAAGTACACAGAAGTGATTATACCATATAAGGTATTATCTTATTTGCTCTCTTTTAACTTAATATATCTTACATGTATATTAATCTATTTTATTCATTACAACAGCTAAATAATATTTCATCAAACAAACTTATAACTGAGTCCAGGAGGATTGTGAATTTCTCTCCTTTTGTGAACAGCACCTCAGCCATTAGTTTCTTGATTTCCTCCCAAGGGTCAGAGTTTGCCAGGAGCTGTGTTTAAGGTGCCAAGTGAGATAGAAAAGTCACCATATACCCAGATATTCAGGGTAAAGTTGCTGTGAAACTGCCATGGTGACATGTTTGCTTGTTTCCCTTTCTGAAGAAAATGTTCACCAGTCAATGGCCAATTTACTACATATGTTGATGGCTTAATATTTGGACAAACTTCAGTGTTTTCAATGACAAAATTTCAGATTTGGAAAGGACCTAAAGGTCATTTGGCTTACCCTGCTTGAATCCACTGGAAGAATCCTTTCTACAAGCTTCTGTATTATCACTGATTTGCTATTATTATTATTTCATACCATGGAACAGTTTTTACTAACAAAACCCTTCCTACTTTTCCCAAACCAGATCCCACACAACATACTTGCATTGGTCGTGGCCCCGCCCTTTGAAATACCCTTGAACAAGTGCATTTCTCTTCCCCTGGCTGCTCTCCAGAGTCTGACAACAATGCTCATATACCCCAAGTTTACCTTTTATTCATTCAACAAATATTCCTTCAGAGACTACTGTGTATGTAAGCACTGTGTTAGGCACATTGTAAACTTCAATACAAAAAATCGGAGAAGTAGAAGTGATAGAAATCTTGGAAGAAAGTGACCACATCATCCTAGGATTCCCTGTAGCTTCACTGTTGCAACAAACGCTTAATAAGCACCTACTCTGTGCTAGGTACACCGACATACTCTCAAACAAGATAAACCAAAATGCAGTTGCTGCCTTAAAGGAGCTCCCAGACTAGCTGGTGATGAGTGCTCTGACAGTGTGCAGAGGCTGGGGGTGGATCAGGAAGAATTCCTAAAAGAGAAGATGCCTGAACTGAGTGCTGAGGAAATTGTCCAGCTAGAGAGATGGGGGAAGGCCATTCTAGACAGAGGGACAATGCAGCAGAAGTCCAGAGGTGTGACAAAACAGCGGGTTGGGAGTATTGTGTTTGGGGAGTGGGAGGGGGAGAAATAGAGCTGTAGATAGGGCCAGATTAGGAAGGGCCTCATATGGCCCTGGAGAGAAATTTGAATTTTGCTTTGAGAACATGAGGGAGCCACTGAAAGAATTCTAAAATCCCATAATGACTAGATTTGCATTGTAGAAGATTACTCTTACAGTGGTGTAGAAAATGGATTGGAGGAACAAGGATGTTGTGAGAGGGATCAGTGAGGAGACTCTCTGGAACTTACTTGGAAAAGAGATGGAGAGAAGAATAGACATAAAAGACATTAAAGACCAGCTGCCAGAATCCAGTGACCAGATGGCTGCACTAACTCTCAGGCTTCAGACTTGGGTGGCTGGATGTGTACAGATACTCTCATCTAGGGAAAGAAAGATAAGGAGCTGGTTTTGGAGTGAGGACAATGAGTTCCTTCTAGGGCATGAGGAGTTTGAGGAGCTTAGGGGACATCAAGGCAGATCCAACCGGAGGATGGGCATGTGGTCAGGAGCTCAAGGGAGAGAACTGGCCTTGGTATTTCCAGGAGCCTCCAGGGGACATAGGCAGAGGGTGAAACTGTGGGAGTATGCAAATCACCCAGGGAGAGTGGGTGGGGTGGGAAGAGAAAAGAGTCATCTGAGAGTCTCAATACTCTTTTGTGAAAATTTCCAAAATATTTTTTTAAATCCTCTGGTACCTCAGAATTACAACCAGTCAGGAGCAGCCTTCTGTCCAAAGTAAATATGGCAATTCATAAGAAAAGCAATTAAAGAAAAACAGCAGTACTGAGAGAGGAGAATGATTTTCAGGTGTCCCTTTGTGGGTAGCAAGAAAGCGAGCATAAAGAGAGCTTCATGAAAGAAAAGAGGAAAGCATTCAGATAAGGCCTGCTTGCACTAGGTGGGTTTTGCTTATTGGAAACATGTCTGTGGCATGACCTGTACCCTTACGCCACCCCAGGTTCCACACTAAGCCTTAGGCTTCCCAGAGGTGTCCACACCAGGCTGCAACCTTCCCTTCCTGGCTGCTTCGGTCTTCTGCAGGCTGAGACCCCATTAAACCCTTGCAAGTTACAGGCACCTGAGGCACAGAATGTCCTGATCAAGGTGAATACATGTTTAAAGCTGTCTCCTGGCTATGAGGAATAAAATCTGAATTATTCAGATGCAGTACCCTAGAAGTGATTCATAACCCGAGGAGCGCATCAGTAAGAGGACAGCGACTGAGGATTTGTGTGAACATGGCTCAGCCCACAGTTTCCCCTGCAATTAGTCAGAGGGCTGACAAAAGATAGAATATTCTCACGTAGGGTCCTAAGGGGAGCCCAGAGGAGCTGTGTAACTCCTGGTAAGAAGTCAAGTCATAATAAATAAGAAGCTACTTGCCCTGAGGAAAAAGCTGAGGGTCCTCTGGGCTCTCAAGTGCTGGGGTCTTCAAGAGCTACTGGGCCCTTTGCACAAGGGAAAGCTGGGAAGCGGGGTACTATTTCAACTACTCCCTTTTAGACTAAAATATAAGAGCTCATGAGAAAAATGACAATGGTCTTATATCCCTGACCTGAAATTAGGCACTTGAACCTATTGTTAGGGCTGGTCAGGGCATAAACTCTCAAGACCTTGAGTCGATGGCTAGACTGGAATGGGGCAGAAGGGGTGAAATTGGAGTGTGGATGGTTTGGTGAACATTCACTTCACGAATGGAGAAAGCACCAAAACCCATTCTAGAGAGGGGGAGGCAGCGTGGGCACAGTGTATGTTCCCTGGAATTGGGAAGATGAAGATCTGCTTTTTCTGTCTCTGGCTCCACCACTGTGTGACCTTGGACAAGACCATTATGTCTCAGCACTAACATGTCGATAATAACCCCCTACTTACAAGGTTCTTTGGAAGATCAAATGAAGTTAAGATATGCAGAGGCACTATGCCGTCACCTCAGACCAGGTGTTAGAACATTGCTTTGGATGCTGTAACAGAGACCAAAATAACTAAAACTTAAACAAGATAGATTTATTTCTCTCTCATATAAAGTTTATTATTTTCTGATATAAAGCCCCAAGCTGGCATGGCAGCTCTAGTCTGAAGTTGTCAGAGGCCCAGGCTCCTTTTATCTCACTGCTATAGGTGTCACCTTCCTTTGCATGCTCCAAGAAGGTTCTGGCTGGTGCTGCATTGCAGCTAGTAGAAGGGGTAAAGAGGCAAAGGGTGGGCAAGCCCCTCCCCCACAATCCAGAAATTTATACACCACTTCTCATTTCTCATTGGCTACAATGTGGACACACAGTCACTTCCAGCTGTAGGAGAGACTGGGAAATGTCATTGTTTTCCGGGAAGCCACACTCAACTGAAAATTCTATAATTATAGAAAAGAGATGTGTTTTGAGGAATAATAATTCACAATTCTGGCTAACTCCCTTTGTCTAACTTCTTTTATCCCCAGATCTCAGATTTATGTCACTTTCGGAGGAGGCCTTCCTTGGCCCTCCAGGCTACAACCCTTGTTACACCTGTAGTTTTGGGCTTCTTGTCTATTTTCCTGTCTAGAATGTCAATTCCATGAGTGTAGGGCTGTGTCTGTCTTCCTCCTGGTGGCTTCCCTGTGCCAGCCCAGACATAGACACAGAGTGGTTGCATGACACAACTGTGCTGACTAATGAGCTCTCCAAAAGTTCCTTGGGTGGAACTTTATAGCTTTGAGGCCCCTAACCAGTGCTCTCCAATCCAGGATTTGCTTGGAGTACAACTGGTACCTCCTGCTGCTTCCTAGGCCATGAGGGGAGTCAGTGTTTATCTGAGGTGTCCACCCTGAGGTAGAACTCTTTCACTCTGTATTTCTCCTTTTGAAGGTCTTTAGAACTGTACCAGTCCTGCATTAGACAAAGTCCTAGAGTGGGTAACTATATCCTTTCATGATAAACACTTACTCTGCAGCTCTGTTTTTCAGATCTGGAAATGAACAGAGAGTGTTGGGGGAAGAGCTTTCTACAGCACAGCAGCCAGATCTGAGGACACGAGTAGAGATTGGGTTTTCCATTCTCAGCCTCTAGGATGCAACCATCAGGTCTGATACCTGCCCCATGAGGAGGAGGAGGGAACCTCAGTGGAGGGTGGAGTGGGGGCAAGTGTCTGCCCAGAGTGCGAGCCTGTGTGAATCCACTGTTTTGTCTTTGAGCAAAACCCTGGGTCTCCACTTTAGTGACCTCTAGCTTACTCTTGGTTTGATGTAAACATCAACATTTGCTTAGAAATAATACTTCTTAGCTCATTTCCTTTGTGACTAGGATGACTTTAGGGAACCCCATCAAACATGACTCTGGTTCTGGTTTGGAGCAAAGGGCATGCCCTAGGAGTGCCGTCTAGCCCATCAGACATGTTCTCATTATCTTCAATTTTTTTGCTTTGATTGGAATTTGAGGACAACCAGGCTTGGGCTATGAAGTGTCAGTTTTTTTTGGCCTCTTCAGAGCCTCAGAAGGGGCAAGTCACCAGAAACCAAGCCTTGGGGGTTGCTAGGTGCTCAGGTTACACTGATAAACAAAATGAGCCTATTCAAGAGCCAAGTTCAAATTTCCTTGCTTGTATTTTTCCAGAGAGTTGGGGAAGGAGCATTTATATACTGCCAGCAGCCCCTCAGAACTCTGTGCCCCATGCTTAACATCAAGGGGATATTTTTACCTCTCGACTGTGGCACTCAACCGAGCTGCGAATGGACACAACTGCAGCTCCATTCCAGCAGCCAGGTTATTTTCCCCATAAAATGAAGTGTCCCTTTAAGTCCCTGCAGATGTCTTCTCTTGGATGGGCTGTAGTTTAAATGAATCAACTGACCAGACTTTTCTCACTGGGAGTTCTGGACTGGAAATTCCTCCTACTTGCTTCAGCTTGTATGCAGGAACAAAGAGCATTTAAGAAGGGATTAACTTTCCCCTCTGTTGGCTTCTCTCCTCTTTCTCATATATAGGTCTATTTCAAATTTAGAGATTTAGGTTCCTCTGGTAGCCCTGCTGCTTTTCTGGTTCTTTAATGACTGTCCGGAGAGCTATAGAAAGTTTCTCAGCTGCCTTGGTCTTCCCTGCACCCACCATGATGAACTAGTTGTCCCCTGTATGAATTTCTCAGCATAGCTTCTTGCACCCCTGACTCTTGGGTTCACTCCTTTCTCTCCAGCACAAACCCTGGATTGGCTCTCTGTATACTCCAAATAACATTCTATTCATAATGATATCCCCAAGTAACCTTCTCTTCTGGGAAAAGAATGTGTTGACTGACTTATACACATATTCCGTTTCTTATTAAAATTTAAAAATGAAGTGTGGTAGACAGAATATTGTTTGGGAGTTGGGATTTCTTGGTTCTCATCCTACCTCTGGCATTAACTAGTGCACAACCTTGTAAAGGTCACTTCTCTTGGCTGAGCCTTATGGTACCCTCTGTAATGTAAGAATTTCCTCCTACTGCTAACATTTTTGTTTATATTAGTCTTACAATCCCCATGACACTTCATCATGAATATGCACAGAGGAAGACTTGACCTGGGGACCAAGGAGATCACAATAATGAGAAGGATCTCAAAGAGCCTGGTCACAGCAGACTAGATCTAGGTCTTGGTGTATCAGTGCCCTTTATAAAAAAGGATCTAACAGATAATGGAAGCCCAACAGTAACTGGGACCAGACTCAGAATGGACACAAATCAGACCAGAGTCCTGATATCCCAAGATCTGTGCAATTCCATTTTTATTCCCCAAATGGATTCCAGGTATTCCTGTAGTCCCATGCTAAATAGAAGTCTAAACTAGAACTGGTGATTGGGACAGGCTCTGGGGAGTTGAGGACAGGGTTTGGGACAGACCATCACACACCTCATTCAGTTCTTCTACAGGCAGAAAAGTATCACTCCCAGCAGCCTCTGGGACTGTTCCATACCAAGCTCACCCCTCCCTGCCATCAGCATGGCCTAAAAGGCAGATTTGGCTGTGTGAGAAGCAAGTAATGTTTGCTCTCAGCAACGATATCACCCAGCAGCCATGTGTCAGTGACTTCAGCTTCCAAAAACCTAGAAAGAAATCTGCTTTCCAAACAAATGTGAAATATTTGCAAGTTTTCAAAATGGAGCTGGGTCTGTTTTCTACAGGAGAGAAAAAGAAGCTGTAAATGTGGTAATTAGAAGCAAACATTTCTTCCTTTCTTTTAAAGCAATGAAGATGTAAGGCTTGCAGATCAGACTTCTCTGTGAGAAGGCTCATTTGAGGACATATGAATTTGGCAAACAAATTCAGAAAAGCAGGCTCTGCCTCAGCAGGGGAGCTGCAGGCCTGCAGCAGCCAGGATGTCTTTTCTGGAACGTGGTTGTGCCCAATAAACAGAGTTGCCTTCAGGATTGGCTCAGGGTATGTGTTTGGGGATGGGAGAAAGAAGTGGTGTAGTAGGAAAACATCCTGAGGTGGATGCTTCATGTTGTTATAGAACTCTCAAAAAGAAGATGCCATGGTCTTCTGTAGTCCCAGTGGTGGTGTGAGGAGGTTGTGTCCTGGGTCTAATCTCAGTTGTTACTTCCCCTGGTATTACAGTTAAATCATTGCCTTTTATCCAAGCTCTCTCAATGAAGAGAATGAGTGAATTATGACTACCTCCCACAGTCATACAGCCCTGGCTCTACTAGAAACACACCAAATAGGAAACCAGTTACTAAAACTTATCTGGCCAAATTTGTCTATATTATTGTTTTATGACCTCCAAAGATCTGTCTAATCTGGGTAGCATTGGAACAATATCTCTACTTTTCACTATATAAATTCCTGTTGCTTTTGTTTGACTTAAAGTGTGACTAAGTTTTATACAAACATTAAGTTAACAGTAATTATGCAAGATCGATAATACAAATTATGTTTTGCAAAACCTGTTCATTTTGGTCACGCTTAAAACAGTGACTCGCATCCATAGCTGCACATTAGTATAACCAGGGAAGCTTTATAAAAATTCCCATGCCTGAGGTCTACCTCCAGAAAATCTATTTTAATTGATTTGGAATGGGGCCTGGGCATTGATTTTTTTGAAGCTCCCCAGATGATTCTAATTGCATCCAGGATTGAGAACCATTGTTCTGAATGATGCCTGAGAAATATGCTAATTTAGTGGGGGTGAAGCAGTCAAATGAGATCTTAGTTTTTGAATTGGCTGGCTTGTTTAGTCAGTGTTCAGGCCATTATCTGGATAGAAACAAAGCCAAAATTACTGTGCAGTTATGTAAGGTTTGGAGGGTAAGCCACATCTCCTAAAACTGACTCATTACAGTATGTGTATTTCTTTTGGAGCAATAATTTGTAAATATTGGGGAGGAACCTCATATTTTGTGAATATAATTAGAGCCCATTAGTATTCAGTAATAATCACTCTATGATCTGAAGGGACAGGAGACAATAAAAAAAAACTGTCACATTTAAAATTATCTGCACTGGAAATGTTTCTGTTAATATCAGCTCATAATATAAGACAAATGGCCTTTTTATATGACCTCAAATTTCTCTCTAGTGATTTAAATGACTAGAGGCTCAGATCGCCAACTCTTGTCCTGGAGATGAACTTCTGGTTCAAAGTGGGGAAGACAATTCAGGTAACAGAGGAGAAATGAACAAAGGACAACCACAGAACAGGCGAATCTGAGCAAATTTGAGCTGGTTGGCGGTCTGGGACTGATTATCTCTCAGTGGGATTTTCAGAAGCTGCAAATGGTTAGAACTTTTGTTTTCCCTTCTCAGGGAAAGGCAAGTCCCTTAGCTCTCCTGCCTTACAGCTTATTCTTCCTCCACCCCCAACACTATGAAGGGGACAGTACATTCCAAAAGTTAGAGGACAACTAAGGGAGATTAGTCCTCTTTATAGGATATCATTAAGCATATGGTGCCTCTGGGGGATGGGAAGGGCCATTAACAGACAAGAGCCCAGAGAAAGATTAGCTCATAGAAAAGAATGTGGTTAAGAGAAGTTGGAATAGATACAGGAAGAGCTGCCAGGAAGAAACCCAAGCTTGGGAATTAAAGTTTAGGTTTAATTGTGTTTTTAAAGAGTTGTCATCTTTTGAATCCAAGAAGGAAAGAGTTAGGAACTGCCTTCAGGAAAAAGATGCATTCAATTCAGAGGGGACCAAAACCCAAAACCTTCAGTAGCTAGGGCCATTTCCCTAGGGCTGATTCTAGAACGGGGTGTCTGAGTGCCTTCCACTAATGTTGGAGTGCTCAGGCCTCAGTATAAGAGTATAAGTTGAAGTAGTACTCAGGGGGTTACCTGATCCCAAATTTGCAGAGGCAAGAAGCTGACATTTAAGGCTTGAATTGTGTTCCTTTTACAAGTAGATGGCAATCTGGAGAAAGGACCAAGCCAGGTGCTTGACATATTCAAAGTGACTTTCTATTTACTGAGACCTAGATTAACTTTCATTCCCATCGAGTTCTCACCTAGCCTCTTAATGAAAGGGGAATCCCCTGACCCACTGCTGTTCCTCAGTGGCACTCAGTCAGGCCCATGGCTCAGCCTGCTCCCCCTTTCCAACTTCTGTGTCATCAGTGGGATGACAAAGACTTTGGTGGAGGCTTTCAAGCTGAGAATAAGCCATGAACATCTAATTGACAGTGTCAACTGAACACTAAAAAGATACGATGATAAAGGGGCTGCAATTCTGAGGCAGAATTTTATGAGACTGAATCCTGGAGAGGTCTTATTTCTCATGGCCATTGTTTGATGGTTGTGGATTAAATATAAAAACCTATGCACACTGGAGACTCTATTTAACTCCTTTACCAAGTAAGCAAAATATCAATATCTGTTACATACGGGTAGATCTCTATCTGGCAAGCTACCCTCTTCTGCAATTCCCGAACTGCCTCAGACAGGGCAAAACTTCTCTCCTCCATGATCCCTAAGCAGAACCTTCCATAGATGTTACTGAGCCTTAGACTGTAATTGGCTGAGAAAGCAAAGCTCCCAGGATACAATTGACCAGTGTCTTCCTCATCCTGCATCCTAAGCTGTAGAAAGTTCTCAGCAAGCATCTATTAAGTGAAACTGTGTGCCCATGTCTTCCATCTATATCTATAATAAACATTAAAAGCCAAAGAACAGGGAACAGAGCATGAGGTGTCAGGTGATAATAAAGTAGAAGTATGTGTAGGGTTGAAAGATATTATTAAATTGTTCACACCAATCATTCTCTCTTTCCCCATGTCACTTCACTGCCCCCATCTGCAAAGGAGGAATTGCAGTGGACTGGTATTGGCTGAGCACCCAGGAACCTGGATCAAGAGTTAGGAGAGCTGTCTTCTGTTTAACTGACTTGTGGCCTGGGGCAAGTCACTTTCCTTTTCTGGTCCTCAGTTTCCCCTCTTATGGAATGACAAGATTATACTAGATGACCTCTCAAGGTCCTTATATCTCTATTATTTTGTAACTCTGTGCATCTAACACCATAATTCCAAGGTACTTTTTATGGCTAAATAATATTCCATTATGTATGAACATATCATAACTTCTTTTTTTAAAAACTAATTTACTTTATTTTTTTAATCTTTTGACTCCAAGGTACTAGAGAAAAGGCAGTAACCATGGTTTGAGAGCCAGAGGACATAGCACAAAATGCACTGGGCACACATTTACCCAGTAGTCCTCAGCTCTGGAGTACCCAAGTGAGGCTCAGCTTAAAAATACTTAGTGTCTCAAATGCCAGACCACAGCCATGCAACATAGAAAAAATCTTGTTAGGAAATGGCCAGTGCCCCCTGGAGCTGTGGAAAATATTTCCTCGTACAAAAAGGACTTTTCTAGTGGTGGTAGGGGGGAAAATCAGCAGTATTGTGTCTGCTAATGCTCTCTGCCCAGGCAATTCTCACTAAATCCTGCTTGCTCAGACCTTTGACTCTGGGGCAATTCTTTCCCACCTGATATTGGCCCTAATGATAACTCCAGGCTCTCTCCTCTTCTGGCTCCGACTGTCCCAGGAGTCAGACTTGGGACATTTTCAAATTTATCTTTAGGCTGCCTGACTTTTAAATACTTTCTGCAGAGGCAAAATCACAAAATGCTTCCATTAGAATGGGTCTTAGAGATTATTTTGTGATCCTAATTTAATCCCTTGCCTGTGGAGAAGCAGACGTGTTCCAGGTAGGGAAATGCCTTGCTCAAGGTCACATAGAGAAGTCAGAGGGAGGGAGGCCTGATGCCCACTTTGGGTTTCTTTCTATTTCTACTTTGCCTCTAGCCACAGGATAAGATCTCTGCTACCTTCTCACGGCAGCTGTTTCTAAACCAACCAACCAGCTAACCAACCTGCAAGTGCTTCCTACAAGCCTAGGACTGTGTACTGCTGCAAATAATTATTATGATTTTACTGTTCCAAAGTGCAACAGTAAACACCTTTTAGTGCACAGCAGAGCCTGCAAATCTTCCTTCAGCCTCTAGAACTGAAACTTAGGTTCCACTATTCCTTGGAAAACGAGTTATTTGGGAAACGTTGCCTATTTTCTTTTAGGCTGTATCCCAGTTCTTTGGTCCAGAGGGTGCTCATACCATGCAGGGTGCACCACAGGAGGCCCTTAGCCAGGCCAGGTGTTCGCCCCAGTGCAGCCCTCTGTCTGCAGCAGCAGCCGTGCCTTCTCTTGCTGAGGTTCTAAGGCCAGACCAAGTGCAGCTTTTGCCCACGCGATGTTTTCTGAGCTGGCTCACTCACTCAAGGTGGAAATAGCCCCTTTCCTTCTTAGGTCATCACAGACAATGCTAAAATTTCTAAGAGGAAGTTTTTACTAAAATAAAATTTTACTAAATTAAAATAAACAAAACCTAGATATGATCATGTTTATAGACTTATACAATAAAATTTAAAACACATGCTTGTGGTAGAAAACTTGAAAAATACTTTTCAGAATCCACAATTCCTTCACCTAGTGCCACACTGTCTGATATGGTAGCACTAGCCATGGATTGCCCTCAGGCACTTGAAATGTGAAAATCTGAATTGAGACATGCTGAAAGTATAAAATACACACTACATTTTGAAGATTTAGTACTAAAAAAGGAATATAAAATATTTCATTAATAACTTTAAAAAACATATGCTTGAAATTATATTTTGGACCCATTAGATTAAATATTATTAAAATAAATTTTACCTGTTTCTCGTTTAACGTAGCTACTAAAAACCATAAAATTACATATGTGACTCACATTACATTTCTATTTAAAGCTCTGATCTGGAGAGAGCACTGTTATTTCCCCCATTTTGTGTGTGTATGTATTTGAGGAGCCTGGCTCTCTGTTAAAAACCTATGAGCAACTTTTCAGGCCTGATCCTAAGGTCATTACAAAGGCTTTACCTGGCAGACCTCACTGGGAAAGCTGCCCTCCCAACAGACCTGGCTCCCAGCCCATGTGTACATTCCAGTCTCTGGAGGGAGTTGCTGCCTAGGTCTCCAGCCCCTTGTCCGGTCATGTCCTTCACAGTTGATTCCCAGCCCTTAGCCTCTTGCTTATACCATCACAATAAGTGATTAAAGACTTCATTACTTTCATTTTGGCTCATTGTTGCTTTAATCAGCTATTCTGAAACCTGACAGCTCAGCTCCCTCTCTCAGCTGAACTCATGACAGGATTTTTCAAAACAAAATGAGGATCTTACTGAAATACAGTTTTCTATCTGTGTGAGTCAGGGTTCCAACACGGGACAAACAGCACTATCAAAGTAGAATAATTTAAGGAGCTTTCATTTATAAAGAAGCCAATTGATAACAAAGACATGGGTACAGTGTGGGAGAACCACACAGGAGAGTTCAGAAACCCAAGGCCAGCAGCAGCAGAGCTGTTACTATCCTAGAGTCCTATGGGCCCAGGGGAGGGATGGGTTTCCAGAACCAGGAAAGAGAGAGCTGTGCAGAGTTGGGATGCCTTGAAGGAAGAAAACAGCCAGACCAAAGCCAGGTCACAGGGGTGGAGCTGTGGGAATAAATACCTGACATTGCTCTCCTCCTTCCCTCTAATTCAGAGGCTCTTCATTGGCTGAAACCAATCACAAGCCAGAGGACATGAACCCCATGTCCTCTCTCAGTGCATAAAGCAGAGTGGAGAAGGGGAGAATGAATCTAGAGAGGCAATTTTCTCATGTAACGTTGCCCTAAGCCATAGCCAAATAACTCTATTTCCTTCCTAATGTAACCAGTGTTAGTCCTTGCAGTGACTGAGTGGGCATGACCTACAGGATACCTGACCCCAATACGTCAATCTTGTCTGGATTTCTAGCCTGGGGTAGATTGAGAGAGTACGGTTTGATACTCTGTGTGTATGTGCATGTGTTATAATCTCAGTCCTTCCGAAAACATGCTTTCTTCACTAGTAGACCTGGGGATAAGCCCCCAGCACCTCTGTGCCTCTGCCTTTCCGGAGGTGAACTACAGTGCCTGGTTCCTTTGAATCCTGCTCTGGTTCCCACTCACCCCAGCCTCTTCTTTTTTTACCTTGCTCTATACCTCCCACCCACCCCACCCCACTCAAGTACTCTTTCTCCTTGCTAGCCCACCACAAGTGACTGGTGCCCTTGTAGATACCCGTAGTCCACTAAGAGAGGAGTCTGGGAAAGGTGAGGGGAATCTTCCTATGCTAAGATATTCAGAACTAAGTGAATCTCACTGAGCAACATGCAGAACTCCCCACTCTCTAAATGAATCTTCAATTGTCTAGTCCAAGTTTGCTGAGGCATCAAGTGCAGAAACTGCCCAGGCTAAACAATCCTGGAGCTAAGGGCCTGGGAAGGCAGCAAGGTGAGTACTGTACTTAAGAAGACAGGGTTGATCTTGTTCTTTTATCATCTATATACAAAGCCAAGGGATGCTGAGTTGAGGCTAGACCTACCAGATGCCTGGCAAGGGGTTCCAAGGCCAGCTGGGAGAGCTGTGCTCAGACTTGGGGACAAGGAAGCTTGTCAAAGAAGGAAATAGGAGCCCAACAGAGGACTGTAGAAAACACTGAAAGAAGGTAATGCTATAGCAGGGTGGGGGTTGGGGGTGAGGCAGGGAGTGGTGAGCAGAAGGGAGTAATTTTATAGAACAATCTGTTGCAGAAATTATTATACCTTTGGAGATAATAATTTCATTTTGGAGGAAGAAGGCAATTTGAATGGAAACTAATGAAGAGACCATCTGAAGGAGCATTCATTCTGGTCCTGAAAATGCAGGATTTATTTCCTACCAAGGCAAGCCCCAGGGATAGAGAAGGCTTTCTGGCTGGGAGGAAGATGAGCAAGCAGCAATGTTGTCCTTCTGTCAGCAGGTCTGGCGCAAAGTGGGCCCCTGGCTCACTGATGACAAACTGGTTGTTGGTGTCTACTCAGTAACCTGACGTCTATATCAGATGCACCTCAATACTCCTTTATTCATTCCCTTCATCATTCATTTATCTAACAAATATTTAATGGAGCACCTTTACTCTGTGCTGAGCATCATGCTAGGCACTGAGAGAGATGACAGGAAAACAAGTTAGGGTCTTCACCACCAGGGGGCTGAAAGTGTGGTGGAGCAAATTGAGGAACACATTCCCAAGTTCCCAATTCAATCAGGGGTATGATGGGAAAGCACTAACTGACTGAGTAAGGGTTAGAGGGGAGTCAAGGAAGACTTCATTAAGAAATGGAGGGCCAGGAAAAGATCAAGGACCAAGAGAAGGAGAGGAGAATGAGAAAGAGCTTATTAAGCAGGGTCTCAGAAACTATTTCTTGACCTTCTCCCAATAAAAATAGAATGCATACATTACAAGGATTTGCTAATCTGTCTCATAAATCTTGTCACAGATAGAAGTTTTCTCTTGGATTTACCAAGTAAGATAGAATTTACCTAGTAAGGTGGAATTTACCTGTTAGGTTTTCCACGGATAAGGATGTGAGAGCCTGGTACCCCTTTGAGTTTCCAGCTCCTCCAAGGGCTGGTCCTTGGACAGCTGCTGAAGAACATACAGACCTGAGGAATTATTAACCGTGGAAACCTGTAAAAAGATCACTGGGTGAGAATTCCAAGTTTATAAGCCAGGGGTCCTGAGAACCTGCCAATGGCGGCTCAGGGCCTTTAAGACGTTCCTGGGTAAGTAGCTGAGAAAATGATCCATTGAGCCACTAGATTTGAGAAACCTCTTAGATGAGAAGCTTCTGCTGCTGTCTCCTTTGTCCAGCTTCATCCTTTGTTTATATTCAGCTTTGTCTCCTGCACTTGGAAGTCTGCTCCCCCTGGCCTAACCCCTCCATCCTGTTGTGATTCACTTCCCAGATATCTGGTAAAGTACCTTTTCCTATGGCAGACATAGTAGGGCTCCAGCTTCTACTTCTATTAAGCCTAGGTGAGTCTGGACACATCAGAAATAATAAGCTCTAAAAAGCACTCACTTTTTCTATATTACCCTACCATTCTCTTCCTCAGAGGACTGGCCCCTCTGCACTGTCTGTCAATCACTACTGGCCCCTTGAGAGTCTACCATTCTAAAACTCACTGTTCCAGACACAGACTTAAGATCACCAGTAACCTCTAACAGAAAGAATTTTAAATTACAATATGCACATAGATCCTGTCACAATGAAAATGAGTGGAAATGATGCTCCATTTGCAAGCAGCCCAAACTGCGTGCATACCAGATATGAGCTGACAGCCTGAGATAGCTGTGACAGAATGGAAGACACTGAAAGAGGCTTTTTAAAGAGCCAAAGCAACAGCAAAAATGTGAGAATTCTGACTAATCCACCAAGGGCATATCTATGTATCACCAAACAATTCTCTGTCTTGTTCTCCTTTGTGTTCCCTGGATAGTTCTTGGTACATGAAAGACATTCAGGATCTATTTGTTGGATGAACAAATGAAAATGTGAATACTTAGGCTGATTTTTCTCAAACTGCCTGAAGTTTTGAATACTCTGACTAGATATTTGGGGGCCATAAAGTCCCAAGCATCAAATATTTAAACACATCTGTATTACAGATGTAAGCATATGGAGTTCACGCATTTCCTTGTTATTTGCACACTAGGAAACTATGCACTATTGGGCAAAACATCTCTAGTACTTGTTGATAATCGTGAGGGAAAGAGGAAATTGTGAAATCGTGGTGTGTGTGTGTGTGTGTGTGTGTGTGTGTGTGTGTGTGTGCACGCGCGCCTGAGAGAGAGAGAGAGAGAGAGAGAGAGAGAGAGAGAGAGAGAGGGAAAGAGAGAAAGAGAGAAAGAGAAAGAGTAGCCAAGGACAGGGAAAATTATTTTAAAATGGAAAATATTACATTTGAAATGTTTTTCTTTATGAGGACTCCCCTGATTAATCCCTTGCTGTTCACATTATTCTTCAGTCATTAGGAGTCTGCTCCGAGTTTGTAGATGGTGTCCACTTTTCCAGCTCTGGGGCTTCCCATGCAGATGTCAGGCTCTTATTCAGGAACAATGACTGCATTTAATTCCATGGCTCTCTCATTGCAAAGAAGAATGTCCTAACTGTCCACGAAGTGCTTGCTGTCCCCTCCCAGGGATAATGATGAATAGGTAATTTTATAATTGGGGCTAGATTGGCTGCAGAAAAAGGTGGAAACCCTGTCTGAGCCTCAGGGCTCAGCATTGGCCAGTGGAGTAGTTGATTCAACTTCTATCTTAGTTGGGGGACCAAAGGTACTGAGAAGGAGGTAAGCATCTAGAGCCAATAACAAAGGAAGGGATTGTTCCGGTGGGCTCAGAACAGGTCTGGGAAGCAGTGAGATGTGCTAAATGCCAGGCCCAACTGCCAGTTTATCAGTGTTCTGACTCCTGCCTCCCACTGATGCACAGGCATGGGAAGCCAGGGCTACCACAGGAAATGGGATGCTCCTGGGGTGTGGCTACCAATTTGGTTGCAGAAAAACTCATGGTCATGCTTCCTAGGAGAGGAGAGCTCAGGGAGCAAGCAGGAGGGCTGTGGCTAATGAGGTTAGCACAGGTCACATTTGAAAAGTCTCTCCCTTTCCTCAAATCACAGATGTTCCCCAAACATTGACAGGAAGCTGTAGCATTTCCTAGCAAAAGATGAAATCATTCACTGACCACATTTGAAGATGAACAGATATAGACTTTTTCTCTTCAAGTGATATTGGAATAGGAGGGAATAGAGACATTTAGAGAAACACACACAGACAGAGCCATGATGAGTTAGTCTTTCTATGAAGTATTTGACCACACACATTAAATTAATTGGAAATCAGCAGTCATCTCCAATATCTGTTTATGTCCAAGTGAAAAAAGTTAGACTGTTAAGTTTCTGTTTTTCTGACATTTTAATAGCATGAAATAAAAATCCAACAGTGAGAGACAGCAAATGCTTTGTTTCCTTTTTCTGGGGTGTGGGGGTGTGGAGAATAAAAATACATCACATACTCTTGTCAGTTAATAGATTTTAGTAGAATTGCCAGGCCAGAGTGTATCCTATTACATGGAAAGAAATGAACTGGGTTTCCAGTTTATTACTAACTCAGGGATCAACTTCATGGTTTAGATTGATGGGGTTTTTTTCCTTTTCTTTTCTTTTTTCTTTAGTGAAAATGAAAGTCCTTTGTGCACAATCTCTCTAAACTTTCAGAATAATCTAATTGTTCTTAAATCACATGGCTCCAGTGGGGACATACCAAGGGCACTTCTAAACCCATAATCCTAGGCTATAAAAAGGATCTAGGGCAAATGATCAAAGGTGAACTGTCCATTTACAACCTCTTTCAAGGCCCCTTCCCATCTCCCTGACAGTTTTATAGAAGTCTTTCTCTTTTGCTTCAACACAGATCAAAGATTTGGATACAGGGGGTTTCCCCACCTCCCACCTGGCACGGAAGGAAGGGATTATCCCAAGAATTAAAAACCTCAGTGAAGCGGGTTTACTCACCTCCCCGGGGGTGGGGGTGAGGCCAGGAGTCTTTTCTTGAGCAAGATAGAAGCAGGACAAACAAAAGCAGATAAACTCAGGGTGCTCTCTCTATTCTTACAGCAGAGTAGATAAACTTTCTGTCTTTCCAGCCCTCAAAGAGAAACTCTCTGATCTGTTATACACAGTTTTAGTTAACATATACAACTTGCTAGATGACCTTCCCTTTCCTCACACCCAGGATAAAATCAAGCAACAGTCCCCACTCAAGGCACTGAAAGCTGCCCCTAAACCCTGAGACTGTGGCTTCAGAGAGCAGAGAGGGAAGTGAGAAGGAGATGCAAGGTGTGCAATTCAGGCCATTTGATAATTTGTTTGCAATACCACCATCTACCCTTTCTAGGTGCTGTTGGATATGCTTTAGATCTTAGTGGTCAAGGTAAATTTCCTGGGAATGTTTCTTTGAGAGTTTGCACTGTTTCAGTCCCTGGGGACTTGGCCCCTAATACTGTAAAGAGACACCAAGAAGTGGGAGCAGAAGTGCCGTAAGTTCCTCTTACTCTGGGAACCGCCGGATCTGTTTCACCTGCTCCTATTCAGTCCTGACCCAGTGCACTGGGGTTTGGTTAGTGCAGACACTCACAGCAGCAGTGTTGACATGGGTGGAACACGCAGGTTCCCAAAACTGTGGAATCTTTTTGTTTGAAGGGTCTTGAGAGATCAACTGAGAAACCCTGTGGTATTTTCAATGTTCTGATAAGAATAAAATACATATACTTGTATAAACTATAAAATGTGAATTATGTAATTTTGGTGATTCCACATATAAGTTAAATGCTCTTATATTGCACTGAAAACTGGCATTATCCAATATAATATAAAAGAATCCTACAGAAAAGAAGGACAAGCCAATTCACTTAGAGTCACCCATCCGAGCCAGATCCTAAAGCCAGATCTCCTAACACAGACAGGCCTCTCCTACCCTACCACGCTGCCTTGGAAATCAACACAGGATCCCTCCCCCAAAGGAAGTTAAACTCCTGGACTGTTTGGTCCATCAGGGACTACGAGTTTGACTGGATGATCAGGTTTTAATGACAATGGGTATAATTTTTTTGGGAGATCTACATCCTAGGTATACTCCCCCAAACTGTCCATTCTAGGGAGTCAGTCATTCTGCATTCTGGCCCTGCCAGTGTCTCCATCTTCAGTTCCCTATTCCCCAGAACAGCCTCTGCTTTGATCAAATCCATCTACTTACCGTTCTTGCTGGTTCCTCTCTTTGCATATTCTCCTTTGCCCCACCTGGGAGGCATTCTGCCTTCATCTTCACTTAAGCAATCTTATTCTTAGCCATGCTTTAAAGCTCATTTCAAATCCCACTCCCTCTTCCTCCTCTATTACTCATTATCTACTCTAGCCCCTTACTCAAAGTGTGGCTGCAAACCAGAAGGATCAGCCCCACCCCAAAACTACTTAATTAGATTTTGCATTTTAGTAAGATATCCTGGTGATTTGTATGCACAATCAAGTGCCAGATGCACTGCTCTTGCCCAGCAGAGCTCAAAGAGTGGTCCCAGGACCAGATCATCAGCATCACCTGAGAATTTGTTAGAAATGCAAATTCTTGAGCTCTATCCCAGGCCTACTGAATCAGAACTCTGGGGGTGGTACTCAATAATCTGTGCTTTGACAAGCCTTCCACATAATTCTGATGCACACTCAAGTTCAAGAGACTGTATATAATCCTTATCTTACTCAAGGGCTTCCTAGCCATATGACTATGGTTTAATAACTATTATTGCTATCTTGAAATTTTTTATTTTACCTCTGAACTTGTGTTTTGCAAGCAAAGTCTGATGAGACATTAAAGCACACACATGGACAGAGGACAACATGTGTGTCCACCACCATTCCTTGCCCTTCCATTTGCATATAGTATTCACAAAGCCCATTAGTACAAAATTCCAGTGAACCCTATATAGAGTTAAGCCAGACTTGAAGTGAGTACAATGAAAGTGTGTTACATCTATGACTAAGTGAGTGGGTGAGGACAGATTTGAGAAGCCATGTTCTCCTTTGGAACCAGAACTTACTCTACACAGAAAGCAGTGCTATTTTAAGAAACATCAATGACCAAGGAACTCTGTCATACCCTTTCTTACTCATGTTACTTCTCTGGATTAGCTAATCACTTATGCTGAATGTTATGACAAGGAAGAAAAGAGAAAGATAAGACAACCCTGTCAGCACCAAGCTGATTGAGAAGGAAGGTTTAGGTCGTGAGACATCCAGTTGGAAGAATGCACGAGGGGCCGACATGAGAATAAAACAGCAGGCTCCAACTTTATTGTGGGAAGTGTGCTTCTGTTGCAGGGAATGCAGTTCTATTGCGGGGAGCATGCTTCTGCTTCTGCTCTTTTTCTGCTCCCCTTCTTGTGCTCCTCTTCTTCTCCCCAGGGGACCACATGGCTCCATACATATCAGAGTATTTAGTGGTATTCAGCCACACATGCATGATACAATAAGCTGAATTATGTTTACATATTTTAGGTGCAGGAGCCCTACTATACTAATGTAACATTCTAAATCCAGGGTCCTATTCCTAGCCGCAAGCCTGGGTGACAGCCAGACCTGAGACCAGCCAGGCCTGGGACCCACAAACCCACAGTTGCTTTTCTTTTTGGTCTTTTCTTTCTGTTAATAAGCCAGAAGTAAAGAGTGTTGGTAAAATGTTCACATATCCAAAGATTAAGTCAAAACTGCAGCATTTTCACTATTCTGATATGAATAAAATACATATATATGTATAAACTATAAGATATAAATTATATAATTTTAGTGTTTCTACATATAAGTCAAATGCTCTCATATTGCCCTTAAAACTGGCATTATACAATATAAGGATGAAAGGTAAAATTTATATTAACAATTAAACATTTTTTTCTTAGAATATCATACAATAGCAAATAAAAACCACCATGACAGGTCAAGAGAAACTGCAGAAGAAAGGAAAAAGTTTTATACTTTAGTACTTTTAACAGTACTGCTTTACTACTTTTTGAACAAGGGCCTCTGATTTAAATTTTTCACTGGTTCCAGGTTATTTTGTAGCCATCTCTGTTCTATCTTGTCCAGTATTCAAACTGGGACACAAACTGAGAATGACATGGAACACTATTAATAATTACACCTGGACCACAGATATAAACTGAGCCTATCCTAGCAGACTAGGATATATGGTCATCCTAAATTTGAAGTCCATAATGGTGAAGAAGAAAGCAATAAAGGAATAAAAGCATTCTGCTTTCTTTATATCAATTGTAAGAAATTTTACAAAATTGTATTTGTTATGAAAATTTTTTTAGAAGTGTGTGTTTTGTTAACTAGTTGTTTTAACAGCCTATATTATGGGCTTGGAAATGAATCGTGCCTATTCTTCCCTTGTTTTTCTGCACATAGTCAGAAGGATCTTCTTGGTTTTTTATCTTTAGCTTCCCCCAACCTTTGAAACCTCAACGTTGAATGTGCTTTGCTTTCCTTTGACATTCTTAAAAGTTTGTGGTATTCTTCTATAGACTGCCTTGATTTTTATGCCTCTCCTTCCATCTTTGTGCGTGTCCTCCTACAATGAGAGCTCATTAGCAGAAATGCTGTTTTCTTTAGATACCTCCTTTTTTTTTTTTCTCATCAGGATCATTCACAATTTTAGGTTCCGAATTTTACTTTACCGTCCTTTTTGAGCCATACACCATTTCAGAGGTTCTCATCTATTTGAATTTTCTGAAGTTGGCTTTCCTTAAGTCCATAAGTCCGAAGATATACATCTGACTTGTCCTGCTTTAATGGGATGGACACTCTCTCCCAAGATCTCATGAGTTTCACATCACTAACAGTTCTTTGTTGGCAGAATTAAGTCTGGACTATGAGTTCCCCTTGCTGTAACCTGTTATTTTTAAATGATGAAATTTTCGATCAGACTACTTAAGAATTTACTAAGTGCTCTGCTTTTTTAAGAAGTAGGAGACTAATAGACTTCCACAAATGTTTTAAAATGTCAACATTTCTCATTATATTTTGTCTCTGTGCTAGTTTTTTTTAATGTCTGTAATATATCCTATTCAATTTAATCTTCTGTTTGTGACTTTGATATTTCTTCCCTTAAGAGGTGGGATTGTGTCCTCACCTCTTAAATTGGGCAGGCTTGTGATGCTGGCAGAAGGGATGCTATGTGACTTTGGAGTCTAGATCATAAAATGTCATACAGCTTCTACCTGGTTCTCTCTGGGGATGCTTGCCCTTGGGACCCAGCTGCCATACTGTGAGTAGGACTAGGTCATGTGGAGAAACCACACAAAGAAGTCTCATGTAGGTATTCTGAAAGACAGCTTGAGTGAGGTCCCAGTCAATAACCAGCACCAATAGCCAGACAAATGAGTGATGATGCCTGCCAAATCAGATTAGAGCCCCTCAAACTTCACCTCTTCCTAATTGAGGTCCCAGACATTGTGGAGCAAAGACAATTTATGTCTGCTTTGTCCTTTCTGAATTTCTGATCCACAGAAACTATGAGAGAGAAAATAATGATTGTTTTAAGACGCTGAGTTTTGGGGGATAATTTGTAATGCAGCAGTTGAGAACTCATGCAATAATTAAAAATACATTTAGAAACAAAAGTTAAGCCTTTAAGAATTCATCATCTATATTCTTCTTTTGGCTGATCAGTTCTTAAAAAGCTATCCCTGTAATTTGGGTCCAATTCCACCAGGTGGAAGTGAAGCTATGATGGCATAGTCCTCAGCCAACTGAGCGTAGATTTCACTCCCTTTTCTAAACCATACTTTTGTATGACATTTAATCTTGGTTATTAAAACAATTAGATCATCCCTACTTAGTATCCTGTGTGAATTTAAGAAAGAGTAAAATTAAAACATCTTTCACATACTCATGTAGCTTATTAACATAACACAATTCTATCTCGTTTCAGACCCCCTGCTGGAAAATATTTCCTCCCATTCCAATTTATTGAGTAAGAGATCATTTGGCTGCAATAAACAGAACCCATTCAAGCTGGCTTAAGCAAAAAAAAAAATAATGAGAAATAGAGGAACCTGGTGGAAACCAAAGGCAGGAAACAAGGCCAGACTTCATAGGAACCAATGGCAGAAACTACAGAATTAATGAAAGCCAGGCTGGCTTGTCCCTCCAGATCTCTTTCTCTCTAGAGCTATATTGTCTCTTATTTCTGATTCTTTAAGGCACATGCCTCATTTCTTTCTCTACTCTCTTCCTCCCTCCCTCCAGAAAGCAGTTTAGCATACGGTTAAGGGCAATCTCTGAAGTCAAAATGCCTGTTAGTTCAATCATTTAGTTGCTTGTGACCTTGGGCAAGTTCCTTCATCTTCTGTTCTTTAGTTTTCTCGTTTATAAAGTGGAGATGAAGATAATAATAGTATTTACCTCATAGGATTTCTGGGAGATTGAGGGAATGAATATATGTAAAGTTCTTTGCACAGTGTCTGGCACTCTGAAAGTGTTTGCTTTCATTATTACATTTCTCTGCTCACTTACCCATATCCAAACATGTACCCCAACCCCAGCTTTATATCTAAGTCATAGTTTGTGTGCCTAGCAGAAATCTATTATGTTTTTGAGACACAATTCCACACTCTCAAGAGAGAGCATCTGATTAATCTAGCTGGGGGCACATGTCTACTCATGGTCAGAGCAGCTGGGCAGAAGGTAAGGGTCTGGGTGATGGCAGATCTTTGCAGGGACAGGGGAGTAGATTTTTTGAGAAGAGAACATGCGTTGGTTCTCAGAAGAGGGCTTGCATTCCAGTACTCCCATATACGTAACCACCTACATTTCCAATAAGGCAGTTCTGGCACTTTGAATATCAGCTCTACTTCCCTGCTCAGAAGGGGCCGTTCATATTATTGAATGACCCAAAGGTCATGAAGAAGGTGGCTCCCTTCAGCCAGAAGGCACTCCTCTCTCTTCCACATAAGTAGCTCTCCTCCTTATGCTTGGTTCTAGTCCCCTGTGATGCCAAACTACAAGTATCTCTTCACAGCTTTTACAAATCCTCACCTAGATGTTTTCCTCTGAGGTCATAGCAAATTTTCCCTCTTATAGAGAGGACAAAAGGAAGAATCACTTTAGATCCTGGTATTGTGTCTGGTATTGTGACTTTAAGCTATTCAGCATGTGGTGACTATTTGCTTCCTTAGAGTCCTGCTGGTAATGGAAACTTTGAGAAACAGTCCTTAAAATTTTTGATCTCACCATAAAGAAAAAGAAAATTAAACACTGTTGGACAGAAAGCTAATTGGTTTATCAAAAGGATAATGAGATTTAAAGAAATAACCGCTCAAGTCTCCTTTCATTTCTATATATCATTCTAATCTCTATTAGATTTGGTCATTTGGGGTAAAATGTTCTGAAAAATACATATTTCAAACTCTCATCTTCAGAAATACTTGAATGTCATGGACAAATCGATAATACTTTAAATCATGAAGCAGAGCTCATTAGCTGTCCTCCCTGGGAGAGGGGACGGCTGCATCTGCCCACTTGGTGCCAAGCCAGCCTCCAAACTAGCAAGAGCTGACCTTTTCCCAGAGTTCACGTTCTCCTATGGGTGATTTTTTTCTGTAAAGTCTCAGAAACCTGAGGTTTCAGTGGCTGATATTCTTATTGTTTTAGGATGTCACAATTAGACTTTCTTCCTTTGTGTCTGAGCATTGTGCATTCTTAAGAGGATCCTTTCAGATAAAACAAGAGGTTATTGTAGGTGGAAATGACCCATGGCTGATTATTATCTCTGTAAATGACTGACTTAAAAGGAAATATAATGTTCCCATCAACTATAAATGAGAAGATTGCTCACAACTTATGGTCCATATTCCCTATATCCAATGCCCTCATTTCTTCTCCTCTGAGTCATCATTTAATGAATAAATTGCTTTCCTCATTTTTTCTTCATGGAAAATGCTCTCTAAGCAAGGTTATCAGATTTATTTGCAGTTTGAGCCCAAAAGCAATCTCTTTCACTCCATCCACTTCAAATAAGAGTAGACAAAACTATTCTAGTCCAAATCTAATAAAAGCTTAGAAACAGAGTAAGTGTGGCTTGTTATTAAATTATTGCTAAATACTTAAAAAAAACTATAGGTGTCAAAAATACAAGTAAATGCTCCAGAGAATGAGGGAGACAATTAACACAATTTACTCCAATAATAATTATAGAATCACTTACGCTCAATTCAGAAGCCTACAGGAAATATTATATTGTTTTTGCTGAACTTCCCTGACCAGCTTCTCCAAAGAGGATACCTGACTTCTCTTTAGCCCATCATTTTAACTGCTTTGTATAGCACTTACCACTCTCTGCTATGTTTGTAGTACTTGTTTCATTTGTTTTTTACTTATTTATAGTTTACACTTTCTGCTAGAATGTAGGAAGGGCGGAGCCTTTTCTGTCTCTTTCTTACTACTGTATTTCAAGCCTAGAACAAAGCCTAATATATAGTAGACACATAATAAATATTTGTTACATTAATGCATCTGCAAGTGCGCAGGGTTCCCCAGACTTAAACCAGCTTCTAAAGAGTGTATCGTCTACCTTCCCGGATCCTCGTTGTTGCGGAACCCTCTCAGCTCTCCATAATCTATCTTTGGAGCTCTAGCTATAGTTGTAGCTATAGCCCTTGCTGGCAATGATGAGGATGGCTAGGTGGTCAGTTTGTTGGAGAAAAGGGGAGATAACATTTGGAGGCATTTCATAGGCTAACTTTATTTTCAAAAGCCTTTTTTCCCCTTTGTGCAAACTCTGAAAGAATGGAGTTTTGCTCTAGATTTAGTTTCTCATTAGATATCAATCAGGTACATAGAGTGCAAATCCATGCAGCAGCCCACGAGGTGCACTTGAACTCCAGGAAACACCCAGAAACTAGGCCAAATGTGTGATGAGCAATTAAAACTGTAATTCTTGCAGCAGAGGGTACAAAACGGAACCAGACTCTCCTCAAAAACCTCCATATTCCTGAACTTGATCTTGAAATCTGAGTCATCTATGACTTCAGCCCCCTTCTTACTTGTATCTCATCCAAAGCACATCCACATCCTCTGCAAAACCCTCTTGGTTTAGCCATTGCTCTGTAACTCTCAAGCACCGACGACTTCGTGTTGCAGGTCAGTTGTTTATTATTTATGTTCATTGCCATTCATAGAATATTAGTTCCATGATGCCAGAGACTGTGTCTGGTCATTTGTCTTACCCTTTCTCTGCATGATGACTTTTATGTAGTGGAAATTAAAATATATATATTACCTGCCTAACCTTCATGTATTCCTACATAACAATGCTAATCTAAGAAGTGGGATTCATACATAAATATTAAATGTAATGGAGATATTTAAGGGTGATAAAGCAGTGTGTTTTTGTTGCTAGTTCCTGGTTGTCTGGCTGCTCCTACAACAAAATCCAAGCCTGGGAGCATCACTTATAATCCCTTCCACACTGTAGAGAGAGGCCCTATTTTACACATGGTGATCAGGCTGTGAGGGCTGCCCTTTGGAAGATGGAGAAAAATAAAGAATATAATATGAAAAGTGGGGATCTACTCCACTTTTTTGGGGGGAGAAGTAAAAGAAATAAAAATTGGGGAAAGAAATAACAAGGTTAGAGTTTATAGTTTACTCCACCCTCAAGTTTGAAATCTAGAAGGGTGGGGATGCTAGATAGTTTTGGGGCAAAGCCAAAAGCAAAAGTATTTTATGAACCTTCCATTCCATGATGGCATTCTGTAAGGAAATTTGCTTGCAGCACCCTATTACTAACAGGAGGTGGCCACATTAAGAGCTAAAAATGGCCTCTTCAGAAAATGGCCTGCATCAGGACTCTCAGGCCTCGCTCAAGGTTCATGTGCCATGGAAGGGCCTGTAAGTCCCCATATGTTCTTCGGGAAATAGAAATGAAGTATAAGCCAGTGGGCATGACAGGGGCCTCCGTGGTGAGGGGTAGAGTGAGCCCACATCACAGGCCTTAGGTTAGATGGAGGAAGTGGCTCAGACTCAGAGGGTTTGAGCCATTGAGGAAGGTACACCAGGCCCCGAATGAAGCACAAGGTCCCCTGTGGAAAACCAGAAACTGCTCAGATACCTTGCTGGCAGTAGGAGCCCACAAGGGCCCAAAGGCCAGCACTGAACAGACAAGAGCTCCAAAGCCACTCCCCATACACCCTGCCACTACCATGGGGTAGGATGTGGGGAGAGGAAAAACAGGATGTCTAAACATTTATCCCAATGATCATCTCAAAACTGAAATAGACTGAGCTACTGTTGATTGGCAAGTTACCATTATCTTTCTTCCCATTACACATCTAAAACTTCATTAAAAATATGATCTAGTGTTATGACTACCAGTGACGCCAAAAACTTTAGAACTCTTTTAGAAATTGATATCTAGCAAATAGATGTGGTTCTAAGATAACTCCAAGTTAGAAAGAGTTCTTCAGTCTGTATCATTATCTTAAGAACACAAGACATCTCCTTGCTTGGTTTGTCCAAAGCCATAACAGGGTCCTCGTGTGTACTAAGATAGTCCTCTCAGGAATAGTGACTTCCAGCCTCCCACCCTCCCCTATGAATGGCACTGAGATGGGTTTTTGAGCGAAATGGAAGGCAAGGTGGCATAGAAAAGGCGAAAGCTCTGACAGAAGGCCATGTTGATAAACATGTCTATTTATCACTGTACAATCATCTGTCTTTTTCATCCTCTTGATGCTTATGCTCTGCTGTGTATGCCACTCTGTCCAGAGGAACAACTGTGCTTGCGAGCAACCTTTTAAATGAGTGACAATAACTTAGGAAAAAAGAGCTTGGCCAAACCCTTCCTTCTCCTAACCTGTCCTCTAGTCCCCAGTCTTCAGGAGAGAGCACTGTGTGTGGCAGAAGGAGGTGGGATCTGTCTGTAGGTCTCCATCCATTATTATCTGTGTATTCCCATTTCCTGTGACCTCTGGAAAGCAAGGTCTCTGCTGTGTTTCCATATTGGCATCCTTGAGCTATTTTCTCCTATGTTTGAGGAAGAAATAATGCCTGAAAGAATGCATAATTGAGGCTGAGTGATAGCCCAAAGCACTTAGAAGACAGTAAATCTTGATGGCCTTGATTTGACTGGGGAAAGGTCAAAAAGTACATTAGTCTGCCACAGAGGAGATTTGTCCATCCTTATCTTCTCTTCACCTAAGAAGCAGGTTTGGGGAAGCTGTAGAGCAAGGGCCGCCAACCCTCAGGGCTGTGGATGAGTACTGGTCCAGGCCGCACAGCAGGAGGTGAGCAGTGAGCAAGTGAGTAAAGCTTCATTTGAATTTGCAGCTGCTCTCCAGCGCTAGTATCACTGCCTCAGCTCCACCTCTGATCATCAGGCATTGGGTTCTCATAGAAGCACTAGTTCCTGATGTCAAAAAGGTTGGGCACCACTGCTGTAGAGGATCCTGGGGTAGCCTGGGATTCTGGCTTGACAGTGAGAATGGCAGGGTGGCCCAAATTACTCCTGATCAAGAAGAACCTTGAGGATCTAGGGTAATTCTAGAACAAAGTAAGTACCATCAAAGCACACTCAGCTTCCAGTTACCTAACAAGAGCTTCAGGGGGTTTGTGGGACTGCAGGAATGGTTGGGAGAGGAGAGACTCCACATATCTAGAATAGTCATTTTAATAAGGAAACTAGAGGTAGATAGAAATTTCCTTGAGGAAAGATATCTGAGAAGAGCAAGGAGAAAGAGGTGAGAACTGAAGAGGTTCCTGAGAAAGGGCTGATGGCTGGAGAGGCAGGAGGGAATGGTGGAGAGTTGGGATCACAGCTGTTTGAGGGTTGCGAGTCATAGCTGACGAGGGGAGGAAGAAGGCAGAAGGTGCTAAATCTTGGAAATTTCATGGAATACTGAAACCTTACTAAAATCAAGATATCAAGAGCCAGAGGTCTCAACTCTCCAACACCTCCCACCTTTTTTAAACAAGAAAACTGAGGTATTCAGAGGTCAAGCCAGTAGATCAGGGTCATAAGCCAATAGCCCAGGGATATGGCGGCAGGGATGGGGTAAGGCCAGGCCAGGCCCACTGGCTCCCTGTGTAGTGCTCCTTAAGTCTTGTGCAGCACCTCTGCATTCCAAGAAGAAATAGTTTAACTCAGGAAGTAGCCAGAGGGACAAGAAGAACAAGGAGGATTTTTTAAAAGTCAGAAAATCATCCATAAAACATTGCCCAATAATAATAGATAGCATTTAGTAAACACTATATAATCTTCTTAAAGTTTTGGGAGGAACCAATAAGGCACTTAACCCTTCTTGACTAGAAGGGAATTACTGATGTAAGAATTTAGCTGAGGCCAAATCCTCTTCAAAGGAGCCCAAGGCAGCTTTGAAAATCCAGTGTCACAAAAATCTTCTCAACATGACCCCAAGGGCTGGGTAAATGTGTTGCTAATGAAGGATACATTCACTTTTTAGACTGTACTGTTTCTGAGGGGGGAAAATTGTTTGCTTTTGGGAGATATGCTTTCTTTAATCAGTCAACCAATTAAAGAAAGAATTAGGTCTGTTAACAAAAATTCATGAGAGGAACCTATTGACTAGGGCCCTGGGTTAGAGCTCCTTCCCCTAGGACCATAAGACAGGGTGGCACAAACATCAATGCTCCTTTCTCTGCCACCAGGGTGTTGTCAGGGCCTTCAAGACTCAAGAAGGATCCTGGAGAGAGAGTTATTTATGAATTTTTGGACTCAAAGTTTAGAGATAGTGCCTACAAATCTGAAAGCAGGTGAGTCAGGTTAAGGGAGGGAGAATGTGCTATCAGGAAGCTCACTATAGCATTGTTGTTTGTAGCAGGAAAGTTGAGGGTCACCCAGAGTCCATTGTGGGGAGATGGAGAGGGAAAGCAGGCTGGAAGTGCACACAGCAACATCCATGGATCTTAAAGGCAGAGTGTTGGGGGAAAGAAGGGAGAAATAGAATGCACTCTACGAAGGAGCACTATCTACAAAAAATAAGAACACATCATGTGAAATACACGAAAAGATACACATTGAATCTGTGATTGCCTGTAGGGAAAGGAGAATGGGAGGGTGTATGCAGGAAAAAGGAAAGGAATGACTAACACAAGAGTAGGGCCTTACACAGACAGACCATAGAGCATAGTGTGCCTCTTGCACTTGTGGGGAGAAAATGGGCCAGTTTTCCCAGAGTGTAATGCAGCTTCAGAAATAGTCATTGAGGACAGATCGGAGAAATGCATTGCAGCAGATATGTTCTTGTGTGCAGTTTTATCTGAGGCCAAGATAAGAGACAGAAAAAAAATGAATGTCATCTAAGCAGTTTTGGTGCCCTAATCTTACCTGAAGCACCTCTCACGGGAGATAATGATGGTGGAAGAGGTGATAAAATTTCAGAGTGTGAAGGGATATTTAGCCGTTATCTCAGTCCAGTGGGTGTTGGAGAGAACAGCAACAGCAACTTGCAACACACAAGGATGAAAACCTAGGCCTCTGGCTCCCTAGTCAGTGCTTGCCTACCTGTGCCACATCTCTGATGTTCTCAAGTGAGCTTGGAGGGACAGCTCCCTCTGGCCCACCCATAGACCCTGCTCCTTCCCCTCTGCAACTTCTCCAACTGGCATTTTCATTCTTTCTAAAAGGGTGAGAGGCAGGGAGGCCAAGGGATACCTCTTGAAATTGGAGGGCAAGTGATAAGGGGTGAAATTCTGAACAGATGAGCAGTTTGGCCATAGCTGACCTTCCTCCATACACCTTCTTTTCCAGCCTCTTCCTTACATCCTTGCATCCTTCCCCAACCCTTCTAAGCTCACCCACTCTTTTTAAACCTGGGGTGGAGGGCCATGGCCTTAATTTTTTAAAATTCTGGTTAGTTTATTTTTCAGAGAAAGACCCAGGCCCTGATGCAACCACAGTGGGGCCTCCCTCAGAGGGAGAATCGGAGCCTGTCACAGCACATTTTCTTTCTTTCCACCAAAGCAAGAGACACTCCCGGAACACGAAAGAAACTGAAAATTCTGTCTCTTTGGGGGATTTAATTATTGCCATTAGTTACTCTCTTCAGTAGGGCATCTTTGCCTCACTGCTTCTAGAGAAGAAGGACATAGAATTCCAATTCTTATTCAGGCTAGGCGGGAAACATTCCCACACAGGGTCACAGCAGGAAGTAAAATAAATGGCCACTTACACAGTTTCAGAGGCTCCAAACCCTCAAACGCAACCACCATGCACTAGCTGACGCCTCAAGTGCACCATCAGAGTTTTATTACCTTAGCTTTAGAGTTTACTGGATAGTTGAAATTCATATTTTCTTGGAAGGGATCATAGCTATGACCAGCCATATGCAACTTAGTATAATTTTTTCAGACCACACTCCAAAAGTATTTTTTAGAGCTAGAGAGGAAACCAGATGGCTAAGGAAGAAAAGAAAGTTGAGGGAGAAAAGGGCCCACACATTAGAAGGAAGAGAAGGGCCCAAGAGGAGGCTGGGGCACAGTTGGCCTAGAGCTATGGACCTCAGTGTGGGCTCAGCGGCAGTAGCACCAGCTTTACCTGGATCCGGAATCAGACAAGCACATTCTAGGGCTCCATCGCAGACCTGCTAAATCAGAAACTCTAGGGGTGGATCCCAGAAGTCTCTGTTTTAACAAATCTTTATGTGACTCTGAGCATTGTCAACTTTGATAACCAGTCTCTGTCCTATGCGGCCAGATCAGCCCCCATTCCACTGCTTATTAAGCTCTCTTCTCTGATTTTCCTTCTTCTCCTCTGCCCTGTAAGAATGAGGCATGAGAAACCACAACCATGTGTGTGGCTAGAAAAGTTTTTGGCACACTGTAAAGTTCCTTAGCCTTAAGAGGTAGATTGGTGACAGAGAGCAGGGCTGCCTTTGGCCAGAAGGGCAAAGGACTTAGGGTGGAGCTGGGAAACTGCTGATGAAGTCTGATGAGTGAAAGTTAGTGATCAACTGAAGGAAGTTCTTGGGGAAGCCTTCTGAGCATCCAAGAAACTCAAGCAGAGATTGTGTTGAATGAGGAGGTAGAAATACAGAGACAGAAGTGTGAGAGAGCTCAAGCCCTGACTGGGACCATATGAGGTGTGGGTTCTGGGCCATGAGGCACCACGGGATGGGTGACCTTACCTCCTTCCTTCCCTCAGAAACTTTTCTCTTTGGGTCAATATGCTCAAGATGCATCTCTTAAGCCAGTTCACCTCCTGGTTACACCCCACCACCCCCAACCCCCATCCCTAGTACAGGCTATCCTTGTGGCAGAGGAAATGAGATGCCCCAGGAAATCTGATGGTGAAGCCTGAAGCAATCCTTGGTAAGCTGGACATGTCTTTGAAGTTCTCTTCCCTGCTCTATTTTCTTCCATAGCACATGTCAGCAGCTGAAATATTATGTTTTTATGCGTTTCCTTCTGCTAGAATGTGAGCCCCATGAGGGCAGGGTTTTTTGTTTTTGTTTGTTTTACTGTATTATTTACTGCTCAATTCTCAGGGCCTAGGACAATACCTGGCACACAGTAGTCATTCAGTAAATATTTGTTTAAAAAATGGATAAATCTTAAATATTTTCAAATCTTAAAATTTACTCTATAATCTCTAAATATGTATTTTTAATGTAAAAATGATTTCAAATACTTGAGTGAAAATTGATATCTCATGTCTTCCACAGAGCTAGGGCATTAGATGCCTGCACACACTACAGTTCCAGGCTTCACCACAGAGTGAAGCTTCATTTATGATCAGACAGCCAAGATGAGAGGATGGGACTGTGAAGGTCAGGGCCTCTTTGCAAAGAGAAAATCAGTTTATGAAGGCTTAAGTCTCTGTCTCAGCCACATCAGATTTTCTGGGAGGTGGAAGTACAGGAAAGTTTTAACCAAGTGACAAGACAATGCACAAACTTGTCTGTCCAGTCTCGGCACACAGCGGGTGCTCAATAAGGTTAGAAAATTTTCTATTTGCATCTGAACTTCAGTGAAATCTTTATAAACAAGATATTCAGAAAATAGTCCTTGCCAGATTCCTTGACCTCAGGAACAGGATCTTTAGTCTCTTTGTTTTTCCAATACTTGGCATAGTATATGCCTCGAAGGTCCTAAATGAATACTTGATGAATGAAAAATAAAGTTTGAAAAATATAGTTTCCACTGATTTTTCTGGATGTTATATTTCGGGCCTTGTGGCTGATAATCATTTTAAAATGTATTCAGCAACATTTCTACATTAGCAAGAAAAGAACTTCCTCATATCTTCCTATGGGAATACAGTATCTTGCAAATGATCAAGAGCAAGTATCCCCTCTCTCTCTGACTCATGTTATTGTGAGAGGCTGTGGGAAGGGATGTGAACAAGGTATGAGACTGAATTTTTTTCAACCCCAAGAAATCGTGGGGCATTCAAAGAATTACCTGATATCTTTTCCCTTGAATCTCAGGGTTAGGGCTTACAAAGAACTAAGATCATCAAGCCGCAATAGCCTAATGTGGCAAATGGAGAAACCAAGGCTGAAAATGAGGAAGGAGCTTCCTGAGGGCACTCAGTATGTGAAGAACATCATCAGAACTGGAACCTTGGTCTCTTGACCCCCCGTTCAACACTGTTTCCATTTCGTAGATTTGTCTATTTTCTAAGAGTATAAAGCAGAAAATTTTTTTTGATTAATTAATGTTTAAATTCTATATTAAGAGAAAGATGTTAATTTGTCTATAAGGATGTTTATTGAGGTCTTACTTTATACTTAATATTGACTTAGCTATTGCAAGATATAAAGCAAACACACTGTCCAAGACTGTCCAAACCTGTAGAACATTTTTATAAAATTTTATTAGCATTTAATTGACCCAAAACAGAAAATATATCTGGAAACAAGATATCAAAAGATTGAGAAAAATGCTTCTCAGAATGGTGGTTTGCAGTCTATTTTAAGCATTTTGAATTAAGGAAGGAAAGTAAGAAAGATTACATGACGGCAGTATTGAATTATAGGATAGTTAATAAGATTATGTGTCCTCCTGAGGGTGGTTTGCTTCTGAAGAGGCATTTTAAAGGTGTCGAGATGCACTAAAACAATGGACAGGGCTTGTTTAAGGCAAAGATAAACCTTTACTAAAAAAGTTATAGGCCCAGGACATGACTACCCACTGTGACCTGCCCAGTTAGAAGTTTATGATCGATCACCCTCTGTGGTTACTTTCTGTAGAATCCCTTTTTTGTGCACAAGGATGATGATCATCATCATTGTAATAGTAAGCTTCAATTTTTGAGTACCTGTTATGTACAAGCATTGAGTGCTTTACCTATATCACCACAAATAGATGTTAATGTTAGGTCTTTTTGGATTGCTCATGACAGAAACCCAACTCAAATAAGCTTTTTTTTTTAAAAAAAAAAAAAGTAGGGGAGAATTATTTGCATACATAAATGAAAATACCAGTTGTCTAGCTTCTGCTTAGGCTGGATCCATCCATGTGCTCAAACAATATTGTCAAACAATGATGTCAGAATCTTACATCTCCTCTATGTTAGCTTTACTTTCCACTATTTCTTTCCCTGTGATTTCAAAAGATGACCTCCCAATATCTCTGGTTCCCAGAAGCCTTACAGCATATAATTCCAGAAGGAGGGAGTCCTGTTCTGACTCAACATCCACATGAGCCTGCCCCAAGACTTTGACTCATCCTCTTTGGGTCAAATGTCTGCACCAATCATTATATTTAGAAAAATGAGATACTTGGCAGCTCCACATCTCCATAGGGTGGGAGAAGAGCGCTTCTTCTATCAGCGAAATGGAGAAGGGGCAATTCTTAATCCCATCCTAGAAACAGAGAAATCAAGTAATTGCCCAAGGCCATGGAACTGGGTAGAGGCAGAGCTGGGATATAAACTCAAAATATTGCCTCCAAAATCTATGTTTTTTCATTTTTCTTGTTTTTTTTTTTTTTTTGGAGGGAGGGAGGGGAATGGGAAGATAATTCATATACCTTAAAATTTACCATTTTAATAGTGTATAATTCACCATTTTAAAAGTGAAAAGCCTATTTTAATCATCAGTCTAGATGCTTTCAGCTTTAGTGTCATCAATGCTCAATTGCAAAGTGTGTGGTTAGCAATTTGTTGCTGTTACTGGTTGAATTACCAAAATTATTAAACAATTTGCTTTAAAAGATAGAAATCAGAATCAATTAAAGATTACCCCTCTAATAATGTCATCCTCCTTTTCTTGTACTCTGATGTCCTCTTTTAGGTATAGCCACCAAGACTCCTGCTGAAGAGGGTGTTGGCACCTGTTTTGAGTGTTTGTGGCCAGGCTAGAAACAGGTCTGGAAACCATGTTATACAAGGAACTAACCGAGCAGGTTAATCTGGACATCAGAGAAGTGTGTGTGTGCAGGGGAAGTAGGGGGGGGGGCACATTTCTGCTGGGTAAGAGAAGGTTTAGAAACAGGGTTGAAATGCTGTGGCATAGAAGTATTAGCCTTGTTTTATAGGGCAACAGTGAGTGAAAATTATAGGAAGAGAGATGTTGGCTCAGACAAGGTAGCAGCTGTTGAAAGTCCAAACTGTCATGGAGCTAAATGAAATAATCTTGTGAAGCAGGCAGAGTGATGATATTATCATCCCTAACAAAGAGATAAGGTAAAAGCCCAGCAAGCAAAAAATGGCTTGTCTGTAATCACCCAGGAGGCACATGAGACTGTGGGGTTCCCCGGTACTGTGCTCACTGCCCCAGGCTGCTTCTGACCACAGTGCTAAGCTTAAAGAGATGCAGCAAACAGGTGCAAACAGCCAGCAGTAAAGAAGTCACAGGAAAGCTACCAAGGTCAAAGTGTGACAAACAACTCTGAAGATCCTGTAGAGAGAAGGATCAGTCAGAAGCAGCGATTTCCCAGAGGAAAAGAATGACTTCTGACCAGAAACAGGGATCTTTGACAGGAGACCAGGGATTTTCGACAGGAGAGCAATGGTTTATGACAGGAAAACAGAGATTTCTGGCAGAAAATGTTGACTTCTGACAGCATATAAGTGGATTTCTGACAAGCGAATGAGAACTTCTGAAGAGAGTGGTGATTTTTCTCAAGACAGATTTTGAAAAGAAGAGTGGTCATTTCTGACACAACAGTGATTTCTGACAGGAGAACAATACTTGCTGATATGAGAGCATGGATTTCTGGCAGAACGTCAGTGTCCATTATGTAGGAGAGTAGTAACTTCTAAAAGGAGGTCTTTGACAGGAATAAGGGTTTCTATTTGGAAGGACAAAAAGCAGCAGCACAGAAGACACTAGAAAACAAAGGGTAGAATCAGGTTCCCTCTGGAAATAGGTGTAGGTCGTGGGTGTGGAGGGAGGTTATCATAAGAACAAGGTGGATGATGGGAGGCTCAGTTGGGCAAGATCTCATTCTGCAGAAGGGGTTGAGTAGGTTGGAGGGGGTGTATCTAGATTTATATCACAGATGTAAGCGTTAGTGACAAGGAAATGCATTCCCATCAAGAAACTTGGAGGAAGTAGAAGAGGAAAATCTGGTATTTCTTCAACCCCCCCAAACTCAGAAATAATAAAGCCTTGATTTTGATTCAGGAAATTCTAATGAAAGGTTTTGCCTTTTTAATTATTGACATATCTTTGGCAAGGGGAGCAGGATAGGAAAGACATGATCTCTCCAAAGCTGTCCTCCCGAAATAATCCAAGAACCAGACCCCAGTGTGCCTGGAGAGAAATCAGCATTGTGGTAGAGAGGAAAATCAATCAAGGGAGGAGAAGGTATCAATAGAGCTTCTGATAGAAGCAGTAGGCTGGCAAAACCCTGATCAGAAGGAAAAGTGATTCCTTTTGTCCCCAGCCTAGGTCATTTGCAGGTTCCTTTTCCTGCAAGCCCTTAGGTTTACTGTGAACAAAGCCCAGCAGCGCAAAACTGGAGCAGGATATGCCTCCGGGAAGGAACGCTTTTTCTCTCTGACTGAGCTCTCATTGACCTCAGTTCCAGGCACCCCGTCTACCACGTGATTGGATTCCTGTGGTCACTGAGCGCTAGGAGAATTCTAATTGTGCAGAACCCCAGAACAGCTGCAGCATCCCCAGCCAGGAGCTCCAGACTTGTTCTTCCGACGGGATGTGGGCTCAGCACAGCTCTTCACATTCACCACGGCAGGCCTATGGCCGAGACAAGTGCACAGGGCTTCTCGAAGTTAACTGGTTCCCCGACCCGCCACAGACTCTCTGGAGGTTCCTATCACTTTCTTCCTATAGCCCCAGGGAGCATGGTCTTTCCTTTCCAGCTGCTACCACCTCTCTTTCCTCTTGGGGTTCCTTTCGACCCTAGACTGGATTCAGAGGAGGACACAGAATTCTCCAGTTTCTCCCCAACCCCCACTACACCCCTGACCACGCCCCTGACTGGCCCTCAAGCTATTTTATTGCTGCAATGTCAACTGGGAAATAGACAAGGTAGTAAGTAATAAAATTATCGATGAGAAAGCAGACGTGATTTTTTTAATCTCAAAAGAATTGCATTTCTGAAGAGAATGGTGATTTTTCTCAGGATAGACTATGTGGCTTGTCCTTTCTCACTTTGATAGTCACTGTAGCAGACCTCCCCAGACAAAGCCCTTTTTTTCATTCCTGCCTGAGGAGGCTGGTGAAATCTCTCCTGTACTCAGCAGTGATTCTGATTCTTTCATTGCTTGGGCCACTGCTCATCCACAACTTTTCAGGGACAGCATCAGTGTGAACCAGGAGGGGAACCATTCCAAGCCTCCAGATCAGTCCCTCTTGTGAAGGCTCATAAGTCTTCCTGGCTGGCTGACTCTGGGCAAGTTGCTTAACCTTAGTTGCCTCATCTGTAACATTGGGATAAAAAATGCCTACTTCACGTGATTGTCGAGGTGATTAAATGAGATTAATAAAGTATTAAAGCATCTGGTACCCAGCAGGCTTAATCAGGTAGGTCCCCTTACTTCTCATTGAGAGAAAGCAGTACCATTGAAAGAAGTGCTGCAGCAGGAAAGGCTGTGCAGTTTGTGCCCTTCCAGAGGCACCCCGCAGAGCAGCTGGGGGGAGACTGGAATACCATGGGTGCTTCACTTGCACTGTCAGGTGCTCCGGGTGGGGCTTTTCTGCACAAAGGCTGTGCTTCTCCTGCATCTCCCTAAGAGCAAGCAGCAGTTGCTGGGTGTCTGTGTCAGCACCCAGGCCCCCTGCTGGGAAAAAGGGAATGGCACTTCAAAGTCAAGCATTTATATCACTTTCTTCCCCATAGTTAGACCCAGTTTCCCCTTCTCTCCAAGTCATTGGAAGTCTGGGCAAGGCAGAGAGGAGCTGCCATTACAATGAGTTCCCCTTTTCTCATCAGAGGGGTCTCCTTGAGTGGGGGTCAGCCTGCTTGCTTTTGGGGTCTGGCAACCACTCTTCTGTTTAGCTGGCCCCCAAAGAGGCTCTCTTTAATATCCCTTTCTGTCTCATATAGTTGCTAAGACACAGAGTAACTTCTGCAAGAGTTAATCTATGTATTTCCCCTTCACTCTACAATCTCACTGGTACCCAGGGCACCCCAGTCCACACTGACCAGAAACACATATCCACAGAAACTGCAGAGGGCTTAGACACACAGACTCAGAGTGTGCTCGCAGAACCAGATTTTCCTCTCCCAAAGACTAGAAAAAACTGGGTTGGGGAAGCAGACAGAGGCAGCTGGGCCCGGACAAGAGGAATGAAAGCACCTTAGTCCTTGAAGTGAGGGGGAGTGGGTCCAGTAAGAAAGGAGGGCACTGTGTGTGATGCTCAGTGTGGACCCCCAAAGACCTGGAAGAGCAAATGGTGGCTTTGGGAACCAGGAGCAGGGATGAGGCCAAGGGAAAAGCTCACTCCTGAGCAGAACCAGGAGTGGAAATTTCCCTGGAAGTAAGAGCACTGATGAGCTCTGCACTGCTGAGGGGTTTGACTGTGCTGGGGATGTTCTCTTCCAATGAAGGAATTTCTAGTGGAAGAATTAGTGACAAAAGCAGTGACCATTTTAGCAAAAATGCTCAATTTATCAACACAAAACTAATTGAATTTCTTGGGTAACTGGAAAAATCTTTTTGTACTAATTTTAGGAAAAAGAGGTAAATAATAATAAAAAACAAATTGAAGCTTAACTTTTTTAAAACAACAAAACATCAAGAGTTTCCAGGGCTTCCCCCACCCCCCCCCCCACCGCCTCGCTCCCTCCCCGGCCAGAGCAACCCATCCTATTACATTTTTACAGTAGGAACAGTTGGTGTTCAGAAGGATGACCTTTGAATCACCAGGTCATCAAAGGAAAGTTTTGGTTTACTCAGCTGCCAAAATTTCTATTTCCTTTGCATTATAGTGAAGTGGAGCCCAACTGTATTTCTAAATTAACTACAAGCTCCTTGAAATTGATTTTTCAAGAGTTCTAGCATCTCTTTGAAAAAGTCAGCACTGTATATAAATTGAATGTCTTGTGCATTCAGGAAGGAGTTCGTCTTTGAGAACCTCATATGGTTGCATTCTGCAGACATTTGACTGGAACGATTCATGCTACTGGTTCTCAACTGGGGAAAAGAGGACATTTCCCCAGAGAATATTTGACAACAGCTGCAGACATCTTTAGTTGTCATAACTGGGGGTGAGGGCGGGTGCGGGTACTAACGACATCTAGACGGGAGAAGCCACCACTATAATGCACAAAACAGCCCTCAGTAACAAAGTATCAGACCCAAAATATCAATAATACTGAGGATGAGAAATCACAGTTCCTGGTGGTAGAAAAAGAAGATATTCTCCTAGTGAGGGACACTAGGGTGGCCGCCCCAAGCTACTCACAGGCCTCAGGGACAAGATCTGAGTCCTGCCCTGTCAGCCATCACTTGGGGCTGGTCTCGCATTGCCCAGGTTCTTAGGATGGTTATATAATCTAAAGCCAGGACATCCATCAGCAATGAAATACAACAATAAGAATGTTTGGCTGCTATCTGCTGACAAGGATGTTCAGTTTAGCCTAGAGTGGAACATAAAAGGTTAGTTGTTCCATGAGGACTAGAGACTGAGTCCTTTGGTCAGCCCACATCTTCCTTGAGCAGGACTGGGCGGGCACTGCCAGTGCTCACCTGGTAGGGCTACCTCTTCTGGCTTCCATTGGCAACCAAGTGTTCTTGTGACCAGTACCTTGTTTCTTTGGATGTTATTGATGACATTAGTAGAGTCTGACTTCAACCTGGGGCCAAAGTCCAGTTAAGATGATTGCATTACTTGGCTGTGACCTATTTATTATGTTTATGTTTTACAGTTTAATGAAGTATCTCCCTGATCTAAGAGTGAATTATTTTGAGAAGCCAGCTAATCTGTGAGTGCCTGGAGGTTGCTCTAGTCTAGTACCAGTTTCTGTCAAAAGCATTCCTATGATGTAGCAATTAATAAAATATGTACAATTTAAAAAGTGATCATAATTTATAATAGCTTTGTCAATAGGGATTTTCTCAATCAATGAATACTAAAAGTATAAATATCATGTAGGAGTGAGTCTGGAAATATTTTGATGATAGAAAAAAGGACTTATACTGAAAGAAAGTTGGAAACCATGGTTTGACTCTAAGAAGGTTAATTTTCCATATTTCTTAGTTCTTGAGCAGGGAGACACTAAACCCCAGGTTGCCCTTTAACCCTCCTTCCCCCTGGAATCTGCTTTCTTGCTCTGTCTCTAGGAACAGACTGTGGGGAACAGTCTTAACTCATTGAATTTGTGTGCTTTACAATTTCTGAAACATTTTCACATCCATTATCTCATTGGTTCTTTCAACCACAGTGAGGAAAGTAGAACAGGGACAATCACATCTACATATGAAGGAGGGCAGAGTGTGAGGACCTGATTCAGCTCAGGATCTACAGTCCCAGAGCTGAGGCCTAGGCCCTATCTATCCTCTGACTTGGAGCCCACAGTTCTTTCTATTCTCCCTGTGTTGGTAGCTGACCCTTCTAAAGGTCTCTGATCCACTAAGTATCAAATTCACTCCATAGTAACTAGTGGAGAAAGAGATCCAACAAGCATTAATACTTTGACAAACTAGTCATTTTACATACTTTTGAATTCTAGTTAGTTTATGAGAATTGCACAAAGGTGCATGAAAGTAAAGAAAAGAGAAAGTAATGAAGAAAACCATGTTCAGTTGCCATGGATATCTATGCTTACCTTAGGGTTCATATTTGGTACAACTTTCTGAAATTTCTCTTGAGGATTCCAGATGATCTTGGGGATCTCTGAAACTCACATTATAAATCTGAAAAAAAAAAAAAAAGCTGAACCAGATTAGATATTTTTGTGTAATTTTATCTTTGACATTCTCTTAGTCTAAATCTGAGTTCTGTCAGCATAATCAAAGAACTCTCTAGGAGAAATGACAGCTTTGTTATTTTTGTTCAAGAGACATCCACCTATTCAGTCATCCATTCATGTAGGTATTCAATAAACATCGATCAAGTGTAAGGCACTGTACTAGCTACAGAGTACAGACTTGAAAACAGAAAAAATCCATTGAATAAAACTCATGCAACTAACCTCTATAAGAAAATCAAGAACAAGTACAAAAAGTCATTACAATTGGCTTACAATTGGCTTTAAACCACTTTTGAGGAAAAGTTAAGAGCTCTTCTATTGGAATGTAAAATATGCAGACCAAGAAACTCTCCTGCAAGTGACTCAAAAATTCTCTGAATTCTTTATAGGCACTCAAATGGCTAGTGTTTACAGAAAACTAGTAATAGAACTCTTTACCTTCCGCTCTTTGGGATGAAAATCTAAAATCATAAAAACTTTAAAGAAGTTTCCAGTGTAACTATCTCAAGGGCAAGAAAAAAAATATTTGTTAGATTTAACCTAGAGTCTGATATTGACTACTATCCACTAAGGGACTTTCTCTCATTAAAAAAAAATTTGTTTTATACCGTGAAATTCCATTATTCATACAATATCTTTTTAGTTTATCAAAAAGTAAGTACATTTTATTTGTAAGGGGAATAGATTTGGCAAATGGAAACCATGGAGATTTAGCTAGATGGATATCTTCACTTTCACTGTTACATGGAAGATGACAAAATTAGGCAGAAAATTATAAAAGTCTATGTCACAAAGGAGGAAATTATTTGTGTGGTATCCAGGTAGAAAGGATACACTGAGTACACTGAGGAAGTGCTACAGACAGATAAAGTGAGAGGCTCAGCAAGCCTTTTTGTTTGTTTCTGAGCATCGCTGCCCATGCCCTGGCAGAGGCACTACAATGGATAAGATGCTGTCCCTGCTTTCAAGATGCTTTTAGTCCATTCAGGGGAGACTCAGCCAAGTAACTGCACAGTTACTTGTGTGTGATCAGGACCTTCATGGGGCCTTCATGGGGTCCAGTGTGATCAGGACCTTCATGGGGCCAGTACTGGGACTGCGGGTATATGTAACAGGGCTCTCACAGCCAGGCTGGGAATTGTTGGTGTTGCCTGGACAGAAGTCTTTCTAACGTGCTTTCCAGGACTGCCATTTTACATGTGGCTCTGAAGAGAAAAATAAGCAAAGAATCACAAGATGTGATAAGAAATCCTTTAGAAGAAAAAACAGGACTTGAAAATACTGTCAAATCCTCTAAAATTTTTATTCAGTTACACTTGGAAAGAGGAGACAGGCAGACTCGGAGACTGGGGTCGACAACACCTTCCTCCCAGGTTCACTCAGGTTGTTAAGGAATCTCCAGGGACATCCACTTTTCCCATTAGCAGTAAATTGGGCCAGAGGACGCACTACAGCTGCGCTAATATTCGCTATATTGAATTACAAACCGAGTAATTGCCATTTAAGTTTCAAGTAATGGTGAGGGCATTCATCTGTGCTTTCATTCATTTGTATGGCAATTAATTTGTACCTAAATTAACAATAAAAATCGTTACATGATCTAATAAAGTAGTAATAAAGATAAAAAACAACCTCCTCTGTTTTACCCTACTAGCAAGGCCAAAACACTTTTTCCCCTCCCATTGTTTGTCCCTCTGGAGAAGGTTATTTTCAGGCAGACAGAGTGGGAACCAGGCATGCAGGCCAATGCCTGTCAGAGTCCCATGTCAAAGGCCATGGACAGGAAAATGGAGTTTGTGTGATGCAAAGCATTGTTGACGTGAAATGGTACAGGGAGGTCACTACTGCAGCATGCTCCCAAGTAAGGCCAGGAAACAGGCCCTCTGGAATTGTTCTAGGAGAAGACAGACACAAACTAACTCAGCATTAACTTAGCATGGAATTTGCAAACTGAGGCTCTTGAGCCTATGGCTAGCAGACACATTGTATTTAGCATGAAAGGGCTTTTAAGTCTTTTGATTTGTTTCTAATGTGTAAAAATTAGGATATTTCACATGAATATTCAGATTTCCAATCCTCCTGAAAAGTTGGAAAATTGTACTACATCTACACTTCTGCCTGGCAACATTTATCTGGAGCAGTGGTCACTCTTCCCTACAGTCAAGCAACGCTAGCCAAATTACTATAGTCCCCACCACTCCCTATTGTCCTATATTGTGCCTGCCTCTCTAGTTATTAACTTGCCTGGCTCCTGTAGGAAGTGATTCCTGTTTTAGCATTTGCCTAGTCATTTACAGAAGTAAACTGTTTTCATTTGTCTTTATCTCAGCTGCACTTTTTAACTTCCTGGAGTATTTTGTTTTTTCAGTTTGAATGTCTTGGACATGGAGGGTGCCCCTGACCAAAGGTTCTTTGGTTTTGGCATTGAACCTATTGCCACAGAACCATAGACCCATCCAAAGGGAAGTAATTTTGAAAAGCAGCTTATCCCCCTGCCTTATTTAGGAACTAAGGCTCAGAGAGGCCCATGGTACTCGTTCAAGGTCACACAGAAACTTAATACAGAGCCAAGACTAGAACCATTTCCAGTACTTTTCCTACTACATTTCAACCCTTTCTGGGTGCTCATTTATGAAACTGCATGTCCCAAAGCAAGAATATAACTCCTAAGTCATTGTGCAGTATTCTCACCTTGGAAAATTTGTACAGTGTAGGCCTGTTGGGCATGGCTATTTCTAAGATGGCCTTTGGTGATGTGATGCAGTGTTCAAACCTTAGTTTACAATTCAGTCTGTTGACTTCTGAGAGTCCTAATCTGGGAGTGAGGCCAACTGGGATCAAGTCCCAGCTCTCCCTCTTTCAAGCTGTGTGACCTTGGGAAAATATCCTCACCTCTCTGAGTCACAATTTCCCAAGTATAAGACAGAAACACCTGCCCCACAGGATGTTGTGATAATCATGGGAATAACACACACGAAAGTTCTCAGAAAAATATAAAAATCTAGATAAATGCAAGTTACTATTACAGGTTATTGAGCTTCAATATCAGAGAATCTTAGAATTCCCTCGTTTTACAGGTGAGACAATCGAGGCTCAGAGAACAGGGTTATCCAGCCAGCTATGAGCATTGTTCATATTAGCGAGCAGGTCTCATGTTCTCCCTGCCACTGCCACAGTTGGACTCAGGGATCTTAGTTAAAGCCATGTAGGTCCAAACACTTGGGTAGCAGAGGAAGTATTAGCTGGCCATGGGATGAAATGGAAATGCTTTAACCTCCTCTCAATAAGGTTTGTGGAAGCAGAGTTCCAACCTTAGAAACAGAATCATTAAGTGGCTTTCATTCTAAGGGCAGAGGCAGAGAGACAGAAAGATGTTGGTATTCTCCCTCCTTTGCATCCCCAGCCTGGGACTCTGAGTAGCACCGACTCACAGAGCAGGAGGCTTTGTGACCCTTGCGCAAAGAGCCCCGCGCTTGCTGATGACTGAGTCCCTGTCCATGAACATGGACTTAGGGGCATTATACTGTGCAAACGAACACTGTTTTTGCAAATTTGTGAGACCTGCCAGCTCTCTGCAGTGACATCCAGGCATGTTCTGCATTAAATTAAAGCTAGAAATTTCAGAGGGAAATGGCTCTGAAATGGCATGAAAGACAAAAATCTGTTCCCTAAAAAATGACACCATATGTGCCTGCATTGCTGCAGTTAGGATAAAAGGCTTTTCCTTCCTTTTTTTCTCATCAGGCTGCCAATGTTAATGTCAGATTTGCAACAGAACCATATACTAATGGAACCCAAATTAGCGCTAAAATTAGCTCTTAACAAGAAACTGGAGGCTAGCTCAAGGCAGGCAGATTTCTCTGACTGTGAGAGATGGGAAGCATTTTAGCAAGGCAGCTGCATATTGATATTCTTGAGCCTCAAAAAAGATCACTCTTTGCGCTGAGCGAATTGCCCAGGAAGAATTGTGTGCAGCCTTGTATCTGCCTGTGTGTTAGGAACTAGCAGCTCAACTTGCAATTTTAAAGAAAACCTTCCCCAAAACAAAGAAGCTATTGAGAGTCTGGAGTGTGGGTGAGGAGAGGGATTTAGGGAGTCAGTTCTGGGTGGGGGACTGGATCCTGGGAGAGGCAGTGTTCTGGATTTTAGAGCATATTCTGTTATCACTGTTTATCTAACACCTTTAGAGAACCCAGAGACTACAGAAAAACCAGTAATGGAAAACATTCATATGGATGAACAATATTTAGCAGCTGAAATTGATAATTGTGAGTTTCCACCCTACTGAAAAATTATGTACTGAAAAATTTTCTACAGAGCATCTTATCAGTAGTAACATTTCTGAGATAGTAATAGAGTAGTAAACTTCACTGACAGGCCCCAGCCCAGCCAAGCTTTTGCTGCCCCTGGCTCCTCAATGGCCCCAGATTGGAATTTGAAGGTCAATGGGTCTACAGTTTGAAGGTCATTTTGATTTGAGAGTACACCGCAGGTTTGTGGACTAGGCTACAGGAGGTAGGATGGGTAGTTAGAACCAATGAAACCTACACAAGGAAAACAACAAGAGAACTGAGAAACTAAGGTAAAGATGCAGCTGGGGAGTAGCAGGAAGATGGCATTAGTTTAGGTGTGGGGTGATTTAAATTAGGCACCCTCTCATCAGGAAAATTGAACCCAATTCTGTCAATGAGGCTTCTATGTTCCCCTTAACTCCCAGAAGCAACAAACTCCCATTTGGCCAAGAAATAACTCTGAACTTGACATTTAGTCGTGTGAATTCAATTCAGCTTTACACTCTAAACCTGCATCTAGCACTGTTTTTTGAACATCGGGATGGGTGGACTAAATCCTCCTCTCATCCTCACAGAGAGCAATCTATTGGGATATGATGGGTTCATAGATAGCCAAAATATAAGTGAGAGGAGGCGGGAGCTCTGAGGAAGGGCACAAGCTTGGAGCTACAAATGAAGGAGCAATTAGTTCTGTGTTGCATCTGGGGGGCTCTGCACAAAAGTGGCATCTTAGCTTGGAAGAATGGGGAGAAATTAGTTACAGGATTTTTGGTCATCAGAGGCCAAAACTCTAAGCCTATTTGTGAAGAAAAAAGATGATGTCATAGAAAAAGCTTTAACTTGGGTTTTAATTCTAGCTCGGTGTTAAAAATTGCTGTGTAACTTTAATTAATTCATTCTTCTCTTCATTTAACTTCACTGGCAATTAAATAAGACAGTGTATATGAAATGTTTTATAGAAAATAAAATACTACACAAATGTTAGTTTTTAGAAATGATACATGTACTGCCTAATGGGGTTGTTATGAGACTTCTTTGAAAATGCCATTCAAAAGAAAGTTATGATTAAAAAAAAAATTCTAGAATCTTCTGGCTCCAGAAAGAACTGCTTATATAATAAAGGTTTATTGAATTATTAACAACTGAAGGAAAAATTGAAGCCCATAACATACTGTATTAGGTTAACTAGAATTATAACTGGCAGAAACATATTTCTTATTGAATAAAAAGAAAGATTTTTCTGAGGTAAATATCAAGTCTTCAAATGATGCTTATAAATCAATTTTTAAGATAAAGAACTTTCTATCATAATAGCTCATTTTTCCTGGCACTGCTTGGCAGGACAAATCTCAAACTCACAACTATCGTGTTGGTACAAATAGATCCATCTTCTCCAGTTATCTCTACAGTTTAGGATCTGCAGTGCAAATGTACCAACACTGAGAAGCATAAGCTTGCATTTTGTCATTTTCTAAATCTGTCAAGAGCTTCATGATATGGTTTCTGGTAAACCTCACTCATCAACAAAACAAGCTTTCTGTGAATGTATACCTCAAAATGAAGAAAAAAAGAGAGATTACAAATTAAAAACAACAACAGATCACAAAACTTGACAGTACATAAATAGGAAGTACTTTAGTTTGCTAGTGCTGTCATAACAAAGTACCACAGACTTGGGGGCGGGGGGATGAGGGGTGGGGGTTTGAACAACAGAAATTTGTTTTCTCACAGTTCTAGAAGCTAGAAGTACAAGATAAAAGCATCAGCAAGTTTGCTTTAATGCTAAGGCCTCTCTTCTTGGTTTGTAGATGGCCATCTTCTCCTTGTGTCTTCACATGGTCCTTCTGTGTCTGAATTTCATCTTCTTATAAAGACATCAGTCATATTGGATTAGGGCCCATCCATATGACCTTGTTTTACCTTAATTACCTCTTTAAAGGTCTTATCTCCAAATACAGTCACATTTTGAAGTACTGGGGTTAGGACTTCAAAATAGGAATTTAAGGTGGGGGACATGATCTATCTTATAACAGGAAGGCACTCAGTATGTCAAATAAAAAACCCGTAGATAATCTCTATGATGTCAGTGGAAGACACCTTCTCCTGCACAAATTACATGCATTTATAGTACGTGTTTTGCCCACCCATAGGGCTAAGTGTGACCCATGCAAGGACACAACTGGCACAATGCAGTATCTTTCAGTTATAGAAACCCCATGGGAATCAGCTGTGGGAGAGGAGGTGGGGTTTGTCTGTCAATGTTAAGGTCAGCTGTGCTAGCATCTGAACAGCAGCTGCAGAAGCAGTGGGAAGGAATGGAAATAGGAGGGAGGGAAGCCATGCAACTTTTCCAGGAACCATGTTGATTCTCCTTCTCCTGATGATTTTTTTTTTCCTAAAGAAATTTTTCCTAGCCAGTTAGGAAATCAGGGAGCAAATCCTGAGTCCCTGGAGATCTGATCCTTTTCCCCTACCCATAAGCCTAACAGACAAATACCACCTTCTGATGGGGAAGACAGAAATGGAAAACACTATCTCATTAGTGACAGGCTCTGCCCTTTCAGATTTCCAAAGAAATCTGCAAAGAAAAACAAGTATGTTCAAACACCGTTCCACCCCACCCTGCAGACAGGGGGCCTGCCCCACAGTCCGGAAGCTTCCTGATTTGTGGGAACAGTGGATGTGCTTTAAGGCATGCTCTAGAATGTCTGTAATTTTCCACCTGTGGACCTCCGGGACAGATACAAGCCTAAACAGGAATGACAAAGAGAATCAGGGAAGCACAGCTTCTAATCTGATGAATCTGATGAAATAAGATCACCTAGAGACACTTGGAACTAAACCAGTCAGAACGACGACCAGAATTATTGAGTGTCTCCCATATGCTAGGCATATACATAGATGATACAGTTGAATCCCCTTACTCTGAGGTAGAGATCATTACCTTCATTTTATAGAGGAAGAGGCCTGAGTCCAACAAGGTTAAACAATTTACTTCTTCAAGTTACAACAGCGCTGGGGTTTGAACCAAGTGGGGACAGCTGTTCACAGTACTGTGCTGCCTTCTCCTGTGCCCAGGCTGCTGGTAACAGAATGCCACAGGCCCCACAGGCCTACCATACCCCAGGAGTATAGACCCTGCAGTCAACACCAAATGGTCCTCCTTTTCATCTCTGCCAAGTGTAGCTTCATGTGGCCACTCAGGGCTCTGCTCGGGAAAGTACATAGAAGGTCCTTAACAAAGGGGTATTGAACCCATGTATCATTAGGTCAAGACAGAAGCCACACTAGGTCACTGGGACGAATGCCAGTACTCTGATTCTAGACAAAGTTAGTGGAAGGCCTAAGGAAAGCCTTTGCTGGGTCAGTGGAGTGTTGGCCTGTCAGTCACAGGTAAGTGCTGAGCTTTAGTCCTTCAGGGTGAGGGACGAAGGGAGCAAAAAATGTAGATTTCCAGATCCTGAAGGAATGACCCTCTGTGACCTATGGTGCTCCTCTTCTTCTCCCTTTACAACGTTGGTACTTAATCCAGAGTCTTTACAATGATTTCTAGCCTGAAACAGCAATTTAACCAAGAAGACAGAAAATGAAGAAAGGTTATGCCTAACATTGTCATGGTGTTCTCTTAGACGAATCGTTTCTCCGCATCATATGCTTTGCTTCTCTGGCTGCCAAACTGGGCCAGTAATGCTGACCACCTATTTCTCTGAAGGGGAAAGAAGAAAGTGTTTAAATCTAGCAAAGCTTGGAGCTCCTGGAGAAAAGTATTAGATAAACACTCCGTACCTTCAAATGGAATCTAGGCTTGTTTTTACTTTCACTGCCAAACTAAAAGTATGCAGCATTTCAAATGTGTCCTGTGGAGATTTAAAAGCCTTTCTTATTTCCTGAGTGCAGTTGAGAAAGAAGGTACTAATGTGTTTTAGAAAACTATGTATTTTCTCTTTTGAAATTTGGAATCTCTCAATAGGTAAGGGAAAATCAGATTAAGAGATCAATCTAGTCATTAATTTCTACTCATACCCAGACCCTCCTTCTTGGCGGTGTCGATCAAAAGTTTATAGAAGCACTGTCAATCTAGGGGAAATCCTGCCTCCGTCTCTCATCCTCACTGAGAGCAAGTTATTTTTCTTTTTCTTAATGGAAACTAGTTTCTTCCCTAAAGCCCTCTCTAAACAGCTATTGATTAATGGCTTGAATAGGCCATTAATAACACTGGGTTCTCAGGAGCCCCTTATTGCCTGTCTCTGTTTGGGGTTGTATTTGCTTGCTGAGGCCCCTTGGGGGCCTGCCTCCCAGATGAAGGTGAGTAGCCCAAAATGGGCTTTCAAGGTAATTCACATCACAGCCACAAACTTGGCTAAGAGGGTGGGGCAGTGAGCTTGCCTGAGGCCCACCATGCCTCCAGCATTTCCACCCCCAGTCAGGCTCCTGCTCTTAGTGCTTTGCCAGCAGGCAGGCACCTGCTACGAAGCTAACTGGTAACTAGGGCGAGAACTGCTATTAAAATAAAGGACCAACACACAATGCAATACACATATGACCTATTATGGAATTGTACACTTGAAACCTATTTGATTTTACTAACTAATGTCTCCTCATTAATCTTAATTAAAAAAAAAAAAATGAAGGACTGCCCCTGAACCACTTAGGCATCTCCAGAAACATTTGACCTCGCCAAAGGCCACTTGTTTCAGCCCCAGTCTTCACTGCAGTGACCAATTATGTATGAGCCCCAACAACTTTCACCCAGGCCTGACCCCACACAGTGTCTTGCCTCTAGTACACAGCGTTCACCTCCAGTCATGGGGCTTCCCTGTTGACCTTGACACAAGAATTGCCTTGTGGCCTGCCTGACATTCATACATGTGCAACATGGAGGAGTAGAGAAATTAATACCCCGTGGTCCCATTGTCTCCAATAAAAGATATGGGAGCCCGCGGATACATTCTTCTCCCTCCTCCAGGCTGAGAAGAAATGTTGAATACATATAACCTCTCAGAAGACGGCCTCATAAAATATACAAGTTGTGGCCAGCTTGAAAACATGCCCTTCTCTGGGCTCTCCTTCAGCTACCCTCTCCTTTTCCCTTACTCCTGCTCCTTGGGATTGTACTACTAATAAAGCAGATATACTGAAGCATTTACCTCAGGCTCTGCTTCCTGACAGACCCAGGGTGTATAGCCCTTCATAAGGATGTGAGCATTTTAAAAGGGGTGTCTTGAAAGAATATTATGACTCAAAGAAAGGCATTCTAATGAGGAACTCATGGACAGTGTGGTTAGGGAGGATAAAGTCAATTCAGGTTTTCAAAGAGAGAGTATATGTTGGGTGGGAAGTTGAAAAGTGTTCTCAGACCCAATTCTAACATGTGTCTGGAAGTTCCCCACACCCACTAGCAATTCTCATACACCAGCAAGGTGTCGGAGACTTCAGCTCAACTCTGACACTGTCTGCAAAGAGATAGCATCAGATTCCATAGTCGAGGCTTCAGTACTACAAGACTGCCCCTTGCCACTACCACCAGCTTCAGAGGCCAGTCTCAATTCCAGGCTGTTATCTGTGCTTCTGACCAGCTAGCTATAAATCAGAGGTTCCCATGACCTCCCCGCATCCCCTGACCCGCCGTTTTGATTAATTTGCTAAAATGGTTCACAGAATTCAGGAAACCTGTTCACTAACTAGATTATCAGTTTATTACAAAGGATATTAAAAGATACAAATCAAAAGCCAGATGAAGAGCTATATAGGGCAAGGTCCTGAACAAAGGAGCTTCTGTCTTCTTGGAGCTTGGGGAAGGAAGCATTCTTGTCCCGCAACATGGAAGCTCTCTGAAAAAAAGGACCATCTTGATATCCTCCTGGGATTTTATGGAGGCTTCATCACATAGTCATGATTGACTAGGTCATTGGCCATTCATGAAATCTCCAGCCCCTCTTCCCTTCCTGGAGGTCAGAGGGTGAGACAGAAAGTTCCAAACTTATAATCACATGGTTGGTTCTCCTGGCAACCAGCGCCCACCCTGAGGGGTCGGGGGTGGGTGGCAAAAGTTACCTCATTTACATAACAAAGACACTTTGATCATTTTAGACTCAGGAAATTCCAAGGGTTTGGGGAGCTCTGTGCCAGAAACGGGGACTAAGACCAAATATATATTTCTTATAATAAATCACAATGTCACAAAAGGGAATAATGCTGTCTTTTGCTGCTGTGTCGCCTCACGCCAACTAGTCTCCTCTTCCTTCTGCCCTTGCCTCGACCCAAGCTTCCCTCTTCCTGCCTGTGCCATGACGCGCTTTTTTTTCCACTTGAACGTTCAGCTTCCCAAGGTGTTTCATCCCAGAGAAACACCTGCTCCCTCTGAAGGAGGTTGCCTGAATTATAAATGCGCCTCCAACAGAGAAAGATGTGCTCAAGAAAGGGGAAAGAGAAAAACAGGTAAACAAGTGGATCAAAATGTTCCTCTGAACATCTCAGGATGATGCAAGCTTCACTTTTCCTTGGGCCCCTGGTTTGAACCCTGAAATCCTCAGCATGTTCTACAGTCATCTTGATCACTGCTCTCTCCATGTTCTCTGCACTTCAGCTCTGTTCCTTGCCTCACCCTTTTCGCTCTGCTTTCACATCTCTATATGTTCAAATTCTATGTGTTCTTCAGTACTTGGAACAAAATACTATCTCCTCTAGGAAGTCTTCCTGGATTCCTCAGTTGGACTTGATCTCTCAGTCCTCAATTCTTTATCTTCTTAACTTTTTTACCTCTGGTTATAAGCATCCTATTTGCAGGACTCTGGCTGATTCTCCTCTATGAGCCGATCAGGAAATAATGAGGAAAGGTCAGAAAGAATGAGACTGGGCTCAGACCAGTGTCTTCTGAGTCTGGGATATGCAGGGTCAGCAGCTTTTTTTTTCCTTTCTCTTTTGTGTGTACTTCTGGTGTTGCTAATGATGAGTGGCAAGAGAGAATCTCAAATTTGCTGCTCTCAGGTGAGGCATTGCCTGAGGTAATTCTCTCTCTCTGCTTCCCTTCACCTTGCTGAAAAGCCTGTGTGTATCCAAAGCCCATTACTGATCCCAGCGTGTGGACTTTGCAGAGAAGGGTTGCATAAGGACATGACAAATGCTCTGACTAGATCCCAAGCACCCAGTTGATGGGAAAAGAGGCTGTGCTGGAGGAAGGGAAGACCCCCAAACCTTCCTCTCCCTTTGGTCCTCCCCAGCTAACACTCTGCTAACTTTTTATCTTGTTGTCTCCTTTGAGTCTGGTCTCATCTCCTTACTATAACACTCTATGAGGTTTAAGTCCAGGGGAACTAGATCTATTCTCGTGTATGTTTAGACAATGCCCTTTTGCAGATAGGGAGCACTCACATGTATGTACTGAGTTAGTAAAGATGGACCACTATCTTAATCCAAATTGCTTAAAAAATGAGGAGACATAGGTGAGGCGCACTGGGGATCCAAGTGGCTTTTTCGACCTTCTGAATCCTCTGCTTGATGTGGCCCAGGGATCATGTAGAGTTGCTGGATTAACTATAAATTACTCCCCACTCCCACCCAAGCACAGGACAGGAAAGTGGATAATCACTATCTGTTTCATAGATGAGGAACCTGAGGCCCAGGAAGTTGGATGGCTTTTTGACAGTCCTGGGAATAGTGCTGGGAGAGCCAAAATAAGCCCTAGGTCTTATGTTTCTGGTGCAATGCTCCTCCCTCCTATGCAGCTCAGACTCCTTCTCAGGCCACTGGGCTCCAAGTTAATTAGGCACCAAAGAAGTCTTTGGAGGAAGCTGAAAGTGAGAGGAAGTGCCCTGGGGGGGACTGGCATTGGGAGAGCAAACCAGAATGGCATGTTTTAATTGATCTTTGATTGTGCCAACAACTGCCAGCTCCCAGGGCAAGCTGCCGCTATTTCTGAGTCAGCATCCTTTGATAAGACTCGGCCATCATCCCAGAGTATAGGCACATGCATCACTCCCCACCGTACTCCTGCCCTGCTCCCACAAGCTCTCTGTGCAAAGGTTTTTTCTGATTTCTTAATTAAACAAGCGGCTTGGAGCCTGGCATCCTGGGAATACTGTCCAAGGTCACCTACAGCTTTCCTCCATCCTTCTGCTCAGTTTATCTTGGAAGCCTCAAGAGACCCAATTCTGCTGATAAAGCTAGACACAGTTCTGAAGATGCTATAGGAAGCTTTTGAAGCACTAAATACTTTGTGAAAGAGTTTGAAAACTTCCATGCTACTTAGCAAGTTTCTTAGAATTAGTAGTTATTCAGGGCCACCCTGGGTACATAATCCCAGCAGTAACCCTGGAGAAAGAGAAGGTTTCTAATAAAAAGAAAAAAAAAATTCTCCAATCTCATTGGAGGCCTCAGGATAGTAAGCAGAATCCTGGATTTGGGAGCCTTCTTATCTCTAAACTCACATAGCTAATGGTTTGCCTGCATCTCCCCAAAGATTTATAATTGGCATCTCAAACTTAACAGAACTCTTGATTCCCTCTCATCCTCAATACGTGCCTTCCCTAATCTTCCCCATTTCAATAAATAACTTCACCATCTACCCCAAAATCAATGGTTTTGGTTTAAAGGTCTAGATTCATTTTCAATTCCTTTCTTTCTCACATCCACAGAAAAATACTTCAGTTCTATTATCACAAGATATTTTGAATCTGTCCACTTTGTTTCATTTCCATTGCCACCATTCTCTTCCAAGATACCACCATCTTTTGAAAAAGCCATTTAGCCTGTCCACAGCCACCTTGGCTCCATGGGAATCAATAATTTTTGCCATACATCATCCCAAGGCCCTATATGATCAGGTTCCAGCCCACTTCCCTTCAAGTAAGACCTGAAATGTCACATGACCCTGTTTAATCCCTTCAGTACCTAAATCTTTTATTTTCATAGTTATTCATTCATATTTATTGTCATGTCTCCTTCATCAAAATATAAATTCTATGAGGTCAGACTGTCTTATTCTCTGCTAGCTCCCCATTATGCCAATGTATATGTTTCTTGGGGCTGCCATAACAAAATACCATGAAGTACATGGCTTAAAACAACAGAAATTTATTATCTTGTAGTTCTGGAGGCTGGACATCCAAAATCAAGGTCTTAGTAGGGCCAAGCTTTCTCCAAAGCATCTAGGGGGTGATCCTTCCTTGTCTCTTCTAGTTTTCAGTAGCCCCAGGCCTTCCTTGGCTGTGACAGCATAACTCCAACCTCTCTCATGGTAGTCTTAGCTCCACATCTGTGTCTGGGTTTCCTCTTCTTATAAGGACACAAGTCATATTGGAGTAAGGCAAGCCTACTCTGGTATGGAGTATGACAGTGCTCATCAATATGATCTCATCTTAACTTATTATATTTGCAAAGACTCATTTCCAAATAAGATCACATTCACAGATGCCAGGAGTTAGACTTTGGCATACCTTTTGGGTGCGGGAGGCACAATTCAACTTAAAACATGCTGGCATAGTAGATGCTCAAAAAATATTTTGGAAATGAATGAAGATTTTTAACTGGAGTCAGTAGACTACAGTGAGCCAACTAACAGCAGCAAAACAAGGGCCTCGGGCCTAAACCTGCAAGTAGAAGGAAGCCAGTAACTATATTAGCCCAAAGCAACTCACTGAAAAGAGAACATTCAGATAAAGCAGTTATTTGATATTACACAATTTTTAAAAACCTTTAAACTGATTTAAACATTTTTTCCCACTGATTTCAGCAAGTTGTCCAAGAAGGCAGCTTGCAGTTGATAAATGCCTCTACACATATCCTGTCTTTGGCTCCTCGCAGAGGAGTGGGTTTGGTAATGGCTGAATGAGCAGAAGCTCTGAGGAAGGACATGGGTTGCCCAGGAAATGGTAGTGCTGGAATGGAGGCCCAGGCCAGTGTGACTCCTTGGCCAGTCAGTACTCCTGAAGGCAGTAACTGTGTTGGTTTCACAGGACCTGGTCAAGACCCTTCAGACCCAATGTTTATATGGAGCTGCATGATAAACGTTTGAGAATAAGGATGAGGACAAGATGGTAGGAACTTTGTTTAGCTTTAAAAGAAGAACTTGGGTATTCAGATATGAGACTGCTTCTGTACATCAATTCCATTTAAAAAAAAAAGAGAGACTATTTTTGAGTAATATCTTTTGAGATCAGAGCTTCATAGTATTTTAGAGGTGGAAGAACTGCATTAGGTTTGGGGAAAAGCCCTGGTCTTCAAGAAGGATGATATCTCGAAGGTGGGATTAAGCCCCAAATGGCCCTAAAACAAAGCAGAATATCCTAAGAGTATCACAAAAGTCTCTCTAGATATGACCCTTTTGACCTAGGTCTAGAGAAAAAAAAATTCAAGTATCACAGGCAGAAATGCATTCTGAGAAGAGGGAAGAGCTTGAGCAAAGGAGATTAGAAAGGACAGTGTGTTAGTAACACAGGAAAAAGTGGGCAACACGGCCAAAAAGTGAGTTGGGACAATTGGCTCATTCTTCACAAGGACCCTTCAATGGGAATACCACTGGCTTGAAGTTTCAGCCTCAACTCAGGTACCAACTCCCTGAGGAACCTCTCCCTGGGCCTCTGGGCCTGTTCCCTCATCTATAAATAAAAGTGTTTTCCAAAGATGCTGAGCAAGGCTTCAAATTTTACAAAGATGCTGATTTAATAGGCTTTCACATTGAGCTGCCTGGAGAGACTTTAAGAATGGCTTTTTGCTTTATACACATTTGAAAGCCACTGGTCTCTGTAAATGAGTTTCATCCAACTATATAATTCTATTTCTGCTGCAGGCTTGAGAGTTCCTCTGGTTTGTTATTCAAATGAAGCATGACTCATTTAGGATTTACCAGGTCCCTCTGAATTGTCTAGCTCTATTAAGTCATTTGACCTGTTTCTAGTGTAAAATCCATTTTTATTTATATTCTTAGGAGAAAGAGCCTGGTGAGGCTAAAAGAGTCTTAGATAGCAAGTCAGCAGATCTGGCTGGCTCCATGCTGTAATAACAAATATCGTTCATAAGTAAGTAAAAGCAAAAGCATGAATATTTGTTGAATAAATGCGAACTAGCAGCACCATCTTGAGCAAGTCTTGCCTCTCTCATGCTTGCTTTTACCATCCCTAACTGCCGGCCTGGCCTGCCTCAGAGCACTTTCATGAAGATCAAATGAGAGAATACGCTGAAAAGCTTTTTACAAACTGTAAAGTGTTCCACAAGTATAATGTACCAGATGTTGCTGGGGGAGTTGGGGCTTGAAAAAGTAGCTCTCCTGGGTGACTGTGGAGGGGTTATTTGACTCTGGGGCCTCAGGAAGTAACTGATCTTTCTCTGACAAGCCTCTCTCAGTTTGGTTGTATGAAAGAATAAATAAAAATAATTAAAAAATAAATACATGTGCTGCTCATTTTAGTTTTTATCCTCACTACAAGTCCCAGCTACACTTCTCAGCTGCAAAGTAACTGAAACCAAAACTTGTCAGGAAAACTAGTAGAAGCCCGGAGGAAGAAGTCTTGGCCAAGACAAACCCCGGAGGAAGACAGAGGCAGAAGGTCTTGTCTGGCTTTCAAGATATTTACCAGTTCTTTGCATTATTTGTGAGCTCAAGATGGGGTTTTTAAGTTATTTTTCAGTTCCTAATTAAAGTCACATCATTAAGCAAATGAATGAATCAGCGCAATTTCTGTGTCAGTTTAAAGCACTGATTCTTCCACTGAACTTCTTCACTGACAATTCATCTGTTTACCAAAATTCACCAATGACATCTGTCCCTCTTTAGTCCAAACCACCATCTCCACAAGTTTCTTTGACCTTGAGTTGCTGGAGTTATTTCTCAGATAATTAATATATGTTAGTCTTCTCAACTAAGGGATTAAAACATGAAGAGATTGCAGTCCTACCTGGGCTGTCAAACAGGAAGGCCAGAAAAATTGCCTTCTCCCAGACAAACTCCCCAACTTGTGGAACCTACATTTCTTGGCCTGGCTGAAGGTTTCTCTAGTCTGGCCTCATTCTGGATGTAGTAAGGTCTACTGGAAAAAGTCCTAGGCTGGGGCGAGGAGACCTCAATTCTTGTTTGCCTCTGCTTCTGATAGCAAATGAGCTTTAGCATGTCCCTTCTGATCTTTGTGCCTCAGTTTCCTCACTGCTCCAAGAAGGAGGTTGAACTAGTCCAGCTGTGAAGCTCCATAAATTCTCCAGAGAGGAGTGCTAACACTGGGGTAAGAGGGAAACTGAGAAGACAGAGCAGTTTTACTGTTTTTTAGCAGAACTAGAGTTGGGATGACCTAGTAAGTTTTCCTTTGAGAAGGATTCTACTGCTATAAAAAAATTTTTTTTTAATTTTTAAAAAGCTTGAAAAACACTGGCTTAACCCCATGACTCTCAGGCTGTCCTAACAACTTTCCTTCCCTTTGCCCCTGCAAGAAAACCTATGTATTTTTGCCGCAGTGACTTTACTCAAAACCCTCATCCCAGGGTGAAATGTTTGGGCTCCAATTCAAGCCTCACTTTCTCCAAGAAGCCAACTTGCCTGCAAGCCTCCGTTTCTTCTGAACAACCTTTTGGAGCCATGCCTGCCTTAGAGGCCCCCAAGCTGGGTGTCTCAATGTGCCCCACTTCCCCAAGAAGATCTTAAGACTCCTGGACAGGGACCAGGCTCTTGTCCAGTATCAATCCTGGGACACAAGGGACACCCAGTAAGTGTCTGCAGGTATTGCAGAAAGTGACATCACTGAAAGGACCCTGAGGTTGGAGGCTGCTTAGAAGAGAATCACTCTCAATTCTGGGTCCCTCCTCACTCCTAAAGTGGAGGCAGTGAAAAGGACAGAGGCCACATAGTGGATTCCCAGGACTGACAGAAAGTAGAGTAAGTCTGAAACAGTGCAGGGCCATCAAGACTGGCTCACTCCCTTAATAGCTTCCCACTCCCCACCCGTAATCCCAACATGACTTGAGACTCCGCAGCTGCACTACATTTGCTCAGTGACTTACTCCAGGCCCCTTTCCTCTCCTCTCTGAGTCTATCTCTCCTTCCTGTAAAGAGACTGACCCTGCCTCCGTGTCCACTCCTGACAGCGGGTGAGCCTGAGCAGGTCCTTTCTGCTTTCTGGACCTCAGTTTCGTAGGTCCTGCTTCATTGACTTTTCCAGGATTCAGCCACCCCTTTGTACAGATGCCTTGCTAGGCTCTGTTCTACCTGTGCCCTGGGGACCTCACTCCAGGCTTTTCTTTAGCTCCAACTCTGGGTCCTGCTTGACCACAGACAATAGCCTAATTTGATACCCAAGACTTAGCCCCTCCAGCAGGGGAGTTGGGATGAAGGCAGTCTTAGCTCTTCTCAGACCAGGAGACCCCCACCCCCGCCATGGGGGCTGTGGAACAGCAGATGCCTTGGGGTCTGAAGGTATCAGTGACACTTTCTGGGCAACAGTGACAGTCTGTCTAACCTGCTGAAGGAATTGCCGAAAGCTGGCAATGCTGAGAGACTGAGGAGCAGCTCTCAGGTGGCCAGCAGTCCTCCCAGAGAGGGGCCTGTTGAGGGAGGTCCAGCTCCACTACCTGTGTAACTTCAGACAGACACGTCCACTCTTCCTTCCTCTCTTTCTCTCTTTTACAAACATTTATTGAGAATTTCATATGGGCCAATCCCTTATAGGCTTTGTGGCTTCAAAAACATAGTCCTGACACTAGATAACCTTGTAATCTAACTGCAAAGCAGAAACATGAACCAACAACTTGGTTTTCTGTAAAATAAAGGCATCCCAGCCCTGACACTCAGTGATCCTCTTAATCCAAATGCTACTCTGTGATGCTCTCATCACATTAGACCATCAGTTTGGTGAAGTGGTAGGCAATAGTCATCAGGTAATCCACAGGCAAGAGTTAGTAATACATGGTTACTTGAACTGCACTGAGGGCACAGTCTGCAGTGTGGCTTATTGCAGCCATGCAGATTGTTATGGTTCAGCTCTTGCTCTCCAAATTTCCATTCTCTCAGCTACTTCAGCCAACAAACCACCTTAAAACTGCCAAAGATTATTTCCAGCATGTCCAGGGAGTCTAAGGGAGATCCTATGAAAGACAAATTACACTGTTGGTGTCTGAGCCAGCACCAAAGTTAAGCTCCCTCTGATTGTTGGTCCAGGCTAGCTGCAAGCCTATCAGGTCCACATTCTTCTCTTCCTTGGCTAGGGACTGAGGAATATGAAATACGTGTCTGAGTGAAAAAGAGACTGTAAGGTTGAAACTGTTCCACAAGATTTCTGAGTACCCTGCATTAGGAGGCCCAGGGTAGTGCTTAAGTAATGGTTTTCTGGCTAGTGATAAACCTCCAGTGTTAGTTGGACAATTCCTTTCTTTCACATCCACAGCTTTCTCTCATACACAGACTCCACACCAACCATTCTCCCTCTTCTTTGTTTCTCAAGTTGAAAACTAAGGGAGGGCAAAGACGATACTCAAGTTATTGGACACACCCAAGACATCTTCACAAACCAATAGGGAGACTTCGGCCCAGAGTGATCACCAGTGGAATAATGAGTTCCTTTTGGGAGCAAGAGTCACTCTACCAATTCTATATTTATGCATCAGTCTTGGTCACTTTTCTTTTTCCCCATTTATCTCTTCTTGACATCTTATCAAATTTGTTTTCTAAGATCTTTACCTTACATTTGCAATATTTGCAGAGAAATTGGTCCTAGCCAGTACCAGTTCCTATGAGCTGTTAGCTCTAGTTCTCTGGCCAAAGAGGGCATACCTTTCAGGTACACAGATATGCAGGGACTGCCAGAGAACTTCACATTGTGTTGTTCAGCAGAGTATTAGGCCAGAGACAAGGACATGACCAGGCAAACTTCAGGGGGTAGTTATGGAGCTACCGAAAGTCTTGTGATGACAAATGGATCTAGAGACTTTCATCACTAAATGTGCACTGTGGCGGCTGCCCATTCTGTCCAAGACAGAGCCACACTGGCTTCTTCGCAGGAGCTTCCAGTGATGAGAGGGCACGGGGACAATGGTAAAACAGGGTTGCCTCTATCCGGCACACCAGCTGAACATCAGCCCTGGTCACAAGGAGTCAAAGAAGTCTCCAGGAGGCTTCCTTGTCACTGCTGCACTTGATAATATCCAAGCATCCAGCTTGACCAATGGAAGATCTCAGGATTGTATTTGTTTGGCTTTTCTTGTAGCTTTGGAAACTACTCTTGTCTTCAACTTCCCTATTGTTTTGCAGGACAGCTTTTGATTAGGCATAGAACAATATCTTGCAATTTCTTCCTGAAAATTCTGAATGAACACCGAGGCTATTAATGAAGTGTTGTGCCAAGACACTCTGAGATGTTTCATGGGTCACAGCTGCTGTGATAGTGACTCACAGAAGAAGCCCAGGCCTACCTGGGACATGGGAAGGATAGCATTTAGAGACTGATGGGTCCTGGGCCATGACAGACAGAAGCAGATGAAATGAGGTCCACAGGGATGTTGTGTCATTCTGTGGGTGACCTGGACAGTGACAAAGGCAGACAAAACTGTCAGGAGGAGCACTGGTTTCTCATCTGGTGGGTTTATGAATCCTTTTTTTTTTTTTTGCCATTTTTTTAAAAGAAACCTCTTCTGAATTCTGTCTATGGTTCTTATTAGGCTATAACCCAGCTTTCTTTTAAAAAATAGGTCATATTACATAGTTATAAAATTATCAAGCTTTTGTCAACATCAACATCATCATTATGAAAATACGATCCAGGTGTTCAGCTGAGCAGATCCTTGTACAAAGCAATTTAAAAGAATAAACACACTTCCTTCTCATCTTTGCAAACTTAGCTGACAAGCAAAAAACAAAAGTGGTGTGGAAGTGTAAACAGAAAATGTAAAAAGACTTGCACCTTGCCCACAAAATCTGAGCACACAATGCCATGAAGGAATAAAAGGGAGAGAGCTTAATTCTCAGTCAGATCCATCGGTTTGGGATGGTGGGAAAGGATGAGTGTATTTGAAGGGTCATTTCAAACTCTTTTGCGTCAAAATGACCCAGACTCGGAGTTCTTGAGGACAGAGACCATGTCTTCTCTATGTTTGAATTCTCACTGTCCAACACAGGGCCCAGCGCTTAGCCTGAAGTTTGATCATTAGAACTATTATTTTATTGTTATTATAGTCTCTGTTGTGAAGGTTCCTTTGTCATCTACTAACCATCCCACCAGACGAGGCTGTTGTAATGAGAGGTGATGCTCACAGACATCTTCAACTTGCTTAATTTTATGGGAAATATACCATATCACTGTTCTGGAAGCTCTTTTCCTCAGAATTCTAGAAGCTGGAACAACTATTTATAAACCCCATTTGTTAAGAGATAACAATTGCCAGTACAATAAAATAGATACCATGGAAAAATGCAATTTAGAATTCTGATTAAATAATTAAATATATTACAGGGCAGAATGGGTTTTTATATTCCTTTAACCCTCACTTTGTCCATTTGGTTTGCTATAACAAAACACCACAGCCTGGGTAGCTTATAAACTGCAGAAACTTATTGCTCATAGTTCTAGAGGCTGAAAGTCAAGATCAGGTTAGTAGAATGGTCTGGTGACCCATTATGGCAGAAGGAGTTAGGGAGCTGCATGATCTTTCTTATAAGAGCACTCATCCCATTCGTGATGGCTTTACCCTTATGATCTAATCACCCCAAAAGGCCCCATCTACTAATGTATAACCTTCAAGGGTTAGAATTTCAATATATGAATTTAAGGGGGAACACAAACATTTGACCCATAACAGACCCCCACCCCCACACCTCTGCCTTTTCCTGGGTCCTAACAAACCAAAGGTAGGCCAACTCAAGGAGGAAGAAGAGCAGAGATTCCATAAGCACATCAATACTCAGGAAATAGGTCAAAAAGGACAGCTTGGCTGGGAGCAAGCTTAGGTCACCCTAAAGAACTTAATGACTGTTTCTCCCACCAGCCCCAGTCCCAGCCCAGGCAGAGCAGAACCCCAGGTGGCCAAATGCTTATCCTATCTTGGAGGCTGAGGATATGAGGCAGAATCTGAGAGTGGGAAAGTGGGGTGAGAAAATCTGAATGGGCAGGAATTGGGGTAGGAGGTGCTGAAAGAAGAGAGGACCAAATCTGAGGGGCCCATTAGCCTAGCTTGAAGGACCTACTGCTGGGGAAGGCCCAAGGACTCCACCATTGGAATACAGGCACTACTTCCAACCCCCAATCTCAGCTTCTGACTGCTTTGGAAGATACAACTCATACTTGAGCAGCTGTTTGGTACATTCTTCAGAACTCCATGGTACACAGATAGGCTAAGGATAAAGTTGTATGAGAAACTGAAAACTGTTTTTTTCTTTCACTTTTAAGGAGAAGCTTTGGATTTGTTTCATATGCATTTTTTCCCTTTCTCCCCTAAAATAAAAGGAATCATATTGCCATCAGTATTTTAAAGTTGGCGTCCAATTTTCTCCAGTTTTCCTGTGTCTGATGGGGGCCAGCCAGTGTCAGAGACCTCACCACATAGGAGGGGCAGAGCTTTGTAAATGGACCTTTGTGAAGCCCTGGGTTATGGCTGGGCAGACAGGGGCAGAGAAATGCACAGCATCCCAGGCATCAGCCTGGGAATTTACTTCCGGCCTTCCTCTGCCCACAGTGCACACCCCCAGGCCTCTCAGATTTTTCCACTTGGAGCTGAGGTACCCCAAGAATACTAGTGGAAATTTACTCTGTTGGCACATGTGAAGAGAGGAGAAGAGGCTTGGGTTGAAGGGAATGCCTAACGAGTCATCATGCAGAAGGAAAAAGCAGAATTTGAGCAGTTGCCTTTGCTGATCAGGTCTAGAGTAAAGGTGTTTCTAAACCCATGAGTTAGGTGGACAGGCAAGCAAAAGAAGAGCCCATAGCCAGTGGAGATAACACTCCCGGAAGTTCTTCTTCTGGCACCCTGGGGCATGCTCCAGGCTAGCTGGAGGGACCTGAGGTAGGAAAAAAATACATCTGAGAGATAACCCAACAAATCCAAGGAGAGGTGGGATTGGGGTCAGGAAAGCTTATGATAAGCAGTTCCTTTTGCAAACTCGGGGTGAGCTGCTAACCTGGAATGGGATGGAGAGAGAAGGACAACTTAATGCCAAGTCAGGTAATGAATTGCAGTTTACAAAGCATGGTCTCAAACAACATGCCACAGAATAGGACAACAATCTTAGGAAGACATGTCATCATTACAACACACCTATCTTACAGATGAGGACACTGAGAGGTGTGGTAACACTGGCCTATAGCAGCATTCTTAAAAGGGGAGGGGACCACTGGTTGGTGCACAAGATAACTTAGTGCTACAGGGTAAACATATTTACTTTATAGGCATGGATCTGTTGCAGTGAGTCTTTAAAAATACCACCAAAACCATCAAACCTGTGATTTCAGAATAGTTGCATAAGAGGCTGTGTTTCAAAAGTGAGTTTATTTAACGTTCATTTAAATAAAGTATTAAATAATATTATGTGTGGTACTTGGTTTTGATTTAAAAGAAAACATGAAGTAAAAACCAAGTACTGGTAGTGATGAGGATGATTACAGCAACCTGTTTTATAACACTTTACTATGTGCCAAAATCTTTATAAATATTAAATCATTTGTGCTCATAACAGCTCCATGGGGTCTGTACAGTTATCATACTAATTTTACACAGAAGCCTGGGGAGACCCTGAAAGGCACAGGGTAGAGGGCTGTACCTAGATTCTCAGACCCTGAAGCTGGGCACCTGGCTAGGGGCTGTGGTGCGGGGGGTTGGGGAGGTGGGGGGGTGGGGAGGGGACCACCCGCTGGGGTGAGGGGAAGTACGCGTATCCTCTCCCACTTTCCACTGCAGAACTGTAGGAAGCCGGATTTCATAACAGCATTTCTTCCCAATGTAAATGAGAGCAAGCCAGTGACAGCAGACAGGGAGGTGATTTCATTATCAGCTCCAGAGCAGCCTGTTTTCTGCATCTGGCAGTGGTTAAGTTGCATAGTTGATCTGAGGGCCTCAGGCAGAATCCCAGCTCAGTTTCAGTCTGGCCTTCCTGCATGCTGCTAAACTCTTCCAGATGATTCTGGCTGGATTTGCGAGGCTTTACTAATGCAAAGGGGAGGGATATCTGGAAAATGCCTAGAGAGGAAAGGAGAGAAGCTCTGAGTTCAAAGGCTTGTAAAACCAACATGGATGGGGAGAGGAAAGCAGAGACTAATAGGTCATAGGAATCCCTCAGCTGAGAGCATAAAAAACGACTGTGCTTCTTGCTTGTCACATGGTAGTTAAAAATCTTCTGGCACATCCTGTAGTTCAGCATAGTGTTTAAATGCAAAAGTTTTGGAATCTCAGATTCACCTCTCATTAGTCAGATGGTTTTGCCTCTGGCCACTTAACCTCTCTGGGCCTCAGTTTCTCCATCTGTAAAGTGAGAATACTGAAAGTGCTTTCCCCAGAGGGTACAGTGAAGGTGAAATATGACACTCTTGGCACAGTATAGGACATGTGTGTTAAGTGCTCAATCGTGGTGGTTGTTACTGTTATTATTCTTATCCCCACAGGATGGACCCCTCAGGTCACTACTTCTCTGAGAACTGGCTCAGATTTAAAGTCCAGGCTCATCTACCAAAGCAAAGTAAAAATCTAGAAATACTTACCTTCGTGTAGTTAATGCCCCTAAGATAGAGAACACAAAGAAGCAGGCACATGGGCTAGAATACTGATTTAGTGGGATATTTTAGCTAAAGTTAAGAAATCAATGTAGCCAGGAAAGAGAACCAAAGTTGAATATATGAGCTTTCCCCCAAAATCTACTCTTTCATCAATTCTCCCTATCTGAATAAATATACTTCTAAGTGTTCTGGCTGTCAAGAAAATGACACCCTTCTTCTATTTCCAGGTCAGAACCAGGGTTTGGGGCTGGCTGAACTGGTTATGCCACCATGAACTGAACGTGCCTCCCAGGCTGCAGGCTTTACCACAGGGGCAGAGCTGCCCCACTAAACTCTCTGCATAGCTAAAGAACAAACTGGATCATACCTATCTGTGGCAGGGTGAGCCGACTAGAAAACCCAGAAGGTTCTGAGCCACACTAGTCCAACTCTGCTTTCCTAATGCACCAATCGTCTAAGGAGCAAGGTGGGATAGAGCTCAAGAGTGTTACTCTCATATGAGTCCCTCCACTTGGAAACATGAGGAGTGAGGAACAAGTGTTCCCCTATCACCGTTCATCTGGTTGCACAAATCACAAACCTCAGAGTCATCTTAGACACATAATTTCCCTCACCCCCGCCCCCACTCCCTTTCCGGCTCATCACCAAGTCCTGTTAATTTCACTTCCTAATTATATCTTGAATCCACCCTCCTTTTCATTCTATGAGCTACTCAGCAGCTCAAAACACTGTTATCTCCCACCTGAATTTCACAGGCCACCTCATGTGCTTTTGTGAATCTTTAATCTGCTCTCCACACCGCAGGCCCCAAAGCCTTACTTTTTTTTTCCCACAGTTTTTTGTTGCTCTGTGGTAAAAACTAAAATCCATAATGTGGGTTCAATGATCTGCTGGTCTAGCCCATACCTGGGTGGCATGTCTCTCCCTCTCACAGTAGGCGCTCCAGCCACCCTACTTCTGGGATGAGACAAGCTTCATTCTGCTTCAGAATCCTTTCTTATGCTATTCCCTAGAATGCCCGTCCTTCCCTCCTTTCCCTTCTTCTGGTTAACTTTTGCTCATTCCTTATATCTTAACTCTAATGTCACCTTTTCAGGGAAATATCTCAGACCAGATCAGGTCCCCTTACTAAAGCTTTCAAGGTTTTTGTGAGCTTTTCCTTCATTGTATTCATCATAGTTGGTAATAAGACATTGTATGATGCTTTGATTAATACTTGTGTTCCGCACCATACTCTAAGTATCATGAAGATGTGGTATCCTGTCCCTCAGCACCTGGCACTGTCACTGGCACATAGTAGATGCCCAATAAATATTTGTTGATTGGTTGGATGAAGGAGAAAACTGGAGAAAAGGGTGCAAACCTAGAGAATAATTTTGGGGACCACATGCCCTGCTTCTGGGAAAGTAGGGCAGCCTAGAGAGGTATGCACCAGGGTTGGTCTAGAATTAGAGGCAAGAAGCTGGCAGCTACACTGGCTATGTGTGCAAAACATGATTATAGCATCACAAGGGATAACTAGGGTAGAGCAAAGGAGATGATTCCTGGTAGGACCTTTCTCAGATGTGATGCACACAAGATTTGAAACTCAGCCAGAAGAACAGAAAAAGCAGTTATTGGCACCAACCACAGCGAAAATCACCAACAGTATTTTTCTGGGGTGTAGACTCTTCTAGGACACTGCCTCTACAGGTGAGTGGATTAGAATAACTAAATGCCCTCTTTAGTTTTGAGGAATCCCCATGGCAAGAGTCGTTCTGGGAGGTAGCCAGCTTTATTTTTCCAAGCCTGGTTCTCTAGGCTTCCTGGTGAGTCTCAGCGTTTCTCAACATCCTTGAATAATCATATTTTCTGATTTTATCAGCCAGAATTAACTTCTATTGTTTTCAACCAAGAACCATAACTAGTAGAGTTTGGGGCCAGCAGGGCAATGACATCTGGCTTTACTGTGTAGCCAAGCATGTGGGCACCAAGCCTGTAGACACCTCCGGAGTGGCAGGACTGCTTTGGCAGCCTGGAAGTTAGGACCAGGCACAGGGAAGGAAGGTGACCATTTTGAGCCAGAGTCTTTGAATAGAGTCGGAATTCCCACAAATCTGTGAGTAGAGGCCACAGCAGAGAAATCATCCTATCGTTGGGATACACCCGTGGGATGGGTCACCAAATACAATCCAGACTGGTGGCCTGGGAAACACCTTGATAGGTGGAGACCAAGAGAACCCACAATTGGCTCATGGCCTTGAGGAAATGCAAAACCCTGCCCCTCCTGGGCTTTCTCGTATTTGTTGTACTTTTCCTGAAGAGACTGCCCTTTGGTAATCTTTTTAAATATTTTCCATTTCTAGGACCTTGTGTCTACTATAAAGAATAAAACATGGGCGGACATGAGCAGTGAGTCAGAGTGCACTTGCCACACTTCCTGCTGCCTTGAATTATAGGGTGTCAGAGCAGGAAGGGTCCTTGGGACTTTCTAGTCTTGTGCTCTCAGAAGTCAGTGGGTCTCAGAATCACTCAAGGAACTAGTTAACAGTGAGGGTTCCACAGATTTTCCTAACCCCACAGCTGATCCACCAGGCCTATGTGAAGCCTTAAGATCTAAGTTTTGTACAAAATTTCCCTATACAATCCTAATATGAGATATTTGAGAATAACGCTCCTAGTCTTTTATCCCATTTTACAGAGGAAGAAACTGAGACTCAAAAAAATAAAAGTCCTGACCAAGGCTCCCTGCCCCACCTCTCCACTCAGAGAATCAATTATTGAGCTGGACACCCAGGCCCCTACTCCCCTGGGCTGGCCAGGGCTAGGATAGGGCATGGAAAGTATTTGTTTCCCAAGTTGTGTGACTTTTATCCCCTAATGGGTACCTCCCTTTCTAATGGAAAGAGGGGCAGCTTATTATGGGGAAATGCCAGAAAAAGGATAGATATCTTGCTATTTTCTTTGCTAGAGAGGCTGTTGTAGCCTTAGCTGAGTAGGAAACCTCATAGCAAAGCCAGGACTGATAGAGCCAAGCCCTCAGCCTGACACAGCAGCAACCAAATTTCCAGTTCTGGCTCTTCCAATCCTATGCATGACTTTGCACCAGTCACGCCCTTCCCTGAGTCTCTATTGTCTGGTTTATAAAGCAGAGATAAATCTGCTATTTACCCTGCCTATCTCCCAGGCTTCTGGTGTGAATATGCATTGTAAACCCCAAGAGCTGCCCAAGTGGGAGGGATTACAGACACCAGTAGCTGTAACTAGAATACTGATTTCCGCTCAAGGTCCCTCGAGAATGTGCAGGGCCTGTCTTGGAAAAAGTGGAGGAAGCTTAGAATCTGCCAATGATGGTTGGGGGATATTCTCAAAACCTTATGTGCTGGCTGGCAGGAAGAGACCTTCTGCTCACACAGCACTCCTGTGTCAGGAAATGTGCCATGGACAAGAACCCCTCTCATTGCCAGGTGCATGTATGTTGGGGGCTTGGAGAGTAATGGTATCAGAGCCTCTTGCCTCTGGCCTGGTCCTGCCAGGACCTTCTGACCATCTCTTAAAACAACGGTCCTCAACCTTTTTGGCACCGGGGACGGGTGCCCCTGTAAGAATCTAATGCCTGACAATCTGAGGTGGAGCTGAGGCAGTGATGCTAGTGCTGGGGAGCAGCTGCAAATACAGATGAAGCTTCACTCCCTCACCTGTTGCTCACATCCTGCTGTGCAGCCCAGTTCCTCCCAAGCCACTGACAGGTACTAATCCACAGCCCGGGGTTTGGGGACCCCTTTCTTAAAGTGTCCTGGCTCAGGAGCCCCGGAAAGTGTTCAGAGGAGCCCAGAGGACCAAGAAAAGTCACACCCCATGTTTTCCTGCCTTGGCCTGTTTTGGTGGTCAGAGCAGGTTCAGGAGGATATTTTTCCTTCTTATAGCATCACACCTGTCACACCCTAGCTGGCAGAATTCTGGTTCACCTGAAGTTATCAGGATTTCAGAATTCTTATACCATTCTGTCAAAAACTTGTTTTGTCACCTTGCTTAATCCCTTCATCTCTTTAAGCCTGTTTTCTCATTTATAAAGTGGGGGAAATCATTCTTCCCTCCATTATAGATTTGCTGTGTCCAATGAGGGCATGCCAAGGGAGGGCTTGCTATGATCATTGCCTTGTAAGAGAAGAAGACAGAGACCTGGACCAGGAGGAAGAAGGATGGGCATAGAAAGACCTTCAACCCCAGGAGGGAAGAAAGCTCTGCAGAATCATTTAATTCCTGTCCCTACTTGGGAATGTCCCAGGATGGCGGGTCCCTTGCCTTAGTATATGCTCTTCTGTCCCTGGCACTGGGCTCACCCTGGCAACTCTGAGAGAAGACACATCAGACAGGGACCTTGTGGTGATTAAGCCTAAAGAAAAAATTTCAGAGACCTAAACAGACAATTCCTTGGCATAGGTGTGAGGTCATCTAGGCCAGTGGTTTTCAAAAAAATTTTTTTTAGTAGAACTCTTTCTCCACAAGATCATAAAGCAAACCCCTTATCAGCTACTTCTGAAGAATTGCTGAGGCTTCAGGAAACACCACTAAATTACTGGGCAGATGGGGAAAATAAAGCTCAAAGGAAGAGTAGAATGTGACCAAAGCCACAAAATAAATCAGTGGTTAAAACAAACAAATTTTTAAAAACCACCTACAATGCAGGTCTCTAACCCTCAGCACAGGTGTCTCCAGCATAGTGCAGCATCAAAGAAAAATGCAGTTTCCTTCATTTCTAGGCTGTTTATAAACCCTGAAGAAGGAGGCTTAGAAAGGAGGCATGGAGTAGTAAATGGGGACAATGTATTGACACAGTTGTGATAAACAAATCCTACTGGAGAGTAGGGGCTCCTAGTCTCCTTTGAAAACAAGAATGTTTGTCAGGGTGTTTCTGAGGTCTGAGTCCCTTCCTGAAATAAAGCAGAAGCAAGCTGGGCAAAACTGGAGGGAAGGAAATTCCTTCCAGCTGCTTTGGCTCTGCCTTCTCCATTGCTCCTCAGAGAGCTGGCAGCCAGGCTTTGCTGGTGGCCAGCATAAAATGACCCAACTGCAGAAGGGCCCCAGGTGTCTTCCATCAACTGTCACAGAGTACTTGCATGAGCCATGAGCCACAGAGTGACTTTTGGTGGGCTTCTTAGGTTGGCTTCCTGCCATGGGAAACTGACAGCCTGTCATGGTGGAGAGTAGGCAGGTGGCCCACGATCACCATCATGTTTATATGGGAGAGATGCTTGAATGGAGAGGACGGACAGTCACTGAAGGCCCCAAACACGGTGCTCTAGCTAAGATTTATAAACATGACCAAGGTCCCACTTTGCTGGTACAGAGCTGGGGGAGGGGTCACACTCTGATCTGTCTATCCCAGCCATTCAGCGAAGGAGCAAAGGAGTGGGGAATGCACTCCAGCTGCTCAGTCCGGAGGTGGGGAAGGGGTGGGATTGGAAAAGGTCATGAATTGACGCTTGGAGCTGGCAGGGCTCCCCAGGCCAACAGGACACTTGCCCCGGCACGGGGCAGAGGGGGCACTGGCAACCATTCTGGAGCTACACAGGGTTGAACCAAGCAGAAGACCTGGCAAGACACTGGCGCCCCTGGGGCGGGCCGGGGAGCCCTTTGGCTGTTCACACCAGCACCTCCCGCCTGCGACAGCAGAGTGGCTGCTGTGGGCCATGGGAAGGACAGAGTTGCCACCTCCATTCCTGTGTTCTAGGGAGTAGGTGTTGCCACTAGTTTAAAGCAGAGTTGCTTTCTGAAAGGAGCTGAGGTCAAGCAAAAGGCCCCGGGGCCCCAGCTCTCTAGGTAGATATTTGCTCACCTAGAAAATAGTCCATTTTGGAGGGTTAATTGTTGTTCAAGGGAACCCGCAGACAGGTTCTGATCAAGCCTTAATCCCAGTCTCAGTGGGCATGTGGTGGGGCACCACGTCCTCTCTGCTCAGGGCCTCTCAAGCCCAGTGACTCCAGGCTGTGAGAGACTCTCAGAATGTTCCAGTTGGAGGGGCTAATAAAGACTAGAGAGTTTTGTGGCCTTCACACTGTTCTAGAGCCAAGGAGAGGCCTCCGGGAGTAGTGAAGGGGAGGCGGAGGGTTGAGAGCTTAGACTCCACCCCTATTCTACCCAAGGCCCCCTTTTTGATCTTTACCTCACTGAGAATCTACATGAGAAGCCATTTAAGCAAGAGACTGTGATACTAAACACAAACTTGAGGTCCTCTTTCAAGTCTCTTGTTCTCATTTTCTCTTGGTTATGCATGACCTCCAAAAACCTAAACACCTCTATGTCTCAGGTTCTTTATCTATAAAACAAGAAGAGCAATAGTACTGTCTTCATAGGGTTGCTGTAAGGTTAAGTGAATTGTTGTATGTAATACACTCAGAACATGTTCCCAAGACATGGTAAAAAATGTGTTAGGGGTGGTTGTTATTGTTACTATTACTATTATTTTAAGATGAGGAGAGTGAGGCCCAGAGAGTAGAAAGGACTTACCCAAGTGACAAAGGAAAGTGGTAGCAGAGAGGCAAGTAGCACCAAGGTTTTCTGACTGTCTAGTGGAGTCCTTTATGTTTTAGACATTTTGAGGTTGATCTCCTGTGGAAATCTTTGAAGATAAACTAAAGCCCATTTGAGGGAAAGCACACTGTATAAGGAGCCTCTGGTACAACCTCTCTGATTCTCAGAAGAGGAGGAGGGGCAGTGAGGGAGTAAGAGGAAGAAAAAAAGGTAGGACAAGAGAGGAGGAGGTGGACGAAGAGGAGTCTTGAGCCCTCTTAGCCACTAAACAGGAGATGATGTCTTAGCTTGGCCTGCTATAACATATCACAGACTAGCTTATAAACAACAGAAATTTACTTTAGTTCTGAAGGCTGGAAGTCCAAGATCAAGAAGCCAGCATGGTCAGGTGAGGACCGTCTTCCTGGTTCATAACTGGTGTCTTTCATTGTGTCTTCACATGGTAGAGGGGCTAGGGGCTCCCTCTGGAGCACTGATCCCATTCCTGACAACTATACCCTCATAACTTAAGCACCTCCCACAGGTCCCACCTCCTAGGATTTCAGCCTATGAATTTTGGGGGACATAAACATTCTGACCATAGCAGATGATCTCACTGGGGATGCCTCTGAGAAGACATCCTCATTAGGTAGAAGAAATAGACCTCGAAAATATTAAGTCTAAGAATTTTGTCTGGGTGATAAGGACTACAGTTTGGGCTGCCTAGGGTCTCAGCCTAATTTGTAGTCAGTTTCAGTGCAGTCATAGCTTAGTAGATCTCTCCTCTCAATCTAAGCTGAGCCACAACCTCGATGGCCCAGAGAAAGTCAGGGAGGCTGTGGCCAGCTTGGCAGGGACCTTCCTCATTGCCTGAGGAATAGTCAGTGCTTGCACTCAGCATTTAGAAAGAGCTTGGTTCTTGAATCCTGTCACTTTCTGACTGACTGGGCAAGGTATTTAAACCAAAGCCTAAGTTTAATCATCTATAAAATTGGGATTATGAATCTTGCCTCATAGTATTACTGGGAGGATCAAATGGAATAATGTACATACTGGCACGTAGGAAGTACTCAATAAATGCTTATGACTATTATCAAATGTGGCTTCCTGCCCCCATGTGTGTGCTTTCCCATCTTCTGTCCAGCAGGGGCCTATATTAGTTAGGATTCGGTTTGCCTGCAAAGAAATAATCCCCAAGTAGTGATAATACAGAAAAGACAGAACTTTCTTTCTTCTCACATAAAATCTGGATGGGTGGTCAAGGGTGGAAAGTAGTTCTCCAGTGTCTGGGATCCAGACAGTATCTTGTAATGCCATACATAGCCTTGACCTCATGATCTAAGATGGCGGTATCCAAGTTCCAGGCAGTAAAATGAAGGGATAAATGAGTTAAAGGTGGTCATAAGCTATCTCTTAAGGAAGGTTTCTGAAAGCTGTTGTAACACCATGCCTGCTTATTTGTCATTGGCCAGAACACAATCACATAACCATCTCTATCTGCAAGGGAAGCTGGGAAATGATGTCTTTATTATGGACAGCCATGTGCCCATCTAAATATTGGAGGGTATATTCCTATATAAGGGGAGAATGGATATCAGAGACCTGTACCAGTCTCTGACTCAAGACTCTGGCTTGTCTGGGCCAGCTAGGCTGCTGGGAACCAGGTTCCCGAGCACTAAAAAACAATGATGGGGCATGCTGCTTCTCTTCTGCCACCCCCAGTGGCTCAGGCTGCAACTGAGAATGTAGAACTGGAACTTGAACTCAGGCCTCCTGCCATAGGTCAGGGAAAGTCCTATCCTGTTTAACTACCTCCCAGAATGTCTCTAGTCTCAACTCTAAAGGCAGGAGAAATACTGGAGAGGCAGCTGACCACCCTTGGTCTCCTTGGTCAAGGAGAGAATACTGAGCAAAGCAGAAGTTCCAAGAAACAGAGTGACACAGCCAGCAGGTGGGCTTGGCATAGCCTTATGGCATTTCCCACGACAGGGTGTACACCTGAAAATTGTGGAGAGGCCGGGCTACTAACCACAATCCAAATGCCAAACTGGACAGACAGATCTGCACTAGGGCCTTCCACCCTTCTTTTCTTGATAATGATAACACTCCGGCAGGCCATCTGGCCTCTGCCTGGACTCAGGGAACACCTGCTCCGCTCTCCCAACCCTTTCTTTCACCCCACAAAGGTCTTTTAAAACGGAAGGAAAAGCTCACCAGTATCTCTGCCCTGGTGCTTCTGAAACAAGTCCCCAGGCCCTTTCCACTTCAGAAGTATCCCCACTAGTAGCTACAAAGGGACAGGCAAATGCACTCTCACAGATGCACCAGCTCTCTCCCCATGTGTGTACAGTGGAAAAACACAAAGAGCAGGACTCCTGACTTCAAGCTCCAGATATGTCACTAATTTAGATGAGGCATCCCCTCTTCTTTCACTGTCCCTTTCCTAGCTGTGCTTTGAAGTCACTTCTTAGAAATAAGGTTCCTGGGCTCCACTAGAGGTTCACTGATTCTGTTTTTCAACCAGTTCCCCCCAGAGATTCATGTGTAGTTAGTTTGGGAACCAAAGTCTGGATGGCTTTTGAGACCCAGCTTGCAATGATCTAGTTCTGACAGTTCTGAGGGTCAGGTCTGTCTGAACAGTGCCATCTGAGGTCTAACCCCACCCTCTTCCACCATCATTTTTTCCGAGAGGCAGGAGGACTTCAAGCCTCTCAAAATATTGCACTTTCCTTTCAAGAATTCTGTCCTTCATACTAATGGCCAACAAATACATGAAAAGATGCTCAACATCAATAGCAAATTAAAACCACAATGAGATACCATCTCACACCTGTTTGAATAGTGATAATTAACAGGACAAGTAACAAATGTTGGAGAGGATGCAGAGAAATGGGAACCTTCATACACTGCTGGTGGGACTATAATTTGGTACAGTCACTATGGAAAACAGTATGAAGGTTCCTCAAAAAACTAAGAATTGATCTACCATAGGATCCAGCAATCTCTCTACTGGGTATTTACCCCAAAGACTTGAAAACCCATATCTGAAAAGATATTTGCACACTGATGTTCATAACAGCATTATTCATAGTGTCCAGGACATGGAAGCAACCGAAGTGTCTTACGATAGATGATTGGGTAAAGAAGCTGTGGTACATACATACAATGAAATATTATTCAGCCAAATGAAATACTGCCATTTGCGACAACATGGGTGGTCCTTGAGATAATCATGCTAAGCAAAATAAGCAAGATAGAAAAAGTTGAAAATCACATGATATCACTTATATGTGAGATATAAATCTAAAAGCAACAAATGAATGAGACAAACAAACAGAGACTCGTGGACCTGGATTATAGTAGTTACCAGAGGGTAGTGGGTAGAGGGAGAGGGGAGGTCAGTGGGGTAAGGGGAGTCAAATATGTGGTAACAGAAAGAAATCTAACTATGGGAGGTAAACATACAGTGTAAATATATATTTGCCTTACTGTTAAAGTGTACAGCTGAGACTTATTGGATTTCATTAATCAATGTCACCATAAAAAAAGAGACACTTAAGAAAACCTAAAAAAAAAAAAAGAAGTGGTTCCTATATAGGCTACTTTGAATTATATTATTTTTTGTGCATATTATTTCTTTCTATAAGCTATAAAGAGATCATTTCTTAAAAAAAAAAAAAAAAAGAATGCCATCCTTGCCAGAATGCTGGGCCTGTCCCATGCAGTTCCCTTCAGTGTGAAATGCCCTGCCAGTTGCTTTGACTCTTATTTCCACCTGTCAAAATCCTCTTCATTTGTCAAAGCTCCACTGAAACACGACCTCTTTTAAGAGGCATCTGGAATCTGCCCATCAGAATTCAAAATTCTCTTCTCCCTTCCCTGGGCTCCCACAAATGGTTGTATATCCGCTATAGCACAGGTTGTCACTGAGAAATGGTTACGCCCTAGGCTGGTACACAGCCCACCTGCCCTGCACAGCTATAAATCCCTCAAAGCTGGGAACCAAATCTTACTGCAAATTCCCTGCAGCCTGATTAGAGAGTAGCACTTGACCCACAGTCCTTGGATACAAAAGGAGAAAAGACAGATAGGGAGGCAGGTCTGACTAAGACATAACTAAAAGGTAATAGGAAGATTCCAAACTGACAGCAGAGAGGAAGAAAATGGCCCACACCCTCCCCTAAGTGGAACAAATGGGCTGGTCCCTCTGGACAGTTTCAAGGGTTTGTGCTTCAAAAACTACCATCTCCTAAACTTGGGATACACTTCTTGTTTGGGCTTTCAGGCTTAAGCCCTTCGGGTCATTAATTCCTTAATCCATCTAGCATCCCTTCAGGGATTCCCGGCAAGGAGGTGATGAAGGGCTGTAGTTTGCTCTGCATTTAGCAGTCAGAAAGGGGCAATGGGGAAGAGGAAATTACCTCTTCTGCTTCAGGCCTGGAAGGAGCAGGGTGAGTAGGAAGACGGGATGTGGCTGCTGTGGTTGAACCTTAAGTTATTTCTCTGCCTCTAGAACACCCTGAAACTAAAGTGTCTCAGAAAGATCAGGTAGGGTGGGGAGGACCCCATTATGCTGACTGGCCAGGGTGCCTTCTAAGTCCCCCTCCCTGTGCCAGGGGCTGTGCTAGGGCACTTAATCTACATAACAACCCTGCAAGGTATCTAATCTACATAACAACCCTGAAAGGTACCCGTTGTTACCTGTTTTCAGACATTAAGAAACTGAGGCTGGGAGAGACTAGATTATTTGACAGCACTGTACAATCAGATTCAAAGTCAGGTTTCTCTGCCTCTCAAACTTTGTGTTCTTTCTACACAAACCAGAAACAAATTTCCAGCAAGGGCTGTTTCTTTCCCATCCCTCCAGGCGCAGGGTCTCCGAGGTCCCTCCATCTCTAATAGGGCACCCCCAGTGGGCTCCCTTCTCACAGGGGGGATTGCCGATGCAGGGACTCCCCAGGTTTGCCCCTTATTTCTCTGCTGCAGGAAAACAAGAGCTTCCCCAAGAGCATCTTTCGTGTTCTATTATATTTTGTTGTTCACTTAACCTCACAGAAAATAAGCCCCAAAGCTTAAAATTTGTCACATTCCTCAAGGTGGCGTCTACTCTTCCATGTCTGCACTCAGCCCGAGGACCTGGTCAGATTCTGCCTTCAGCCTCCAGGTCACGTGCCCAGCCCCAATGTCACAGAGCCCTCTGCCTGGTCGTTCTGCAAGTGGTCCTAGCACCATATGCTGCCCACATAGTGTTGGCATCTGGGCACGGCCTGACAGTGCTTTTCCAGGAACAGTCACTTGTTGTTTTTCCTTTGAGAAAGTCAGGGGTTTCCTCCAGTAGGGAAAGACCCCCTGCTCATTCACGTCCCCCCACACCTGCTGTCAGCCTGGGGCTCCAAGGCTGGACAGGGAAGAGGAAAATTAGGTTGTGTGTAGATTTAAAATGGCTGTACTTTTATTCATTTATGGTAGAATAAAGCATTTTACTTCCTGTCCCAAATTGTGGCACCTGTCGCCCTGGGCTAGACAGTGAGGTCTTGGAGGGCAATGGGCTGCCTGCCATTGGACACCACGTGCCCAGAGCAGGGCATGGTACAAAGAAGAGATTCAAATAATAAAGGGGGCAGAAAAAGAGGGAGTAGATGGTGCTAAGCAAGGAGCAGCACACCTAAATATGGGGACACTTAGGACACTTGGATTATCATCAAAGCTTCCTGAAATCACGCCAAACCTTCCACCAGTTTCTTCCACTGGAATAAGTCTGTCCATCCTACCGGCCTGCAGGGCAGTTTATGATGCCCTTCATAATGTCACAGAACTTTCACTAGTCCCCGCGGCCTGCTGCTCTTTACCCTGTTTCCTTGAAGGTGCCCTTGAGCACCATAAAGCGCATGTTTTCTCAGCCAGCACCATGCTCTTTGCTTCTTATGGCAGGTCACGCACCACTTTGTACACCTTTGGTCAGACAGTATGAGTCAAAACATTTGTCCAGAACACAACATAAGTAAGAGAGAGAGAGAGAGGAACCAGCAGGGTAATCAGCCCAGCAGATGCTCACTGGCTGCGAGCTGTCCCCGCCAGGTGGTGGCCAGTAGAGAGTGCCCAGTGTAAGCCTCCAAGTCCACTCTCATCTGAGAGCAGAGTTCAGCAGCACTGCCATCCTGGAAAAAATGGCCAGCTCCTCTTGAAATGGGGGGTGGAGGTCAGGGAGGGGATGCAGCAGCTGAAGTTGAGAAGAGCAGTCAGCCCACTGCTATTTCTGAAGGAACCCAGTGTGGTTACCCAGGGAGCTGTAATTAAGCTCATCTATAATTTGATAAGTGAAAGCAGCTTCAGATTTTATAGAGCAATTAAATCTCACTGAGAGAGCAGTATTAGGAGTTTCTGGGCCCCAGCATCTGCTGAGGTTGGTCCTCATTTGCTCTCTTCTAACACATGTTGAGGCCAGATTCGTCCATGGCCACAGCCCTGAGAATACTTGCTGGCCCCGCTCTCTCCACCTCAGGTTCTCTGACAGTGCCCAGGCCACTGGGAGATCCCACAGACACCACAGACACACCTGCAGTGAGATACAGGAAAGGCTCAACCTCCCTTCAGTGTTGCTCTCTGCAAAATTGTGAACTAGGAGAAAGTTGAGTTTAATGTTCTCCACCTATCACTCACTCCTTCATAGGCTACGTGTCAGCCTTTAACTGAGCAGTGTGCCCAGCCCAGCCTAAGGTCCCTAATGGGGAGACTGAGGCAGCATGAGGGTAAAGGATAAAGACCCTGGTTTGGAAGCCAGACCTAGGTTTTTGTCTTGGCTCTCCCACTTTCTGGCTCTGTGACCTCAGGGATAAATTTTCCCTGAGGAAATGCTCTCTTAGAAAGTAATGAGTTCTCTGTCAGTTCAAGGCCTGATCAGCTCCCAGTGGCTGAGTCTCAGGCTTGATGACAGCTGAGTTCTCTCTCCTTCTCTGAGGTTCTGGCATCCTCTTCCAGCCCTAGTCCCTGGTTCCTGACCCAGCAGATGCTTATCCTATACCTCTGAGGCCGCCACTCAGAAACCACCTTCTTCAGAGCCTACACAGACCAAGAAGGCCTTGTGGTGCTATGGGTTTGTTTGGCCCCACAAGAGCACAGAGCGCCACAGCCCTTCTTGTCCTATTTCCTCACCTGAGGATTCTCAAGCCCTGTGCTCATATATCCCCCACGCCCTTTGAGGACAGCTCCAGCATCTCTGTCCGAGGTTTGAGTTTTGGTGTTCTAGAGTAGCAGTCCCCAATTCTCTGGCACCAGGGACCAGTGCCCCTATGAAAACCTAATTCTTGATGATCTGAGGTGGAGCTGAGACAGTGATGCTAGCTAGCACTGGGGAGCAGCTGCAAATACAGATGAAGCTTCACTCCCTCACCTGTTGCTCACCTCCTGCTGTGTGACCCGGTTCCTAACAGGCCACAGACCAGTACGCGTCTGCGGCCTGAGGTTGGGGACCCCTGTACTAGAGCATGCCCTCAGAAGTGCCCCTGACAGGGGTTAGTGTTAGCCCAGTCAAGGCAGATTTCCCAAGAGAAGCAGGAGATGGCGCATGCGGCAGCACTTTGTGGTGGTTACTGTGCACGTGCTTACAGGTTTTACTTACTGTTACGTAATTGAGGTATTTTTTTCTCTCCTTATTTTAGATCCTGGTACCATCTGCCCTGCTTTTCATGCATCACTAGCTCCAGGCTGGAGGTTAGATCTGGCTTGGCTGCCTGGCTCGATCCCTCATTTGGCAAGTCTTGGGGTAGTGTTTCCTTATGCGTAAGATGAAATACTAACCCCACCCTGCCTATCAAGCAGGCTGCTGTGAGAATCAGAGGAGAGGAAGGGGTGAACTGGCTGTGTAATGTGCCCAGAGTGTACAGTTGTTACCTAGCAGCCTGAGCCTGGCACCACCCAAGCCAGGGAAGCCTCTGCTTGCTCACATCTACACCTGCACCAGAACAGGTCTGCACAACTTTGCAGAGCCCAGCCCTATTTGAAATATAGAAAATGAACAAGCCTCACAAGTGGAGAGTCTTTGGCAGACCCCCTGCTGTGGGCATTAGAGGCACAGCCTGAGCAGCTTGCAGCAGGCAGGGCCAGGCCGGCCTGTCACCTGCTCCCAGTGCCTCTTGGTCCTGATGGAATGTTAAACACAGCATGTGCTCTGTAACAAGGCATTCTCAGGAGTATCTCGCAAAAAAGCCTTTGCCGAGACTCCAGCCATTAAGAGAGGGTTTGTGCTAGCTGAAGGCAGCAGACCATAGGTCTCACAGACAAAAGTACTACTGGGAGAAGTCCTGGGTGCAAGCTGAGCCTCACCTGACGCCCCTCCCAGTCCTAGGCTTTGTCTGCAAGCTTTCTCTACTCTCGCCTGAGGCACTACCTAAGGCCCTGAACTGATAGCCACTTGCTGAAGGTCACACCACAGGGGTGGCAGAGCAGGATTGGCAGCAGGTGCTGGACTCTCCCACATCTCACAGGCCCTGGGGAAGATAAAGTGAGATCATGAAAGTTTGGTTCCTGGCCCAGAGCCCTGCTGACCGGTACCTGCTGCTTGGGAGGTAGGAGCATACTCAGTCCAGACTAGCACTGCAGGCCTGAGACGGCAAGAGAAGCATCCTTAAGCCTCAATGATGCAGCAAATCCTTCCAAGGGGGTGGATGCTAGAGACAGTGTTCCTACCCATCAGTAGCTATGGATGCCATTTGCCCTCAGCATGCCTGGACAATGACAGCCAGGTAGCAGCTTCTGAAAGGCCCCCTCTCTTCCCTAACTCCCACAAGAAGGGACAGCTCTCTGCCAACAGCAAGGTGCTTGGTGACCCTGACCCACCTAGTTCCCAGGGCTGTTGGGGCCACAAGGTGAGGTGATGGTGAACAGCACCACTCAAGCAACTTCTGTGTTGGTGCTGTCTGCCCAGATCCACTGTGATGCTAAATGGGTCACTTTCTCTCTTGGGTCTCAGTTATGTCATCTGTAAAATGGGAACAACAACCTCTGTTCTGCCCACCTCAGCTGGCTCTTGTAAGGATCAAAACCCTCTAAGGTGCCAGAAAGTAAATGGTAAATATGAGGTTTCATTTAGTTAGCACTGAGATTATCTGGAGGGGAGATACTCTGGGCTTTTCAATCATGGGGATAAAAATTAAAAATCAGAGCATCCTGCAGGCCCACCTAGTAATCCTGTCTTACTCCTGATGACCCTAGTAGACTGCAGCTTCTCCAGTGTTTAATTTACCACTGGTCCCAGCCCAGAGTATGTAACTGTCTCCCCTTCCTGCTAGTTCCCAGCTATACATGCACAAGTGTAACCAGTATTCTATTCATTTTCCTTTAATAAAATTAAACATGAAAACACAAATCTACCAACATGTAAAAATGCAACTTTGAAAGATAAACTCTGTGATACAAAAGGATCTTATTGTTAGGCACACATGATGGCCATCAGATGCCCCTCTCTGGGATCCAGAAGGTTTCAGCCCGCCTGCCTACCAGTTGTCCACACGGGCCCTCTCTGCACACCCTACAGGAGGGAGCTGGTACAGGGTAGTCCTTGCTTAAGACACAGGAGACAAAGGCCCAAACTGCAGGGTGAATTTGTTCCTTGTGACACCTCCTTCTCTTTGTCACTGCCTGAACCACACAGTCAGTTCCAGCTGCCCAGGTTCCATTGCCTTATGGTACCAGGATCTACGTTTAATTAAGCCAGGCAGCTAAAAGAGCAGCAGGAACGCTGTTTCTAAAGGGCCTTGCGTCTTAGTGTCCGAGCTGTTTCCAAAGTGCGGATCACAGTACCCTGTGAGAGACCTCAGGCCTGGATGGAAGTTCCCAATCGGGAGCGGAAGCCGCTCCGGCTGCGGAGGCAGGGCGCCCTCTAGCGGACAGCCTGGCCCTTCCTGGGAAGTACTAGTTTGATTTGTGGGGCTGGCACTCAGAATCCTGTACTAGGCCTGCAGCCATCTAGAGGAGGGTGGTGCCTGGTTTTGATCCGAACATCCAGGCCCTGGGCAATTTCAAGGAAGCAGCCTTTAAACCCAAACCCAAGGTGATGACATGCTTTGCCCACCGGTGACCTGGTTCCTTAATAAAAAATAAGGCCACAGTAAGAAGTTGAGCCATCAGTGAAGGCTACCCTGAGCCCTGCAGAACAGATGTGTATGTGTAAGAGAGTGAGAGAGAGAGAGAGAGAGAGAGAGAGAGAGAGAGAGAGAGAGAGAGAGAGAGAGAGAGAGAGAGAGTGCATGTTTGTGTGTGTGTGCACACACACACAACACGTAAAACAGAGAACCTAGACTTATGCCTGGGGGAGGAGGTGGCACAGTGCCAGGCCCTTGCACCACAGTTCTTGCCAAGGATGCCCCATTTACAGGGATCCCACCTCAGACAAAATCAAGCAGACCCAAACCAAATCGCCCTTTTAGCCAAAGAGCAAAGAGATGTTTCTTATATAAAACACCTTTGTATGAAATCAACTCCAAAGATTTGTCCTAAGTCTCAAGAGAGGTTGGAGAAATCTCAACTGGAAATCTCCAGAACGTCCCCACCCACTCCACACAGTTCTGAGTTGCTGGTTGAGGCCACACACACCAGCACAATGAACACGTAAAGAGGTGTACATTGGGTACATAGTACATAAGGCTCAGGTGACGTCACAGAGCTTTCAGAGGAGTCTCCAGAGCAGCCCTAGGACACAAGACATGAAGTATTTTTATAGCTGTGGTGAGAGCACATGACTTGGACCATTTATAAGCAATAAAAGGAGTATTTATGTATCTTCTTTAGGTTATAGATTCTTTGTGAACAAAAGAAAAAAATACCTGTTTTTTCCTCATGAGGCTGGCTTAAGAATCAAATGAGAAATTTTTTTGGACTGATGTTTTAGTTTTAAAATATAAAGAACTTGAATTCTATTTTATAATAAATCTGTTTTTAATATAAAGATGTTTCCTCTAAATCTTTGTAGGAAATCAACTCCAGAAAGACAGATGCATCATATTTGCCCTGAAGTTTAGGGGCCCTGCCCACCATGCCACAACCCGACACTCACTGTGCATACAAGCTAGGTTGGGCTAGCCCCTTTGCTTAACGCTAAAACTGGTAGTGGGAAAGTGGATAATCCACAAGTGGATTATACAAATTCTTCTCTCCCTCCCCTCCAGCCTCCCTCTCCCCCTTCCTGCCCACCAGGGCTCCCAAGATACCAGGTCCCCAAAACTCTTCAGCATATGTAGATCCTGTAAGAGATTGCCCCAGGCAAGTGGGTCACGATCTGCATTCGCAACCACAAGAAGTAATCCATGGGGTAGTAGCGGGTGTAGGGGGTGGCAGCAGTCAGGGCGTAAGTGACAGCATTGATGACGGGGGAATGTGTCTGTGGAGCCTCTGATGCAGTATATCTCCATGATGGCAACCTTCTCATCAAAGTACTTCTTGCCATAGTCCTTCCTTACGCACCACCTCTGGCAGTTCATCCCACATCTTATTGGCAATGGCCTGTAAGCGCTTGGGGCTGCAGATGTTGGTGGCAGCAATGTAGTTGCCAGGTTCTACCACACTGACCTTCACACCTAGAGGGTGCATCTCGTAGTGCAGGCAATCAGAGAAAGCCTCCACTCCAAACTTGGAGATGCAGTATGAGGAGCGGGTTGGGATGACCACGCGACACAGCAAGCTGCTGATGTTGACAATACGGCCTATAGAGACAGCAAGCACTTGCTCAGGAGGCACTGCCTGGTGGGGCAGAGGTTCTGGGGCCTGGCATGTTTCCAGAAGCTGACTAGAACCCTGGCCCCTGACATCTGTTTTGCTGCCTGCCAGGCTGGGGCCTGGCCTTCTGAACCACCCAGGGTCAGGGGGCTTTCTCATTGGTAGTCAAGGCCAGCTTAGCCCACACATCAGCATCAGCATCCCCTATATTTCCTAGGTAGCCAGTTGTGCCAGGCAGGACAGGAGAGGAGAAATGAGTAAGAAGCAGGTCTTCATACCAGGAGAGAACAGTATAATGCACAACATACAACTAAGCTGTGTCTTGCCTCCCACATTCTCCCATTCAATTTTCATCCTAAATTGTTATCATCTAGCAGCGCTCTGTCTGCAAGTAGGTAGGGGGAGGGGCAGGAGCAAGGTTCTGAACCTGACTTCAGGACTAGGACACATGGGCAGTCTCGGGCACTGGGAGAGAGTGGTGACCTCGAGAGACTCTCCCACAGGCCCACCCTGGAGGTGCTAGGAGCTGACCACAGCTTCTTCCAACCCTTGGGGCAGTGGTGGGAGTGAAGGTGGAGACCATCTGACAGCCCAGGCAGACCGGAGATCCACTTATGCTGGTCATGAACCCAGAGTGAAGGCACAGCCACTTCCTGGGCACTGTGGGCACTTTTTGTCAACCTCTAAGCTGGAAGTCACTGAAGGGTTGGGGTTTTCTTCTAAAATCCTAGAGCACTCCCTGGGTTTATCCTGTCATTGCTGGGACCTTTGGATAGATTATATGGATCTTGCCTATTTTGTCATAATTGTCTGCTCTTTCGGGGAGAAATGTGAGTCAGTGACTTCTTAGGTAGTTTGCTTTTGCTTATATTTGACTACCTATGGTGGTTTGCAGGTTTTGTCTGTTTTCCAAATTTCTAATCTCAATTATTCTTACTTTTTTACTTACTACCACAATTGTCTCATTTTTAAACTATGGCACAGTAACCTGATAAATGGATATGTCAGATTTACTTAACCACATTCCTATTGATACCATGATGTGTACACATAGCTCTGGGCACAAGGGTGGTTATTTCTCTACATTGGGTTCCCAGAGTGAGATTACCGCTGTAATCTTTTAGTCTTTGCTGCATAGATGGCTGACCTCTTACCTACTTTACCTTCTGAAAATCATACATCCCTTTCCACCCCCTGGGCGACAGCACCTCCACTCACCACCACCCACGGGCTCCGCATGGCTCAGCCTTGCTGGGCTGTAAATGTTGAATCTGCTGAGACCTATTTCCATTCTGAGCAAAGATGAAAAGGTGAGGCACCTTTCCAATTCACCTTTGGCCCTTCGGATAAGGGGAGGAAGGCTTTTGTGGTCCGCACTGTGCCCCAGAGGTTTACATCTGCTACCTCCTTGTAGCTCTCCATGCTGGTGAACTCCACATCTCCGAATATGGAGATGCCCGCATTGTTCACTAGGCCCCACATGCCTGGATGGGAGGAGACAGAACAGAGGTCCCCACGTGGCTCTATCACTCATTGGCCTGTAGTCCGTTTTCCTCCCTACTTTCATCTCTTTCCCCTGTGATTTTCTAGCTTCTTACACAAGGCTCTCAAAAGACTTTCTAGAGTCACCAAGAATAACAGGCAATAGAGAGGCCTAAAGTGCCTTCCTTATGTCTAGACTACCCAATCCTCATATTTCTTATGCCTTAATCAAGTGTCTGGGCCAATCATGACCCAACCCTGCTGGTTCCTCCAGCCTGGAGTCCCACCTCACCTCACTTACTTCCTCTCTATTCCAGGCAGTCTCATCACCATACTCTGCACTCACACACCAGTGTATTCATCCCTGTCTCTGAACCTTCACTGGCATTTTCTGTCTTATCAGAAGCCAGGGGAACCTCAGGAGTCTTTCCAGCCCTGCCCTCTCTGGAGGGCCAGAGACGGGGACCCAGTGTCCAAAGCAACACAGTAAGTTAGAGGTTCAGCCAAGCCTTGATCTTGGGTTGGGCCCCCCATCGTGCTCCACCCTGAAACCCACCCCCTAACAATGACTCCAGTCTCTCACCTTCCTTCTCTGAACCATGCACTGTTGTAAGACCCCAAGACCCAGTAACCTGTTCATCAATATCCCATGTGTATACACCTGGTCTCTACAGGTAGAGAACACCCCACAGCCTCGTGTATTTCCACAGGGCTTAGCGCAGGCTCAAAGCAAATGTACATTATTCGAGTATATTGGGTTGACCGTTTCCAGCAAGACCAGAGAAGGGACAGCTGGCTTTTATAGACACAGAATGTTAGTGTTGGAAGGCTCCTTGAAGTTCACTTAGTCTGATAACTAATATTACACTTGAAGATATAGAGGCCCTGAGGGGAAAGGACTGGTTTCATAGAGCCCAGAAGTCAGAGGCAAAGCTGGCTTGGGAGAAGCAGCAATGAGGAGGCAGCCACGTTTTGCAGGGCCCACTGTGAGTTATGTTTTTTGGGGAATCAAGAACTGGTTGGGCTGGTGCCTCAGGACAGAGCAGGGCCATGCCCCTTCATTGCAGAAACCCTTGGGGTTCAGTCTCCTGTGGCCATGAAAGCCTTCCCAAGGAGCAGCCTCAGGGCAGGTCTGCCCTCCTGAGAGCTGTCCCCGGCCTGTGGGAATTCCAGCCTTGCTTGCCTTCTGAGTTAATAATCATGGAGTTTGTGTAAATGACACAGTAATTGGTTTCTAGTTGCTTCCCTGCCTTGTTACCCAAATTAAAGCTTCATCAGTTGACCTCTGGTGCCTTCTCTTTCAATTATGAAAAATTAAGAACATTTATTAGGGCAAGGAAATTGCTGGCAACAAAGTACTCATGAAGTTCTCACTCCCACTCCTCACCATTGCAGAACTGAAGCCTCTGCTCTTAGGTCTTGCTGGTGACCTTGATTTGACACAGCCACTATAATCCCCCACAGCCGCCATGTCCTCCTCTTCCCCAGCCTGAAGACTTCCCAGAGTCATTCCCCATATCCTCGTATCCTCGTCCCGGGAGGCCTCTCACCTCTTGCCAAGGCTGACATTTCATCCTCCACCTCTAAACGGGAAGCTATCAATCCTCTCTCTTTTATGCAACTTCAATTCTTCCATTGGCCCTGTCTCTTTCCCTTCAACATTATACACATGAGGTGCTTAAAGCTTTGTCAGGTGGATACAAATATCATGTCTTCATATCTTAAAAATGTTCTTTTAACAATGCTACCCTCTCATGCTACTGTCTGCTCCCCTTCGCTCTGTGGCCAGGCTTCTGAGAACACAGCTCTCTACTTCCCCAATCCCCTGCCATTCTGGGTCCCAGTCCTACTGCTGCTGCAGAGTGTCCAGGGTGCCACATGCTAAAGACTCTGCCCTGTTTTCACTCTCCCCAACTTCTCCGCAGTATGCACACTACTCATAGCTCTTGACACTCACTCCTCTCTTGGCATTAAGAATATCCAATCTCCTCCATCCTTCTGCCCCCTTTTTTCTACCTGCCCCACCAGACACAGGTGTCCCCCAATGTCCTGTACTTGGCACCTTCTCTCAAATTATACTCAGTGTTTAGGCAGCTTCTCTTTATGGTCATGGAATTTTTCAGCTGCTTTGTGTTTGATTCATATGGGGCAGTGTCACATAACCTAAAATACATAATCTTTTTTCCATCTGAAAATGAATTACATCTGGCACTGATATCCAAAAAAACATTAACTGAACTTGGCCCGTGAAAGCACACTGGTCCTTGGTGTTAGCTCTACTAACTTGATAAATCTGTGGACCCAGGAGCTTTCTGAATTCCTCAGCCAAGATTCTGAGTAAACGCGCAACATTCCTGCTGATCTGGGTGACGGCTGTGTTCCTGCAGCAGCCCCATTGCCACCTCCACTTCAAGGGTTCCCTTGTACTCCTCAGCAGTCATGGCTCTCCCCTAACCACAGCCTCCTCTTCTTGATGGTCACTTTTACCTGCATATCCCACAGGTCTCTACTTCTCCCCAACCACACCACCACATCCAGTGCCCAGCTGCCCAGCTCCGTTCCTCCTCCTTGGTCATAGTTTCACTTTCATTTTTGGCTCCTCCAGCTCTTTCACTTCTCCTTTATCTAATGAGAACTTTTAATACTACTGATAAAGATCCAAAGGACAGCTTCCATGCCCTGAACTAAACACTTGCATCTATTAATTCACTAAATCTTCACAACAAACCTATAAAGTAGATATTAAATTGTCCCATATCTAGATGAGGCAACTGAGGCTCAGAGAGGTAAGTGGCTTGCTCAATGCTAAAAAGTGGACAGAACAGAATTTGGACCCAGGTCTGTGTGAGGACATGGCCCTCATGCTTGCCTCTGTGCTGTTGATGGCTTTCATTCTGGTATCATGGAATCGGTGTCTTCTTTCCTGTTTCCACATCATTAGTTTGAGTCCTCGTTACCTCCCTCCTGGAGAAGCTTCTCCCTGGTCTCCCAGGCTCAGTCTCTCTCCTCCACCTCCATCCTGACCCAGCCCCCTTAACCAGAGTCTCCTCAGTCAGTCACTTCCTGCCCAATGGTTCCATTCCATAGTGGGTATGTGAAGACTCCTTTTCCAGGCTTCTCACCTACTCCCCTTCATGTATTGTGCCTTCCCGAAGCCTAAACAGCCTGCCACCCCTCTAATATCATGGCCTTTGCTATTTCCTGGCTCTACCCAGCTCCTCACCACCTCAGCCCAAGAGTAGCTCTTTGCTGAAATTCTACCCATGCTCCTACAGCAGTCAGCTCTAGGTGAGCACTGGGTGACTCTCAAAGCACTTTCCCCACTTCACATAGGCAAAAGTACTGTCCCAATGTCATACTTCTAATAAGAGGTGAAGCTCAGAGTAAATCTAGTCTTCTTACTCTCAGACTGAGGGTGTCCCAAACAGTAGGGTCTTCCCTGCCCACAGTATAATGTCCCCAGTGCTATGATGGCTCCTCATAGGTCCTGCCATGAAGCTACTGACTTCCACTTGGCTGGTGTCCAAAAGCAAACTTCTCCTGCCAGGGCACATCCCTTCAATACACTACCGACTACCCAGCAAGTAGTCAACAAATGTTTACTGATAACAAGGGAAGTTGTTTCAAGATCAGACCAGCCCTGCTATCTGTCAGTTGGCCCACTCACTTGGCCTTTCCCTGGGGTGGAAGTAGGGAGTGCTGCTCAGACTTCAGATATCCAGTCTCTCAGAATCCTGCTGGAAAGCGAAGGGTCTTGAGGTAGATGGCCCACCTGCTCTAATCAGAAAATCCCCTTGATCTCACCTCCTGTGGCTGGCTCCCCCGGCTTTGGCAGCTACTGTTCCATAGGGCCAGGGTGAAGGGCACCAATCTTACCATCAAAATGTGCCCTCCACTTGTCTCCTGGGAGCTCCCTGCCTGGGAAGTGAGTCAGAAGCTGCCCCCAGCTTAGAAATGGCACACTGGTCTGAAAGCTCTGGGAGAGCGCCACCTGGAGTTCAAAGGCAGCATTGCCAGAGAAGGCGAGAATTCCAGTGCCTTTACCAGGAAGACAGCCCATGGTGGCAGATGGAGGACCAAAGGGAGAGAGGGAGAGGGTAAGGGGTGCGGGGCGGGGTGGGAGGTGGGGGGAGAGACATGCACAAAACACTTATCTAACATTTTCTTTTTCAACGCAAAAAATCTTCAAAAATTTTTTTCCAAAAAAATTAAGTATTGGTTGAGTAAGTTCACGGTAAGTGGTTCATCAACCCTTGCCAGCATGCAACATGAGGAAAAAACTTATGCTTCAAGGGTGGTGCTGGGATTTGAACACCATACAAAGGCAGGGAGGTTGAGCATCTCCGCCTGTGGCTCTGCCTTGCCGGTTATACTAACTGGTCAGACCAGTCCAGGGAATGGTTCTGCCCTGGTGGCAGGGTACAAGGACCAGGGTCCTGAGCAGCCACCAGCCTTGGTGCAGTCCCATTCTGTGCTATATCTATAGTGACGACTCCCTTCCACAGGTATTTTAAGTCACCACAAACCCAGAAGTGGTAATGCAGTGGCCTTATGGTGCTGACTGCAGCTATTTTCCTGCCTGGTACTTCATGAAGGCAACATCCCAGCTGCCAAGAAAAGCGGAGAGGAAGGAGATTTACCACCAGCGAGGGGGTGAAGCAGGCTGCACCTCTGAGCTGGTAGTCATCCCAGTGGGACCCATCCTGGTAGAACAGAAGCTCTGGTCTACCTGTTAATTATTAAACAGACATTCAGAAACCCACAAGCCTCTCCTCAGAGAGCAGAGGGGCTTGGGAATGGCCTGCTGTGGGGATGGGGGTGGCACTGGGTTGACAAAGTGATGCATCAGTGACAGGCCGGCAACCAGAGCAACAGCTTCTTTGATAGCTACACACATAAGAGCTTCTGAGGTGGCTGCTGGGGATGACAGCATCTCTGCCTGACTGATAAATGTTCAGCAGAGTGCCCAGCACAAGCTCCAGTCACCCCACCCACCTCCCTTCTCCCTACTAGCAACCGAAGATCTGCGCCCACCCTGTTCTGTGGAAAAGAAGAGCTAAAATGAGGCATACCCTTTCTGTCTGGGCTGTCAGGAAGCTCCAAGGTAAATGCCAGTGATGAAGTGAGTAGCCAACTGGCTTCCCCAGGTGGGATTATCACCACTGTGCTGTACACGAATGGCATCCCCTCCTGTTTGTTGTACAACAGAGCCCTACCACCAAGGTCCTCCATGGGCTGCACTGGGAGGACATTTGAATCTATAGTATGTGACCCTGTTGGCTACTGTCCCCCAAACTTTCTGTCTCTTTAGATTCTGGGGCCAATGTCTGTAACCAACCTCTCTGACAGCTGTCTCTTCCTCTTCTCTGGCCCCTAACTGCTCATCTTTCACAGTAGACTCTCCTTGCCAACTCTCCCACTCCTAGTCTCACCTCCAACCTTGGACATTTGATCTCCAGTCCAGACACTCCCCCAGGGCGTCCCTTGAGTACTTCAGCATCTCCTCGTCTTTCAAACTGCTCCTCCAGTGAGGAGTACCAGGTGTCCAGGTTAGAAACCTCTTGCCTCTCCCTCATCTCCACATGCATCCAAGTCCAGCCAATGATGTCTTCTCAATGCCCCTTGAATCTGATCTTCCTCTTTCCCAATGCTCACTGCCCTAGTTCGAGACATTCATACTTACATTCCCCCTTTAAACCACTCCACACTGCCACCATGGTCCCCAGGGCAAGCTTTCACAAGTCTGACCAGGAAACCCCCTTCAGTGGCTTCCACTGCCCTCAGGAGAGTGGTCACTTCCCTAATCTGGAACCCCAGGCCCTGAACAAGCCCCCTTCCAGCCTCATTTGCTGCTACCACCTCCACTAGACTTGACCCCTGACTCGTCATTCCCAGCACACCCTGTGTGCTTCCCACAATTATACATGCCCTAACCTCCTCCTGGAATGCCCATCCCCATGATCTGCCACAATCTGCCTTAACTGTTCCATTCCCTTCCCCACCCCACAACTGGGCTATGTTCCTCTGTCCCATGCTGCTCCCTGAGAGGGGACACGGAAATCATCTAAGTCAGCCCCTTGATGAACTGCGAGGTCCTTGGAGACAGGGACTGAGTCTTGGCCATTCTGTGTCCTCAGCACTTGGCCCAGCACTTGGCCCAGAATAGGCATTCAATGGGCACTGGCTAAACTGACCTGAACCAGAGCACATCCATTTATCACTCTTTACCTCTGGCTTTATTTCATACTGCCTATTGTATGGGTGTGTTTAATTTAACTCACTTCCTCTTACTGTGCTGGAGGAAGCACTTGAATAATATAGAGGGTAACATTTAGGAAGGGTACCCTTGGAATGGCCTGTGCATTCCACACCTGCCCCCAGGTACCTCTTACCTTTCTTGGAGTCCTCCAGGATTGAGCACACAATCTCCACCGCTTCCTCTACCTCTTCACTCTTGCAGACGTTGAGCTGGATGGTTCTCAATCGAGCACTCTTCAAACTGTCCAGTTCCTTGACCCCATCATCCCCTTTGTCCTGGGAGGAGAGAGGAGCTACTTCACCCCTCCTTCCCACCCTGCCTTTAGAATGAGGACCAGAACCAAGCAGGGTCCCTGCCTAAGCCTGGGGCTACTAACAACTGCAAGCAGTTGTCTCTGGAAGCACACCCCGACCTGCTCCACCAGCAGGGGGTTCTGCTCAACCCCCTGAACACTGGTGACATACCAAGGTAAAAACTTAGAGCCACAGACACAACCCAAGTCTTCACTGGCAGGATCCTTTCCCTGAGCAGAGGTTGCTAACTCAGTACCTACTGGGGCCAGACATGAGGGTATAGCATGAGAGGGTGAACACTCAGGAGTGAAGCACATCTTGGCCTCTCAACCCCTGCCCACTGTTGCCCACATGGTATGCAAGACCTGGGTTGCCAGGTACTAAATTTTTAAGCTCGTAATTGGGATTTCTGTATGAAATCACCTAATTTTTTAAGTGCTGGTAACCTATTTGCATTAAAAAAAAAAATGTGTGAGCCAAAGTATACTCACAGGCCTCATGGGACCAGCAGGCTGCAGTCTGCCACCTCTGTTCTAAGCCACGGTCCTGTCACTCCCAAGTTGGTAAGAGGCCAGGGCCAGCCTCTGCATTCAGTTTGGCCACTAACCAGCCTCCGTGCACTCAGGTGCACCCCTTAACAGGTGCCCAGTTTTTCCAGCTATGGTTGGACATAAGGACATTGCACCTGTCCTGACCTGCTCAGGTTAATGGAATGAGGAAATTATTTTTAAAAAACATCTTAAATGATAAAACACTATGCAAGTTCAGGTACTATTACATATGAGAAAAATATCACTAACTCAGTAAACATTTCTTGGGCCTCTATCATGTTCTAGCGCTGTGCTAAGAACTGGAGACATGAAAATAAATAACTCAGCTCCTGCTCTCAAAGTTCCACATTTTAGGGAAGGAGGCAGATGAGTAAGCAAACAATACAGGAGGTTTGTGGGAGGCAGGTAGGGCAGATAGGGAAGGCTTTCTAAAAGCAGTGACAGCTGAGGACATGGACCAGAGGGACTACTGTGGAGGGGCACTTCAGGCAGAGGTAAGAGGTACTGCCAGAAACCACTGCAGGCAGAGCAGAGGCCTGAGGAAGTTGTGGGAAATGAGGCTAGCGAGGTGGGCAGGCGTCTGCATGGAGGCAGTGCTGAGCTGCTGGAAGATCTGAATAAAAAATAGATGTCATTTACTGAATATTTACCCTGCTTCACACTAAGCACTTGATATGCATTATCTCATAAGTCCCTCACATCATGAGGCATGTTGCATTATCATATTTTACCTATCCTATGATGCACATGTTTTTCACAATAGGAATGAGCTACAAGTGATGTGAAAATTAAACCCTGTCAGCCATAATTTAATTGGCAATGACTTTCTCAGTGGTACCTGGAATAGTGATGCATCTTACAATAGGACAGGAATAGCTGTCAGAGGATGAAGTAATAGAGGAATGCCTACTCTTAGCCCAGGGCTTGCCTGGGGCACCTGCGACCAGTAATGAAGCAAGGACCAGAGCGGGAGGTATGAGAATAATCAGCATATGTCAGCAGTGGAAAGTTCTCTACAGGTTAGGCCAAGTCTCACAGAAAAAGGTTTAACCAGGAAGACCCGAACCCCAGGACTGGGGGACCCACATTGTGCAATGTCAGATGGACAGGAGAGAACAGTGAAGGGATCATGTCAAACGGGGCCAAAGGTGCTGGAGACAGTCACTCTGGAGAGAAGACTCAGGGAGAACATGATGACAATGGAGCCAACCTGTCTTATGCAGCACAGAAAACAGGGCCAGGAAGTCAATTTCAGTTCATACTGAGGAGTATGAACCCAGTCTGGAGATAACATGGACTGCTTGAGAGATGTTCAAAAAATGAGGTTGGGGGTAGGGGTTGGGACTGGGTGGGGAACATGTTGCAGAGGACACCCAGGCATCAGACAGGAGGTCAGGCTGAAACCCCTCCTCTAATACCTCTTCCACCCCTAAAGTATCATTCTTTCCTGGGAGCCCTCCTCCCTCCTGCCACAGTGGCCATGCTGAAGCAGCAACATGTGTGGCCCCTTGAGTCTCTGTCCAACCTGGCATCAAGAATGGCAGCTAAATTCACAATCACCTTTGCACAGAACAATCAGGTGCAAAGCCTCAAATGATCCAAGGATTGGCTCTGAAATGCCCTGGATGTGCAAACCTTCCCAAATGACATGGCAGTGTTCCAGCTACAGGGGAGCAGACAAGTGTAGAGCTTCTCCTGCTATTGTCACAGAGGACTCCCCAAGAAAAGAACTCCCCGTGATGCCATCTTCAAGTCCAAAGGTCAGAGGGGCTGGTGCCCCAGACACCTCTCTTTTCCACAGACAGCATACTAGCACTAGGGAAACGCCTGCCTTGTTTCAATGCGGTCTTCATATTGTGGTTCCTCAAACACCCCTCAGAGCTGAACCCAAGTATTCTAAGTCTCCAGGGGCTGCTGACATCTGCCTCCAACAGAGTAGGTTCCAGCTGACACACACAAGAGGTACCTGAGTGTCCTTTGCTCTTCTCAGACTTTGTTAACCCTGCTGCCATTTCTCAGCAACTCATGGATCCCACACCAGACCTTTCCATGTGCCTCTAGCCAGCATTGAGCCAATGTCCCTGAAGTCCCCAAGGGAAGCCACTCACACCAAGTCAGAGTGTCCGCAAAATATTATTTGGCAGCTTGGCAGCTAGAGCCTTCTCCCAGAGGAAACTGGGGCTTCGTCTCATTGCCCACAATTTTGGTCTCAGCATTCAGGCCCCCAGAAAAGAAACTTTACCCTCTATCTTCACCCGACAGACATCCCCAGGAGTCCTCATCCACCTCTTGGCAGCCTCCACATCCGAGCAGCCACCTCAACAGGGAAAGATACTGTCAGTTTTCCCCTAGGCATTCAAAGGAAACCTTTTCCAACTGACATCAGCCCATAGGCTGCAGACTCTGCCCTCTTCCAGATTCACCTGTCCTCAGGCCAAGGCTGCATTTCCAGGGCCACAGTGGCTCCAGGGTTTCTGTCTTTGTCCACATCTGTCTTGCTACTCAAAGACAAGCTTTCAGTCCTGTTACGTTAGTGTCTGTGAAACTGGTTTACACTTCTTTCACTGCTCCTTTAAACTTCATCTGTAAGCTATTTTTCCCAGCCTTGGATGAAATTTCAGGCAAGTCTTACAGCTTTCCCCCTCATTCTCAGATAATAGAGAGCCTCTTGTTTTGGCATAAAGAGTCCAGTTCAGTCTACTAATGAAATAATTCCAGCCCAGCCTGATTTGAATGCCCAGACTTTCAAACTTGTATCCAATTTAGAGCCTGCCCTGACCCAGGCCTGATGGAATATGGGAAACTAGCTTGGGACACCTGGTAGCAGGGGTAGAAGTTGTCTTTCTATTCTCTATCTCCTCCTCTCCTATTCCTTAATCTCTGACTCTCCCAGAGGTGGATCCAGGGGCTGACAAATGAGCAGGCAAGACTATAGTCTTCTGAAGGTGGTGAACCGTTTTTTTGCTCTTGGTGTCCTGGGATGGCAGATGCATGAAGGCTGGCCCACCCTCCCTGGGGTGCTTTTGTGGGTTCTGCAAAGATCCCTCCAATGGAGACCTCTCATGCCATCCCCTTCTGTAGCTGGGCATCTTCTCCCTCAGCCCAGGCTTCAGTGGGGCATCCCTCTGCTGGGTCACATGGACCCTCTTAGGAGTTTCACTGGGCAGGTCCCACTAAGATGACTACAGGAGCTTTTGTCATTATCCACATCAGGTTCAGGCAACGGTGTCCTGCCCAGGAAGAAGGACAGCCCTTCCACACAAGCCCCTCCAGACAAGCCATTCCAGCCTCATTCTTGGGCCTTTAGACTTCTTTTAGTAAATATTAACACTCCATTCTGTGGCCTCAGACAGTCCAGGGCACAAATGGTAAGCTCTCCAAGGAATTTTCTTGAAAGCTATTTCATTTAACTTGAGATTAAAGAGAAAATATGATAGCACACTAACAACTCTTTCTAAACTCTCAACCCCCTCCACCTCAATTTATTATAACAGTGAGGCAGGTGATGGGCAAATCCTGAAGAAAGGTTCTACCATCTCTCAGCATTTATTGTTAGGTGGTCTAGCATCTCAAGGCAGGGTGCAAGGACACTCAGCATGTGTTAAATGTGAGCATCTTATCACATGTATTAGGAACACTCTGACAAGAGAAGTGAGGCTGGAAGATTGTAATAGAAGGAGGAGCAGGAAGAGCTAGCAGAGGAGATGGAGAGAAAATGAGAGAGCAGGCTGTTCATAAAGTCAAGAAATAGTTATAAAAGTAAAAATGTCTAGTACATATAACCTTCTATGTGTAACTGCACGTAGACTTTATTTCTTTAAAACAACTTTTACTCTGATTCACACAGGCTTTGCCTAGTATAGGGGCAGTGTGACTCGCTTGCTTTTTCTGCCCTTATTCTTCAACCTTTGTATGCCTACCCCCTTAATCATTAAGACTTAGGACATAAGGTTCTGGCCAGAGTCAAATCTTTTAAGAATAAAGCCTCAGGTCTAGGATCACAAGGATAATAAGTATTGATTAAACTAAGGATAACATCTTTCCCCTTGAGACACTGGGAGCCAGGTTTTGTTTTTGTTTTTGTTTTATATTAGTTTTAGGTATGCAGTACAATGGATATACATTTGTATAATTCATGAAGTGATCTCCTGTTCACTCTAGCACCCATCTGTCTCTATACATAGCCCTTACAATAATGTTGACTATATTCCCTATGCTGTACTCTATGAGAAGAGCCAGGTTTTTGAGAGTGATAGCTTGCCAGTGTCTCCAGGACTTGCAACTCTCTAAAAAAAAAAAAAAAAACCCACCTTATTTTCTTTGCTGCAAAACCTATAAGTATCTCACTGACTTAGACACATGCAGGCAGACAGACCCATGCAGGCAGACAGACCCCTTCGCTCCAATAACATAGAGGTGCTTTTCTACAAAGAGAAGCAGAGAAATGGGGTAGTAGTGCACACAGGATGTGGGGTTATGTTGGTGTGTGTGTGTGTGTGTGTATGTGTGTGTGTGTGTGTGTGCATGCCCCAAAATGATCCAGTAGTGAGTGAGGAGTTAGTCATATAAGAGGGTAGAGACATATGCTGGAGTCAATTTCAGAGGCATTGAGGTCTGAAGCGCAAGAAGAGGGGTAACTCTAAACAAGACCAGCAGAGTGTTTGGGTACAAATGTAACCCGAATCCATCGTGTGGCTTAGCATCTCAGAACCAGGCTGTAGACTAATTTTCCCTCTTCAGTTCCTGTGGCACTTTATCCACAGTCTCTGGTGGTTCTGATGACTTTCTGATTTGCATAACTGATACAAGATACCAGGCAGAAGTAGATACTCATTTTCTGAAACACCTAGAGACTTCTGCCCTCTCTAGCTTTGGCCAGAAAAGACAGATCATGACACCAAAAAATTCAAGATGTAGAAACCAACAGACATAACCTGGCAGTGATCTTGTCTGGTATTTTCTTCAAAATTACAGTCGCTAAATCATAGAATCACTACTGTATGAGTGCAAGGACCTAAGTTCGCCCAATCTAGCCACCTTATATAAGTAAGGGCAGACTGGGGCTCAAGGAAGAGAAGTATTTGCCAGTCACTGCGTTAAGTGGCTGATTTAGAACTAGAACCAAAGGCCTTGACTCCCTTTCAAAGGTTTCTCTACAGACTGAGTAGGCCCCCTGTGTCATTGGACAAGCCAGCACAATGGTACATGTGCTGAACATACTGACAAGAGACTTTAAAAGCACAAAATGTTTTGTGGCATCACAGCCCCTGCCAGGCTTGCTGGCAGGTTTGTATTACACAGAGAACCCAACTGCAAGTATGTCACACCCATCACCCCCCAAATCCCTCTTGAAACAGGTTCTCACATGTACTGTCAGAGGGAGTAGGCATGGATACAACTTTTTAGAGGAGCAGTTTGGCAGATTTTAATAAAATCTAAAGTCTATACATCTTTTCATTTGGCAATTTCACAACTAGAACTTTTCCCTAAGAATTGCTAATGAAAGAATGCAAAGATATGTGCAAGACTATCTACTGCGGCTTTGTTTATAATAGCAAAAGTCACAAATAATATGCACATTGGAATTTTAGTTACTTTGGGGCAGGAGACAAGTGAAAATACTTCACTTTTTAACAACATTTACTTCTGTATTGTTTCACTCTTTTATGAATATGTATTACTTTCATACTTCAAAAGAAGTAAAAATTAAAAAGAACAAGTTCTTCTCTGATTTGGAAATATGTTCAGATCATGGCAATGCAAATTACTTTATTATTTGTACTGGTTTATATTATAAAAATTTTTATATTAAACAGATATCGTTTTTACAGACATCAAACCTAGTATTAATAAATTCCTTCCCTGGGTTCCTCCTGACTGCAAAATAAAGAAAAATGTCTCAGCCACTGAGCAGAGACAGCAGGTTGTCCCAAATACCCATTCTTTCCTTCTTCTATGGCACTAAACCCTTGACTTTAAGCAGGGTACATATTGTCTCAGAATCCCAACTACAATTCCCAGCATCCCTAGCAGCCAGGTAAGGCTAAGCCATGTGACTACGTTCTGGCCAATAGAGTAAGAGCATAGGTGATATATGTGCAACTTTTGGGTTATATCTTTAAAGAACATGGGTGTGCACTCACAATAAGAGAAATACAAATTAAAACTACACTGAGATACAGTTTTCACCTATCAGATTGGCAAAAATCAGAAGCTTGATGGACATTCTGTTGGTGAAATTGTGTGAAAACAGGTATGCTCACACATTACTTGTGGGAATGTAAAATCACACAATCTTTATGATAGAAAATTTGGGGATGTCTTTTTAAATGATGATATATTCTTTTAACCCTTTGACCTAAGAGGAATATCACTGCTAGGAATTTACCCTAAGGAAAACCCCTCAGTAATACAAAAATACATATGCAGAGGGTTATTCATTGTGGCATTATTTCTAATTGCAAAATATTGAAAACCTGCCTAAATGCTCACATGTAGAAGGCTGGTGAAGTAAACCATGGCCCACTCATACAGTTGGAGCACTACGATGCTGTTTAAAAAAAAGTGAAGATCTCTATGAACTTGTATGGGGTGATATCCAAGATATATTGTTAAGTTTTTTATTATTATTATAAAAGGATATATGTAGTACACAAACATTTGTATAAGAAGGGGTGAATGGCATGGGAAGATAGGAGGTGAGAGAGTAACACTACTTTGAGTGTACCTTTTAAAATAATTTTGACTAAAGAGCCTTGTTAATGTTTTATATATTCTAAAATGAAATCAATAAGAATGAAGGGAACAAAATACAAACTAACTGAATCAAACTGTACTTCAAAAAACTAATATAATGATAAAGACAGAAAAAGTTAATTCAAGTAGCTTTTAAATACGGTACTTTTTATACCTACGGTCAATAGATAAAAAACACTTTTAAAAAATCTTAAGCTCCACTGTGGTGACCACAGTAGACCTCCTTTAAGAACAATCTGCAGTGGGAGCAGTTAACAGAAGGTTTCCTGCTGCTACACTTTCAGATCCACTGTGGCATGAATGCCACGGCCACAGCTACAGTTGCCTAGACTATTCTCAGCTACTGGCCAAGCATGGTAGGTACACTGTATCAATCCTGCTTGAGGCAGGCCTCCTGTAACAGGTAACCTTGGCTTGGAGACTCCCCATTATCCTAGGCAAGACTCTCAGACTGCACTGCAGTCAAAAGCTCTGCCTGCCTAATTCTCCTTCCTTCCAATTTCTTCCCACAGACCTGCATTGCAATTTAAAGGATTTCCCTGCACTTACCTGCCCCGTTTCTCAGTAGCCATTAAAGACATTTCCCAAATCAGATTCCTGGATATTTACTCCTATTGTGGCCTCTGCTTCTTGGAAGATCTAAGCTGAGACAACTACTTGGTAGGTTTGCTGTTTGAAATGGTGTGAATGCAGCAATCCTGAAGCTATTGTGTAGATACCATAATATTAACCAAATGAGGATCAGAATTCTAACTGCAGGAGAAGAAAGAAACAAAAACAAAATGAGGAAAGCAAGAAAGGATGCTCTTGTGCAGAACTGGAATAGGAGTTCAGTATAACCTCATGAATTATGTGTGTGGATGATATTTATGGGAAATTAGATGAGAGATAAATAGATACAGATATAGGGTGTGCATATGTATATATGTGTGTGTGGTTATTTATACATCTTCTAGCTCTGTCCACTGAGAAGGACAAAAAGCAGCAATACCATATTAGCAATGAGCACACTTAATGGCCCGATGTTGGTTTCTAAATTCCATTTTTAAAAAAGGTAGAAACATAAATGTATCCGAATGCTCATAGCAGCATTGTTCATAATAACTAAAATTCAAACTTTTTTACCCAAATATCCATTAAAAAGTGAATGAATTTTTAAATGTAGTATATCCATACAATAGAGTACTATCCAGCAATAAAAAGGAATGAACCATTGATGAATTCTACAACATAGATGAATCTCAAAAACATTATGCTAAGTGAAAGAAGCTTGGCACAAAAGCCTGTGCACAGTATGATGGCATTTATATTAATAGTCCAGAATAGACAAATCAGAAAGAAGTGGCTCTCTAGGACTAGAGGCAGGTGTGGTAGGTGTGCAAATGATCAAGCGATAAATTTTAGAGAAATGAGCATGTTGTAAAAGTGAACTGTGGTGATGGTTTCACAACTCTCTAAGTTGGGGAAACTGTCCCTAATTACTTTTGTAGCCTCATGTCCCAGTGTTTCCCTTCACATGTCCTGAATTCCACTGGATGAGTTCCAAAAGAGCCCAGAAATAAACTCTCACATATATAGTCAAATGATTTTTTACTATTTAATGGGGGACAAAACAATTGTTTCAGAAACTGGATATCCACATGCAAAAGAATGAAGTTGAACCCTTACCTAACACCATATATAAAAATTAATTCAAAATTAGTCAAGGACCCAAATGTAAGATCTAAAACAATAAAACTCTTAGAAGAAAACATAGGACAAAAGCTTCAAAACATTGGATTTGGCAATAGTTTCTTGGACATGACACCAAAAGCACAGGTAAGAAAAGAAAAATAGGCAAATTGAACTTCCTAAAAATTTTGAAATTTTATACATCAAAAGAGATGTACAAAAAAATAGTAAAAAGAGAACCCAAGAATGGGATATTAATCCCTTATCAGATATATGTGCAAATCATATATCTGATAAGGGATTAATATCCAGAATATATAGAGAACTCCTGAAACTCAACAACAACAAAAAACTAACCCAATTTAAAAATGACCAAAAGACTTAAACATTTTCCCGAAGAAGACATACTAATGATCAATGAGCACATGAAAAGATGTTCAACATCACTATCACTAGGGAAATGCAAATCAAAACTGCAATGAGATACCACTTCATATCCATGGGATGGCTACTATCAAAAAGAGAACACAAAAAGTATTGGCAAGAATGTGGAGAAACTGGAACCTTTGTGCACTGTTGGTGGGAAGGTAAAATGGTAGTTTGACTATACCTCAAAAAATTAAAAATAGAATTACCATATGATCCAGCAATTCTACTTCTGGGTATACACCCAAAAGAATTAAAAGCAGAGTCTCAAGGAAATAGTTGTTTACTCACAGTAGCTAAAACATGGAAGCTACCCAAGTGTCTGTCAACAGATGAATGGAGAAATAAAATGTAATATAATATGATATAATATAATTCAGACTTAAAAAAAGAAATTCTGTAATATGCTACAACATGGACAAATTTTGTAAACACATGCTAAGTAAAATAAGCCAGTCACAAAAAGATAAATACTGTATGGTTCTACTTACATGAGGTACCTAGACAATGTAAATATATCTAATACCACTGAACACTACACTTAAAAATTGTTAAGATGGTAAATTTTATATTATGTGTATTTTACTGCAATAAAAAAGAAAAACACATTACAAAACAATGACCATGTGTGAAGGAAATGTTAACAAAGATGACCTGTTTCTTACCTTCATCAAGCATCCAGCAAACACAAGGAAGCCTTTCGAATGCACATGCTTGGCCAAGGAGAACCCAAATCCAGAGACACAGTCTGTGACAGGTCAGCTTTGCTGCCAACCTGTTTTAGAAGATTAGGCCCCACGTTAGGAACCAGGGTCTTGAAAGCAGAGTAATCAGGCCTCCTTTGGTCAGTATCAACTAGTACTCACAGTGTGGGCCAGGCCTGGCCCTCCCCACTTGGCTCTTTCTGGCTAGAGAAGCACCATAGTAAAGTGGAAAAAGCTTAGACTCAGAATCAGGAAACCGGGTTCTAACCCAGACTCTGCCATCAATTACTAATGTTGCTTGGGAAATTATTTCTCCTTTCTGAACCTGTTTCCTCATCAGCTATCACCATTATCACCATCATCATGTCCAGTGTCATCTTCATCATTACTTACTGTGCACAAAGCACTGTGCATGCATTATTCTTATTTAACTCTAATAACTCCTTACAATAATTATGAGCACTATACCATGTTACAAATGAGGAAACAGATATTTATTAAATGTTCAACATACTTGGTAATAGAAGTGAAACAACTGAAATTGAAACCAGGCCTGAGAGATTTCAGAGTTTAAACTCTTAACCTGTAACTCATCTGATGAGAGGTATGGGGGTGGGGGTTAAGTGAGAAAGTGGCTCAAGTGTTCTGGAAGCTCCAAGGCCCTGCTCTGAGGGTGGTTCAGGACCTGTGGGCCCAGAGGGAAGGGCTCTAACCACCTGGCTGGTTCCTAAGTAACTGGGCTGCCACTCACCGGGTTCACGGCATTGGCATAAGTGCAACAGCCCTCAGGGAAAAAGGAGGCAGAGTAAAACAGCCACGTGTGCCTACAAGAGAAAAGGAAGCCATGAGCATAGGCTGAGGTCACACCCAGACCTTGTTCCTGAGGCAGAAGCAACTCAGAGTACCCACAGCCACCAGTGAGCAGCACTTGCTGTCTCCCCATCCCAAGTCCCCAAGGACAACCTGCTGGTACTGCTGAAGGAGAGCTTCTCTTTCCTTTAAGGTTGCTAGACAAGGAGACAGGGAGCCAGCAGTTGCAGTGACCATTACTGCCACTGTGTAGGAAGAACATTCCAGTGATATAGCTTTGTTAACAAAGCCTTCTGCAAATTCCATGTCTTAATAACCCTTAGGTTTTATGCTGCTTCCTGACAGTTATTTTAATTAAACTTTTTATTTTGAAATAATTGTTGATTTGTGTACAGTTAAGAAAGAATACAGAGAGATGCCCCATACCTTTTACCCAATTTCCCCTAATGTGAGCATCTTGCAAAACTAGAGGACAATATAACCACCCAGATGTTGACCTCCATATAGTGAAAATACATTTCCATCACCACAGGGATCCCTCAAATGTTATCCTTTTATAGCCAAACCCACTTCACTACCACCCTACATCCTCTTTAACTGTCCTCCATCTCTATAATTTTGTCATTTCCAGAATGATACATAAATAGAATTTTACAGTATGCAAACTTTTGAGATTGCTTTTTTCCCACAACATCATTCTCTGGCGTTTCATCCACACATGTTACATGTAGCAATAATTTGTTCCTTTATATCACTAAGTCGTATCCAAAAGTTGAGGCTGTGCAAAGTGGGCAAGCAGAGCAGGTTGCCTGGTGTCAGGGTGGGGACCACATCCAGCCACTCTTGAGGGAGGTTTTCATCTGGATAGTGTGTACCGGGTGGCTGCTGCTCTGAAGCAGGTACACATAGAGGTGGGGGTGTGGAGTGTGGTGCTCTGTTCAGGGCACAGAACAAATGGACATATTCAGATGGGAGACCTAGATGCTGAATGGGAAACCAGAGGAGATGAGCAATGAAAAACATGCAGATGTAATGAGAAGTCAGGGTGGGGGGTATTGGGGTGGCATGGAGTCCCTGGGGATAACATTAACTTTTTCAGTGTGAATACAAAGGGCAGACCCAGGAATAAGGGGGTCTGCATTTATAGGAGAAAAAATTTCTGCTCTATACGAAGGACTTTCCAATAGCACTGTCCTAAGATAGGAGGCCTACCGCAAAGGTACTGAGTGCCTCATGGCTAGAGATGATCAAGTAAAGGCCATAAGGACACTTGTTACAGACACTATCACAGGATCCACGCACAGATGGGGACAGTAGTATTAGGCCCTTTCCAACTGAGACTCAAGGAAAATAATCAGACCAAAGTTTTTCCCTATTTGAAGACCTCCTGTCTGACCTAGGCACAGTGACCCTCCTGTCAGAGGTCTAGGTCTCCCTCCCAGACCTCTGTGGGCGCCCTTGCCCTGAGGACAGCTAAGGCATGCTGATGCAGCTCTGCCACTGACCACCTTGCCCCCAGGCCCTCCACCTAATCAGATTATTTCTACAATCCTTCCAGAAGATTCAGAATCTCCCCATGACAGCCTTTCTTTCCCCTCACATGAACCAGAAGCTTGACTAACTACCCACTTCCCTTTGAGGATGAAATCTTTGTAAAAATATTTAACTTCCTTTGAGGTTATTTTCTCTTCTATAAAAAAAAAAAAACTCCAGAAACCTCTAAAAACCACATTTCAGACAGATTTTGCCATTTCTATGAATCACTCACTGAAAAAAAATTGCTGTAAATCATCTTTCTCAAAAGCTAGGTTCTGTTCCCTCTACGATGAGATGTCCCCTCTGTTGGAAGGGTTATTTTAATGCTTCTTATATGGTGTCCTCTGGTAGTTGAAGCCCCATCTCCTATCAAGCTGCTATATTCAGTAGAAATGCTTTTATGCAAAAGCTGCTAAAAGCCTAAATGCATGTTCTTCTAAACATATTTATTGGCATAGAAAATACCCATCAATTTTCTAGCTGCTGGGACTTTGAATTTAACCTGACAGTTAATTTCACTCCCCTCAAATATAAAAGAAAAAGGTATTATTTTTCCTCGCTCTGACTGCGACAGAGGAAAATGAGGTGGCAGAGCACACTGAATCTCCTTGAAAAAGGCAACCCTAGAAGCTCTCAAAGAGAGAGAGCTTGTTTAATTTGTACTCAATGCTTTCTCTAAATCACACAGTTCACTGAAGTCTCAGGACATTTTAGTTAATTGGTTTCCTGTGTAAGGTTTGAAAAGAGCAGTTACCCAGGTGATTAAAGTAACGAGACACATTAACATCCTATCCTGTGCCTCCTGATGTGATGCACTAAGAAGGCACCACCTCACTTGGGTGGCATTCTTCCAAACAGCATTCCTGCATCTAAACATGAAGATATCACATAAACCCAAATTCAGAGATGTTCTTCCAAATGTCAAAGTCAAGAACAACAAAGATTCAGGAACTACCCCCGACAGCAAGAGAATAAGGAGACATGACAACTAAACGCACTGTGGGACCCAGGTCTGTCTCCTGGGCCAGGAAAAAATCCATTAATGGGTTTTTTGGAAAAATTTGAATCAGGTATGTAGGTTAGTTAAGAGTATTATATCAGTGGTAATTTCCTGGTTTTCACGATTGCAGTGTGGTTTTGTAACATTAGGGGAAGTTAGGTGAAGAGGATACAGGAACCCTATGTATTATTTTTGCAACTTTCGTTCAAATGTAGTTATTTCAAAATAAAAAGTTTAAAAAACACTGATGAAAAATATCCTTTCATGGCCTATGTGCGCTGGGAGGTCTCAATCGTCTGGGGACACCTTTGAGTTTCCTTTGCTGGTAGACAGCAGGTATTGAGACACATCTTTGAGAGTCAGGCTTATTGCCACTTTCATGATCATCCACGTGTAAGGAGCTCTGCTTTGCCCAGACAGCATTACCCTCAAGGCCATCTCCACCTTTCAGTTTCTTACCTCATTCCATTTTCTCTGTCAGAGAAACTCAGGGTTTTCCCTAGGAGCTGTGACAGGGGTCTGGAGAAGCGGGTGGTCAGCATTATGGCTACAAGAGGTAGAGTAGTAGGCCTCCTCCTGGTAGGTCCTGAAACACAAAATGCACCCTCAGCATTGTCTCGTTGTCTTCAGGAGTTTAGGCAAGAGTGGCCATTTCTCTTCCAGATCGTGAAAGTCAAACTGGGCTCCGTCTGTTTAACCCAGGTCCAGTCATGGCAGCAGGCAGTCCCCTCCTGCACCTTCCTCTCAAACTGCAGTCTCATGTGATGGAAAGAGTCAGGAGGCTAGGACATCCTGGGTTCTGGTTCTGGCTGTGCCACCAACTCATTGGGTAATCCTGAACGAGTCATCACCCATCTGTAGCATGAAGAGGTTGAACCAGATGAGTGATCCTCAGGGATTCCAACTCCATGAGCCTCCTTCTCTTGTCTATGTTCCTCATATTCAGAAAATCATCAACCTGTGGTTACCTAGGACATCATTCTCAATTTGCCCGTATGCTTCTGTGGGCAGCTTTTCCAGCCCTGTACCAGGTATTATTTGACTCAGCTCTACACCTCTCTCTCCCACCCCACCAAACACAGGGTCTGGCTCATAAGGCTGAATTCATCATTAACTCATTATAGGATAGAGACTGGAGCTACAAAATCAGATAAGCTTTATTAATCAGCCTAAAAGAAAACACATACACAATCTCTCCCACCACTCTCCCACCCCCTTTCGAGATTAAATCAATCTTATTGCAACAGGCCACGTATCACTTCATTTCACCTCAAGGCTAAGCAGCACCTTGACTACTTGTGATTATTAACTACTGATCAGTGCGTGCATCTGTTGCCTTCCTGTTCTGCTTAACTCTGCTACGATGATTCCTAAGGGAAGGAAGGCGAGGCTGGAAAGGAATTGAGCAAGGTAACCACAGGTGGGGGAGATGTTGCTCTTTTCCTAGTGAACAGTCCCAGCCTCTCCTTTGCACACCTGTTGTGGTTGGTTACACTGCTCTTATCAGCACAAGGTTCTGCCTGGGAGGGAGCTCCTCCCCTGCCCTTTTGTCATCACCCAGACCAGACGTAGCTGAGAATCAGATGCCAGGGCCAATAGGTCAGTAATAAGTTCATTAACTGGCTAACCACTGCAATGCTCACTACAGTAAGCAGGTAGAGGTTTAATCTGTTGTACCCTCAGGAAAGGAAAATAAATAGGGATCTCTTGGCTCCTTTGATCTTTCCTGGACTGTGCAGCAGGCTCCTGCCCCTACCTGCTATAGTCTATTCACAGCACAACAGCTAGAAAGATCTTCATAACACCAGTCAGGTTATGTGATTCTATTGCTCAAAAGCTTCCTTTCCATGCCTGTTGGTGCAGCCCCTGCCTCTCTTCCCAAGCTTGTCTGGCATGGTCTTCCCCTGTTCTCACTGCACTATAACCACTGACCTTTTTTAAGTTTCTCATGCTCTATTCTGCCTCAGGGGACTGGCCCTCGCTCTTCCTCACTTCAGTGGCTGAGTCCTTCTGACCCTCCAGACATCACAGAGGCTGTCCCCAATCCCCAATGCAGCACACAGAGGTTGCTCTCTATAAGATAATGCCTCAATCCAAAATTATCTTGTTTCATTACTTTATCTTCCCCTTCTAGATCATAAGATTGGTGAGGCCAGGTGCCTTGTACACCACTGAATCCCCCGTGCCTAAAAGAAATCTGACACAAAGGAGGCACTCAGTGAATCTCTGCTGAGTGGGGATGAGCTGCATGCTCGCAGCCCCCCAACCCACACTGGCCCTTCATGGAAGGCATAGGTCCATGCCAGACTCAGATTCTTCACCTTAGTGCCCCCGACCCAAGCACTGGCCAGCTGGCTAAGGACACACACCTCCACCTTCTCTGGCCAGAACTGAAGTCTGAGGTCATCACCACTGGATGATTTCAAATCCAGTCGTATATAATTAAAGCCCTTACCATCCCTTCTGCTTAATGCCTGTGGCAAAGAATGCTTCAATAGTATCTCCAAATAGAAGGCTGCTTTCAATTTTATTTTCCTTAGAATCAGCAATGTCCAGAAGTGCTGGAGTCAAAATAGTTTAAAGTGCAAAAAAACTATGCCCCTTGAATAATGCACTATTCACAAGGTAGTCTCTTATGTGGAACGGTAGAATCATAAATCTTTTTTACTTCTTTTTTTAAGTTTTTTAAATATGTTGCTATTTTCACTTCAAACACAATGCTATAAGCAGTGCGATTCCCACACACTCTTCAGGATTTTTGCCATCTTAATGCCTTGTGCTGGATTTTATTCTTTAAATACAAAGTTCTCAAACTTGAAAGGCCACTCTCTTGCCTTTTGGTTTAGAAACAAAAGGTTGTGGGAGGTGAGTGCTGAAGGAGAAAGGCAGAGCACCTGTGGGGGTTGGGGATTGTCTCCTTAGCCTTAAATTCAATTAGCTGCCCCAGGGTAACTTGGCACACAGGGCTTCACTCCCAGCAACCAAATTTATAAGTACTGTTGCAAAATCAAGATGCTTGTATAACCACCTGTAATCTGGAGATAACACTGAGAATGCTTGGGTCTGCTCTCAAGGGCACCTCCTTTCTATTTTCAATGCATAACACATGCGTGACCTATAGAAAGCGCCCTCTCCCAGAATAACAGTGTGTGCATCATTGCCCTGATGCTGGGCCCCCTTGTTGCATCCTGACAGGACTCTCTTGCAGAGAACATAGCTGGTTGCATGCCTGTGGGTCAGGGTCAAGGTATCCCCTGCAAGGAACGGACAGTCTTCAGAAGAAGTAGGGCATCAGCAAGAATCAGGAACACAGGAGGCGGGCCTTAGGCAGGAAAGAAAAGTCATATGTTTCTGGACATGAAGCCTGGATGGGATGGCCCTTGGCCCTACCAAGTGAGAGGAGAAAGCCCTGTCCTGCTGGGGAGGACAAGCTGGTTTTAGGTGGGAAACCATCCTATGTAGGGACCCCACACTGAGGAGCTTAAGACCAGTGAGCTAAGTAAGGCTCCAGGGTCTGACAACTGGCAACCTGGATTGTACTTGGCTATTCGGTTTGGCCAGCCTAGAGTTTTAAATGGCAATGTTATTAGGCAGCTAAGTTACATGTGAACTCAATACAGTTTATGCTATCTTTAGCCTACCCAGATCACCTTGATTAACTGCCTGGACACTATGTGCATTTGAGTTGAGATCCCTCACCAGAAAGATGTCGATTATCCTTTTGCTATTTTTATTTGGATTGCTTAAGTATAATCTTGCCTAAAAGGTCCAGCTCAGTTCAGCTATGCATGCTAACTGCACAGTTAATAGGGGCTTACTTGAGGCCATGCAAAAGGGCAAACTGACAAGTTTTAAAGCACTCATTCATGCCTATTGTTCCTTAGAGAAATAACTTCTGGAACAAAAAAGTCTAAAAGTATTATATAAGAACATCAAATGATATAATAGGTAATGTTCTCACTACCACCTGATCATAAATGCAGAGATGACTCTCAAGTAGCTATGTTTAACAGAGACCTTCAATAAAAGCCCAGTTCAGCAAAGGTAAACCTAAGACAGACTCTTGGATTATTCTGAGAAACACTCTAGTCACCAGATTAGATTGATGGCCACGTCTCAGAGAACACATCATACTCTGCAGTGGTCACCTTTCAGGTGTCTGTCCTACTCACCTGATCTCTGTCTTCTCAGACCTGTCTCTCATCTACATGATTTGACCTCTGCAGCTGAAGTTGGACAGTGAGACCTGCCCCCTACTCCCCATCATAGAGGACTGGGTCAGGGAAAGACACTAGACCCATCACACTGGGCGCTGAGAAAGAATGCAAATCAGCCTCTGTGGGATAAGGGCGTGATCTGGCTGCTGGAGTGCGGAGAGGATTGCTACTCCACCTTGCGCCTGAAGCCAGGAAGAGATGGGAAAAAACCAATCTGCAGATAGAGAAAAAAGAGTCAGGCACATATACAGAAAGGAGCAGAGATGGAGGTGGAGAGAGAGAAAAATACAACCACAGAGGCTTCTCGGGCAGATCTGTTTTTGAGCCCCTGCTGCCCTCCTGCCCTCCAGCTCTGTACAGTATGCAATGTCTTTATTTTCCATACAGTTTAAGCAAGCTTAAAGTTTGTTATTTGCAGCCAAAACAATATTGGCTAAAACACAATGAAAGCAGGTTCTTTCTGCAGATTATCATTAATGCTTAAGTTTGCCCCATATTCTGAGAATGCCACACTGTAGATCTTGTAATGACAACAAGAATGTGGGCCTCCCCCTCTCTGATTCTCTTCTGTCCCTCCCCAAGAGAAAGAGTTACCAGAGCTATCAAAATAACCATAATTACAGCTGTCAGATTAAGCAGACATTCAACCTCTGGGAGAACAGGGCCTGTCTACCAAATTCAGGTCAAACCACTAAATGATGGAGACTTAGGGCTCTGTTCTTGGTCTCTTCTCATCACCATGGTGAGCTCTCATAGCTTTTAATATGATTAATGTGCAGGCAACTCCCAAATGTTTATTTCCAACCAGACTTCTCCTCTAAACTCCAGACTTATGCATCCAACAGTCCATCCAAAATCTCCACTTGAATGCTGAATAGCATTCTCAAATATAACCTGTCCCAAACTGAGCTTATGCTGAGTATCTAAGTCCTCCCCATTCTTGACTCTTCTCTTTCTTGCAATCTACAGCCAAGTTGTCAGCAAATCCCGACTCTACCTGCACAATGTCTCTAGTATCCTCTGCTACCATCTTCATCTGAGACTTCATCACTCCTCACCTGAATTATTGCAGTAGCCTCCCAACTAGGCTCCCTGCTTCCACCCTAGCCCACTTCGGACACTACTCAGTTCTGCCTGTGTAATACTAAGAAACATAAATCGGATTATGTCACTCCAGCACCAAACTCTCAGAGTAAAATCCAAAATCACTATAGATTGCCTACCAGGCCCTCCATGATCTGGGTCCCCATGGTCTCTCTGACTTCATCCCCTTGTTCATGGTACCTCGATGATGATGGTCTTCTTGCTTTCTGTGGAACATGACAAGCAAGTTCCTGCTTCAGGGTCTTTGCCTTTACTTTCTTCTCTAACTGGAATGTTCTTCCTCTCACTATCCACAGTGCAGACTATTACTCTCACTTCAGTGTTTTACTCAAGTGTTTATTCAGTATGACTTCCCTGGCCACCCCATCGATCTCACCCTGACATTTTCTATCCCCCTTCCCTACTTCTATTTTTTCCCTCCTTGGCAACTTTCATTACAACATTATACATATTGTATTTATTTATCTTATTTGTTGTCTTTCAGTCCCATTAGAATGTAAACTCTGAGTGCAGGAGTTTTTGTTTTTTCTTTACTGCTGTATACCCAATACCTAATAGGGCCCTGTACTCAGTAGGTGCATACTATTTGAATGAGCTAAGAGAGTTTTCATCGGAGGAATACCATGATCAGACTTATGTTTTACTACAATAACTCTCATGGCTTAAGAAAAGACTGAGGATGGACAGGGGCAGAAGTAGGGAGACCATTTAGAAACTATGGCAGTAATCCAGGACCATAATGTACAGCCATTCAGGTTGTGGCCTGCACAACTCTTGTGAATTGTGAAAATGTACTCCCTGGAGATACATAGAAGGGCTACCAACCCTGGTAGAAATCACATAGGTGATTAGGAGTGGTTAGAATCTAGCTATGTTTTAAAGGTAGAACCCACTATGATTTATTGACAAATTAGATATATGTGAATGAAAGAAAAAATAAACAAAGATATTTTTAAGATTTTGGTGCAGATATTTTTAAAATGACATTAAAACAACTGACAGATTAAGGAGCCATTCCATTCATAAGTGCTTCCTACATTTCAAATCACAGCATACAAACTGGGCATCCTGGTCCTCTCCTGGCTCCTCCAAATCCAATTTACAACTCTGCTTTTCACATCTACTCATTATGCCATTTGCTACATTTCTCAACAAGTCTTGTACTTTCCAATTTCTGTGCCTTGCTCATCTTATACTAAATCTGACTTTTTCATCTGACTGAGTCCTAACCAATCAATAACACCTAACTGATCAATAACACCTCTTCCAAGATGCCTTTCGAGAACCCCTAAATTCCTCTCCTAGACAAGAAGAAGCTAAAGAAGTTCATCATCACCAAACCAGTATTACAAGAAATGTTAAAAAGACTACTTTAAGAAGTGTGTGTGTGTGTAGAGGGAGGGAGGGGGCATAAATATGAATAATAAAATGGCAATGACTACATACCTATCAATAATTACTTTACATGTAAATGGATTAAATGCTCCAATCAAAAGATAGGATAAGAAAGCTGAATGGATAAGAAAACAAGACCTATAGGTATGCTGTCTACATTAGACCCACTTCAGATTGAATGACACACACAGATTGAAAGTAAAGGGATAGAAAAAGATACTTCATGCAAATGCAAATGAAAAAAAGAGCTGGAGTAGCAATACTTATATATATCAGATGAAATAGATTTTGAAACAAAGACTATAATAAGAGACAAAGAAAGACATTTTATAATGACAGAGTGACCAATCCAACAACATTTATAAACATTTTTGCACCCAAAATAGGAGCACCTACATATATAAAGCAAAACTCACGAACATTAAGGGAGAGAGTGACGATAGTAAAGTCATAGTAGGAGACTTTATTTAACACCCCATTGACATCAATGGATAGATCTTCCAGACATAAAATCAACAAGGAAACAGCAGCCTTAAGTGACACATTAAACTGTATGAGTTTAATTGATATTTTTAGAGCATTTCACCCCAAAGCAGCAGAACATACATTCTTATCAAGTGCACATAGAATATTTTCCAAGATAGACCACATGTTAGGCCACAAAATAAGTCTCAGTAAATTTAAGAAGACTGTAAACAGATCAACCATCTTCTCCAACCACAATGCTATGAAACTAGAAACCAATTACTAGAAAAAAAACTGAAAAATACACAAATAATGCAGAGGCCAAATAACATGCTCTTAAACAATGAATGGGCTAACAATGAGATTAAAGAAAAAAGCAAAAAATACCTTGAGACAATGAAAATGATTCCAAATCTATGGGACACAGCAAAAGCAGTCCTAAGAGGGAAATTCATAGCAATATAGGCCTACCTCAAGAAACAAGAAAAACCTCAAATAAACAATTTAATCTTAAGGAACTAGAAAAAGAACAACAAATGAAGCTCAAAGTAAATAGAAGATAGAGTGGAAGTAAACAAAATAGTCTAAAAAAATAAATACAAAAGATCAGTGAAACCAAGAGCTGGTTCCTGAAAAAGATAAACAAAATTAATAAACCTTTAACCAGACTCATCAAGAAAAAAAAGAGAGGACCCAAAAAAATAAAAGTAAAAATGAAAGAGAAGTGACAACTGACACCACAAAAATACAAAGGAGTATAAAAATATACTGCAAACAATTATATGCCAATTAATTGGACAATCTGGAAAAAAATAGATAAATTTGTAGAAATATACAATCTTCCAAGACTGAATCAAGAAGAAACAGAAAATCCAAATAGACTAATTACTACTAATGAGATCAAATCAACAATCAAAAAACTCCCAACAAACAAAAGTCCTGGACTTGATGGCTTCACAGGTGAATTCAATGAAGAATTAACACCTATCCTTCTCAAGCTATTCCAAAAAATTCAAGAGAAGGCTCCCAAGCTCATTTTACTAGGCCTTCATTACCCTGATTCCAAAACCAGACAAAGACACTACAAAAAAAAAATTATAAGCTGATATACCTGATAAACATAGGTGCAAAAATCCTCAACAAAATATTAGCAAAGCAAATTCAGCAGTGTATTAAAAAGATCATACAACATGATCAACTAGAATTTATTCCTAGATGCAAAGTTGGTTCAATACCTGCAAATAAATTAACGTGATACATTACATTAACAAAAGGATAAAATTCATATGATCATATCAACAGATACAGAAAAAGCATTTGACAAAACCCAGCATCAATTTATGAATTAAAAAAACTCTCAGCAAAGTGGGAATAGAGGAAACATACAATATAATAAAAGTCATATATGACAAACCCAGAGCTAACATCATACTAAACGATGTAAAACTATAAGCATTTTTCCTCAAGATCAGAAACAAGACAAGGATATCCACTTTTATCACTTTTACTCAATACGGTTTTGGAATTCCTAGCCATAGCAATCAGACAAGAAAAATAAATACAAGGCATCCAAATTAGAAAGGAAGAAGTGAAATTGTCATTATTTTCAGATGACATAATACTATACATAGAGAATCCTAGAGTTCATCAGAAAAAAAACTATTAGAAATGATAAATGAATTTAGTAATTCTGCTACTAGCAGAATACAAAATTAATGTTCAGAAATTGGTTGCATTTTTATACACCAATAATGAACTATCAGAAAAAGAAATTTAAAAAACAATCCCATTTACAATTGAATAAAAAAATAAACAAAATAAAATACCTAGGAATAAATTTAACCAAGGAGGTAAAAGACCTGTACTTCAAAAATTATGAGATATTAAAGAAACGGAAAAAGATACAAATAAATATATATACAGTGCTCATGGATAGGAAGAATTAACATCATTAAAATGGTCATAATACCCAAAGCAATCTATAGATTCAATGCAATACCTATCAAAATACCAATGGCATTTTTCATAGAACTAGAACAAATAATACTAAAATTTATCTGGAACCACAAAGACACCAAATAGCCACAGCAATTTTGAGAATGGGAGATAATATTTGCCAATGATATATCTGAAAAGGGGTTAATATCCAAAATTATAAAGAACTCATATAACCAAACACCAGAAAAATAAACATTCCAATTAAAAAATGGGCTTTGGACCTGAACAGACATTGCTCCAAAGAGGACATACAGATGGCTAATAGAAATATGAAAAGACGTTCATCATCACTAATCAGCAGAGAAATGCAAATTAAAATTACAACGAGATATTACTTCACACCTGTCAGAATGACTATCATCATGGGATTGCGAATTGGTACAGTCACTATGGAAAACAGTTTGGAGGTTTCTCAAAAAATTGAAAATAGAACTACCGTATGACTCAGCAATTACACTTCTGGTTATTTATCCGAAGAATCCAAAACATGAATTCAAAAAGATATATGCACTCTATGTTCATTACAGCATTATCTACAATAGCCAAGATATGAAAGCAACCTAAGTATCCATTGACAGACAATTGGATAAAGAAGAGGTGGTACATATATAAAATGGAATATCATTCAGCCATAAAAAAAAATGAAATCTTACCACTTATGACCACGTGGATGGACCTAGAGGGTATTATGCTAAGTGAAATAAGTCAGACAAAGATAAATGTCATATGATCTTACTTGTATGTGGAATCAAAAGAAAAGAGTGAATAAACAAACAAAACAAATGCATAGATAGATACAGAGAATCAGAGAATAAACAGACGGTCATCAGATGGGAAGTGGGTTAGAGGGCTGATGCAAAAAAGGTGAAGGGATTAAGAAGTACAAATTGGTAGTTACAAAATAGTCACAGGGATGTAAAGTACAGCATTGATAATATAGTCAATAATATTATAATAACTATATGTAGTGCCAGGTGGGTGCTAGACTAATCTGGGGAATCATTTTGTAAATTATAAAGGTCTAATCACTATGCTGTACAACTGAAACAACTAAAATAAAATAATATTGAATGTCAACTGCAATTGAAAATTTTTTAACGATAAAATTAATTTTAAAAATCAACCTCTCTTTATATTAGCATTTCACTCCTTTCTGTGCCTCTATAATAGCACTTACCTAGGGAAGGTGGTATTAGAGGAATGTCTGTTTACAGCCATTCATAGCCCCTATCTAACCAGTAATCCCCACCTGGATTGTGAGCGCTCACAGATAGGATCCAATGTTGTGTCATTGACTTCTGGCTCCTCCAAAACATCTATTCTGGTGTCCGACAGGAAGCAGACACTCCTTAAAAGTATACTGAGAGAGAATATGAAAGCCACACGTATTTCAAAGGTGAGCGTCGGGCCAGGCTCCAAAGCGCTAGTAGAAAGTAAGACATTTGCTGCCATAAAAGATCCTGGCAGCAAGCTTGCAGGCAAGCCCTCCATAATGAAATATGGTCTCTACACGCCCTCGCAGGGTTAGACCGTAACTCTGCATCAGCTGACTATGTTCGGATTTTGGCTGAATGGATGGAAAAAAACGCGCGGAGCTCAACAGCTCGCTCAGTGACGAACACCCCTCACCGCAGCAGGGGGAAGCCGGGAGGAGACCAGGGCCGGCCGCGCAATCTAGACGCGCAGAATGGCCGGCCCTGGCCATCTCAGGCCCTCTCCCTCCAACACGAAAGCAAAGCGAAGTTTGGAACGCCGGAGATGCGTAGGCGCGGTCGCCCCAAGTCAACGGCGCAGCCAATCTCAGCGTCGCTTTCTTTCCCGGCCAGCCCAGTCCCGAGCCGCGGGGGCTCGGCTTGAGCCGCGCTCCCATTGGCTGAGGCGCCAGACTAAGCCCCATTGTCCTCGCGCTTGTGCACCGAGTGATTTCCTGCGGTAGCGGATCCCGGCCCACCACCCCAGCCCGATCCCGCGGCGTCTCCACTTTGCTCGGTCCTCCTTCTCCCCCAGTCCTGCGGCCTGTGCGGTACTCCGCCAACCGCCGGCTCAGCTAACGCTCAAGGCAGCTGGACCCGCGGCCTGACCGCAGTTCAGCATCCTTCCCCAGAGCGCAGCAGTAGCGGAGGGAGCACTCTCCAAGTCTGCTGGAACAGAGCCTCCTGGAGGACAGAGGAGTGTGCGGAGGGATGCCGGGCAGAACAGGGGAGATGCGGTGGAGAAGAGAGGAGTACCCAGAGTCCGTGGCTGGAAGACAGGACTCTGGTTTCGGTCCTGGTTGGACTCCTGACTACAATGTGACTTTGGGCCTGTTCCTTCCCTTCTTGGGTCCGGGATCCCCTTCTGTAAAATACGCAGCAGGAAAGGATGAGGCCTGAGGGTTTTACCTGGGATCTTCGGGTCTGCGTGTTCAACTTGGACCTCCTCCTGCGGAGTGTCTTATTCCTAATTTAAAAACGCCAGGTCGGCGCAGGCAGAAGGCGGGGGAGGGCGGCGGGCTAGGACCATCCGAAGCTCAGAGGGTCTTGGCGGGACCTGTCCATCTTCCTACCTTTCCCCAAGCCGCGGCCTCAGGACCGGGCCTACAGGACTCGGTACTCCCTTCCCTACCCGCATCCCGAAGACCCGGCTAAAGGGCCACTCAAGGCCAAACAGAACAGAGAAGAGGACGCCGGCGCATCCCAGGCCAGCTACAGAGATGGAGACCCCTCTTCTTATCCCGAACCGAATGGGCAGGGGGCCGCAACTACCAAGGGCTCAGATGGAGCCCTCGCAGTAATCCCGCTCTTTACAAGTACCTGCGCTCCTGGCTTGACCGACCGAGTTGAGGCGCTACTGCAGTCTTCTCCACCAAGCCACTCTACCCGCTCGCACTCCCTCGGCCTCCGCTACAGCATGAGCCTAAGACCCCTTGGCTGCGAGGGTTAGGGCCACGCAGGGCGGGGCCGGACGCCGGAAGTCGCTAGGCTGGGAGAGCTCCCGCGCCAGCACCTTGGCGCTGTGGTGTCCCCCCTGGCCCTGTCCTGCAGAGGTGCCCCCAGTGTAGGTGCCCAGTTGCCTGCCGTTCTCGCTTGGCGCCTCTTGTTGCCGGTGCCTCTCAACAGTAAAACCCGCGTAGATCTCACCGCCGACTCCCTCCTGGAGCGAGCGTCCAGAGAGAAGGTGAGGCTTCCAGAAGCGAGGAAACTGCTGAGAACGAGGTTCCTTCCAGGTCCCATGCGTGTTTACTGTCTTTCGAGCTCACCAGGGTTGGTCGGTTGGTTGGTTGGTTGGTTGATTTTTAAATTTGTCTTTTGATCAGATAAAATTTATTTAAAGATTTTTCTCCTAAGGCTCTTTAAAAATAATTGAATAGCACGGCTTCCCAGAGTTTCCACAACAGAACATCAGAGGACAGATGGCACAAATCAGGCTACTCCACCCTTTGCCAGGTTTCCAGGATGAGAAACTGGCCAAGGAGATAAAAGAACTATCCCCGCAAACGAATGACAAAGCTATGTTTATGTCAAATTACGGAAAAGGACTGCTTGGAAAGGGATAAGGCAAATGAAAACGCGAGAGAGCTGCTGTTTTGGTGGGCGTTAAAGAAACCTATCAGCTGTTCCATGAGCTTCTCCAAGGCGGATGTCTACTTGTCCCCGGTTTCTTATCCCAGCTTCAGGTGCCTTGAAGACTGAAAGAATCATGAAGGGAGGATGCACTTGGTTTTCTGTACCAATTTCACAGACAGATTCAAGGGCCAGTGAGTGTTTCAGTGCTACGCTTCCGAAGAGTCACTCTACATCATGCCGTAGCCATACCGATAAATCGCTACGTTAGGTCCCCATGTTACGCTTTGAGGGTTGTGCATTGCTGGAAAAGCAGTTAAAAGAATTAATATTTCCACCTAGGAAAACCATAGAGCCTGACTTTGGACTGAGAATTAGATGGAAATTTAGTTCTGTTTTTGGAAGACAAGGTAAAAAACGTTCGACTTGTCTGAGGTTATAGCAGACCCTTCCTTTGGCTGACCTCACATCTACCCAGCACATTTTTACTCCAGCTTGGCTGTAGCAACCAGCTGCATACTCAAGAGCATGTTGCTTCAGCTGCATTTGGTATCTTCCTACCTCAGAGCTTCTCTATCACTGCAGCCTGGGATTCCTGCAGGAACCCACTGCCATTCTGACATGTGCATAAACCTGGAAGTGTAAAGGAACTAACACCTCATGAGACAACCTTTGACCAAGGCATACAGGAGCTGGTGGAGAAATGCTCTGCTCTTCCATTCTTCCAGTGGGCAATTCTGAGGTACATTCTATATGGCTCCTAAGATAACAGAGCCCTGGTTGGTTGCCCATTGTAGTACCCAACTTGATCAACGCAATAATGCACCCTTGGATTGTCTCTCTTTTCCTTCTTTCTTCTTCGGCTCTTTCTAGTCCTCCACTCCGGTTCCTTGGGATTCATTCCCAAAATAAGCTACCTATACACGCATCCTTTCTCAGACTCTGGGGTTTTTTTGGAGGCGGGGAAAGGAGGGACCTGATTAAGCCAATTTTTAACTCTAAAGAGGTGTCTTGGTCAACCTTCGAGGCCTTGTTCTCACCAGACTTTTCCCAAGCCTACTGACAGGGAATTAATTTGTTCACTTTGAGCTTTTGCTCCTTTTATTTCCCAGTTGCCCTGCCCTCCAGGACATTACTAATAAGCTCTGAGACAGGCAGTATGCATCAGAGACTCCCAGGAAATAGGATCAACTGAAGGGCTGGACTAGGTGAAAGTCCAGCAAAGCCATTCTCAGCTCCCACCTTAAATCTTTCCCCTCCTCCCAAGGTCCTGGCTGCTGACTTTGAAATGGAGAACACTCAGCTTTGGGATTGAATATGGAAGTGGAAACAGTGTGGAATCCAGGTCACTCCTATCATAGCCTGTACCAAGATTCTGTCTCTTTCCTACTCTCTTCTCCTCAACCCTCTATAAAAGCAGTACCTCTGCCCAGATAAGAGGCCAGAGTCTTAGGCATTTAGCACATTTCATCTCATTTCAACACCAAGAGGGTGCTGTTGCAAATTAGCAAACTAGGTTTGGGAGAGAAAGAACCCTTAGTCCCTGCCTTCAAGGAGGGAAATGAGATATGTACAGAAGCCAAATGAATCATTAGAAGTCCTGTAAATCTTCTAAAAGAGGAACATGTCAGTGTAGTGGGAGTTCTGGCAGGGCAGGACAGGAACTGCCAAAGAGGTAGCTTCCTGAATGACTCTCAGTTGAAATGAAACACCCTTAGAAGATCCCCCTGCTCAGAGAGCCACAGTATTTGCTCCTGTCCCTGTATCATCAGCTCCTAATTGCCTCTAGCTCACATCCTTCTTGAGTGTCAGATCAAGCTAGTCACTGCCACACCTTCCAAGGCCCTGCCCCTCCTGTGCTAGATTTGGCCTTACCCCATCTCTGAATGCCTCTGGTCTTCTCCACCCTCAGTGTTGTGCATTAAATGCCAGATGGTGCAGATGAAATCCTGTCTTGAGCCAGCCACCTTGAAGGAGCCCACCCACATGTGCAGCACTCTGTGCTGAGTTCTGCTGGGGGATAGAGGATAACACTATCTACTATCGCAAGGTCACAGGTCTTCTGTTAGTCTTGATGCAGTTGAATTTTCTTTAAGAAAAATTTTTTATTGACTAGCAATCTTACCTTTAACCTACAGAATTTTAAAAGTATTAGATGGCTTTTTCTATAATTGACAGTGAAGGAAAGAAAAAGCCCCATGAATTCTAAAACAAAGCTGTGGTGCTCAGAATCTAGTGTGCTGGAAAGAGCTCTTGATTTTAACCTGGTTATAATACTGAATTCTGCTGAAAAATGAGAACTGGAGTGAATGAGCAAAGAAAACAAGTGCTGGAACCTTAAGGGGAAAAGATGCGGTATTGGCACCCACATCCCCACCCCCATTCTGTCTCTTGACTCTAAAAGATTTAATTAAAATGACTATTTAAGCCACAGAGTTGGGGGTCATTGACTAGAAATTTAATCAAAGTTCTTTGAAGAAATTGGAATCTTTAAAGAGGAAAGAGTAGGAAGAGATAAAAAAACAACTGTGACCCCACTTCTGTTCATCCCACTCCAAGCAACAGCAACCCATCAGACTTCCTTTGTTCGGTTTACATGGATTGAGCTCTTATTATATCCCAGGCATTGTGCTTTGTTTTTGGAATGCAATGATAAGCCAGTGCAGGTCCCTATCTTCAGTAAAACAACTTGGCAGTTAGTGACTGATCAGTGTGTACCAGACGCTATGCTGAGTGCCTTGTCTGCATTATTTCACTTAATCTCTGCAACAGTACTAAAAGTAGCCCAAAGTTATCCCCCTTTTGCAGCTGAGGAAGTTACGACCTAGAGAGGTCGAATGATTTGCCCACAGAAACACAACTAGGAAGTGGCAGAGACAGATACCACCCAAATCTGTCCCATTACAAAGACCTTTTAAGCACACCACCACTATCCTAAGGTTTTTGCTTCAAAAAAGAAAGAAAGAAAGAAAAGAAAGAAAGAAAGAAAGAAAGAAAGAAAGAAAGAAAGAAAGAAAGAAAGAAAGAAAGAAAGTCCTCATTTATAAGGCTATTGGAGTACAGAATGTTTTTATAACCAGTTAGATATTGTTTCTGTGAGTAATCTAACAGAAGCTGGAATTGCTTTGTTACACAGAAATTTCTTTCAATGAAGACACTACAGATGCCAAGATCTGATGCCTTCAATTAAGAAAAGTAATTCTAAGTTCTAATTGATCATATAAACTTTGAAAAACAAAAACATAGGATAAGAGTCTCAACTCTTAAATTTCATTTAATTTTCTGAACTTCAAATTCTATTTTTTTCAGAGAATATTTGCTGTCACAATAAACTACTTTAAAAACTAGATATAAAACCATATGCTTATTTAAATCAATATCTTTTCACTTTTTTCCTAGTGAATGTGTACTATTTATATTTTCTGCTGATTGCTACCAGGGACAGAGCCTACTATTTCAAAGGAAAATTATTTGCAAAGTTCCTGTCTCTCTATTTTGGATTGCCAGCACCTCTTTCCAAAGGCCTATTTGCTCTTTCCCAACCTGCTCCCCTCACACCTGGCTCTTCCCAAGAGTTGAAGGTTTTCCTTCTAATGACAGTTCTCACATTCAGCATTCCCTCACCTTAACAGGTGTAGCAAGACTTCTTCAGCACTATCAGCAGGCAAGATCCTCCCCAAGTAAGTTATAGGCCAGATACACCTAGAATCCTCTTATTCTCAGTTAATAGGGTGTAAGATACCCTTGGAGACCTCTTTCAGGCTTTATGTGTATTATTTCAATGCCTGCATTTAGCTGGGAAGGGAGATTCTCACACTCATATGATAAGCAAAGCCAACTAATGATAAAATACTCAGAGTTCTGGATGCTTTAGTATTTGTCATAGAGAAAAAGTTCAGCTTTGTAAAAGTTTATTTTAAGCTGTAAGTTTGGCCCTCTGACAAGCAGAGGGTCAAGGTGCTGCTGCTTGGGGACAGATAAGAAAAAATGATGCCAAAGGGCAGCTCCAGCCAACTCCATCTTGAACACTTCCTGCCAGGTATGTGTGGGCATAAATGAGCACAGGAACTGGCCTGAATGGGATGGGAAATATCCAGGGGTGCCCTGAGCATGATCCAGAATCAGAAACTGAGAAAAAATTCAAGATAGCCAAGTGGCTTTGGATAGGCTCAGCTGCAAGAAGATGTGACCAAAACATACCCCTTGAACATCACAGTTGTGGTAAGGAGGAGTGTGTCTGGAATCCAGGAGCTCCTTTAGTATTACCATGCCCTATGGTTAAAGTCAATGGAAAATTACAACAACCAAATTCAAGCTCTTGGTCTAGACTCTTCATGAGTGAAGGATTGGTCACCCTGCCAGGTAAAGATACATGATGAGCTGACAGCACAAAGGGAATATGAAATGGGTAGTGGGAAAATGTAATTATAAATACCAGCTACAACCATGTAACCAATTACAGAAGTGAGGATTATAATCATCTTGAGTATTTCTTCCTTTTTGGGGGGTGTGCATATGCACATGTGTGTGATATCTTTGTTTTCTTTCTTATCCCCTTATCGTGTAATATAAAATGTTTTGACTTTATATGATACACATCATAGTACTGTTAACTTTACATCATATTAATTAAGTTATGAGATATCAAGGAGAAGAGTAAACATCAAGAGTAAACATCACTTCCTCTTCTGAGGAAAGGGTTAGTGCATTTTCAGTTGTATACAGGACAGTTGTATTATGTTAGGTAAAATTATGACCTTATTGTTGTCTTTATTTGGAGATTAAGTATGGTTAAGATGATGTGTATGGGTGCCAAATTGACAAGGAGTGGACTTTTTAAGTCAGCTTGGTTAGTCCACAGTGCCCAGATATTTAGGCAAACATTACTCTGAATGTTTCTGTGAAGGTATTTTTTAATGCAATTAGCATTTAAATTGTCGGACTTTGAGTAAAGCAGATTACCTCTATAACGTGGGAAGGCCTCATCCAGCCAATTGCAGGCCTTAATAGAAAAAGACTGACCTCCCCAGAAGTTAGAAAGAATTCTGCTAGCAGACTACCTTTGGACTGGAACTGCAACTCTTCCCTGAGTCTCTACCCTGCCCATCTAGCTTGCAGAATTTGGAATTGCAAACCCTCTACAATCATGTGAGCCATTCATTCCTTAAAATAGATCTCTCTCTCTCTCTCTCTCTCTCTCTCTCTCTCTCTCTCTCTCTCTCACTCTCTCTCTCTCTCACTTCTTCTCCCCCTCTCCATCAAGACATCTTGTTGGTTCTGTACCTCAGGAGAACCCTGACAAATACACTATGCCAGAGTGGTCTGCTACCCTGAAACAACTTTTTAAGAGATCCCTCTGCACCGTCTTTCTGTCTGGGGAGGGCAGGACCCCACAGAGCAGGAAAGGCCTTTACTCGGGGTCTTGGAACACAAGTCAGAGGCAGGAGGGTTGGTTCCAGGCCAAGCTGGGATGTGGCAGAGCTTGTTTTTCTGAATCCCCTTAGGTCTCTGTGGCCACTGCCCTCTAGGTGCTTACAGCCCAGGCAGGGAGACAGACACAACTGCAGTTTATGCCACCCCAGGGCAGCTGGGGAGAGATGATTTAATGAGCAAAACTATAGGGCTCTGGGAGGATGCAAGAGGGAGATATTCCTTCTGTATGGGGCCAAGGAACAGGGTCTATGGATCTGCCTTGGATCTCAGATTCAACAATAGATAGAATACTTTTCCTCTACATTTTTATTCTGGAAAAAATTAAACTTACAGAAAAGATGAAGAAAGACTATAATGAACCCTATACAGTCATAATCTAGATTCATGAATTAAGTTCGTCACATTTGCTAGAAAACACATAAATGCTCTCAACCTTACTAATTTTAGAGACATGCCCATCACAGCTACATGTACCTTTTTTTTAAATCAATAGATTAGTAAAGATTAAAAACTTGGTAATGACACATCCTTAACATTCGCAGAAGCAACAATACAAATGCATACCCATGTATCATATTATTAAATACTTAAAGGTCATAAATCAAGCAAACTGAAATAAAATATGTTCGTTTCTCTTACCTTAAATATATCTCTATCTGAAAGGCCAGGTTCAAGTTTAGAATTTTCACATTCCTCAAACTTCTGCACCAGATTCAGCTCCCAGACCCTAGTCCATAGCCTGCCCTCTTTTCCCTACCCCAGCTCTATCTTCCACTGTAAGGTGCCTTATGCCTGTGGTGTGTGTGCATGTGTGTGTGTGTGGGTGTGTATGTGTGTATGTACACTACATATGTGGTTACCCCTTAGCTACCTTAGGGCGTAAGGATGAGTACCAGCCATACATATTTTGGAAGATGAATCAGGGTTCCAAGCCTTAAGGAAGGAAGCATAAAAAGTCACCTCTTCCCCAGAGGAGGTATGATGTGGTGGGGGAAAGGACAGCCCCACTGTCAATTCAGCAAACGTTTGTACAGCATCCTCCGTGTGTCAGGCACTGTGCCAGGCATGGGAGGTACAGAGATTAATCCAATCTGGTCCCTGAAGTGCAGGAGCTTTCTGACTAGTAATCCAGAACTAGCGCTGGAGGATTTCATGCCCGCAGAAGAGAGCATCTATTTGGTCCTCTCTCAGAATTAGGGATGTGGATATTTACACACTGCTGGAAAGGGCTGACTTTGTTTTCCTAGAAAAGAAAACCCCTCTGATCCTCTGCCCATGTCGGTGGGACGTGGCCAGGTCAGGGCTGAAGCAACTCCCTGAGCCCGCAGGCCCTGCGCCTGCTGGGTGTGACACACTGCCCAGGCTTCCCGCCCTCTAGGGAAGTCTAAGAAGAAAACACATTACAGTGTGTGATGTATTTTTACCTGGGTTTCTGCAGGAGTCCTGCCACTTCGGAAGTGAAGAAGGAGAAAGAACTGAACTCAATTACACAAAGCTGGAAAGGAGATTCTTTTACTTATGGTTATGTTGTCTGGGTGTGTAGCACACTGCCTGCCTGTGACTGATTCTCAGTCACTGTTCTTGATTGAGGCTGGGTTGTTATTAGCTACAGCTAAGAAATTTCACTGGGTGCTTTTTTTTATTATTGAGCTCTATGGGGCCAAGGGAATGTATTCACCTAGGGCCTACATCTTTCCCCTTCTTGACCATGCTCTTGGAACCTGGGACCCCAGAATTTCCTCTCCAGAGAACTCGCCTCTGTGAAGAGCTGACTTCCTACACTTCCTTCCTTAAGGCTTGGAACCCTCAATTCCCTTAGAGTGGTTCTGTTATGGACCGCACCCGGACAAGATGACCTCAGAGCTGAATTAGAATCAAAAAGATAATTTTATTACGAATTCAAATCCGGGCTCAAGCCTCCACTGCCGCAGCAGTGAGAACAAGAGCCCCAATTCTTAGCATGGGGTTCCTTATATTAGGTTCATGGCGGGCTAACTTGGCGCGCGCGGGACAGGTTGCAGTTCCTTATTGGCTAACCATATGGCCTGATTATGGCCTGACCTTTAAGCAAGCAAACAGGATGTCTGGGTGGAGAATTCTGGCCCTTGGTCAGAGGGGATTGCAGTCTACCTTGCTGGGGGAATTTAAAATTTTTCATTCCGCCATCTTAGGTCTTACATCGCCATCTTAAACACATAAGTTCTCATGACCCATTACAGTTCCTCCTCTTGTAGAGTCTGCGTCCAGGAAAACTCAGCAAATGAGGGAAGAACACTTGATGACTTGCTTGCTTTAATACTGAGAAATAAAAATTACTAGTTGAATAAAATAAATGTTATATCCCCTCACCTTCCTGCTCTAGCGGCAACCCCAGTGGAACATACTCCCCTGGTGGGTCTTCTGGCCTCACTTTCTGTCCATCCCGGTGTGCCCACTTTCCTCACTCAGCTTTTCTATTGCTTCACTTCCATCTGCCGGGCAACACGGGCATTCCCACTTCAGCTCTCAGCATTGTCTATCACTTTTCCATGCTTCTAGGAGCCACCTTAGAATTTGCCTCATCCCTAGGCATCCAAGTCAGTCAGATCTTGCTTAGCCAGTCTTATAGATACCCCAGCCCCCTGCATCAACAATCATTCCCTAGACAACCAGCTGTACTTGCTTGAGAAGCTATGGCCTGTTTGATAATGAGCCACCTTGTTATTTGCTATGCTTCCTTACTCAGACTTTCCTGGAACTAGAGCCCTCTCTGCCTTAAAGAATTAACATGCAAACTTTGCCTCAGGCTCCTTTTTCTGGGGAACTGGGCTAGGGAAGGGATCTTAATGATTTAACCTGTTAGAAAAGAAAGGCTTTCTTTCTAGCCCTTGGGCTGGAATGCCCAGAGTAAGCCTGGGGATGAAAACAGCAAGCCCAACTTTTATGGAAAGATATGAGGTTAGGAAGAGTAACACAAAGGCTAAATAGGCATTTAACAGGTTCAAAACAGAGTGGGCCCTCCATATCTATAGGTTTCACAGCTGTGGAAAATATCACCCCCCCCAAAAAAAAAAAATCCCGGAAAATTTCAAAATTTGAATTTGCCACACACCAAGCACTACACTGAATCTGTGTGAACGAAGTGATATGTAGGCATGCCCCGCTGTAGCCTATATACAAATACTATGCCTTTTTATAAAATAGGGGACTCAATTGAGCATCCTTGGATTTTGGTACCCACTGGGGGGTCCTGAAACCAATCCCCCTTGAATACCCAAGGACCAGTGTGTAATCCCTCTCTGGAAATGACAGCACATTTTTAAAAAATTGAAACAGCTTGGAGATGGTGCTTAGTTGAGGAATCTCAGGCAGCAGAGGGGAGTAATGGAGAATGATGAGAATATATCTTATGCTTGCTTGGTTCAGAGGCTTTAGTATATTTCTGCTCCTCTCGTGTCTGTGATGCTCCAGATCCTGCCAAGAGTATGACGAATTAATGTATGTAAGGGGGATGTGGTTTGGGTGAGGGAGTAGGGGAACCTGTTTCAGAAATTTTGAAAAGGTTTAATATTCAGAAGAGCTGCACTGCAAGAAAGGATAGGAATGTTCATTAGACAAAAATTGGTGACCACCGCACCAAGTTTCTTAAGACTTCAAAATCACAGGCTTTCTTTTACATACAAGTTCAATGCCAGACTCCTTCCAAGAATGGCTTTGTAGTCAGGCAAGGAGGGGCCTTATAAAAAAGACAATACCTCACCATGCAGCAAGGGAGAGGAAGGTAGATCTTGTGGTTATAAGTTAGCAAACTTTAAAATGAAAATTTGGAAGGGCCCTTGAAGATACACATTTGAAAGGGGACACCATATTTCTCCAGTAGAACATTAAGAGTCTATCCTTTTGTTGAGACTCTTCTTTAATTACTATCATAAAGCACGGTCTTACCAGGAGAGGCTCATTTGTTCATCATACTCAATGAGAAGATACCAAGAAGTTCAAAGTCAAAGACAAATCCATATTTATATTTTATTATTAAATAATAAAACCAATTATTTCTTCTGGGACCATACTTAATGTTTGATAAAGACACAAGATCCAAAGGGAAATATGGGGTCCTGAGCAAAAGAAGTTCATAACAAATTCTCACTTAGTGTAAGATACCCCTGATTCTATATCATGGTTCTCAAAGGCCAGAGGATAAAGAAAATATAAGGTAAGACAAATGTGAAGGGGCCCATGCCCTGATGCAGTCTTCTCCTGAGAGAAGGCAGGAAAGCAAGGGTTGCTAGAGTGAATGCTGAAAAGATGGTTCTCAACCCTGGCTGCACATTGGAACTACCAAGGGAGTTTTTAAAAATGCTGATACCTGAGTCCCACTCCCAGAGGTTCTGATTTAATTGGTCCAGAGTATGGCCTGGTTGTCAGAAAGTTTGAAATCTCCCCCACATTAGTCTAATGTGCCCCTCAAGGCTGAGAACCAGTGTTCTAGAGGAAAGATATTTTTATTCTTGATTCTCTTATCTTCATCTGTTACTCTCCCCCTTGTTCTTAAGAATCTTATCCCTCTGGCTATTAGCCAGAGCAGCTTGTGCCAGACCTCAGATAGGTTGTGCTTGCTGGTCATGGCAGCGGGTAGAAGACAGCTCTCCAGGGTGTGCGCCCTTGCCCTGCATCTCGGAAACTCAGCTCCCCTTCAGCCTCCCCTCTGCCACCTGGTAGAATTAATTCCCACTTCCTGGCAGCACACTGCATATAAAAAACATCTTTAGAAAGAATGCCTTAAGTAGTCCAGAGAGCTGCACTGGGAAGAAAGACACAGAACAGGGCAATTTAAGGCCCACACAGCCAGAATTCTTTTTCTTTTTAGTTTACCTTTAGTCAAGTAAAGCCCTCCAAGGGAAAGGGGAAGTGTTCTTTCCCCATTTGATAAGTCTACACTCACAACACTGGTTTGCTGCAATAGCAGGGTATGCAGGTGAAGCTCAGGCTCACTATGCCTTGAAAAGTGAATCGGCAATCTTTCAGGCTCAGATAAACTATTTCTGCTGAGAGCTATTTAGAAATGTGAAAAGCTTTCTGTCGGAGGAAATAGCAGTTTCTACAGAATTCTACAGCCTGGACTTTTATAGCTTTCACTTTCTAGAGAACTAATTACCCTTAAAAAAAATAAATGTGATTCTTTTTAGTTTTTTCAAACTGGAAATCAGCCATACATATCAGAGACTGAAGAGATAGTGTTTTTTCTTTAAAACAAAACTAAACTGGGCCATCAGATTGTAGCAGTCTTGAATCTGGCACATAAAAGTGCTTGGTAAAGGTAGTTTTATTATCCAGAGGTGGTATGGGCTAGGCGAAACATCATACAAAGGCCAAGCCACTTCATTTTTGAGCAAGTCCAGGTGCAATGGCCACAGCTGAAAAAGCAACAATTATCAGGAGTTTGAAAGAATGGCCTGCCTGGCAGTGGGGAGAGAGCAGCAAGAGGAGAATTGCCATGAGTTTGCTTCCTCCTCTCCTTGAAGCCAGTCAGATCTACAGCCATGCCTCCCTGAATAAGCCCCATCTCGTCTCATCTTGGAAGCTAAGCAGGGTCAGGCCTGGTTAGTACTTGGATGGGAGACCACCTAGGAATACCAGGTGCTGTAGGCATAGAAAAGAAAATAAATAAGAGATTGTAAGATGGCAAGGTCCTTGCAATCTGTGAGGTCAACCAAGGTTTGCCTCACCTAAAAAAAAAAAAATGAAGGCAATCAGAGCCCTAAGAACAGTCTGGAGTAGTGTTGTGCATCAAATCATGGTGTGCAGAAGAATCACTGCCAGTTTCTGATTCAGTGGGTCTGGAATTTGCTTGTCTAATAAGTTTCTGGGTGATGCTGTTGCTGCTGGTCTGTGAGATCACACTTTGAGACCCTCTGGACTGAAGAAAGAGAAGTTGAAAAGGTCATGCTGTAAGGCTGGAAAACCTGGCACTGGAACTAGTCCCAAGGAGCTGTGCCCTGGAAACGCTGGGAACAGCCTTTTTCTTAACTTGCAAAAAATGGATGCCATGCTCTTTCAATCCCGGGTGACTCAGGAAAAACTTTTTACTTTGCTAAAAGAAAATTATGTTAATAACATTTTTTTTTAATGATGACAATGATTTAAAACACCATTTCTAGCCTCTGCATCTGGGCTGCCACCCATTACTGAATTCCTTTCTTCATCATCTTCCCTACTCCCCAGCCCCCACTGGTGGCCTGGCAGAATCTGAATCAGAATCTTAGCATTTAGAGTTAAAGAGAAGTCTTTTTTTTAAATGGTGACATTAGTTAACAAAAACCATTGTTTCAGCTGTATACTTTAACAGTAAGGCATATATACATTTACATTGTGTGTTCACCTCTCATAGTTAGATTTCTTTCTGTTGCCACATATTTGACCCCTTTTACCCTAATTCCCCCTCCCCCATCCTCCTAGCTCTATAAATAAAAGTCTTAACACCAGTTTTGCCACTAACAAGCTACATCACTTCTTCTCCCCACCCCATCCTGCCTGCCTTATCTTTTACATCAATAAAAGGAGAGTTTTGGACAAGATAATAAGAATGAAAATGATAGTTTTGCTATTTATAGTTCACTTGGTACTTTGTACACACATCGCAGTTATTCCCTGCAAAATAATTTTTATTCCTTCCCCACTTTTCACAGAGAAAAAAAGAAAATTGGAAAAGCAGTCATTTTTAAGGATCAATATAAAAAATGGTCACATAGAAAAATCTGCAAAAACTACCAGTGAAGACAGAGTCCCTTATGTTACTCTATGTCCCTGATATAACATTCATGTGAAAAATTCCTCCTAAAATTTAGCACCTGATAAATATGTCCTTCCAGATGACATAACATGCATCGTTTTACAAGACAGAATCAACTTCCTAACCCTTCATGTTTTTCTTTTGTTCCAGCTGCCAGGAAGCTTCGAACCACTTATGCCAAGATTATACTAATCATTTAAATCTCGAATTCCTGATAACATTATCTTTCACATCCTCTAAATTCTAATGCCTAAATGTTTTCTTATAAAGATTATATATGATTAGGGTGAGAGGGTAATTTACTATCTAAATGGGACTCTTCAGAATGAAAGGGAATGCCATTTATAATTATGCCAGGGTCACAGATGCAAGCCAGGGCTGTTCCAGGCAAACCCAAATGAATAGTCACCCTACCTATGATTGGAAATATACTTGGCAAAAATGACATAAAATTAGCACTCAATTTGACCTTGTAGGTACATCAGTTTGAGGTCTGATTAAACTCAGTAAAGTCACATAGAGCTGAAGATAGATTATTCATAGGAGGCAAGAGCAACAAACAAGTTTTTAAAATATATTTGCAAGATTGAGAAGGAAGAGGATCTAGTACTGACAGTATATCTTCTACCACTTCATTCCCCAAATCCTCTGCTTTCTAAGCACCACGGACATCATGTCCTAAGGCCAGTGGCAGCTCTAAAATTCCTTATAGGAGAGGCTTAAGCAAGGTAATCCGTTTAGAAGGAAGAGAAGGAGGGGAGCTTTAATCTGAATAGTGCAGTGCTTCCATGAAGATTGGTAAAAATGTGGGTTGTCCATCTCAAAGAATGGGGTAGTGTTGATGAAGACAATAGGGCCCTGAAAAGCCGCAGTCACCAGGCAGTCCTGCTGCCACCCTCATCGGGCATGCCACCCAACATCTACCTATTTACATGCTGTGAAGCTCCCCCCACCCCCACCCCGCACCACCACCCTGCAGAAGATAGGACTGATACGTTGGTCATTGCAGGGCTACAAGAGGCACAGGTGGAGACCACCTGAGGTTTGATGCTTTCATCGGACAACCAGGTGCCCTCATTCATATCCAGACACACGATTTGATGCCTTTACCATCTTTCCCTTCTTCAGTCACAAGGGCAGGTGAGCTTCTTGTGGCCAGACGACTTATGGGTGAGAAGTGGGCTGAGTTTTGGGTATTAAGAGAGACGAGGTTCAGGGACAGATGTGTGCGGCCTACGAGCAGGCTTTAGAGGCAATGGGTCCACTGCCTAGCTCCCTGAAGCTCAAGAGTTCCTCTGTCCATCCTCCTCACTTCTCTGCCACACCCAGTTAAGCTCCGTCCCTCTCATCCCAGCCGGACCGATCAAAAAGGGGCCTCACTTAGGTTGGAGAAAGCCGCAGAGTCTCTTCCAAGAACTAACACTAGAGGGCGCACTACTCCAACGTCAGGCAAGGTGTAGCAGAAGGAAAAACTCAAGCTTCTGCTTAAATGGCACAACGAGAGGCGGGTCAGTTGTCCCTGTTCAGGGGTGGCAGCCCTTGCCCAGCCCTCTTGAAGGCGCTATTCGGGGCAGACGATGAGGCTGAGCCCACCAAGCCCCGAGGAGGCCCAAGGTTGCTAGGAAAAACAGCGCTGAGTTGGACTGTGAAGTGTGAGCCGATAGGGGGAGGCGCCCACCTTCCTCGTCCTTTCCTTCGTCCCAGCCCTTCCCTTGAGAAGATGCTGTGCTCTGTGGGGAGTCAAGAGCCTCGGGATCTGAGGAGCTGCCTGATGGCAGGGCTGAGAGTGACCTAATCCAGGTGGAATTACTTTCCACAAGAGATGAAACTTCCGGAAACAACAAAAGCCTGTGTGTCTGGAGAGTAAAGGAGTTAATATGTGTGAATTGTAAAGAGCTACCCACACCCATTTTTAATTGGCCTACTATTCTCTGCAGATATAGACGCTGTGTAAGGCGGAAGGGGTGGGGGCAGGTGTCCCCTGAGATTCAGGACTCACAAGAAGGGCTCCAGGCTGGCTTGCCTGTGGTTCTCTCTCCCTTGTGTTCTTCTTGGCCAAGTTTTCCTCATAGAGGCCTGGTTTTCTAAGTAAAAAGGGTGGTTTCCACAAGGCAGTTCTAGAATCTTTAGTTTTCTGGTCACAACCTATCTTCAGCTGGAAGCCGGAAGGGCTTGTTCTGCATGCAGATGAGAACAGTGGTTTAGGGAGGTTAAATCCCTGCTGAAACCAGACCAGAAACCTGGGTTCTGCTCACTTCTGAGGCCACACTCACACACTGCATCAAGGGAGAACTACTTGCCTTTCTCCAACAAAGACCCAGAGTTGAAAAGAAAACTCTGCCTGGGCTGAAAAGTTTCAAACTAGTCAAGGTCCTCAAAACAAAAACAAAACAAAAAGCAAACAGAAGCAAACATTACCTCTGAGCCCTGTAAGCAGTCCTTTAGTCACTAAGGCATTGCCATATAAATATCCATGAGCCTTCTGACTTGGGTCTTCAGAATGGGCAAAGAAGTCTACTGTTTGCTTCTGTGGGACCTCAAGCTTTTCTTCATCCAGACCAAAAAGCAAACCTTGGCTGGAGTTACACACTACTAGTGCTCACGTGTCTCAAGACAGGTGAAACCATGTGTGTCTTCAGTTGGAGAACAGGTAAGAATGGTTCTACATAAAGCCCAGGGTAACCTGGCAGGTCCACAAATATGGCATGTTGCAGCACCCACCTTTCCTAGTGCCCAACTATAAAATGACCTAGAGTTCCTCCTTAACAGATCATCCCAAGCCGGGCATCCTCAGGGGCTATGATACTGATGCTGTCACACTCAGTGAAGGTCTATATAATAGTAGAACCAAAGTATTTCATATAAATATTATTAACATAAATAATATGAATATATTCACCCAGCTGAGCACTAGCTCTCACTACAGCTTGAGTATCAGTGTCTTAAGGACAGAAACCATGATGATTCACCCTAGATCTGTGTGCCCAACAAACCTAAACATGAGGTGTATGATAGGTGCTTTAGGGATTACTCATCCAGTCAAACTGACTTTCTAACTTCACTGAAATAAGACTCTGCTGCCTCTCTTGGGAGAAATTGTTTTTCTGGAACATAGGGAGGATCCTTGGATGCAAGAAGTCAACATTTTGAAACACAATAACCATTTAAACTCATTCTGGTTTGTTTATTTTAATAAACTTTTGAAGAAAGGATCTTTCATGAGCAGTTTTGAGTGTCTACCAAGAGTACAAGCTGTTATATTTCTCCTCTTTCTCTCTCAAAAACTTACATTTCCCCCTCACCCACCCCTCAAAAAAGTACGTTCCTCAGTATATTTCATCACTGTCAAAAATCCAGATTGTGTCAGAAAGGAAGTAACCAGAATAGGCTGTTATCCAGCTCTTCTTGACCTTGAAGATCATCTTTAAAGTATCAGGGAATAATACAAAATATTCCTGAGATTTTTATGTATTTTCCTGTTAGTGATGATGTCAAACTATATTATAAAGTTATAGCAAACAAAACAACATGTTATTGATATAAAACAGATTTTTAGACCAACAGAGCACACTAGGGATCCCAGCAATAAACCCATGCATATGAGGTCCACTAATCTTTGCCAGCCAGGGACACCAAGAATACACAGTAGGGAATAGATAGTCTCTTCAACAAATGGTGTTGGAAAAACTGGATTTCCACATGCAAAACAAGGAAGCTGGACCCTTCGGCCATACACAAAAATCAACTTGAAATGGATGAGAGGCTTAAGTGTGGGTCTATTTCTGGGCTCTACACTCCTCCATTTATCTATGTGTCTATTCTTTCACCAGTGCCACACTGTCTTGGGTACTGTAGTTATATAGTAAGTCTTGAAGTTGGATAAGGTCCATCCTCTGACTTTGTTCTTCTTCAATATTGTACTGGTTATTCTGAGTATGGGTTAGATTTTAATAGGCAGAAATGGAGATGAGAGCACTCAGGAGAAGAAACTAAGCAAAAGTTTAAGAGAGGAAAAGTGGGGATACATTTTGAAGACCAATGAGTACTTCTAGCTCTAGCATCTAGTACAGATACCCTAGTTTTGTAAATGTAGTTATAACTGTGTTTTCTAGAAAACAGATGCTTCCAACCACAAATGGAATTGTTCTTTCCCTTGGGGGTGTGAGTACCCAGACCTGGAGAGGAAGGGAAGAGGGGGACCCTAAAAGCACTTGTGAGCTGGCTGTGAAGGGCATTTAGCCAGCCATGAAGTTCAGGAGCCTGGACTTCATATTGTGAACTGTTGTTGATTAAATATCCACCTTTCAGTCTGATATAAGGACAGATAAAGTCCCCCACCCCACCCCAGGGTTTTCCAGCTATGGGGAGTCAGTGATATTTTGGGGAAGGCACTGATTTGGAGCCAGGAGACCTGAGTCTAACTCAGCTCTGCCATTTCTTGCCTCAGAATGTGGTACAATTCACTTGCCCTGCTGTGCCTCAGTTCCTTCTCTACAGGGAGATGACAATAGGTGCCCTCAGCCTCCCAGGGAAGATATTATAAGCGATTAGAGAATGTGTATGCAAGCACTTTGTACATAATGAAGCACTACACAAGTGTAAAGGATTATGAAACTGAAGGAAGTGATCCTTGAAGGAAAGGTGTTGTCATCACATTTATTTCTCTGCTCCCTTCCCAAGTGGCAGGGCATGCATCTCCTCAGTGGGTTTTCATGAATTAATGAGACCATTGGTGAGGACCCTCCATCTGCAGATCCAGCTTTACTCTCGATTTACCTTCATTTAGTTATAAGTTCTGTGAAGGAAACCTACCATTTTTCTGTATGCCCATAATGCCTAGCACAGAGTCTTACATATAGGAGACACTGAGGGAGTACAATGTTGGCTTTTTAAAAACAGAACATATTGGAGCAGACCTCACTTGATGGCATTTATATGATAAATCAGCTGACCACAAGCTTAGCATGAATCAGATGGTACAAAAGTAAATGTGCAATGTCAAGTAAAGGAGAAACACGTGATGCTCAGCCATTCTAGCCACAGCTAATGGCCTTAGAGAAACTCCCACACACGAGCTCAAGGAGTCATGATCAAGTGTTCATTGCAACATTGTCAGGGAAAATTGGAAACAACCTAAATGCCCATCAATGGGAGAATGAATAAATACATTGCAGAAAATTGAATGGATTGTTAAATAGCAGCTAAATGAATCAATATAGATAAATCTCAAAACTGAAATTATAAAAATATATATACAGTGTGTTACAATTTACAAGAAGTTTAAAACATGAAAAGCAGTGCTATCTATTTTTTCCTAATTCATACATTTAACTGTATAAAAACATGCATGGGAAAAGTAAATCCCAAGTTCATGATAATGGTTTCTCCAAGAGAAAGAGGGAAGGGAGTGTGAGAGGGATACCTAGGGGTCTTTAGTTGTAGCTGTAATGTCTAAATCAAATGTGGCTTAAAATGTGACTTAAAAAGTCTGAAGGAAATGTGGCATCATATGAGATTGTCAAAGCAGACAACGGGTTCTTAGGTGATTATTTTAGTCAGTACTTTTTATATACCCAATATATTTCACAATTTGAAACACCCTTATCAACAAGAGCAGGACGGTGCTTTAAATGAAATTTAGGCTGCATTAATAACAACTGTGCCCCAGACAGGAAAAATGATCAGTCTCTCAATTCTGCTGGGTAGTGGCACCACACACCCCAGGGGGCCCTGACAAACTAGAGTCCAAGGGAGTGGGCAGGAATGCTGTCGAAGGGCCCAGGATCCATCCAGAGTAAGGAAAGTTAAAGTAACAGGAGACATTTAACCTGAAGAGAAAGTACTTCAAGTGTCATATGACCACAGCTTTCAAATATCTTGAGTGGGGCAGGAAGCAGACATAATCCATGTAATCCTGAATAAGAAAGTGGGATAGAATGTGCGAGAAAGAGGCCAATTCAATTCACTCTCAGAGTCACAGCTGTTGGACCCTACATGATGAAGTCTGAGCACCCTCCACCGACAGTGATGAAGAAGAGCTGATCTTCCAAGCTTTGAAAATGCTACAGAGAGGATTCTTGCCCTGTCTCAGAGGTTGACTATATATCCTATGGGATCCTTTCTAATACTGAGATCTTTCCAAATTTAAATTTGTATGAACCTATAGCTTAAAACTATAACACGACATTTATTTTTTTGTTGATATTCCCAAAGGTAACAATAGCAAATATTATTCTATCATCATTTATCATATCTTCTAGGGGTCTCTATTTTTTTTTCTTCCTTTCTCTCTGTTTCTCTCCAAGCATGTCTCTGTTGCTGGTGGTTTTGCCGCTATGCTTGTAGATCTCTTTCTGCATCTCTTGCTTTTGTCTTTTCTTTCTGGTTCTCTGTTTCTCTCTCATTTTCTCTCTGCTTCTCTCTCCTCACCTACTTTCAACTCCTACTTCATTTCTCTTTTTTTTAAAGAAGCATTATTTCATGTATATACATTAATATTTATTGCTTTATTGAGGTATAATTTGCATATAATAAAATTCACTCATTTTAAAGATGCAGTGCAATAAATTTTGACAAATATATTCACTCAGGAAGGCACCACCATACCAAGACAGAGTACTTCTATCACCCATTTCTGTTACCATGTTCCCTGGCGCCCTTTGCAGCATGGATCTATTTCAGGTCTCCATTCTTTCTTTTATTTATATGTCTGTCCTTTATATTATTACCACACTGTCTTAATTACCATAGTGTTTTGGTAAATCTTGAAGTCAGATAGTAGAAGTTCTCTAACTTTGTTCTTCCTTTTCAAAATTGTTTTATTATTCTCAATTCTTTGCAATTCTATATTATTTTTTAAATTATCTTATCAGTTTCAACAACAAAAACAACTAAACATGTTGGGATTTTGATTGAGATTGTGTTGAATTTATAGATTAATTTGGAGAGAACTGACATCTAAATGATGTTGAGTCTTCTGATTGTTGTTATTATGATATATCTTTTTCTATTTTTTTATTTCAACTCAACTATGTCTTTATATTTGAAGCTGATTTTTTATTCTGATATTAAATAATTAGATCTTAGTTTCTATTTATTTATTTTTTTTAGATCTTAGTTTTTAAATACAATCCAACAACCTTTGCATTTTAATTGGTAAGTTTAGTCTGTTTGTATTTAATATACCTTTCAATATAATAAGCCAATAAAATAAAATCATAACAAGTAGTCAACCTAAAAAAAAAAAACAGAAAAAAGTGAAAACAACAACAAAGAACAGATGAAATAAGAAGAAAGATAGTAGGTCAGTAGATTTAAATATAGCTATTTTAAAATATCAGTACTTTCACTATATAAATAATTTTTGGTTGACAGATTGATTGATTGATTGATTGATTACACTACTTTAAAAAGTAGTACTTCATTGTTTCTGGCTTGCATAGTTCCTCGGCATTTATTGCTTCTCTTTCTTTTTTCTGGTTTCCTTTAACATTTTCTTTATATCTTTAATTTTTAACAAGTTGACTATGATGTGCCTAGTAAGTGTTTTTCTTTTTGTTTAATCTTTCTTTAGGTTTTCTCAACTGTTGACTCTGTTTTCTTGCTGCCCCAACATCTCTTTTTTGTCTTTTTGGGGGGCTCGAGTAACATGTATGTTAAACCATTCGATATTATCCCAGGGCTCTTGGATGTATGTTTTGCATATTTACCCTTTTTACTTTTTGTGTTCCAGTTTACATGATTTCTCACCTATTTTTAAGGCCACTGATTCTTTCTTCTCCTATGGCCATTCTGCCGGTAAGAATGTCAAAGTAATTCTTTATTTCTGATATGTGCTTGTCACATGACATTCAAATTTAAATATCTTCCATCTCATTGCTGAAATTCCCCATTTATTTATGTCTATTGTACACTTTCTCATTAGTTCCTTTAACGTATTAATTATAGTTATTGTATGAGTTTCCTATTGTTGTTGTAACAAATTATTACAAACTTAAAACAACACAAATTCATTATCTAAAAGTTCCAGAGGTCCGAGGTCAGAAGTGGGCCTTAAAAGGTTAAAATTAAAGTGTTGGCAGGGCTGCATTTTTTTCTGGATTTTCTAGGAGATACCTGGTTTCTTGCCTTTTCCGATTCATAAAATATTGTCATCACAAATGTATGTAAGACCCCCCTTATTTTATTCATATATGCCTTTTTATTCCAATTCCAACTCTCATTTCTTTTTCTGTTCCCTAAATATGTAAACATCCAAATATGTTTAATGTGGATCTTTTTGTTTGAGTCCTTACAAACTATATTTTATAGTTCGATATGTGTCTTAAATCATATAAATGCTAATGTGGTCTATATCTTATTTGGTTTCATACTTTTTGTTTTATTTTATTTATTTTTTTATTTTTAAATTTTCTTTTAATTTTTAATGCCCTAAAAGTATTCATGGCTAACCTTGCTTTACAATAAATTTTGTTAAGTAGCTCATTTGCTACCCATGGGCTATCTCTGATTAGAACACTTAACAGCTGGGAGTTTGGCATAACTAAATAATAATGCCTTCTCTCATTTGTGGTTTGATTTTTTAAAATTAAATTTATTGGGGTGACATCGGTTAATAAGATTATATGGATTTCAAGTGTACAATTCAATAATATGTCATCCGTATATTGCATTGTGTGTTCACCACCCAAAGTCACATCTCTTTTTGTCACCGTATATTTGACCCCCTTTACCCTTACCTATTTCTCCCCATCCCCCCCTTCCCTTTGGTAACCACTAAACTGTTCTCTGTGTCTATGAGTTTTTGTTTGTCTCTTCCATGTCATCCTTCCACAGGGGCCATGCTAATCTTCATTCCAATTTTAGCATATGTGCTGCAAAAGCGAGCGCTGGTTTCATATTTTTTAAATGCAGCACTTTATTTTTAAGATCTATTTATGTCATTATGCATGCAACTACTCTTTTGCTTCGAGTGCTGCATAGTACTTCATTGTGTGCATACAGCGTGACTTATTTTTTTACTCCAGTGATGAACCCAGATTGCCTCCAACTCCACAAATAACACTGCATTAAATATCCTCTTACATAACCCCTTATGAACCTGTATGAGTCTTTCCTTGAGACAAACCAGGAAAGGAATTGCTGGGTCATAGAATATATATGCTTTGACTAAATTCTTATTCTCTTCAGAGTGGCTGCACCAGTGCCCCTTCCACCAGCAGTTCAGGAGTTTTCTATAACCCACTGCCCCACTACACTTGGCTTTATTCGACTTTCTAACATCTGCCAATCTAACAGGTATAAAGCACTGTCTCTTTGTTATTTTAATTTGTACTGCTCTGATGACTGATTTAAGTAGGTTTGCCTTTGATCTACGGGACTCTCAGCTGATTTTTTTCTCTTGTGTATCTTCAATTGAAAACTTTTCCCAGGCCCTTTTTAGAGCTTCCCACAAGTATCATTTGGTATTTCTGCCTTGTTTATTGTCAACACTAATGATAATCAGATACAATCAGAGGCAAAGTAAATCTTTCCTCCAGTCATTGGCTTTCGTAGTGAGTGGGATTGTGGACATGCAGGTGCCTGAATTCCAGACTGAAACTTCCATCGGCAAGACTTTTCCTACAATAGTGTTTTTTTTAAAATTTTAATTGCCAAAATGATTAAATAGCAAGACTTTTTAATCACCATATTTGAAGCTCTGTACTCCAGAAAACATTTCTTTCTCAAGGTGTTTGCTAATGACATTTAAAAGTCATTATTCTGTCTTTTACCTCCTTGGGGAAAACATATGTGGCAGCATAAATTACCTGTTTGAGAGTTCAAGGCTGTGTCTTAAATGTGTGTGCAATTCTGCAAGGAAGGTCAGGCCTGTGGAAAAAGTTGGCTCAAAAGTAGGATTTGGAAAATAAATAATACTCTATTCAAATACTCTCTTGGTAATAACATACCAAATAAAAATTGACATAAACTTCCTTTAAGTACTTTAACATTTCTAAACATTTTAGGCATCATACTAAAATGCCAGCGCTTACACCACTGCAGGCTGACTACAAAATTAGGCAGGATCAGGATCAAACTACATAAATCTTCAAGGGGTGAATTTTTCTAAGGTCACATACATAGTCAAATTTACCTTTGCAAGTCCCTGAGACTCCTGTCATACAAAGTCCCAGAAACTGGTTTGTAATTGTGGGTCATCAGTTTCTCTAGTCATTTGTCATTTCCTTCCTGATGTTTTATGAGTTCTACCTAGATTTTCACAACAATATAGTCTCCTTTTCCTTCGAGTCTAACCAAATTTTGCTACTAAATGAACTACATTTAGCAAGGACAGTCTGATGCTTTAAGAAGCAAAAAAAAAAAAAAATTGCCTCTCCACATCTCACCCCCACTGGTGCGCATCCCCTCGGTTAAAGTGATGTTAGGGAAGAATAGGGCTGTTTTAGAAGAACAACTTCATTGGTAGCAACCTCACTGTTTAGCAGCAGAAGGGAAGGTTGTGTCTAGGTTCACAGTTACAGTTGTGCAGTTTGTGCACTGTACATAATGGCCTAGTCATGTTGGTGAATGGGGACTGAGATCCAAGTTGTGTGTCTTGACTTAGAGATGGGTCTTCACAGAAGGAACAGCACAAATGTACCCTGTAAGCTACCAGAGGCCTCATGAGGTCAACGTTTGATCTGAAAAGGTCAGACACAGACTAAGGGAAGACTGAGAACAGGCTGAGGTTGCTATTCTGTTGTGAATTCAGGCACTGTATTCTCTGTTGCACCCTGTAGAAATTACATGCTTGAAAGGCTGCCTGAAAAATGGCAGATGAATGCCTTTGGATCCTGTGAGAAAAATGTTCTCAGTGGTGAAAGGGAGCATTTTGCTCTCAAGGGACATTTGGCAATATCTAGAGATGTTTTTGATTGTCACAATTAGAGGCCGCTACTGGTTGTTAGAGGTCAGAGATGCTGCTAAACATCCTACAGTACACAGGACATTCTCCCACAATAGAATGATCTAATCCAAAATATCAATGGGACCACTGTTGAGAAACTCTGTGTTACACGAAGGTAAGAGGAATGAGTTTCCTCCATAGGTGGATGTGGGGGTAAAAATGTGATTATTTTAACCTAATGTTTAAGCTAGGTGTATAGTTAGGTTTTCCCTTAAAGTAAAGGTTCCTCATCAACCTCAATCTTATCCCATCCCACCCTCATTTCTTTCCCACCTGTCCTCTTATTGCCATAAGCCAAGATTCTCAAAAGAAATTTTTGCATATTATTGTGTAAGTGTCCATGTGCACATGTCTGTGTGTGTATGAGAGAGAGAAACAGACAGACTGAGAAACAGAAAAAGATGCAGAAAGAGATGTGCAAAAAAGACAAGGGTTTCAGGACAAGGAGTAAATGGAAAGAGAAAGAGGCAGTGAAAAAGGAGAACCACAGAGGACTGACCACAGAGGACTGACATTCAACAAATTTTTTTAAAAACACATACCTCCTGTAGTATATCAGAGTCTGGAAATTCAGCAATAACAAGTCAAGGTCCCTTGCTCAATGAGCCCACAATCTCTCCAAGAGACAAAGACAACCAGCTGTAACATGCGTGGAAAGTGGAAAGGTCACAATAAAATCATAAACAAAGCTGGAGGAAATACGGAGGATGGGCTGACATTCTGCAGGGTGGAGGGTGCAGGGGAGACTTCGAGGTGGAGTGACTATTAAAGTGAATGGGGCGGGAGAAGCATTTTTGTCAGGTGAACAGAATGAGGAGTGAGGTTTGGGAAATGGTAGAGGGCTAGGAGATGAGGATGCACAGTACACAGTAGACTTGGACGGTGGAGGAGTAGACGTGGGAAATGAGGTTGAAAAGGGTAGTTATGACCCCCTCATAACTCCCCAGAGCAGGATTAAACCTGGAACCTACACTCGAAGTCGTGCATATGGAAGATGCCCAGAGTTTCTGCTGTAATATTTCCTCATGTCAAAACAAGTTTTACTAATGTGTCAGCTTTTCAGCGAGGCCTACTCTGAAAAATTTCAATTCACCTCACTGGCCTTTTCAACCTTTTTATCTATTTTTTTCTATAGTACTCATCATCCGATAACATGATATAACTAACTTATTAATTTAATGTTTGTATCTCTTGACTAGAATGTAAGCTTCATAAGAGCAGGGATTTTCTTTTGTTTAGCAATATATCAACAACAGTGCCTAGAACAGTGCTTCATGCATAGGAAGTGCTCAATAAATATTTGCTGAATGAATGAATGAATGAATGAACATGGAAGTTAGAGATATTTCCCTAGCTGTCAGCCCTTTTCCAGAACTTTACATTCTGACAGCTGCTCCTGAAGAGGTATAATAGTTGTTTAGTGTTGTGTAGCAAATTACAATAAACTTAGGGGTTTAAAACAACACATATGTATTATCTGACAGTTTCTGTGAGTAAGGAGTTAAGGCACAGCTTACTTGGAGCCTCTCTCTAGGGTCTCGCATGGTTTTAATCAAGGTGTCAACTAGGGCTGGGTCTCAGCTGAGGCTCTACCAGGGAAGGGGCCACTTCCAAGCCCCTCAGATTGTTGGCAGAGTTCAGCTCCTGTGGCTATGTGATGCAGGACTTCCATTTCTTACTAGATGTTGGCTAGAGGTTGCCCTCAACATCTAAAGCCCATCTGCAGTTTCCTGCCATGTGAGGATCCCCAGTGAAGCCACTTGCCAGGAAGAGAGACAGAGCCACCAGAAAGATAGGCACTACAACTTTGTGTAGCATAATGTAAGCACATGCCCATAAACACCCACATCTTGTCAGTTTTGCCATATTCTGTGGATTAGAAGCAAGAGGGGATCACACAAGGTCATGAACACCAGGAGTTGGAATGATAAAGGGCCTCTTTAAGAGAAAGTCTACCACAGGAGGTGACAGCTGCAAGTGATGCTTCTCCTTTGAATACCATCAGTACCTTGGTCTTATGCACACTTCAACCTATACACATATCACGAGCTATTTACACATTTGTCTGCCTTCCCCACAAGACTAGGGGCAAGAACTGTTTTTATTTATCTTTGGAGTCAATTTCTAGCACAGAGCTTGGCACATAGTAAAACATCAGTTTTGGATGAATGGGTAGAAGGATGGTTGAAAGTATAGATGGATGGATGGATGGATGGATGGATGGATGGATGGATGGATGGATGGATGGATAGATGGATGGATGGATAGATGGTTAGGGAATAGATATATGAATGGATAGATGGAAGGAAGGCAGAAAAGAAAGGGCATCATGATGACAAAACAAGGATGAAGGCAGTACACTTGGACAGAAGAGGTGCACCCTTCACCTGACAGTGGGGCCACTCACTGTGAAGCATGAAGATGTAAGCAATAAATTATGTGTGCACTCATTGTTCCAGCCTCTTTCTGGAACTGCCACTTGGAGTCTTTAATCAGGGCAGTCAAGAGACCAGAAGCAGGCAGTTCCTCTTTCCCAGATCTTCTTTTTTCTCCACAGGAAATAGGAGTGGAAACATTCATGAGGATATCCAAATGTTCCCTGTGTAAAAGCACCAATGAAATCCTTCAGCTCTTTGAGACTTTGGCAGGTCTGGGGGTAATTTCCTAAGAAATAAACTGAAGGAAGAAAGCACAGAGTGGATTCCTTTGTAATCTTCTCCAAGGCTCTAGGCAAAGGCTTTGATAACAAAGGATTTTAAAAGTGCTTCATGAAATAAACATGAAGTTTTGAGCTAAACCGCCTTGAGCATCTGCTACAGTGCAGGATGGTGGATCAAGGCCGTCCCAGGCTTTGGCCTCTGAGTCCTAGATGGAAGCCAGGTCATGGGCATATGTTAGTGCTGGAGGAAGGGTTTCAGGCTGTCACTTTTCTGTTGGAACTATGAAAAAGCTACACTTTGGTAGACTCTACTGATGCTGCTTACTCTGTCTTCTACCCAGTAGTGCTTCATGGGAGCAAATATTGTGACATATTTCTGGCTGAGAGCTTCAAACCAGTGACCTTAGGTTAAACCTTTACATATGCATACATATTCCCACTTTTACTTGAATTTTAATGATTTCTTTTTCTCACCCTATCCATGACAGGTAATTTGCTTTATGTCATGTAAAGGCCATTAATAGCCAAGGTGAGTGAATTGTGACAAGGTCATGCTAGAGGCCATGATATTTATGTCTTTGCTAATCAGGGCCAGACTGTAAAGGCTAAGGAACACTAGAGTTTTTAAAGGTGACAATGGAGCTTCTTGCATGGGTCCATGTTCACAATAAACTTTGTAACAGAGAAATGGGAAATGTTTGGTACTTAGTCTTCCCAGAAGTAGATGAACACCATAAACTCTAAACATTCTGACCCATGAAGACAATGTCAGATTCCAAGGTAAGTCACTAAATTTCAAATAAAAATCTTACCTAGATTTCTTGTGTTTTCTTTATAACCTATCGGCATGCCGGCACTTAGCTAAAGGAGCTTAAAGAAAACCTAGAGAAGCCAATGAATGGCAGTGGGATATTGAAACTTCCCAGAGAGCAAACCATAAGGAGAACTTGGAATTTCTAAAACACAGTATTCAACTTTGTTTTGAAAGCAGTGTCTTTGAGAAGAAAGGGGCTATAATTTGTTCCTCATCACATTGGCTTGTTTCCTAATTTTTGGTTTGAGTTCTTCCGCTAATCTATAGAAATCTTAACATGAGGAGCATAGCTCCCCTGAACCCAAAGCCAGTAAATACACCCGGAGCCGTCATGAGAAAAATTAGAAGACCTGCCAGTTCCCTGCTGGGGCCTCTGTGTCCTGAGTGCACACTTCAGGGCCCAACATTTAAGAGCTGACTTTCCATAAGTGGAAAGCTTTTGTATAAAGTCCTCTATAAGCACTGATTGGGTGCACAGCACTTCGCTTGGCACTCTGAGGAGACACAAAAGGAATAAGGCCATGGCCCTTACACTCTGCTAACAGATGTAATTATTCCGGGGTCACCAGGAATCCCTGACCAGAACCTGACTACCTGAGCAACAGTTTCAACTCAGATAATAAAACCTGTGCTCACAGCCTGTCTGAGTGGACCCATCCTGGGTTCCAGGGCAGCATCAAAGAAAATGCAGAGCCATCACCTTACTCATTTTCCCAGAGGGCAAGTCTAGCAGGCTTTCTGTGTGGAAAAAGAATGTGTGTGTGCACCCGCTCATGTGCACTCATGTGCACGCGCCTGCACACACACACACACACACACACACACACACACACACACACACACATCAATTATTCATCCCAAGCATGTTCTTTCAGGGTCCACCCTATATCTTGTTCTTTCACCTGACTCCTATCTTATTTGAGAGGTATTTGATGGCATAGCCTGGGCTCACTTTCAATAAATAATTTCTAATAAATCATTTGTTAGAACGTAAGACTTGATTTCAATGTATTCCCTCATCAACATTAAAACAAAAGGGAAGAAAAAGATAAAACTCAACATCTCCTATTCTCCCAATGAACCTTGTATGGTTGTCTCTTTCCTCCTGAACGTGAGTCTTTCAGACTGGTAGTTACCGATCTCTACTCACATTTCTTCTCAACAGATTTAACCCTATGATGTATTTTCCAAATGAATAAATACTTCTAATAAAAACTATTTTCTTAATGGATCCATATCCTTTAACTTTCTAAAATTTAAAAAAGCATTTGGATACAAAGACCTTGCCGTCTATCTCAGGTTCTATCTTTCTGTTCACCTTGGCCCACTTTTCTCTATTTACACAGCCCCATTCATTTTTAAGTCAGTTTTATTTGTTTACTTGATGTTTTGGTCTGTCCTCCTCCATTGGACTACAGGCTACATGAAGGATGGCCATGTCTGTTCTACTCTCCACTATACCCCAAGCACCAAGCAGAGCATCTGCCATACAGAAGAATCTCATTAAAATATTTGTTGAATGAAAAATTTAATAAAGTAGAATGTTCATAATAAGTGATATATCATAAGTTCAACCAATTAAACATGAAATGTAGGACACTGCAAGAGTGGAGGGTAAGCAATGCCAGATATGTCAGAATTGGGTCTTTGGTTAGTGGAGCAGATAACAAGGCTGACAAGTCAAAGGAAGGTGCCTGTCATTGTGGTGGTACACGCCCATAACTAGCTTAGGAGTCAAAGAAGTTGAGGATCCAGGGGAGGGCTGGGGGCAGTTGTGAGCCTGGTCACTGCTTCATATCAAAAAAGTGAGTCAGCAGATAAAGGCAATGTGCTTTTCTTCTTTGTGCTTTCCTGTGTTTTCAACATTTTTTTTTCATTGAACATAAATTACATCTATCATCCCACATATAAACAGTTATGAAAGTACTTTTATATATTATAATTAAGGTGGCTGGAGCAAAAGATAAGAGAACTATTGTTTGTGTGTTTTTAAAATAAATACTGCCAGCAGCATCTTACATCTCAGCATGAGCCACTTAAAGTATAGATGCTACTTCTAAGCTACAATATCATTGGCAAGTGAGACGACTGTGGTATATCGACAATATTTACTTGTACTTGGTACTAGAATCTCTTGCAGACATAGAACCCTGGGGAAGTTTACCATCTGCCACATGTTAGTTTTCAACTTGAATTAGACTTTCTTTGATCATTATACCTTATATCAACTAAAAAACTATATATTTTAATTGTCCACAAAAATATAATAAATTAATACAACAAAAGGAGATAACTTTTCATTTATTATGTATGGTACCTGCAGAATTATATGGCTGAAAGTTAAAGAAAAGATGTGAAGAAATGATGTCAGGAACATGAAAAATGCTATTATATCTGTGTCATAGATCTAATAAGCAGTATAAAGTAAAAAAAAAAAACAAAAATTGAACTGTATATTTGGCTTGAAATTAAAACTAGAGCATATCTGAGGATCAAGCTTTGTAACTCATCTCTATTTTTGTGGCTAATTAAAATCTACTGACAGTAAAGAAGATCAAAGTTCCTTCACCCAAATCTCCCTAAACAAAGCAGTAGACGTGGCCTCAGTAAAGTGGATGTTAAAGTTTAAGATTGTCCTAGACTTTGGAGAGCTAAGTTATACTGTATAAGTTTCCTCCTGCCTTGATTCTTGATAGAGGTTAGTCAACAAGATGAAAGCTCACTTCTGTTCCCTAGTCACAGCCCTGGTCTTCCTCCACTCTTCTTTTCTCAGGCTTTTTTCTTATTTTGTCTCCAAGTTTGGTTATTCAGCCAAGCCAAACAAGGCCCAGCACCCTCCTGAGGGGTGAAGGGTGGTGTGAGGACAAGCTCACTGCCCTCTTCCATTATTTGTATCCAGGCAAAAGTGGTGAAATGAACATCAAAGGAGGCTGTAGGAAGAGATGTGAAGGATAGAGACAGGAGAAGTGTCAGAAAGGGACCTTCACTGCCTGAAAAGCATGAAGAAGGGAAAGCCCTTCTTGCAAAGGGAAGAATTATAGAAACACTGTATGTGACTGAGTTCCGGGTTTGATTTGCACTAAATGAGAGCATGATCTCCCCACTGCCCTCTAAAAACTGTCCAAAATCAGCCAGTTACTTCTTTCTACCCTCTCCAGATTGGCTCAGTGTTCTCACTGAAATCCCAAGGCTGATTTTGATCAGACCTCTCGCGTCTGTTCATCAAAAAAGACTCTTCTCAGTCAGTTATCTTGTGCTGGAGAGACAGATCTTTACATTCATCAAATGTCTGCTAGACTGAGTGCTGAACAAGTTTGTAGGGATAAGATCATGAGAAAGACACAAAGATGAAATTCTTCTGGTGTCAAAACAGACTTTATGAGGACAAGATGTACTTGGAGTTTAACTTGGTTAGGTTACTACAGTTCATCAGGAAAATAGCTTGAAATTTTCAAAATTTCCAAATCCTGCCCTGGGGAATTTGTGCCTTTTGGCATCTTTACAGCTCTTTTATGAGCGTAAAATAGGTTTACTAATCACACTTCAGGATTGCACTACTATTCCTTTCAGAGTAACCTAGTGCAGAAAAACAGAACCCGTGTTTGCATTTTCTGTTTTAGATAAACAATTTATCTGAAGAGAATAGCAGTTACTATTTACCTGACTGTAGTACCCTCTTGGTGCCAAGGCTGGAGGGCCTGCAGCAAATGATTTCTGAATAGAAACATCTTCCCCAACTGCAATCTCCACATGCCCTTTTTCCCCACCCTTAGCCATCTCTCTGGCTCTCCTCCCCCGTGCTGTGTGTAAGCGTAGGAAAGAAATGGGGACTCACAGGCCCTGTTGAGAGCTGACACTTTACCTCTCAAACTCCCTGTTGAGAGTTTGAGAGGTAAAGTGCAGCCAGTGGACTTCATTTAAAGAAACGTACAGAGTTATGTGACCATCCACGGGTTTTAACAGTTTACAAGCTAATATGATCCTCCCTTAACTTTCTTTTCAGGCTCCTCTGACCTGCCTGGGGTCCTGTCTTCTCACACTAGGCACCAAATCACAGTTATAGAATGTTAAAGTGGCAAAAAGGATGAAACTTTGATCTGGGTAGTGGAAGTGACTTGTCACTGTCAGCCATTAAGCCAATAACAAAGCTGGGTCTAGAACCCTCCTGTGTTGATTCACAGACTTAAGCTCTTTCTAGAAGTCCTGATGTGAAAAAGATTCTTTAATTGAGATGTAGAGATTCTCATAGATTCAATCCCTGGGTGTAAATAATAACACCCCTGTCAAGATACCAAAATTGAAATAAAACAAAATAGGATAAGCCTCAGTTGACTATACCATCACTGACAGGAGACTACAAAATTCCTTATCCCCAAGATTCTCAGGGGATCTGAGTAGGGTCTAGTAACACAGTGAACATATTCAGTCACATAAATTCTTTCTGTCTGCTTTCTAGCCGGCAACCATTCATAGCATGATTTCGAGCACACCTAACACTGTTCAGCGCCCAGTCTCTGTAAAATAATAGATGCTTAGGAAAAGAAGAGGCCTTAAAGAGCATCCAGAACAACCAACTGTTCATGTGATTATAGGGTCATATATATTAGAAATAGCTGCAGGTCTGAAGGCAGCCTCCTGATATTTAAACTGACACCTGTGTCCACATTTCCTGGTGAGGCTTGAAGATATGGCAGTTATCTGGTTAATGTGAATATACCTATACAGCAGGTAAGCTATAAATTTCAAGTCTAAATAATCACTATGCCACTTGAATTATTCTATTTGGTAGTCTGCACCGCAGGTCTCATTATAATAGAACTGGAAAATACCCTCCACTTACTGGGTTTTTAAATCTAAAGTCCTGTGGGTATCCCTCTGTTCCTCAGGATGTCCTAATGTAACCATTTGTCTCCTGGACCATTTCCTTGGCCCATACTCTCTCTGGGCCAGAGATGTGCTTCCTCCCAACCCAACACGGATACTGTAGGAAGCCTGGTACAGCGACCTGGGCTGGGCTGACCCCACCAATAATCTGCTCACAAAAACAGTGCTTCTTTTGTACCATTGTTTGTTTTTGTTGTTTTTTGGTTGCTGTTGTTTTGTTTTATTTTTCCCTCTCCCCAGCTTCAAACCAGTCCCTCAGGGCCTCAGTTGAAGTTGGCCTTGCCTAAGCACATGCTGCATTATCATTATTCCCTAAACAGGTCATGGACAACTTTTCAAAAGACCCTCCTGAAGTGAGAGGGTCCTGGGAATTGCAGCCATTTCCCCTCAAGTGGAGGCATCAGCCTCTGGAAAATTCCAAAACCCTGGTCTTTGACTAGTGGAAGAACAGGGTTTGGGGGTGAGTTAGGTTGATGCCTAAGTCTTTAGGGCATCCGTTTGGTTTTTCTGAGTGAGGGTAAATCTCCAGGAAGTGAAATTTTCAATCTAGAGTAGTTACTATGACAACATGAAGATTATTCAGGACAAACTTAAGAGAAAAAAGGCCAGTGCACATTCATTCCTCAGGACTGAGGAATAGGAACCTCCTTCAGGCCCAGGAGTTTTTCTTCAGATGAGCCTTTCCTTGGCCTTTATAATAAAGTCATGGGCCTCCTATTCGTGCTTGGAATTTTCCTATTTGAAGCAGATCTGATGAGCCAAGCATTTCTTTCACATATTTTTCTTTTAAGAGTTAAGATTGTTTTCCTAAATTTCTGTTATTGTAACTACATCAAAGAAGCCCAGATCAAAGAAGCAAAATATACCAAGAAAGCAGATATTTGACAACTAAAGGCAAAATGTATATAAGTTATGCTTACTTGAGAATTCATGACACCAACGATAAAAAGATTCCTGGCTCACTTCAGGTCAATAGGCTTTTCGCCCTGGAGACCACAGTCCCTCTGCGGTCTCAAAGTAGCCAGAGTGGTAACTGCATGATGGAGCTAGGCACCTGAGATTGTGAGGGCCCCTAACCTTTGTCCTTCTCCTGAGTAGGAGTGTGTTGGGGAGGGGGAAGAGAAGAGACTACTTGCAGCCCCCAGATGGGCAGAACAGAGTTGCCCCAGGCCCTTCACAGCGAGATGCAGAGTTCCTGAGAATTTGAGAGTTTGGTTAACGGCCATGTTTATCTTCAATAGTAAATGCCTCTGCACCAGGTGAGAGAAACTGAAGGCAAGTGACCAAAGCAACTACTCAGAGAGGAAGAGATCTAGAATAGCAAACTCCACAAGGGCAAGGATTTTATCTTGTATGTTGAATCTTCCTAGTGCTTAGCAAAATGCCTTGTCCTTAGGAAGTGCTCAGTAAGCATTTGTTATATTAATAAATGGTTGATTTGTGTGATCAGGTCAAAGATTCAGGCCTGGGGGTGGGAAAGACAGAAGAAGGAGGTTCAAAGGTATTAGTCTGAAGGCAAGGGAATCTCAGTAAGTCTCAGAATCATTGGTTCAACAGAGAAAGTCTCTTTAACCCAAGACCCAGGTCCAAATGCAGCTCCCATTAAAGTTGTGATGTATGGTGTGAGCTTAGTAGCACTTAAATCTTCTCATGTCAAATTAGATGGCGACCTGGGCTAAGGCATTACCACTGGGAAAAGAAAGAGAGGATGAAATAGAAATTTAGGAGCTAGATGAACAGAATTTAGAGAATGAAAGTATGTAAATATTGAAGAAAAAACACTCAAAGGTGAAAATAATATAGAGACAGTAGTTCACAGGATTGCTGTAAGGAGTATATGAATTCACACACAGAGTCCCAAGAACAGTATTTGAGTGCCATTGGGTAAGTTCTTAATAAAAGCAGCTTTTCTCCTCCTCATCATCCCCCTCATTTTCATTAAAGGTAGGACTGTCCCACCTGGAAACTTCAGAGTGCCCACCCCGAGGAGGCTCTGCCACTGGTGTATTATTTATCAGAATCTCACAATTACAGGCCACAAACATATCCCTGCCTCTACCGGTCTCCACTGAACAGATAGAAATAAAAGTGTCTTTTCTCCAAGGCTGCATCAGGAAAATCCTGAAAGCCAATCTTTCACAGTCAGAATGTTTTCTTTGTTCCTCTGAGACAGAGCCAACATCTCTGTGAGGAACAAAGAAGCAGCCTGACTCAAGCCAAGCTGACACTATGGGCTGGGTTAAGGCTGCACAGTGGTAGCTGGGACTGCAGCTCCCAAGATTTCAATACTTGTGATATACATTATAACGACATGTGGGAGACCTTTTTAAAAAACGAACACATGTATTTCTAAAAGTCAGGTTCACATTCAAACTCAGAGTTTCCCAAGCACACTTATACTAAGCTCTCTTGGGATATCTTTGGGGACTTTGGGGAACTGGGAAGGAACAGACAAGGATTCTGAGTCTGGCCACATTTCTAATTCTTCCTCCCATAAATGTGTTCAATCCCTCATTTATTCAACAAACATTTACCAAGCTTCTACCTTGTACCATGCTGGAGCTTCAAAGAAATAAATTCATATTTATTTCTCACATACAGTTTTATAGGAAAGACAGACAAACCAAAGACTGGAATGTTGCATGGTATGCTACAGTGAGTTGGTGCACGCAGCCTGGAAGCACAGAGGAGGGCCACAGAGCCCAGCCAAGGTTTTGGAGAAGACTTCCCGGAAGACAAGCAAGAGTTAGCTGAGTGAGAAGGCAGAGAGGCCTTCCATGTAAGGGAGAAGCAAACGAGATGACTAAAGCCAAGCAAGACCATGGCACAGTGGTTCTCACCCTGGCTGCGCATTAAAACCATTGACAGAGCTTTTAACAATTACTGACGCCCAGACCCTCACACACATCTATGAAGTCAGACTCTTTAGAGGTAAGGCCCAGGAATTAGTCTTAAAAGCACCCCAGGTATATGTAACCAGAGTTAAGGACCATGGGTTTAAGGAAGAGTCACCAACACAAGATGTTTAGAAAAGAAAAACACAAAGAGTACTATAACAGTCACTCTACCAATAATTCTGAAACATTGGCTTTAGAGCCTATGCACAGCATGCACGACCAAGGGATACACTGATCTATTCTTAAGTCTACAAAGAATCTGCTATGCGGCTCCAACCTGAATCCAGAAATCAGTTAAATCTGTGGTTCTCAGTGACCTTCTCCTCCCACATTCATTCCTCTTTTCACTCATTGCCCCCTCCAGGAGATATAGCCCACTTGCCATTCTTAATGGAGTGTGCTGTGGGTCTCAAATACAATAATACTCTCTTCATAGCTCTGATGAGGACGTATTCGTAAATACTAATTTCATAAAACTTGAAAGAAGGCTTCCAGGTCAAACGAAACTCCAGAGACAAACAACCAAACTTTTGACAAAGTAAATAATAAACCAATAAATCAAAGTTGGCCATTTTCTTAGAGCCTTGGATGAAGTCATAGAAATTCTGTTTCAATGTGAAAGTGAGAAGGACTACCTTGGACCCAGAGACTGGCCAATAGCTCCCATCCACAAGAAGGCGAAAGTAGAAGTGGGAGTGAATTCCAGTTTAGCAACTCCCTGCACCATGTTGGGCACAATACTAACCTCTGGGAGCCTGTTCTCTCCCCTGAAATAGCTATAATTATATATATACCTTATGTGGTTGCTCTTGGCTTAAAAGAGATGATATATACAGAGCACTGAGTATATAACAGGTGTCCAATATCTGACAGCTGATTCATTAGTCAGTAATAATTCTTTTAACCAGAATTTATTCTAACATCACGCTCTATTACCAGAAAATGTTACAAGAGAGAAAATAACACAAGAAGTAGGACAGGCCAGGTTGTGGCTTTCCTCCTGCTGACACTTTCTCTTCTGTCTCAAGGCAGCACATGGCTCACAAGACATTTCAGTCTGCAGGCTGCTCCTGCCTCTCAGGGGTCCCCACATGCACGTCCAAAGGTATGAATGGTGCAGCCCCTCTACCCAGTTGATGACGGTATCCAAGAGCCTGTGTCTCTCCCTCTGCTGGCCTGGGCCCAACCCATACATGATGCTTTATTACCTTTTATTTATTGACCCCTCTGACCAATGCCGGGAAACTGCTCTTCATCTCCCACACGATGTTGGACTTTGTTAAAAGAGGTTTACTTCCCAGAAGGTATGCTAATGGAATTATGTCAAATCAAACGGGAAACCCACAGACCCTCTGGCAGATTCCTAACCTTTTTGTTCCACGAATTCCTTTGGCAACTTTGCAAAAGTGTCCACAAATACATAAAATAAAAGGTACAGGATCACGAAGGGATTTGAATATACTGAATTTGAGTATACTGAAATACAGTCTTATTAACTTCCCATGGAGTTCCACAGATTTTATAAACACCTGATAGCTGAACCCCTCACTGAAAGCTTGGGAAACCCTCCAAGGTCACCCAGCTAAGAAGCAAGAGAGTCAGGACAAGAGCCCTGTATGCCTACTCCTAGACCTGGGCTCTTTCTACCATTTTCTTTATTACTTTAGAAAATTAAGAAAAACAAGAGAGAAATATTGCTTCTGCATGGAAAAATCCTGATTTTGTTTATGTTGGAAGGTATGGACAAGGCCCTGCTGTCCTATATGTATTCATGAAAACTGACCACATTTCCTTAAGGATTACAAAACTGGATGAAGATTGTAGCCTAACAAACATCTGGAAAAGCTAAAGGCCACAATAACTTGACTGAGGATTCATCTAGTGCTGGTAAGTGGCAGCAGATGCTTCAATTCCTGGAATTTAAAAGATAATAGTGTTAGATTGTGGACTAAATGGTTGGAATCATCTCTACTTTCAGGTGGCCTTTTCCAAGGAAGGAATGAGCGAGCAACTGGTGTCATCCTTCTCTGCTGAGAAAGTGGTAAGGTATCTATCCTGAGGGCATTAACCCTTGTCCACTAGCTGAACCCTTTCTCTCCTTTCTGTGTGGGGGCAATAGGAAACAATGGATAAAAGTATGGATTTGGAGTCACAATTCAGGCTTTAAACACTCACTTCATCATTTTAGAAAAGTTGCGTGACCACCTCTTCCCACTTCAGGTTTTTCATCTCTCTATGGGAATAGCATTAATGCCTGCCTTGCAGGGTGTGGTAACATTTAGAGCTAATATATGAAAAGCAACTATACAAGACCTGATGTGTAGTGTTTGGTAGTTAGCAGCTATTATTACAATTAGTTCTAGGTTGAACCTTGGACCTTTTCCTCTACATCCCTTATTGAATAAAGCAGATGTTAGGGTAGGTGAAATTAGTGGAGTGACCATGATCAGAGAAGACCTGTTTCATCTCTGCAACATATCTCAGAAAGATAAGTGACTTGACCACAGTCACACAGAGAAAATCCTGCATCTTCTCACCACCAAATCTATATACTTCCCTGTATCTGGTGGCCTACTCTTTGTCTTCCCTCTTGTTTCTATGGAAACAGAACCATTGCTCCTCTCAAAACTCATCCTTCCCGCCTATGCTGTGGATTCCTGCCCTCTCTCCTACTCAGGATTGCTGTTGTGATCTCCACCCCCCTCTTATTTGTAGTTACTATTTCTCCTCAACTGGATCATACCCATGTTCATGCCTTTAGCATTTCCTTAACCTCCACATCTCCTTTCAGCTGTTAAGTAATTTTTCTGCTTTCTTTCAAATTTAAAGAGAGCTGCTGTCTCCACCTTCCGCCTCCCACACACACACACACAACCCACTTGGATTGGGCTTCTATCCCCACAACTCATCAGAGACTGCTCTTGCCAAGGTCACCAACATCCTCTGTGTCGTTAAATCCAGTGATCACTTTTTTATTTTTACCTTCTTTGACCTCTCAGCAAAAATTGATGGGTTTCCTCCTTCTTGAAACATTCTCTTCCCTTGGCTCTGTCTTCTTTTTCTTCTATCTCTTCCACTGGCTCCTTCTCCTCTCCTTGATCTCTATAGGTTAGAAGGTACTAGGGGTCTGTCCTGAGCATCCTTTCCTTCTGTTACTGTATGCCTTCCCTTGGTAACCTCATTAAGTCTCATAGCTTTGAAGACCATCTATGTACTTATGATACCCAAATCTCTAACTGCAGCCCTGACTTTTCCCCAGAACTTGACTTGGATACCCAACAGCCTTCTTAACATTTTCACATGGATATATAATAGGCAACTCAGACATAATTTATCTGTGAAGAACTCAAGGTTTCCTCAGTCTTCCTAATGTCAGTCATGGGCATGAGCATCCACCTAGTTATTCAATCTATAAATCTAGGAGTCAGTCTTGATCCTGCTCTTTCATCAGTTTCCATATTCTACCTATCCGCAAGTCTTGTCCACTTTATCTCCAAAGCGTATTCCAAAATTCAGCTACTTTCCATTTTTATTACAATCACTCTAGTCCAAGCCATCATTACCTGAATGACTGCAATAGCCTTGTAGCTGATCTCTCTAATCATTCTACCATCTATTCTGGACAGGGCAGCCTGAATGATCTACTCATGCTCTTACTTAAAACCTTCCCATGGCTTCCCATTTACTGGAAATAAAATCTGAATTCCTCAAAGCAAGATATAATATAGCTTCTATCTATCTCCAAACTCATTTTGAGTCACTTTCCTCCTCACCCTCTCCATTTCAGCCATGCTGGTCTTTTTGTTTCCTGAAAACACAAAGTCTGTTCCCATCTTAGAACATTTTGTAAGGTTCTAAGAATTTCCTAGGAAATGGATCTAAGAATTTCCCTGGTGGTTGTGTTTTTCTTCCTCAGAGAGTTTCCCAGGAAAACAACTCAAATAAAAGTCTTAGAACCAGCAGTTCTTCCTGGACTGTTCTTTCCATAATCCTGAATGGTTGGTGTCTTTTTATCATTCACATCTCAGCCTAAATGTAATACTTACAGAGGCTATTCCTGACCACCCAGATGAGGTAGCCATCCAATCACGCCCAAGCGCATCATCCTATTCTCTTGTATTTATCTGTGTGCCTTACTTCTAGAAGATAAACTTCATAAGAGCTAGGATGTTTGCTGTCTTTCTTTTTTACTACTACATCAGCTGGACTGAAAACAGTACCTGAACATGGCAAGGCTTGATATATGTTGTTGAAAGTGTAGAAGTAAACAACTTTCCAGTAAATCAGTCACAGAGAAGTGATATCTCCAGGTGCCAGCCCCCTGTAGGGCGCTGACCACCATGAGATGCAGATGGGGAAATTGCCTGCTACGCCCTGTTTGATCTAAGAGTTCCCTGAGGACATTTACCTTTGTATAGGACATTTATCTTTGTTAAGGCATTTACAGCCAGCATCTGCTTTCTATAATCTGCTGCTTCCTGTAATCTGCTTGCTTACTGTTCAGAAGACCACCAGGATATGGTCTTAAGCTTTGTAAGCTGCCTCCTCTGGAAACTCGGGGCTGATCTCTAACCCTGCATGGTAGAGAGTCAGTCACTGGCCGGCTAATAAAGGCTCATAATTCTCTCTGATTCAGCTCTGTGGGTCCCTGTTCTCACCTGCTCCATAACAGAAAGAGTGACTGAATGAGTGAATTAACAACAGAGCTAGGATCAGAACCTAGGCGTCCTGCCTTCCAGTTCAGTATTCTTTCCCCTGTACCACTCCAAGTTGTACTTGTCATCATTTTGATTGCTTCTTGCTGTTCACAAGATGCTTGGTGCCATTGAACTCTCAACTGGTTCCATCTCCTAGTGATGAAGGAAATGGTCTCAAGCGGACAAAAAGGAGAAGGAAGAAGACATCTGAATAAATCATGGAGTAAATAATAAATCTCCACAAGTAATGAGAATTACACATTCTATTATTCATTTAATCATCCAATAACATTTAGTGAACATTTATCACGTACCAGGCATTATGCAATTTACCAGGGATAAAAAGACAAATCTACTCAGAAAGACCTGACAGTCTCCAGAGGAGATGAAGAGTCTTAGCATGATGTCTAACACAGTATGATGGACCCGAGAACAAAGTAACATGTGCTGTGGAAACACAAAGCAGAGAGTGAGAGATGCTGCATGGAGTGAGCAAGAATTCAGGGAGATAATCTAGAGAGTAGAACTTTGAGGTCAGTCTTAAAGAGTAAATTCATGTTATTGAAAATTCTTATAGTTTTGGTTTTCACATGAAAAGTAAAATTGTGTTTCTGCTTTATTTTAACTAACAAAAGAAAAATAATTTTAAAATAGTATACAGGATGACTCTGATAGTTGAAAGAACCACTTATTAATAAATGGAGAAGTTTTCATCGGGAAAACTTTTTTTTTTTTTAAAGATAGGATAGTTCTCTATTTCTTGTTACAGAGCCCACCAAAATCATTTGATCTTCCCTGAGGGATTTATAGTGTAGCAATTACCTACATGATAAAAGATCATCTAACCACAGAACTGCTTTCCTGTAACCAGAAGCCATCTCCTTGAAGAAATGAGCTGTCAGGTAAAACCAAGGTTTTGCAGTAGGTAAAAAAATGAAGTTGATCTATATGTGTTGATATGGAGAGATACATTTTAACATGAAAATAAGCAAGGCTCAGAACACTGGATTGTTTTGCTCTTATTGTTATTATGTTAGGATCTGTATAGAAATACCTAAGTGCAAACATAACAATGGTTATCTCTGAGGTGTGGGATTATAAGGCTCTTACACTTTTCAAGTCCTACATGTTGATACTATTTAAATTGTTTACAACAAATGTACGTATAAAAACTTTTTTAGAACATAGGTCTGATTTGTTTTATGCTGCCTAAGAACTTGTACTTGGCTCCACATTCTAGAAACATGTGAAGAGAGAATTTCCTTAAATTATATGATTGGCCAACATTTACAGAAAAAAATAAATGGAGACCCAGAGAGATAATGTGATTTTTCTCATGCTGTGACTTTTACACTTGTGCCATCGGCTCTACAGTGCAGAGAAATAAAATATATAAATATATTGATCTTCAACTTACACATTTGGAAACTTTAGCAACTTGCCTTGTGGGAAATTGTGCAAATTGTTCAGCATAGAAACTAACTGAGTATTTTTTTATGATGTTGATGAGAAGCTAATTGTGTATTTCTTCAATGACAGGCGATTCTTGGTGACAAATGTGATACAAGTAAGGAAGATATGAAAACTTACAGACTAGTTCTTTCCCAGAAAACAAATCAAATAGAAGTCTCTTAAATATTACCTCTAGCTCCTTTTGCATATCTTAGAATGTTTAGTAAATTCTTTGAATACACAGGTCTCTTCCATTCAATAGAAGTGTTTATTGGACACCTATGTGCCCTGGACATTGGGGATATAGCAATAAGTCAATGGGACAAATTCTCTACACTCATGGAGCTTATATCCCAGTGGGAAAAAAAAAACATTAAAAGCAAGAAAATACATAAATAAAAGATATAATTTCAGATAATGATATAATAAAATAATAAAGCAGGCCGTGATAGTGACAAGAGTACTATTTTTGAAAGGTCAGGAAGGCCTTTTTTTAAAGTGTAATTTGAGTAGGGATATGAGAGAGGGGAGAGGGCCCTGCAAGGTTCTGAGGGGAAAGCTTTACAGGACAGCGAGAGTCAGAGCCCTGAAAAGGAATTAAAAAAAACCCTCTTTTCTTGAAAAGGTTAAGGACATTTCAAAGAAAGAGCTCAGGAAGTTTGGTAGGTTAAGGATTCACTCTTGTTGTTATTTAAATGTTTATAAGACCCAGTGCTATAAATTTTTCTCAGTTGCTTACAAATTTGAGAATAAATTTTATTTAGGATCTAAGTCTGCTACAAACATACTATCTTATCTATATGTCACTAAAAATACCTCCCACCTATCACAAAGGCATAGAATCCAATTCATAAGAGTCAAAGCTATTTATTCCATAGAGAAAGGTGATGCTCAATCAGAAGTACCCCTGGACTTAAATCTACACCTGCAACCCCCACCCCAAGCAGTAACAGGCTTCCTAGAATGTGTAACTGGGAGGGACATCAAAGGTACAGAAGATTGTTGCTGCAGAAGACACTTTTAGCATTCTCAACTTTCAGACCCTAATGTTATAGAACTGGTATCTCCACTATACCCCCAGCTCCGGTGGAGATGGAAATGACAATCTCTACTTCACAGTGCGGAGACTGAGGCACAGAGAGGTGGGTGGCTTACCCAGGATCACATAGAAAGCCACCTTCAATTTCTAACTTTCACTCTGCCTGCATCACATTCCAGGCCAGGGACCATGTTGGGTGGAATTCATGCTCCATGTCAGGAAATGGGATTGTTGATTTTTCATTTACACAAAAATGAAAAATAAATACCAGATGTTTGAAAACATGTTGCAACTCATCTTACTGGAACTTAAAAATGCAGTCTAAGAAAATTAAATTAGAAAATCCACATAGCAAAAAAAGATGTTTTGAATGAAATGCCCTTTGTCTTTCTCTCTCTCACATACACACAAACAATATCTCCTTTCTTCTTCAGGGAGCAGCTGTGAAGGAAATTGGGGGAGGGAGATGGACAAAATATTCCATCTTTGTGTTTTATACAGAGCTAAGCTTTTAGGCCAGCCTTCCTGAACTGTAGGGGTGTGGCATGCATAAAATTGAACGTCAATGACCTGATGAAGCTTATAAAATAACTTGGGAGAAGCCAACCACCAAAGACAAGGCTTTTCAAATCGGATGATTTTGCATGTGGAAACTGCCTACATCTTGACTAAAAAAAGGTATGTACTATAGTTTTAATTTTTCATCTATGATAAATAATGCCTAAAAATAGAAATTGTGTTGACTTTCAATTGTATCTTTTCAGCTAAAAATAATAACATGATTGAGGGTTTGTGCCAGTAGCTTCACAGAGTTAGTCTCATTTTTCCTCACACAACCTTTCAAGGTAGATATTGTTAGCACCATTTTTCAGATGAGGAAACTTAGGTTCAGATATTCTAAGCAAAGCTAAAGATAAAACTGCCAACAAATGCCAGAGCTAGAGTACCAACCCAATGTTGACTCACCTCAAAGTGTTCTGCTTTGAATGGGGCACTATGCACCCACATCTATACTATATGAGATGATGAGAGCATTTTCCACACCAATACTATACTAGATGAAATATCAAGGAGTTGTTATCCAACTGTGCATTATAATAAAACTAACTGAAAAGTGAACTGGAATTCATTGTGACTAGAAAATGACTTAATAATATGTTACAAAAATATTTTCTTCAGAAGATACATTTTCTTGTTAGATTCAATAGCTAAATGGGTTTTCAAGACCCCCTTGTGGAAATATATTGTATTTTATCATGTGAAATCTAAAAATCTTGTCATTAATGCTCTGTAGCTCCTTGAGATCAGCGACTAGGTCCCAGCTAACAATTAGGAGTTGAGTTCAGACTCCTAGGCTTCACAGCTCACCAGGAAGTAATCTGGGCAAATAAACTTCATTGAGCACGAAGAGAATGTCAATATAGGACTCTTTCAGACAGGATATTGTGAAGATTTGGTGCATGGCACATGGAAAATACTAAGGCCTGTACTTTTTGGTAGGGAAATTCAGTGAGTGTGAGCAGTGATTCTCAGAGTTGGTACTGGCCCAGGGTAGTTGCTAAGTAACTTTAGTAGAATTAAATTATTTACTATTTTAAATTATTTACTATTCAGTCAAAATAATATTTAAATTGTATTTATTTTTAAAAGTATTTAAACTCTCCCCTTTAGGTCACTCTTCCCATTAGTATGAGAAGATACAAAAATATGTCATATATACCTAGGTTCATAGGTACATGTTAATAATATAATTTAGAATGGAAGGAACACACAAAATTTTGGATGCTATCAACCCTTTTTCTCATAAAACATTTTAACTATAGGAATAAAATTTCTACAATAAAGAGGCATCTTTAAAAGAGATGCAATTAAGAGGAATTAGCCTTGCTCTGAAATCCTCCTACAAAGCTAAAAAAAAAAAAATGTGTTTCAGCCCACAATAGAACATTTTGTAATAAGATAGTTGTCAGAATAAGAACTAACTTTTGGTGTAACTGTCACATGGTGAAATGAGAATCATCGGGTAACCAAGGTAGGTGTTTATTGAAAGCCACCAAAGATGGTGTGCAGAAAAGGCAGAATAGAGAGCTGGATATAGGGCCTGAGTCCCACCTCTCTATCCTTCTAGGCCTCAGCTTCCCCATCTGTACACCGGGGTAGGGGAGGGGTTGGATGAATGACCTTTAAGTTCCTGCACAGTTTGAGGGGCCCTGTAGAGTGTGCATTTTTGAGGTTAGGTACTGAACTTGGCACTTAAGGGAGCAAGGCGGGGCAGTGATTCTGAGAACCTCTTGAAAATGGATGTAAATTTTTGTGGGTTTAGGCTGGATTTCTGCAAATCTATCATCCCTGGAAAGTTTAAAAGACAGGTGTTTTATGTGGTGGTAGAGGCAGGTGGGAAATGGAGCTTCAGAGACTAAGGAAGGTGATCCCACTGCAAACTTGCTAAAGAGGGGCTCAGCTGGGGACTTGACCCCCAGCTGGTAGCTTTTACTCCTTATGCAATTTTTCTTTTGAAACCAAAAAGGAAACCTCCAGAAAAAAAGCTATTGATTATTAAAGGTTATTTGAAGGTTTAGAGACTCATAATAAAGTGGTTATAATTATTCCTGCGATGACACATCCTTTTAAATGCTCAGATCTGAGAACATTTTGCTTGCACTGATTCAGTCCTTCTCATCACGGGGAGAGAAGCAAAGAGCTGGAAATAGCTCTTGTGCAGCTACAGGTAAGGAGTCACAAGGAAAAGAACAGACTGAAAACAAGTCAGTGAAAGAAGCAGGGAGCAACTGAGATGCTCGTACCCTGCCAGCAGCTCTATAGCCTCCTACCCACCCCTCTGCCCCTCCTCAAAGCAGCTTCCACTGCCCAAAGAACCTTTTGAGCCAAAATGCTTGTTGCACAATGAGATGCCAGTTACAGTCCTTCTCTAGTTAATTGCACATCTATGAAAAATATCCCCAACAGAATGTAAAAAAAGTTTAAAAAAAGAAATTTAGGAAATAATTATTTGTTTCTGCTTTTCATAGTAACAATAACTAGCATTAATTGAGCATTTTCTCTAAATGCCCTCTCAATTATCTCATTTAATTCTCTAAAAACTTCATGAGGGGGGTATGATTATTATTCTCACTTAATAGACCAGGAAACTAAAGCATAATTGGACACAGTTACACTTAATATGTGGCAAAGCCAGAATTCAAACCCAGTCAGGGTGACACTGGTGTCCCCAGGGTTCCTGTTAAGGTTTCCAGGTCTACTCCTGGGTTGGTAAACAGCCCAGCAAGATACGGGGCAGCAGGGGGCGCGGGTCAGCAAAGCATTTCTCTTATGAATCACCTAAGACACTAAATGTTGTTCATGGCTTGTTTTCTTTTTTTCTCTCTAATGTTTCACTTGACAGCTTCAATCTCTTCCCCTTTTGCCTGTCTCCCTGCTGCTACATTGTTTCTGTTCATTCAAGTATCTACTGTGCTTGGCACTGAGAGGTTCTGTGGGTGAGTCCAAGGAGAAACAGACACAGTGTCCACCCTTGAAAAATGTCTAATTTGGTGAGCGGGGGAGATTACAAAATAAATCCAACAAACCCCAATACCAGGCAGAACGTGCTCTAATGGAGGTGCAAAGGTCCTGGAGGAAGGCCTCCCAGCAGTGCTGACAATTCAGGTGGCACTAGAGGATGAGGGGTTCAATTGGTTGAGTGGGAGGATTGCCCACAGAGGGACTGGCCAGCCCAGAAATCTTTCTCCAATGATTGATAAGAAAACTCCAGCTGTTTTGTTTCCTCCAATTCCAGGTTCCATCTCCAGCCACCCAGCCACCAAGATGGTGACTGCACTGCTGCTGCTTTCCGTACTGGCTGGCCTCTTCGGTGTGGCAAAGGGACAGGCATTCCATCTTGGGAAGTGCCCGACTCCTCCTGTGCAGGAGAATTTCGATGTGAATAAGGTGTGGTAAAAGGCTAACTTCCCATTTGCTTTATTGTCCCCTGTTAGAATAAACACCTTACAAAGGCTCAGTTTTCTTATTCTGCTTTGATGGACACAGCATGCCCTGGGGTAGGTACTTACCTTATCCGCAGTCCTCTCAAAGGAGACAAGACAAAATTGGCAGGGAGTTTCTAGATGATGATCTCAGGAAGCACAGTGAGCATGGGGGAAAGTGAGACAGAGATGGCAAAAAAGCAATAAAGGGTGCTTTCAGGAGCAGGTTACTCTATGAACAACGGGGTTCAATCCTGCTGGGGATCCTCTGAGGGAATGTGTGGAATGCGCCTCAGATTGTCTTGCAAATAAATGCAAGTAGACTTGGGAGCTCCCATGGCAAACCCATCTGGCAGAGGAGACACAGAGGTAGCCTGCATGGGAATTGTCCACCGTGGCTGAGGTAAACCCAGAGATGAGCTGAGAGGACACAGACAGGGCATCAACAGCAGCTGCTGCAGTAATCTTATCCCCATTCTACAGATGAAGAAGCTGAATGTCTGAAAACTTGTAAGCTGCATAGTCACACAGCTGGTAAATGCAGACCGGTATTCAAAACTAGGCGTCTTGGTAGTACAGGACACCCAAGGATTACCCAAACAGGGCCTAGGAGAGGACAGAACTCCCCAATGGGCTTTCTTGTTACCTGCACTAAAGAGATATCAATATAACCAGCTCCCCCATCTATGACTTTTGTTCCTCAGATTAGGACCAGCCTTACTGGATATCTGTATGGCCAGGGGGATGGAGCAACAGAAAGAGGCAGCTATTGGATTACATGACTTAGAGGTGCCATTGCCACTCCCTGTTCAAGTCACTTCTTAGTAGTGGCAGTGACACTTGTTATAGTAACATCGACCTTGTCATCAGTCACTCACACTTAGATGTGAATGAGTGTTGGGACCTCTTGGGGGCAGGGTTAGGTAGAGGAGTGAGGGAAGAGAGCTAGAAGTATGAGGGGAATGGGGAAGGAACACCTTCAATGGAGAGCTCAAATAGAGGAGGTAGGAAGGGGAGATACAGTACACTGAAGTCTACATTGACTTACTCCATTAATTATTAAGGGATAATCCCTTTATTCAAGTAATTCTGGTGGTCCAGAGGTGGCTTTATAGAAAAAAAAATCTAGGTAATTTGAGGTGCATTTCAGCTTTTTTGGTAAAAATCCCAAGATGCTTTGGAAATTATAGTTGATCTATATTTACAAAAGTCCTTTGAGGAGTAAAGCAAAATGTTGAAAATAAGTTTTATTGAGATATAGTCCATATACTATACAATTTACATGTTTAAAGTAGTTTTCACTTTCAATGATTTTTAGTATATTCAATTATAAAACCATCACCACAACCAATTTTAGAACATTTTCATCATCCCAAAAAGAAACCCTGTACCCATTAAAAGTTATTCCCTATTTCCCCCAACCCTGTCTGCCCCAGGAAGTCAATAATCTACTTTTTGTCTCTATAAATTTGCCTATTCTGGACATTTCATAGAAATGGAATTATACATATGTGGTCTTTTGTGACTCCTTTTACTCAGCATAATGTGTTCAAGATTCATCCATATTGTAGCATGTATCAGAATTTAATTCCTTTTCACTGCTGAATATTTTACTCTAAAAATTATACCATATTTTATTTATCTGTTCATCATTTAGATAGTTTACATTTTTTCACTATTAGGAATAATGCTGCTATGAGCATTCATGTCCAAGGTTTTTTTTTTTTTTGGTTTGCTTGTTTGTGTGTGTGTGTGTGTGTGTTCTTAGTTTTCCTGGGTGTGTGTGTATATATATATATATATATATATATATATATATATATATATACCTAGGACTAGAAATATACCTAGGAATAGAATTACTAGGTCATATGGTAACTTTATGTGTAATCTTTTGATAAGCTGTCAGACTGTTTTCCAAAAGATCTGCACCATTTTATATTCCCACCAGCAATGTATAATTCTTATTTCTCCATTTCTTTGCTCATACTTGTTATTATCATTTTTCTAAATATAACCATTTTTAGTGGATGTACAGTGTATCTCATTGTTGTTTTGGTATGCATTACCCAAATGGCTCAAAATGTTGAGCATCTTTTCATATGCTTATTGGCCATTTGTATGTCTTCTTTGTAGAAATGTCTATTCAAGTCCTTTGCCCATTTTTAAATTAGGTTATCTATCTTTTAACTATTGCTGTATTAGAATTTTTTATATATTTTAGATACAAGTCCTTATCAGATACTGATTTGTAAATATTTTCTTCCATTCCACAGACTGTCTTTTAACTTTATTGATGTCTTCTGTATTTTGAGGCAGAGAAGTTTTTAATATGAATAAAGTCCAATTTATCTATTTTTCCTTTTGTTGCTTGTGCTTTTGATGTCTTATTTTAAAAAACCATTTCCTAATCCAAGGTTATGAAGATTTACTCCTATATTTACTTCTAAACATTTTATAGAAGTAAGACTTTACATTTAAGTCTTTTATCCATTTTAAGTTAGATTTTATATATAGTGTGTTATAGGGGTCTAACTTGTTCTTCTATATGTGGATATTCAGATGTTCCAGAACTATTGTATTCTCTTTGAATGAATAGTCTTGGCATCCTTGTCAAAAATCAATTATTTTTTTTTTTTATTTAAGAGTTTACTTTTGGAATTTCAAGTCTATTCCAGTATCTATATGTTTATCCCTCTACCAGTATTATATAATCTGGATAACTACAGCTTCGTAGTTAAGTTTTTCAAATCAGAACAGGTGAGTCTTCAACTTTGTTCTTCTGGCAATTTTGAGTCCTTTGCATTTCCATATGAATTTTAGGACTAGTTTGTCATTTCTGCAAAGAAGCCAGTTGGGAATTTTAATTGCCATCTTAACAATTTGAAGTCTTCCAATTCATGAATTTAAGATATCCTTTCATTTACTTAGGTCCTCTTTAATTCCTTTCAAAACTGCAGTTTTCAGAGTATAACTTCTACTTTTCTTTGGTTAAATTTATTCTTAATTATTTTATTCTTTGATGTTACTGTAAATGGAATTTTCTTAATGTCACTTGCAGACTGCTCATTGTAAGTATAGAAATATATTTGATTTCTGTATATTGATGTTGTATGCTTTAACCTTGATGAATTCATTTGTTATCTCTAATAGTTTTCATGTGTGTATAGATTCCTTAGGTTTTCTATGTACAAAATCATGTCATCTGCAAATAGAGATAGTTATACTTCATCCTTCCTAAGGTTCTTTTTAAATATTGCATTCTCCTTATGTAGACAGAGAAACTGATATTCAAGACCCTCAGAAAAGCAAGAATCAGATTATCCTCTAGAGTCTCTGGAAAGGAACATAGCCCTGCCAACATCTTGATTTTAGCCCAGTGAGACCTGGGTCAGGCTTCTGACCTACAGAACTATAAGAAAGCAAATTTGTGTTGTTTTAAGCTTGTTATAGCATCAATAGAAAACTAACAATTTTTTCTAAAAAACTGATAATTTTTATATGAAAGATAGCCTAATATATACATTATTAGCACCTGACTTTTTTCATTACATGTATCTTGGAGATAATTGCACATCTCTCTTTTTTAAAAAAAAAATATATATAATATTCTAGTGTATGGACGTGCCATCATTTATTTACCCTGTCCACTGCTAATAATGCTCCCTGAGACTTGTTCCTGTTTTTTATTATTATAAATAGCACTGCAACAAATAACCTTACACATACATCATTTCTTATTACCAGGTGGATACATTCCCAGAAGTGAAGTTGCTGGACCAAAGAGTATATGTATTTTTAGTTTTGCTAGCTATTGCCAAAATGCCCTTCATGAAGGTTGCAAATTGGTGTGGCTTCTATTCAAGGCAAGGTATGGAAGCAGGAGGATGCCTGTCCTCACCCACACAGTTATGCACTTCCTTTAAAGCTTACTCTGTACACTGAAGTTATCAACTGAAGGAATGCCCCCGTGAAAGAATGATACAGGTGTTCCAAGTCCTGATCATTTGCCAAAAGCCTTTGTGACTAACTCCCTACATGGGGTCATGTGAGGAGAATTCAACCAGCTCTGGAGTCTCAGCTCCCTACAGTGAATGTATCTGACTTTGCACACAATTCAGAGATGCCTCCTGGAATCAAAATGTTTGAGATGACACTTTACATCGCCTAGCTTAATTTCTTTCTTTGACAGAGTTTAGAATGTCTCACAGATTCTAGCTGAAGGGGACACTGAGAGCAACCTAAATAAAGAGCACTTTAGAAATAGAATGTGACATTCAACTAATGCCCACACATCCGATTCACTTATTCTCATTTAAATCAATATCTTGCTCAGTTGCACTGGGAACAATGCAGCCCGTTTTGCCTGGTTTCCCAGGAGAGGGCTCTTCTCCGAAAGACAACAATGGAGAAGAGTTTGCAGGTCCCCAGAGAGCCACAGGGTTTTGCTCTGCTTGTTGTCTCTGCAGTACCTTGGAAAATGGTATGAAATTGAGAAGATCCCAGTAAGCTTTGAGAAGGGAAGCTGCATCCAAGCCAACTACTCACTAATGGAAAACGGAAACGTCAAAGTGATAAACCAGGAGCTGAGGTGAGTGGCTCTGATTTCAAAGGCTTTGCACATCCTGGAACTGATCCTGCAGAGAGCTGTCCTGGGGTGACTGGGTGTCCTTACAGTCTACTTCAGGGAGGACATGATCATTTCTGGGCCTAGACTGTCTGCTCATAACAGGTCCTGAGATGAAAGCTTTTGGCAGGCAGGATAGTGGGGACTAGAGGTTGCTCACTCATTTCCATGACCACTTGCTGACCACCTACTGTGTATTGGACACTGTGAGAGGCACTAGGGACTCAGCAGTGATCCAACTGCAAAGTTCCTGCTCTCACTGCAAAATAGAGATTCTGGAAGCAAAGGACACCAGGGACAACCGTTTTAGAAGTCTAAACCAAGAGAGAAGACCTTTCTATATGATATACTGACGGAGAGCATCCAGCTTTGTTTGAAGCTTCCAGCAACTGGTAGCTCATCACCTTCCATGACAGTTTATCTCATCTCCAGACAGCTTTAACTATTAGAAAACTCCTTTTCTTATTAAACAAGAATCAAATACATATGTAATCACATTCTAAGTTATGTGAACAGAATATTCATAGAAGTATACTTTTCTGTGGCTGAGGGTTCTCACAGATTGATATTTGATCCTCAAATTCACTTTTTGAAAATCACAAACTTAAAAAAGCCTCAGAAAAACTCTTACCCACCTTCCATCAACAAAGGTAAGGACAACAATAAAAACAGTAACTAACAGTTAATTAAGCATTTCCTATGTGCAAGGCACTATTCTGTGTGTATATGTGTGTACACACACACACACACACACACACACACACACACACACACACACATGCATATATTTACTCCCATAACAACCCTGAAGTAGTACTATTATTAACCCCATTTTTATGGATGAGGAAACTGAGGTACAGAGAAATAATTTTCCCAAAGGTCACATAGCTTATAAGTGACAAAGCTAAGATTCCAATCCAAGGAAAAGTGAAATGGGGAAGCAAACTGAAGACAGATGAAAGGAAGGCTGAGCAAAGGGTTGTCCTTCCTGTTCCCTGAAGGATCTGAGAATTATGTTCAACTCCAAAAAGACAAGTACAAGCCAGCCTGGAAGTTACTTAGGCTCAGAAGGGCTTTCTGAGACCATCTTATTATCTGCTAAGCTTCCTGTGAGCAAAACACAGTGGGCTGACTTCCTGACTTTGCATAAACCTAAGAAACAAAGTAAGGCTATTGAGGGCCTCTTAAAAAAAAATAATAATAATAATCAGCTTTTTCAGAGCCCAGGAATTGAGATGCAGACACCCAGAAAATCTTACATTTATTTTGTAGGCCCAAAATGGCAATGACTTCATTTCAAATATTTTATTTCATTCTAAGTTCAAAAGTCAATGACACAGACCCCAAAACCTATGTGATCCCTGCTACCTCTCTTCTGGAGTTGGCCGGGATCCTGACCATTAGGTCACTTTGCTCTTAGGGCCACACCTGGTTAAGGTACAAGGACACATGGATGAAGATTTGCTAGTTTATTAAAATGGTCTTGTTTATCCTTCTAGGAAGATTGCAGAGTGAGTGGAGGGCACAACAGAGAGTCTGAGCAGAACACACTTAGCCAGTGTCAAAGAATTTGAGGACAAAGTAGCTGGTACAGGGTTGGGAGATGAAGGGCTCAGGCTTTGGAGTTTAGCTGCTGAGTTTCAAAACCTGGTTCTGCCACTTACTGACAACATATCTTAGGTTAATTGTACTAATCCTTTCAGCCTCCCTTTTCTCCTCAGTAAAATGGCAATAAGTATAGCACCTCCCCAAGAAAGCTCTGTGAGCATTAGTGAGGCAACACATGTAACCATTTGGTGTATAGTGACCATTTCATAGATAATCACTGTTACTGTTAATTTGCTTCTACCCTTGAATATACTCATACATCTTCTCATGAACAAGTTGTGAGTTAATGATCAGAGGCTAGTGTTTTAAAGGCTGTTCTGGAGTACAACCCAAATGATATTAAAAAGGGGGAATGCCTGCTAGGAAGGGACTGGTTTGTTGCTAAGCAACTGCATGCAGATAGAAACGGGGCCATCTTCCCAGTCTGGCTGACTTCCAGGTGAGAGAGCAGGGCACAGTCTCTGGCCCTACTTGATGATAAACAGACAATGCATGCAGACCATCAGAGTACATTTACCATCCTTGCTTACCTGATGCTTATTGTCTGGTTTCTAGGACATCCATCACCACTAACCATAGACTACTGACTTTCTGACATATACTATTGCTCTAGTTTTAGTTTGTCTGCCCCCTTGAGGACTAGTGAACAAGCAGATCCTCTCCTGACTTCCTAAAGAGAGTGCTCTAATGTCTGAGCCACTTCCTGCATGGCCTCTATCCCCAGGCCATTCCTCTCTCTCCTGGGTCCATGGAGAGTTTATCCAGAAATGGGGCCAGTTCTCTTCAGAAGAGTGGAAATATTTCATTCACCTAAGACCATCGCTTTTAAGACACCACTATTTTACATATCACTAAAAAAGAAATGACATAAATGTTAAGTGGCATTCATTGTATGATGCACATTTCTTCACATTTAATGTCTCTGAATACACCTGAGAATCACAAAATAAGTTAAATGTTTGATCACTGCTTACTTTTACCTGAATTATGTTGAAATCTCCTATACTCAATCAGAAGCTTGCAGAAATGAAAGGGGTCTCAGAGTTCAGGGTGGCAAACCCTTTTATGAGACAGATGATGTCACATGAGATCACTGAGACCCCAAAAGGGGAAAAAGCTTGCAGATCTCCAGACTCCATGTTTTGTAGTATTTTCAGTAATCAGGTCAGTCTTTGTTTTTTCCTTTGGCCTCTTCTCATTTTTAAATAAGTGATTCACTTTAAAGAAGTGAATTCTCAGGGTTATTTCAATTGTTTCTTCCTTCTCTTTTACTTCCTCTCTCTCCAGAGCCTGGGAGCAGGGAATGGTTTTGCAGGCTATTGCAAACAGTCTTAAGTGCAAGACCTAACATATTACCCAATTGCAATTCCTGCTTCTCACCCCCCAAAGTCATCGTCCTCAGCTTGATCTCAGAGACAGTCACAAAAAAAGGGGAAGGAGTGGCACGAGAGTCTAGCTTGTCTTCCAGAGCCTCTCTAACCAGAAATCACAATATCAGCCACCATGGTTCTCAGTGCCGCAAATCTTGCCATTTATTGATTTTTAGATTTCAATGAGTTTAGTTAGTTAGTTAGTTTGTTTGTTTGTTTTAACTCACTGCAGATCCGATGGAACCGTGAATCAAATTGAAGGTGAAGCCTCCCCAGCCAACCTCACAGAGCCTGCCAAGCTGGGAGTGAAGTTTTTCTGGTGTAAGTATCCACTTTCAAAAGGTTTCAGGACAGGAGATAGGCAAACTAAAGACTAGAGGCCTGGGTTGGAGTACTTATGTTACATCAGAGAGTCATCTATAATGATTTAATGCATAGTTATTTGTTGAGCACCTACCACATGCCAGGCACTGGCATAGGTGCTGGAGATGCCATGATGAGGAAGAAAGAGCTGGCTCTTGTCCCTGAGGAGGTTGCATCCCAGTGAGGATACTGACAAGCACCCAGGCAATTTACTCTAAAACTACAGTGAACATTTCAATAGAGGAAGCACAGATTGGAGCACACAGTGCTTGAGCAGTAGATCCAATCTAGTCTTGTTTTCCAGAGGAAACTGAGGCCTGCAAAATTAGTAGGTATTAGCAGGACAACTAACATGTACAAAACCTTGGAGGCAAGAGACGGCAAGAACAAAGGTAAGTTTGAGTCTTTGCCCTGTCTGCCACTTTTCAGCCACATTGTTGGGGTCCTTGAGAGATTTAATCACATGCATTTGCCCTCTGAGTTCTGGGCTAAGTGAGGAATGGACACAGGCAACAGAGAAAGCACCATATGTTAGTTTTACTGGTGATAGACACACTGGAGAATTCAGCTCAAAACTGTGAGGCTTTCTAATGGCAAAAGTGCTTGGGAGCATCTCTCCCCATCTGTGGGGCAGATATTAAAATCACCAGCTGCAAGAGGAATCACTACCCTTCTCCTCCATTTCTCCTCTGATCTAGGGCCCAGATGAGGCAAAGAGGAAGTTCTTATTTTATGGACCAAGATAGGAATGCTGGGAGGAGAAAACAGTTCCTCCTACATATATGACTGCGGGTAAACTAACTTCACATCTATACCCAGTGTTGTGAAGATAAAATAGATACATGCTTTGTGAGCTGTAAAGGAATTTGTACAAGTCAGTTTCTTTTGTTATTTCTACAAATAAGAAAGTAGAAGGGCAGAAAAACTGGGTCACTGGACTAATTAGAGGCAGAGGTGGGACTATAAAACCTAGTCTCCAAACTCTCAAGTGAGGGATGGGGATGGCAGTGAAGGTCAAATATTTTGTGTACTATCTTCTTAGGAAGCTTGTGACAGGAGTTAAAGGACCAGCCAGAGCAGTTGGCTAGGGAAACAGAGGAGGAAGAGATTTATTGTGGTTGAAGGGATCAGATATTTGCATTGGGTTTTACAAGTGTGTGGGAGGTTATGGGAAAGGATGTTCCAAGTGGAGCAAATGGGGTGAGAAAAGGCATGGAGAAAAACCCTAGAACATAGGAGTGTCCACGGAGCAGGAAACAAGACTGGGAAGGGCCTCCGATGCTGTGTTAGAGAGTTTAAAGGTCTTTCCCTAAGCAGAGACTGTTAAAGTTTTCTGATAAAGACATGGAAGTTTTCTTTACTAAGAGGAAATATCTGGGAAAATTTATGCTTGAGTGCTAGACCCTGTGGGAGGAAGACAGAATGTGTCTGCCTGAGTGTGCAAGTGGGACACAATGCTGCTGCTGCTGCTGCTGTTGTTGCTGCCAGAGGAGGTAGAAGAATGTGTTTTTCCCTGATTACTCAGGGCTGAAGAACTCAGTCCTGCAAAAAACACACAAAGCAGATGAAGTTCAACAGTAGCAGGTATTTGATGAATATACGCTCTCATGAGTGAGCCAAACAGGTGGCACCAACAGTGCTAGAAAAGTAAGTCAGAACAATACTCAGTCTAGGCCCTGCAGCCTTGTCCAGGCTTTCGTCCAGATGTCCTCCGGGCATTCTTCTGTTTTTATATTTATGAACAGGTGGGAAGTGAGAGGTAGGAGGTACCTTGCTGGGTGGTCATCTGGATCAGTCCTCTTGTGTGGTCCTGAAACCCAGCTCGGTCCTTGACCCCCAGCCAAACTCGAACCACTCACACACTGCCTTCTTTGTCCAGCTGCTTCACATGGTCACTCACAAGCACTGAGCTCTGGTTTGACTTCGCAAACTGTGAGGTTATTTTTGAGTAGAGTGGGATGCTTAAAACTCAGGAAAGCAAATCACCCAGGACTGCATATGTGTCCAAGCCTTTTATTCTTATGGGGTCGGCATGCAGCTTTCTTCCATGTGGGTCTGTCTTTCACTTAACCTTAACAAGCTGTGCTATTTTTCCTTGGCTTGGGGCTTGGCTGTGGAGGTCAAATTCACAGAGGAAGTTTCTGGATTCAGGTAGAGAGGGTAAATTCCCTCTCTCTCCTCTTAAGGACCTCTTTAATTTTGGGCTTTCAATGTTATGCAGATATCAGCCAATGGATCTCCATAGGCCCTTTGTAAGGAAGAGTTTACAACCTGTTACTGCTTGATTACCATATTCTTAGGAATGGAAGGATTTTGAAGGGAACGCAGAAAGAAAAACAGACCAAAGCTAGCCAGCCACTGCCTCCTTTCTTGATCAAATTCTAGAAGAAGCTGGGTTGTACGGACTGAGAAAGCATTAGTCCCCTGACCTCACATTTTTGACTGCACTTAGCTAAATGGTGCTTCCATATGCACTAGTGCTAAATGCAGCCTGTCAGTCTAGAAGCTCCAGCCAAACCCCCTAGTTATTATGGGCTTTCAGAGACCAACCCGATACCAGATCTTCACAGGGAGGATCTGGAATGTTAGCTCTGAACTCTGGCTGCACGTTAGAATCATCGGGGAGCTTTTAAAAGTACCAACCACCTCCATATCAGAATCCAGGGAGGGGCAAGTCGGGGCTAGTATTTTTCAAAGCCCACATACGGTTCCCGCATAAAGCCAGCCCCAGAGCCTGGCTTCCGGGTACTGGAGATGACGGTTTCTCTTGCTCTCATCCCTCCTAATACTGCCCTCCTCTGATTCTTAGTGATGCCTTCAGCTCCATACTGGGTCCTGGCGACCGACTACGAGAACTACGCCCTTGTGTACTCCTGTACCACAATCGTCTGGCTGTTTCACGTAGATCACGTTTGGATCCTGGGAAGAAACCCTTATCTTCCTCCAGAAACAGTGACTTATTTAAAAGATATCCTGACCTCTAATAACATTGACATTGAGAAAATGACTGTCACAGATCAGGCAAACTGCCCCGAGTTTCTGTAACGAGTTTCTAAAGGGAGGCTGCATTCACCCCATGTTCTTTCTTTTGCTTTGCTTCCCCCACCCGGCCAACTCCTCATAAAGACAAACCAACACACCGTGGCAAATCATTGCAAAAACCAGAAGGGAAATTTGGCAGCAGAAGCCAGTGAAAAGGAACTTAAGGAAAGTTGGCTCAAAAACTTAGCCATTCACTATCTTGTTACCTTGTGAGCTTAATAATAAACTTGTTGCTGACCTGCTGTGATCATGGTAAATTCTGAAGTGGATCAATTATTGTGGGTTTTTCTTTATAACCTTATATTTGGAAATCATTAAATGGTTATGTTAAAAAATAAAATCTAAGCACTGAACAGTTATAAGTTTAAAAGTAACAACCTTGTTTCTGGAAGGGGAAAGTTGATGACCGGTATATTCTGAATAAGCTAAATCCAGGTGGCCCTTTCTGCAGTAGGCATTCCTTTAGGGGGAATCATTTAGGGATTTAGAGTCTCTGACAGGTAGTTTCCTTGAAGCATTTCTCATCATGAGGTCTTCAGAGTCAAGCTGAAGAATGGGACCATCTTGGGGTCTGTGCAAGGAAGTAAAGAATCGACCAGGGAGAAGTAATGGGGATTTTTCAAAGAAAATCATTTAAAAAAATATTTTATTCAACTGATATTTATGGAGGCCCAACTGCATTCTAGGCATTGAAAAATACAGAATCTCTGTCCTCCCATAGAATTTCAAAGACTAGTGAGAGACACTGACAAGTAAAGATGAAATAATTGAAGCTGAAAAATGAATGCAAAGGTAGAGAGATGCAGAGCGAGGCAGCCGTGGGTGCTCCAAGAAAATCTCAACTCCTATAACATACAGGCACCCACAGGTTGTACACTGACACCTCCAGATGTTCCAGCTTCAGGGCATCAGGATCCACCTTGAGTATTTATTTGTTACACTGTGACTTTCAAAATGAAAGAGACCCTAGAATAATTCACCCTGCAATTTCATTTAGCTCACATAACACTTATAATCTACTGATGTTTCGGGAAATGAATAGGAAATTAAGCCATTTGATAAGATTTTTGCTTTTTCAACATGAATATAAAATAATTTCCTTGAGCACTTGAGACTCTGCTTTATATTAAAGGTTACAAAAATTCCAAGGATCTTAATATGTACAATTTTCATTTTACTAAGTAAATATGACCTCAAAATGTAACTTTCAGTTCGAAATTCCTAAAGGCTGAATACCACTGGGCAAAAAGGCAGTATGGAGAAAGGAGGTATTGAAATGTGTTTTATCACCCTTCCCACCCACCAGGAGGCACTTGGCTTCTCTTCTAAAATACAGTTCTTCCCAAGAATGATAAGCTGCCTATCTATTTCTTATCATATGGTACAAAACAAGTTGTGATTGTATTCCTCTTAACAGCCGTTAAGCAATGAAAGTGACTACATTTTGCACCTTTTCCACTGCCTTGCCCAATACATAGGCTTAAATTTTTTATGTGAATAAATTACTAAATGGGTAGATAGGTGGTGGATGGGCTTTAAGTTTCTGATAAAAGAAAAGGAAACTATGAAGCAGGTAACAGGGGTGACTGACCCTGAGAAAACCTTTGGGAAATCCAGGTGGCAGCACGGGAACAGCAAATATCCAGAAGAAACATGAGGAAAAACAACAAAAAATCCAGAAGGGAGAGGAAGAGAAGGCAAGTGGGAAGTAAACAGCAAAATAAAGACAATAGTATGTAATAAACCTCCCTGTACCCATCATCAGCTCCAGCAATCATTAACAGTTCACCAACCTTGCTTCAGCTATCACCCACCACCCCCAATCTTTTTCTTAAAGTATTTGCAAGCAAATCCCAAATATCGCATTCTATTATTTTGCCCATAACTACCTACATATAAATCACTGGCAAATATAGACATTTTTAAAACAAACAAACAAAAAAGTAAGGTTATGTTTTATATCCTAAAGGTACTCAGAGAATGCAATTGATATGTAATTTAAATATCATTTTATATTATCCAGATGAAGGGGAAAATGTATGAACAAAAATGTTCATCATAGTTTTACTGGTAGCCCCCAAACTGAAAGGAGCTAAATTAAAACAGTGGAGGGATGGGATCATAAGTTATGTAACAGCTAGTTGATGTGATGTTGGGCATTCATTAAAATTCAGAGTTATGAAGACTACACAACCTCATGGGAGCTGGTGCCTACCCACCCACACTCACAGTGCTGGAGGGAGGGAGGGAAGGAGGATTGTTCCTGCATATGGCCTTGCTGTCTGCAGAGTTAGAATCAGAAGCACCAGTTCCCTAGACACACCTGACAGGATCAAGGTATGTCCACCTGAGCGAGGGACATCCATCTGAGCTAGGGACAACCAATCCACAGTCTGAACAGAAACCTCTGATTTTTGTGGTCTAACTGGATGGGAAAGATATATTAGGATGATCAAATCAGGATATGACTTTAAGAGACCTAGGGGGAGGATGATTGAAAACTCTAAAATTATAAAGTCACATAGTTTGGGAGGGCTATTATTAGCAAGGCACAACTGAAGTTATGAGAGTAGAGCACAGAAATTGCAAAGATAAGCAGAGACCCCACTGAAGGCTGCTAACAGAGCAGCTTCAGTAGCTGCTGGCTTTCCATGTCCTGGCTCCAATTCCTGTAGAATTTTGCTGTCTTAGGTTCCTGTCCTTGGATTTCTGTAAAATTGGGCACATACACACACAACTTTTTTCTAAAACATTCATATTTTACTAAACGAATAGCCCTAAGACAAAAGTGTTCACAATATAATGTTCAGTTTAAAAAATTAAAATGCATCATTTTAACTATGTGTATTTAAAGTTACATAAAATGGCGGCATAAAATCAAGAACTGAAAGTGAACAGAAAAAATGAAAACAATTAATGTGTTAGAATGGCAGAATTATAAGGTGAGTTTTTTTTTCTATTTTCAGTTTTGCTATTAGTGTTTGTTGTGTAGGCCCTAAAACTGGAATTATAAAGTCACATAGTTTGGGGTAGCTGTTATGTCCTAAAACATCCTTCTAGTTCAATCTGATTCTCTGCCAAGTCCAGTGTCAAGTCCCAAAGGAATAAGCCTCTTCGTCCAACTATTATCTCAGACTTCAAGACCTTCTTGAACTATTCTCCCATCCCATCACACTCTCAATACATCTGAGATAATGGCTTGATTTATAAATGTAGGACATGTTATTAAAGCAATGTACAAGGTCCTCTGTATACTTCTGGGAGACGTGAAGCAAGATATCAAGTAATTTAGGAAGCTTTTACTTTCACAGTTGTCTAAACTGTATTATTTTATAAAAGATTTCCAAAAAAGATCACTTATCTTGATAATTATGAGAAACTATCAAAATTTTTAATATTTGTTAAATATGGTCAACTTTTATGCCAAAATCAAATTGGACTAAATGCCAAAAATGAAATTCAAATGAGCTCATCAAGAGTTATCTAATATTCTCCAGCAGAATGGGGTAATCTGAACCATTGGTAATGTTAAGAGGTGGCATGGTGGAAAGTGCACTGGGAAGGAATCCAGTGCTAGTCCCAGTCGCAGACTGCCTAGTCACTTACTCCAGCTCACTTCTCCTGCATGTCATCATGGAAAGAGCCAAACTAGTTAAAGTATCTCTAAAAACTCTTCCAGGTCAAACATTTATAGGTCTGTACTTTTGTACATAATTAATAAAGTATATTTTTTGCTAAGAAGGGGGATGTACTTGTACCCTTACAGGGAAAGTAAGCCATAAACTTAAAAGACCAACTCTTTGCATTGTTTTGTTCCTTCTTCTAATCCTTATGAAGGTGCACACACACACACACACACACACACACACACACACACTTTGTTGTTTAATCAATATCTATGTCTTTTCTCATACTATACATTATTTAGATGTATACATTCTTCTACAGGAACACACACATTTTACTCATATAACATGCTATATTCTATAAATGCATTTGAAGTAGTATATTTAACTCTCCTGAACTTTCCTAGACTGATAACTATAATTAAAATATAAAAATACTAACCTTAAGCAAAATCTTCAGTATCTTTAATGATGTAGAGACCCAGGAGAGCAGTAGCTCACTGTATTATAAAATAAGCATGATTAGAAGGAAACATGAGACAAGTGCTTTCAGAGGCTAAATCTCGATACACATGGTCAAATATGCAAAACTTTATTCCAAATTTCTTAACCTAAGGATGCTGAAACCCTAATGTTGCCTCCGGATATCTGCAGAAGGATAGATGCTTGGCTTCTGCTCAGATACTTCTGATACCCCTGATTGACATGTGCTCTCCTGCCTGACATCTCATCTCTCTCAGTGGTCCTCCCAGCCCAGTTTTCCTGCCTCTTCTCTCTCTCTTTTTCTTCTCAGGCACCAGTCTACTGATTCTCAACCAAGGCATGCCACAATTGCTTGGGAGTTATATATCAGTTTCTTGGGAAGACATCCCAGAATGCCAAAGATCGCAAAAAATTCTCCCGAGCAATTGAGATTTGCTCTCATGCCTTAACTGAGAACCAATGCTTTGTCAAACAGAACTGACAACCTACCACTCCTTGTGTCTCCCATCTCTACACCCTGTTACACATCATTCTTCTTCTCCGGCTGTCAAAATCCAACCCACCAAGTGTACATCAATATTTCTGCAGAGCAATTTGACAAAATCTGGCAGAGATGAGGATGACACAATGTTTGACCCAGTAATTCTATTTTCTGATAAATATCCTAGAAACACTCTTGTACATGAGCACAAGGAGAAATATGCAAAAAAATATTAATTGTGCTATTGTTTGAAAGACTGAGAAACCAGAAACAACCTGAATGTTCAACAAGAGAACTGATTTTAAAATTGTGGTACACAGGCACACACTGGAATACTATGCAACAGTGAAAATGAACTAGAGCTACATGTATCAACATATATAATTTATAATATATGTATTTATGTATAAAATATACAGAAATTACATTAATTTCCTGTGGATACTGATAATTACCACAAACTTGGTGACCTAAAACAACAGAAATTTATTCTCTCCTGGTTCTGAAAACCAGAAGTCCAAAATTAATATCACTGGGCTAGAATGAAGGTGTGGGCAGGGCAGTGTTCCCTCTGCAGGCCATAGGGGTGAATCTGTTTCTTACCTCTTTCAGCTTCTGGTGGCTCCCAGCATTCCTTGGGTTATGGCCACATCACTCCAATCATCTAAACTTTTTCTGCTCTGTCGTCACAAGACCTCGTGTGTGTGCCTGTGTATGTATGTGAGTGGGTGTACACATGTGTGTTAAATCTCCTATTGCTTTTCTCTTAGAAGGACACTTGTGATGGCTTTTAAGGCTTATCTAGATAATTCAGGATAATCTCTCCACCTCAAGACCCTCAACTTAATCACATCTACAAAAACCCTTTTTCCAAATTTAACATTAACAGGTTTCAAGGATTAAGACCTGGTATCTTTAGGAAGGAAGGCATTTTTCAGCCTACCACAGTAATGCTTTCTCTCTTTAGCTGAATGATGGGAGATAGCAGACATAGACTCATGACCCTCTAACTTGAGTTACAGTTATATGTGCATATGTCTCAAGACAGACCATATCATGAACTTTTCATGGCAAGAGAGGTCTCCAGGAGGTTCAGAGCAGTATAATGGGAGTAACTCAGTGAGAAGGTTAGAAAACTAGTAGTAAAGCTTTAAGAGTAGGGTGTATGAATTTGACATTTCAGAGGTGGGGCAATTTTGGATAAGGTGAGATCCAGAGAATGATACCTATAACCTGACTCTTGTCATTTCTAGAATTGTGAGTTTCTTTTAAGATGTTAATTATAGTGTTTAAAAAGTGGAGCTTCCTCCAAAAATTAATGAAACCTGAAGACTAAAATTCAAACAAACCTTTCAAAACTGAATGGATCAGAGGCTAACTTCTAGCAACAGAATCCAAGCACTGAAGACAGGTCAGGGGAAACAAATTCCAGTCATATTACACAGGTAGCCACAAGCTCCACCTGCTTTTAACCCAAGCCTTCTCTCTGAACCCCTCCCAGGTCAGAAGAGCTGCCAGTGCTCTGTGAGTCAGCTTGGACCCCAGGAGGTGACAAACAGGTTCAGGAGCTCCCTGGCTGGAATGGGCTGGAGGAAGCAGGTGGCCACTCCTTTTTCAGTGAGATTCAGCTATGGTTAAGCACATATTCATTCTTTGCCTACAGCTTAGTCCAAGTAGGCACCACAAAGTCAGAGGACTCTCTGCCTAAATAAGGGTGTGGTTGGAATGGCCAGGACCAACCCTACTGGAGGATCATGTGGAAATCTACAAAACTGAGGCTAACATCTGTGGCATTCTGTTGAATGACGTTCAGTCATCAAAGTATACTGTGCATGAGAAACAATCTAGATGGGTGATTCTTGTACCTATGGATTGCTAATATGAATAACCTCTCTACCTTGGCAGGCTTAGAAACTAAGGTTGTTGACAGCTCAAATGACATCTCTATAGGCATCAACCTAAAAGTGATTGCCCCAGTTACCATCCATCTCATCACCTTTTTTATTTCTTTTTTTACTAATTTTTATACTCTGCAATTATCTTGTTTACTTATTTACTTATGTATTTATTGTCTATCTCTCCAATTAGAATTTAGGCTCTAAGAAGACTAGCACCCTTATTTTTGTACACTTTTATATCCTCAGAGCTTAGGATAATGCCATATTTGACACTCAATAAATTTTACCAAATAAATGAATGAACAAAAGAATGAATGAGTACAGAGGCTGAATAAATGCCCCAGGAATCAGAAAGAATCAGTCACAAAAATGAAAACAAAACCCAAATAAATAAAAATATTCTATATTCATGCATTTCAACATATTCAGCTAAAATTTCTTCCCAATGTGCTATCTCCTCTATGTTCTCACATTTATCACTGAAATATCATTTTCTTCATATGTACATTCATTTTCCAACTGGAGAAATTGAAGCCCAGCAGAGCGACTTGAACAAAACTGTAACTAGTCATAACAAATGTGGGACCCTAGTTTCTATCAGAGAAATAATTTACTCATAGAATGATTTGGGGGCTTTATCTCATTTTGTTCCTTTTCTTCACAAATAAAACAATAAAATAACTCATATGAGAAAAGTGTTTTTGTCTCCATGAAACTAAAAACTAGGGTATAAAGTCAATGTTATATTTGGCAAGTCAATAATCACTGCATAAGGGGTTTGTTTCAAGGAATAATTATTAAGGAGGCAACTTTTGCTAAGCTTGAGGATACTCTATGTTATTAGATATGAAAGAAAAGATGTCCTGTTCCCTAGGGCTACCAAGTACACAAGATGGTCAACGTTAAAGTCTTGGACTCAGACTCTGGTTATTTTTAACATTAAGGATATTATTTTATATGGTTAAGGTATAACTCCATCAGGAAGCAGGGGACTGACTGACTTCATGAGACCTTCTCAGCATCTAGGGCCCCCTGGACGGGACAGTATAGGACGCATGAAGAAGAGGAGTTTCTAATACTTCCCCTCCTCCCAAGAGACTATGCTGCTTCCTTGTCATTTGAGGTGTAAATGCTGATTATATTTACTTAATACTTTGATTTAGAAACTTTTTCTATGTCAAGTTTTCATTTTTTCTTTGTATGTTCTAGGAAGTATACCCCAGCTCATTCATTCATCTCTTCTTCATCTTCTTTGAAAGTGTCACTGGTTGTGAAAGATGTTTTAGATTATAATAGAGGAGTATCTCTGTCTGTCACTGGAAACAGAAATAATTTTTTACACTTCAAACAATAAAAACCCCAAGGTGCTATACCTTCTCATAAGTAAGTTCACTGCCCGCCAACAGCAAAAGAATTATTCACAGTAAGTGGAGACTCTATGAAGATGAGCGATTTATTAAAGAATAGCTTATTTTAGAGACTCTGTCTTAGCTCTCAAATAAACCTCATCATTAACTGATATTTATTAATTATGTCTAGTGTTGTAGTAACCACTTCCATCACCTTCTTAAAGGCATCTTTAGTTGTCACAAAGAACAATTAAATGGATGGCTTCCAAAGAGACCATTTTCAATACAGAATGATGGTATCTTAAATTTTAAACACAAAACTGAAAAAAAATTAACAAAGCAAAGCAGTTTGAAATGAAGAATATTATTATTTCAGGGTAATAAAAGGAAATCATTCAGTTAGAGTACTTTCTAGAAACAGAATCCATAGGACATCCCAGAAAACATTACATTAAGTCACTGAATTTGATAGTCAAGAAATAGTAAGGTAGTTTTCTGCCTAAGGGACAAAAATTGGTAATCTATGCAATGTCTTTAGTTATCTTCTCTGAGGACTGGTTTGACACATTATTTGAATTATGGCCAAGAATGCCAACAGCTCACATATTAACTTTGGCAAGAAGGCAGTTATTCTTGTTCTTGGAATTACTGCCTCCAAAGACAGATTCGATGTGTCAGCTCGAAATTATCTCCTTGACTCTTAGCTGTTGGTTGGCCAACCTGTCTCCCTCACTAGATGGTGAGGGCCTAAAGGGCAGAACCCGGTCTTATTCATTTATGTAGCCCCCACTTCTAGTACAGAGGAGTGAAATTAACACATGATTGGTTGTGTAGCCTGACTCAAAAGTCAATCCCCTTTTGAGTACTTTTAAAAAACAAAAAACAAAAACAAAAACACCTGTTCTATTATTTGTTCCTAGCTTTTTGGCATTTTAAAGACTTTAAAAAATATTTTAATCAAATTTCCTCAGACTTTATATTTCAAATTAGTTCATGACAGATTTGCATTATATGAATAGTATTATTAGTTCTCTGTGGCTGTTCTTTTTTTTTATTTTCTATTAATCAAGATCTCAATATCATTAAATAGTATACTAGATTCTAAAATGCCAACTTAAATACTATAGATTATAAACACTAATTTGTACCAAACATTGTGGGTGACTAAAAACAAGTTATCACAAACATTTACAATTAGAATCCACCCACAGACAGTAGTCTTCAGTGTATCTATATAATCTCAGCATCTTATCTGCAGCATTGCTTCTACTGCTTACTAATTTCTTCTTCCCCACTTTGTTCAGTCTTTGCTGCTCAGCCTCCATCATGAATAACTACAAATACTACCTCTTTGAAGGGAGGCGCCTTAGAACCCACCTTTAATGTCTGTGGAAATCCAGCAATTCCATAAAAAAATAAATAAATAAAAACACCAAAAATTGGGCAATAAAATTACAGGTCACCCCCCCCCCCCACACACACACACACACACATGCCAAAAAGGACATATTTCTGGTACACCGTTTTTAGGAGAACTGACCAGGAGCCTGCTCCAATTGCTCAAAGTCTAGAGAAAAGATAAACAAGAAAATCAACCATTAAAATGTAGGATTCAGAGACCACATAGGTTTGGAAAGCTGTGATCAAGGTTTGAGTGGGACATTATGGGACCCCAGAGGAGAATCACCTGAACCTGACCTGAAATGGTTAGAGAGGGTCTCACTCAGGAGGAAGTCCTGAGCCACATTTGGAAGAACAAGCTTGAGTTAGCCAGAAATAGAAGGGCAAGGAGACAGCACACCAGGCAAAAGACTGTCACACAAGAGAACTCAGAATTAAGTAGCATCTAGGATCTAGGGTCTGTGGACACGCCATGGAATATGAAGCTAGATAAGTGGCCAAGGCTCAGATCACTGACAGCTTTGTATCATGACAAGGAGTTTAGATTTCAACCTAAAAATGAAGGGGAGTGATTGAAGGATTTAAATCTAGGAAGAATTTAATCTGCAATTAAAAATCAAAATCAGAATACCGACTTATTAATTAACTGTGAAAAACTTCCCTAAAGAGCGGATCAGAGGCTGGAATCCTCTGGGAAGCAAATGCTCTGCCTTCAGATAGGCTACAGGGGATTCCAGGATCTAATGAGGAAGGGGTTGGTGAGGCTCAGGAAGCAGGTTAAGGCAATCTCATTATTTATACAACAGGGATTCTCCTTACCACCTGCCCTGAAACCTTTTCCTCTGGGAAGGGCACTGTCCTGATAATATTGAACAATGGTTCTGGCAACAGAGGAGGGTGGAAAGGAGATGGGTGAGCTTAAAAGTGAAAGGACCAGTGAGATAGCTACTAATGTGTGAGATCATGAGGGCCTGAACTTATCCTGCAAAGGATAAGGCAGATTTAAGAGATTTGTAAGAGGCAGAATCAGGTAGACTTAGGAACTAACTAGATGTAGAAAGTGATGGGAAAGCTACAAGCCAAAAAAGGGGAGTAAAGGAGTGAAGGCATGTATGTTTAGGAAGCTGATTAGATTCATGACTTGGCTCCTGCTACATTTTAAGATCATCTCTTGCCACTACTGAGCATAGATTCATTACTACTTGCACTTTCCCAAAGATGCCATCCGCTCAGGCTTCAGTCAATTTGTACACATCACTCCAGATGACATGACCCTTCTCCCTCCACTGGTCTCCCTGGATGACTCCAACTTACCAGCTCACCAATTCTGTCCAGCCAGCCTTTTTTGGCCATTCCCTTGCTTTTCTTCCTACCCAACTGTTATAGGTTGAATTGTGTCCCCCACCCCAAAGATATGTTGAAGTTCTAACCCTTGGTCAGGCCCCAGAGCCTGGAAAGATTGAAAATAGTCTTTGTATATATAGCCAAGTTAAGATGAAGTCATTAGGGTAGATCCTAACCAAATATGGTTTGTGTCCTTATAAGAAGAAAATGTCATGTGAAGATAGAAACATACAAGGAGAATACCATGTGACAATGGAAGCAGAGTTTAGAGTGATACAGATGCAAGCCAAATAATGTCAAAGAATGACAGCTCCCACCAGCAGCTAGGAAGGAAGGGTTCTACCCAGAGTCTTAGAAGGCGTATGACCCTGCTGACACCTCGATTTCAGACTTCTAGCCCCAGAACTGTGAAAGAATAAATTTCTGTCATTGTAAGCTATTCAGTTGGTAGTACTTTGTTATAGCAGCCACAGGAAACTAATACACCAACCATTTCTCTGCTTCTATGTTTCCATGTTTATAAATACTGTATGTGCATTGGACATTTACCTTCTAGTCTGGTAATTTCTTTGTTAAACTATGAGCTTATCTTTAAGGACAAGAATAATATCTTACATATCTTTGTACATACAGCATACTGGTTGGCACAATGAACTCTTAAAAATGTTTCTCAAATGAGAAAAACCTGAGCCAAAGTTCTTGATAAAATATAGAGATTGACCGGAGTTTATGAGATGGCAACCACTGAAAGGCACAGACAGGGATACACACTAGCTCACATGAGCCTCAAGAAGTAGTGTTTACCTTGGAGGGTGGGTCAGAGTAAGGGGAGCGATGATGAAGAAAATAGCCTTGAGAGTCAAGGAGAAAGCCCCACCCCTTCCCAGTCCTATGCTCTATGACACATAGGTGAACTGACAGCCATGATTTGTAAGAATTGCATGGAAGAGAAAAACCAAAACTTTATAAAGGTGAAGAATGCAGGCAACATTCTAGAAAGTCATCTGGGGTCTTGGCTGGGCTTGTACCAGCAAGCACATACCAGCACAATAGTACAACTTGGTAAGCAGCCACTCTTCTGAGCCTCCAGAGTGTTGTTCCCTATTGCTCGACCACCATTGGGTTCCCCCAGTGAGCCCAGAAACTAAAGTGGTAACACTTGGTTCAGCAGAGGCTTCCATGAATTATATGAACCCACATTTACATGATGGCTTTTTTCCTTTCTGCTTGGTTGGAAACAGCCACACTGTTTTGATTATCAAATAGTCTGATTGTTGCCCAGAGTATAAGCCATTTGTTTGTGAGGAATGGAGGATGGAGTGCCTGGCAGACAGGGCTGAGGAGAAGAGACTGAGGTACCTCTTGAAGATTAAAGTGGAGAAAGAGGCTGTGCGTTCCAGGAGTCTAACAGTGACAGTGATGGGAGGCCTAGCGAGTGGAACTGGCCCTTGGTGTGCAAGAGTTTGTCCACTGTGCCATTTGATCTTTCTGAAAGCTGGCTGAGCTGAAAAAGAAGCACAGCCAGCCTAGTTGGCTCCTGAAAGCAACTGCCCCAGGAGGGAAGGATTTGGCTAGGCCTCAGAGACTGGAAAGATTGAAAGTGGAGTTCACTGCCTGTGGTGGGAGAGTGGAAGATGTTTGTGCTAAATTCTGCTTAGATTTATTTTAGCATTAGCTTAATTTTATTATATCACATTTAATATGTATGCTAACTTAAATAACCAGAAGATTTTTTTCCTGCTCACTGTGTATAATTTTTTTTTTTTTATTTCTATGTTCCACCACAGAGGGAAAAGAAACATGAAACAAAAGCAGTTAATGTTCTCTTTGACTCTGAAAAAGTCCATGGGAATGCATCCTGAGCCTTAATTCATTGTTTCCTATTTGGAAGGATCCAGCAAGATCAAAGTGAGTTTCAGCTATGGTCACCCATAGAGCTCCACGGTTCTTCACCGAGTCAGTCTTAGCACAGAATCAAATATGCTTCTTGGACTCTGATCTAAAATATGGTGATGCAATTGCCTTTGATAAGCACAGCTTAGTAGTGTATTTAAGAATGTAGAAATATTAGGGGTAAAGCAGACCTTTATAAAATTAGATAAAATTAATATCTACTAAGGGCCTATCAGACAGAGTCAGGTTTCCGTGTAGGTAACCACTAATGACAGGCAATTAGAAAAAAAACTTTCTAGTTAGTTAAAAAGACTACTGGGGCTGCAACTAAAAAAAAAATTCTAGGGGCAAAGCTAATTTTCACTTTGGCTTTATTTTTATTTTCAGTTCAAGACACTGCCTAGAAAACCCCATATATAAGAAACAGTGAGAAGCAAATTCTTTTGTGCTCTAAAAAGTTTTCAATAGGAGACATAAAAAAAGATTATTGGAAACCTTCAGCATGTTCTACTGTATGTCTCACAGGTGAGAATGTTTGCACATTCCACCAACCCACATGGCTCTGCTGCTGGTTTCCTAAGCATGAGCTTTTCTCTGCAGTCTCCCTTACCTTGCTTTCTCCTGACTTCTAGTTCATGGGGAGAAACAATTAGACAATTGCTCTTGTGAGAACTTCATGATTCTTACTGAGGAATTCCCACTAACCCCACATGCCTTAGCCACAGGAGAACACAGAGAGTCTGAAATCCTCTGTGTTCCAGAGCACAGGCCCACTTCATAAGAACACCTGACTGACATGAATAGGAAAATGTATTTTATGAAAACAACAACATTGCTCTCTCAAAGTACAGACCCAAAGCTTGGAGAGACCTAATTAAAACTAGATGTGTATGCATATATGTGTGTGCATGCATGTGAGTGTGTCTGTTTGTCTGTCTGCCTAATAACAAATAATTTTTTAAATAAGCATTCTGAATTTAAAATGAAAAGAAGGAAAATACCTGCTGTATTTCAATTTATTAAACCAAGCAATAGTTGAGACCTAGAAAAGGGCCTGTCACATAGCAAGCCCTCATGAAAGATTTGTGACTGACTATTGACAGAACAACCTCCTCCTTTAATGCCTTTTCTACCTTATTCAGCAGTCTTTCTTATTTCTATTATTTCCTTTCTGGCATTACAACTTTTAATACTTCACTCTGCCATGTAGGACAAGATATATAATCAGGTCATTTTCTAAGAAACTGATGTTTTTCAGGGTATCATTATTTGGGGAGAAATTTTCAGAGCAGTTTACTCATTTATTCACTGATTTGACCAACACTTAACCAAGAGGTTCTCATGGCCAAACACTACATTCAAAAAGTTATGCTATTGAAGAGTTACGACAAATGTGCCCGCTCCTAAAAAGACCGTGATGGGAGACAGAGACACTTAGAGATAGAGAAATACAAATGAGATAGAGGAATACAAATTGTTTCTCAGGATCTCAGAGGAGCCAAAGACTAACTCTGCCTGAGTGGAGTGGGGAAGGAGGCCATCTTTTATCTGGGATAATTCCAGAACAAAAATAAGGGATGGTATTTCACATGGATTAATAAAGGCATAAAAAAATATAGAAGAAGAAAGAAACACAGGGTGCTCTGGCACCTTAGAAGGGTAGTTTGACTGGTGTGAAGAACCACACCAAGGTGAAAGGAAGTGGATATGATAAGATAGGGAGCTTAGGAAAACAGATGGAGCCAAATTTTAAAGGCCCAAGGAGTTTGGACTTTTATCCTATGCAACAAGCAGTCACTGAAGCCTGAGTTCTTGGAACAAAAGACAATTAGAAGGGTGCCTAACACTGTGCCTGGTGAAGTGGAACCGAACTTATAAATTAAGGGTCATTATAGAACCTATTTTTTGTTGTCGTTGTTGTTGTATGAGAGCAGTATGAAGACAAATGGACTGTAGAGAAAAGGGAGATCGGTCCCTAGGCCAATAATATTACATATCTGAGCAATTTCAAACTAGAACCAGTGCAAGCGACGTAAATACAGTTATTAGAGTAAAATGTCTCCCTATTTTAAAAAAATGACTATTCAAGCTTTAACATCACATGTACTCTGAATCTAAGTCTACACTCTTTATTCCATTATGAGTTTATAGAACAATAAAATGCAATAGAATCTGGCAAAATTAGCACAATGAAATTACAATACATGGCATCGCTTGCTCCTTGTAATAATTAACAAAGCAGTCCAATTGATACTTATGGAAAACTTAATAGTCACAAAAAACTGAGTGATTTCTGGCAGGCACAATATAAATTGTTGTTTAGTCAAGAAAATAATCCACATTGCCTACTCACCATTCCAAATCTTTCTTTTTTTTTCTTTTTGGTCTGATAGGTTTTGAAAAAAGCAAGTACTTCTCTAGCTTCCTTTGATTTAACTAGGGTTTTTAAAGCGTTGGGAAACACTTACAAACTAATTAAAGCAGGTGTGCAGTCTCTCCAGAGTATTTTGGCAACTTGGATGCGTTTGTGGTGAGGCCAAGGAATACTTCTAGTAGATACCTTTGAAGAGAAGAGAAACTGCGTAGTGAACCCTGGTTGATGACTTAGGCAGGCTGAGTGGAGCCAGCCACAGAGTGGTTTCTAGCTTTGGAATTCTGTTCTTGGTGAGAAACTAAATGGTGCTGAACTCATTAGCCTATTCCGATGAGCAGAGAGCCAACTGGCTCAGCCACGTAAAGGGTACATTAAAAGTGTCTCTTCTTCTCCCCTCTATATGTAGCACTGAATCAGACAACTATTGATGAAGTTTTCCAAAAGAGAGCAGAAATAATTGTCAGATAATCTTCAAACATATGTATATTTTTAAATATATCATTTGCCTTGAGCTCAATAGCTGCCTTCAGAAACTGAAAGCGGAATGGAAGATTTTATCCACAATCTATCTCTTGGCAGTCAAACCGTGGACACACAAGAAATACAACAAATACAGCAAAATTCAGTGCTTGAGCTATTTGGTCCAGATGATTTCCTACAAAAGCAGATCTCAGCCAAAGCATGGAAGAAGAGCTTCATTTAGAGGCATTTGGAAATCTTCGGGCCACACTGAGGAATAGTGTGGTTCAATTACACTATAACATAAGAAAAAGCTGTACTGACACTCTCAGTCTTGTAGTCAAACTAATATTTCATTGTGTTTTAAAATATTAAGAAAATTCTCTTCATCTGCATTCACTCTGAGTAGGGTTGGGAGTGGAAGAAATAATACAAGAGGCAAAAGTTTGACTTTTGAAGAGGGAAATATTTTTTAAGCTTCTTCAGAGAACTCTTTATCACCTCCTGTTCCAATGCTTTATAATAACTGTAATCAAACACATTATGTCATACTGTGGCAGCCCTTTTCATTATATGGTCTCAAAATAAGGCAGTGCTTAATTAAGGGCCCAGTCACAGATTGGTCCAGGGAGGTGACTGCTGGACACAAGCAAGAACAAAGCAAATCTGCCCAACAATTTAGAACATAAAGGTAAGTTTTATGTATTCCCTTGAAAACAGGATTACCACCTCTGCCCTGAGCTCCTGCTGACAGGGCAGAGTAGGCAAGTGTTGGAACCTGTGGTAAAAAGGACTCAGGAAGGGAGGTGACGATCCAGCTTCTCTTTCAATGAGAACCTTCTCTCTGCTCCAGGGGCTGGGCATGGCTGTCAGGGTGTGATGTCAGATCTACTGGGCAGTGGGAAATCTGTGGCTAGGAACACAGGATGGGCCAGTAGAGAATGGTGTCAAGGTATAGGTGTGGAGGCCTCTGGCTGGGAAAATCTCTGGAAAACACATGCAGCTCAGATTGGCAAAGTTGTTGCTCTTCTGCCCTTCCTGCTCACTTCCCCCTCTATTATCTCCATTTAGTATTCATTCCTTTACCGAGGCCCTGTTCTATGCCAGGAATTCAGCAATAGGCTGGGCGCCAGGCAATGAAAACAATCATTTTCAGGAACCCTGATGTTGTTTCTGAGGAGCAAAGTTTTAAGAACAATGAACTGAGTGTTGCTCCTTGAGTCATAGAGGCTGTGTTAAGGGAGATGAGATATAGGGCCCAGAGATAAGAAACTTTAGTGATATTACTGACATCGGAGTAGGATAGAGACAGCCTTTCTCCCATCCACATTCTCTCTTCCCACCCTTTATGCCAGTAGCCAGACCTTGCTGGGAACCAGGTGTCAGCTCAATCTAAAGAAGAACTTTCTTAGTTAGAGCCGTCCAAAGATAAAATGAGCTGCATTGTGGAGTGGTGAACTCTTGACCACCAGAGTTGTTGGAGAAGAGGCTGGACAGCTACTTGATGGAATTAATCAGATCTCTTCCATATCTAGTGGTTTGTGAATCCACAGGGAGCTGGTCTGCTAGAGGGGCCAGTTCTGGGTGGACCTGCCTCTTTACTCTGGCCTGTCATAAGGCTGATGATGAGGCCTGATCATGAAAAGGTAGTGGGGAAAACTTGGTGATGAGGAAGTTTGGGACTAGGGATAGGAATGGAAAGGGAGGAAGTGTATAGGGCTGCCATAACAAAGTACCATAAACTGCATAGCTTTAAACAACAGAAATTTAATGTTTCACAGTTCTGGAGGCTAGAAGTTCAAAATGAATGTTATCGACAGGGTTGGTTCTTTCTGAGAGTTCTAAAGGAGAATTTGTTTCATGCCTCTTCCAGCTTTGCGTAGCCCCCAAACATTTCTTGGCTTTTAGATGCATCACTTTAATCCTCTGTCATCACATGGCATCCTCCTCGTTTGTCTTCACACGGCCATCTTCTGATAGGGACACTAGTCCTATTTGATTAGGAGCCCATCTTACTCCAGTATGAACTTATATTAATTTAACTACTTAGATTTGCAATGGCCCTATTTCCAAAGGTTACATTCTGAGGTGTTGGAAGTTAGAACTTCAACATAGCTCAATTTTAGGGGGACATAATTCAACCCACAACAGGAAGCAATTTGCTTAATTTCTGAGACCTCCTCTTTTCCCACCTGTACAACTCCAGCATAGGCACTGCATGGAGAGAGCCTGGGTGGCTCTAGGGGACACCACTCCCTCTGCTGGCCCTAGATTAGTTTAAAAAGGCCCTAGATTAATTTAAATACAGCATAGTTCTGATATTGTTTCTAGGGCTTCAAACTTCTGCCTTTTCCTGTGCTCCTTAGAATCACTTCTCATGACACCACAGCACTCCCAACCCCGACACCCACATATCCTGACACCCTAGGGCCTTGAGCTCTTTCCCTCTCTCTTGTCAAAGCCCTCCCTGGGATCTTTTATTCACACCCAGATACAGACAGAATAACTTGGAGAATGTGTGTGAGGGTTTTTTTTTTTCTCCTTTGTGACTCTCAAAGACATAGACAGCTCCCAAGGCTTCTGGCCTATTTCACCCAGTGTTGCATAGATGGTTACTTTAAATAAATTCCCAGGATGGAAGTGGGGGGTGGGGTGGGGAAAGATTATGAATCACAATTCTTGGTACTTCTGCCAGCAGTACCTTCCATGGAATTACCAACACAAAGGGAGAATCTGATAAAATGCAGAAACATCAGACTAGAAGAAAAAAATCTCAAATTCTATGACCACGTCTATGACCACGTGCTACGAATAGACTGTGTGACAGTGGTGGTCGGGTCATTTCCCCTCTGTCTTTTATTTTCTCCAATGGTAAAAATAAGTTAGACTATTTTAATTCTGATATTCTATGATTTCATAAAAGCCAATAATCTATGATGTTATAATAGATCTCTAAGGATCTCTGCTGACATTCCATGATTTTATAAAAGTTTAACTTTATGCAGGTTAAATGGAAGAATATATATATATATATATATATATATATATATATATATAATTTCTCTGAAAGCCTCTAATATAATATCTCTGAGGAATGATGTCACTTTTGAGCCTCAGTTTTCTGATCTACATAATACAGAAATGACTATATGGACTTCATAAGGTGGGAAGGGCAGGGTGCCTGGAGAGAGGTACACCTTTGTACAGAAGAAAGCAGGAACGTCTCCGAAGTGTTTCTGCAATAGCTCCAGTAATCAAGGCTAGGGATCCTGGGTAGGTGCGAGCCCACCAAGTGGACAAGAAGAGGGCGGGGCGAGGGCGGGGCGAGAAGGTTGGCATTGTTCTCGCCCCGCCCCTGCCCCGCCCACCTCCGCTCTAGATATCGCGAGAGGGTGGGTCCGCTTGGCTTCGGCGTCGGCGTCCTCCCGCGCTGCGGCGCTAGGCCGGCTTCTCTCCCGCGGGCCGCTGATAAAGTGGTAGCAAAGGGCGCGCGAAGGGCCACCAGCCGTGTGGCGTCAGCTAAACGCCAGAGCGTCAGGGTCGTTGTGTCGTGACAACGACGCCAGTAGCGGCCTCCGACACAGCAGGTGCAGCCGCTTTAGCCCCAAGCGGGCTCAGTGGCTGCCTGGCGAGTCTCTGCTCGCGCCCAGTTCTCTCCTTCCTGGACCCGACGCCAAGCAGCGACACTGAGCCAACCGCCGGAGCGGCGGGCAATGGCGGCCTCGACGGCCTCGCACCGGCCCATCAAGGGGATCCTGAAGAACAAGAGCTCAACGACTTCCTCTGTGGTGTCCGCGGCCGAACAGCCCGGTAGGAGTGTGGATGAAGAACTAAGGTGAGAGTCTCGAGGGCCGGCCGCTCGTCGCCCGGGTCTGCCTGGGAAGCTCCTCCTTCCCGGCCCCGGCGGCCTCGCCCACCCCGCGCCGCGGTTGCCAGCTTAGACCCCGGACCTCAAGTGCGGGCCCTCAGTCAGGGCGGCTGCTTGGATGTAGATCCCGCGCCTCTCTGGTCTCCTTTCTCTAGCCAGGCTGATGGGTAGAGTGATTTTAAAGGAAGCAGAAGCTATGACGTATTTTTTCTTCTTCTTCTTTTTAGTGTAAACGCATATAATTTTTAAAACCTACATCATGACCTTTGAATTTTCGGATATTGAGAACAGTGAAGAATCAAATTGAAGTTTCAAAACTTCACTTGTTAAGCTTTTATTATTTCTTAACCTCGTATCAGAGGTAGCTAACATTCTTGAGTAATTATTTTCTTGGCTTGGGAACTCTAGTCTCAAGCTAATGAGAGATCCCTCTAAAATAGCGACAGTTTCTCCATTTTTCTACATGTCCTTCCACAGTCCTTCCTTTATATGTGAGCATTATCAAAAGCATCATGCCACACTCACTTTCTTAGGTCCAGGTTTCTTATCTCTGCACCTAAGAGGAACCAAAATTTTGAGTCTTTGATCTATATACTTAGTGGAAAGCTACTTATTGCTAATTATTTTTGCATCTGCAAGGAGAGTGTAAGTGCTTTCTGGACTTTGTTCTTCTTGCGAAACATATCTAAGTTCAGAACAGATCAGAAAGTAGCAACTGATAAAGATCCAGTGATAATTTAGTGGCTCTCAAATAGTCACAGGTACTCATATAAAAAGATGTTGACCCGTAGCATTGTGTGTAGTGGTAAATAATTGGAAACAACCCAAACTCCATTAATAAGACTGGTGAAATGTTAATGTGATACATTTGCATAATGGAGCAACATACCAGCCTTTCAAAAAGAATGAGGTGTTTATGTACAGAGAACTACATCCAAGGTGCAATGCTCAATGAAAAAAGTTTTGATAACAATATATATGGTGTAAAATATGCCACTGGGTTAGCAGTGCTAGAGAGCATGGAATAACGTACTGAAAAACTAAGGACACTACATTCTGGAAGTAAGGCTTAAGAAAGATTATCATTGAAATCTGTAAAGTTATAAAGCTAAAATGAGGGTGTTCAGGAAAACTTAAAATGTTGGAACTACAGGGCATACCTGTTGAAAGGATCACTTTAGCACTATAAAAGGAACTACTACTTGATGATGATGGTAAATTTATGGGGATATGTGTTACTTTTAAGAAAACATAAATAGGAACGCAGCTTAGAATCATGACTTTGGGGTTGGAAAGGACCTTAGTTTGTCTAGCAGCTACCCCTCCCATTCTTCTGGATGTTTGACTCTTACATTCTCTAACTCAATTTTCCAACCTCTGTTTGGGATAAATCACTTGAAGTGGGGATGGAGTCATGGTCAATGGTTGTAGGTCATAGGATTAAGAAAACAGAATTTCCCAGAACATATGTTTAGCAGAAAGACCAAGATAATTAAAAACAAACAAACAAACAAAAAACTATAAAAGGCTTTTAAGCAGCTTCCAGGTATACAGCTGCAGGAGTACGGTTCTCATTGTCATTTCTGTTTTTTAGCTGTGCTTTATTTAGTACAAGCTTCTTTTTGTTGGGCTACCAAGTGGCATATAATTTTCTTCTTTCTCTGCTTCCTTAACTTCTCTTTATTCTCAGCTTTGATCTCCCATAAACTCCTGTTGGCCCAACCCTGTACAGGGTTGGCCTCTGTAATTGACTGGGGTTTACCTCTAGGTTTTTCTGCCTTGAAAGCCACTTTGCTAGACTTACCTAGATAGGTCTGCTGCTGTAGGAGCTGCTAGCAAGGCAGATTTCATTTAAAAGGGACCTTTTGCAAAGTGAGTGACTTTGACTGAGTTGGCTTGTTAGAGGGTTATACTCCTGCCTTTAAATTCAAATAGTAAAGGAGGGCGGCCTTTTCATGATCAGTGTTACATTATTAAAGCAAAGAAACATTCTGTTGGCAATACAGTTGACTCGAGCTACACGGATCCACTTATATGTGTTTACTTTTTCTCCCAATACTGTAAGAGTATTTTCTTTATGATTTTTCTCTACTGTAAGAGTATGATCTATAATACATATAACATGCAAAATAAGTATTAATCAACTTTATATTATCAGTAAGGCTTCCAGTCACAGTAGGCTATCAATTACATTTTGGGGGAATTAGTGCTCCAACCCCTAGCATTGTTCAAGGGTCAGCTGTACAATATACATTATTATGTATTTATATCACAGTTCATGCAAACAGTATCAGTGACTGTGCATCTCTTTGAACAGAAATAGTATAGTTGAACACATTTGAAACAAATTTTTTGTAATGTTTAATTACAAAATTACAACAAGTATTCCTCCTTTCATATGAAAGGACTCAAATAGTTCAGTTACAGTGCACTTAGAATTCAGAAACTAATAAGTGAAATGTAATGGTCTAACACTAAATGCTGGAATGGAGTATAAGGCAAAGTAATATATTAATATGAAAATGACCAGACATCTAAGTCAGTTCTGGTTATTCTTAGTAGCTGTGTTCTATATAGTCACCATAAACACAGAATTAGTGAATACTGACTGAATCATAGCTTCTACAGAAAATACAAAGTTAGGTTCCTGCAAGCCTCTGGTTACATTTTCATCAACCAATCAATATATAATCTTTTGAATTATTTGTTTTTAATATATATTGTTGATTCATTAACATTGAATCCATGACCAGGAACACTTATTCATGCCTGAATGAAACTTATCTAACACACATTTTCTCCATAAAGCACATTACAGTCTTCTTGCATTTAGGAGCACTTAAGCACTACACTTGGAAGCCACTTTAAACAACAAATTCACCAACAAAAAGCACAAAAAAGCAAATAATATGGTACTAAACAGACTGCAAAAAGGACACTTATTTACTGTAGAAGAGCTGAAACAAGGTAAAGCATTTCCTGTATAACCTCATCTAGGAACATGCATCAGGTAACTCAGTTTTCCCTGCTCTGCACATATTTTTGAGAGACTGAGAAAGCACCTTTGAGTATTGATTTTGTAGTTACAGATAAATTTTAGCTGGTAGTTTATTTGCAAATGCACAATCCGTGAATAACCACACTTTTTATTGGTACATTTATCATGTAAAATCCAGTGGTAGTTTTTTCTGTACATACCACTTCCTCCCCATACCATCAGTTATGAGTGGATGTTTTGTAACATAATATTTTATTTAATAAAAAGAGATGTTACCAAGAGATTTTTTGTTGAAGGCTAGAAGTTAATTTGTCTTATTCCAGTGGTCTCTAAACTTTTTGATTGTTTACCTTTTTAGTAGGGAAAAATTCAAATGTACTTCAAATATGTTTGTTTATTATATATACACACGCATGCACATACACTGCACATATCATTAAATAATATCTCAAAACTAAATATACACTTAAAGTGAGGTTTGTATAATGCCATATTTCTTTTTTTTTTTTTTTATGGTGACATTGGTTAATGAAATCCAATAAATTTCAGCTGTATACTTTAACAGTAAGGCATATATATGTTTACACTGTGTGTTCACCTTCCATAGTAGATTTCTTTCTGTCACCACATATTTGACCCCCTTTACTCCATCTACCTCCCCCCTCCCTCTGGTAACCACTAGTCCATTGTCCGTGTTCATGAGACTGTTTGTCCTGTTCATTTGTTGCTTTTAGGTTTATATTCCACGTATAAGTGATGTCATGTGATTTTTAACTTCTCTCTGACTTATTTCGCTTAACATGATTATCTTGAGGTCTATCCATGTTGTCTCTTCTTATGGCTGAGTAATATTCCATTGCATGTATGTACCACTGCTTCTTAATCCAATCATCTATCATAGGACACGTCCTAGGACGTGGATTGCTTCCACGTCCTGGCCATTGTGAATGATGCTGCTATGAACATCAGTGTGCAAATATCTTTTCGGATATGGGTTTTCAAGTAAATACCCAGTAGAGGGATTGCTGGATCATATGGTAGATCCATTTTTAGTTTTTTGAGGAACCTCCATACTGTTTTTCATAGTGGCTGTACCAATTTGAGACCCACCAGCAGTGTATGAGGGTTCCTTTTTTTCTGTATGCTCTCTATTTGTTATTACTTGTCCTGTTGATTATAGCTGATTCTAACAGGTGTGAGATGGTATCTCATTGTGGTTTTGATTTGCATTTCCTTAATAGCTAGCGATGTTGAGGTAATGCCATATTCCAAATAGTCTTTAGAATTTTTTTATATAGTTCTTGTCAAGCTATATTTAATTTCTTTATTATTTTTTGATGTCTCTATGCTGTTATTTTCTTATTGTTCTCTTTATACTTTGTACTATTGTCTTCAGTGAGTGCCTTCTTTAGGTACCATTAAAACTGGATAGAATCTAAATCCACATAAATAGGCATAGATAAATCTCAGTACATTGCAACACATTGTTCAGATAGAACTCCACTATTAACTTCCTATGATTGTGGAATTACCAGTCTTTCAGAATACCTTGAATATAGTACATAACTAGTGAAAGTCTAACAGCAGATCTAATGAGTAAGTATGCATTTCATGAAAAACAAGACACCATTGGTTCTAAGCTGTACCATGATTTTATATGCCACCAAGAAAGGAAAAAAAAACTGCCAATTATAGTGTGCCATCCATTTAAGATATATTTTGTTTCACAATATTAAAATGAGGAAAATATGCATTGGAATTGCATTGGAATTGTTGAAAATATGATATTAAATGTTTCTAAAGCTATCTTATGAGAAGTGTATAAGCTAATGATTAATCAGGGACCAGAATGCCTGGGTTCAGGTCCTGTCTGCTACTTATTAGTTCTGTGATTTCCAGTGAGTTACTCATTATATCCATGCCTAATTTAACTATTAAATGAGTGAATAAATAGGAAGTATTTAACCTAGTACCTCACCCTCAAATGTTAGTCTCATTCTAGGAAATAAATATAAAAATCTAATTTTTTCCACATCTCAGTGGGTTATATTACACAGTATGCTTTGGAATCACTGTATTCAATTTAAATTCTATAGTAGTCAGATAATATAGGCAAATTCTGTTTGAAAAAATTGTGCTTGAATTAATTTCCTTTGATATAATTTTATAGAAGCGTGCTTCAATGTTGTCTTTTTCTGCCTCTAAAGAGATATGGACTATAGTCAGAGGCCCACTGAGTAAAACTTTCCAAAGGCAACTTTTTGTTTACTAATTGCTTTTATTGTTAAATCTTATTTTAATTGTTCAGTAATGGTGTCATACTTCAAAGTTTTGTACTTTGTTAACTTAAGTTGAATCTTCATTTAAAGAAAGAACCATTTCTTGAAATGTGCAATTAAAGTTTAACACCTTGAAGTAAAATCCTGCTTCCCTCTCCAAGCCCAAATAAAACTATCAAATGAGCAAGTCACAAGCAACCAGAAGTATGAGTAGGTCTTTCAGTGGCATCATATGAGCTATCAAAGTGAAAGTGAGAAGCGGTGACTGTCTGGACCAGATTTAGGCTGCAGGAAAATCAGTCATCCAAGCTGGGGGAATATTGGGCAGGGGGTGGTGGGTACTGAAACCAGCAGGTTCTTTGGTGCCTCTACTTTTTTGTAAGTGAAGATAATGACTCAAAAGGGTCACAGGAACAGTTCCTGAATAGTGCTAGGATTAAACTGGAGTTCACTCCTTGGGTTTTGTTACTCTACAACTGAAATTCTACCAAAACTTTAGAGATGCTAGTTTCCACGTCCAGTGTATTCTGCTGACAATTTCTTCTACTTTTACTACTTTCCACCTAAGAATTCTAATATTTATAGGATCCTGTTGTTTTATGCCCTTAATTTAAATTCATGTTTGTGCAAGATATTGTTACCTTCTTTGGATCTGAATAATTTTAAGGATTTCTTTTTTGCTTAGTATTGTGTTGAAGTAGAGTGAAGCTTTAAATATATAAAACTTTAATTCTTTTTACAGTGGAGAGTAATTGGCAAACTGAGAATAATTTGGGTTATGTATAATGTGGATTAAACCTCTTACAAATTTATAAGGATTCCAATAGATAGGCAAAAAGATACAATTTATACAAAGCATTCTTTTACATTATTTATTAGTTAATACACAAACAAAAACCAGCTTTTAAATACCAATTTATACCTACTCAGGAGGAAAAACATACAAAACAAAAAGTTTTGATAATTACGGGGGACATTACAAATGGTCCTCCCTTTTTAAAAAGCTAATATGGCAACATGGACTGAACTATACAACTCTTGATAAATTTTAACCTAGGTATGCCTGTCCTAACAAATTATCCTAAAAACATCATTGAATACAATATGCACAAATATGTTCCTTTTGGCTTTATTTTAAATAAGAAAAACCTTGGATTCAATCTAAATATCTAACATTAGGTGAATAGTTTATTGAATATCATGCAGTTATTGAAAAGATAGAGGAGAAAATAAGCAGCTTATTATAAAATACATATACTGATATGAAACCTATCAGTATATATTTCTATGTATAATGTTAGCTTATGGATTTTTCATATGTGTTATACAGAATACAAAGAATATGTAGAAATCAAAATTGTTTATGTGTTAGGGTGTCTGGGTTGTGATTTTTAAATTTTATCCTTAATTTTAAGAAAACATCATTTCTGCTTATATCCTACTCTTCTTTTTCTCCTATCATTAGCTTGCAGAACAGATTTACAAGGTACTTGTTTCTCCCTCCCCATTAGAGATACCTTTTAAACTCCAAAGAACCTTCTTTATTCTTCTTTCCTAAGCAGAAATGATATTAATTATAATTTTTGATTCAATAGTGTTAACATTATTTAGGAAATAACTGGTTTTACTTTGAGATTAGGAAGCTTCCAACAAAGTCATTAAAATGTGTTTATTTTTAAAATATTTTTTTGTAATATACTACACATACATAAAAGTATATTAAATGTCATTTTAAAGCTTAAGTTCTAAAGCAAACACCTCTAACCACCATCCTTGTCAAGAAAGAGAATGTTTCCGTTACCTCAGAAATTCCTCCTGACTTTTATGGTAATTTAAGTATACATCTCCTACACATTTTGGTTTTGTCTGCTTTTGAACTTTATACAGAGATGTGCTAGTTTTCTTAAATAGTATTTAGAAATAAGACTTTCTATTAATACAGGTTTTATGAAACTTTTACCTGTGCTTTTCTGTTTCTGACTTGGACTTAACTCTGGCTGTCATAGGAGAGAACATTTAGTAAATGCGTCATGGGTTTCCCTTCTTTTATTAGTTGAATTGCTTTAGTCACAAAATTAATCTACTTCTCCTAAAGCTAGAATATGTTTCTTTCATTTTTCTTCTAATCAGAAGCTTCTTGATCATTTTTGCTAATCTAAAATCTTTAGAAGTGTATCTCTTTTCACTGTGAGTTTCCTTATATAGAATATGACCATGAGCAGACATAATCATTTGCTTTACAAATTTACAGAAATTTTTAGGTAATAGAACTATTTAGCAAAATAAAATGTCTGAAACTGTAGATTTAGTCAAATAGAAAACTAATTATAATTACTTTTTAGAAAAACTCTACAGCAGATTGTAAATATTTCAGAATCATTTAAATTTTGAGTCTTGCAGGGGAAGGGTAGAACACATTTAGAACAAAAACAATTTAAATATCTTTTTAGAATGCCTTATCGCAAACCATTTTCCACAATGCTAAGATTGGCTTAGTTTCAGGATTTTTAACCCAAAACTTTAGATTTTAAAATTATAAAAACTCCTTATATTTGTATGGTGCTTTTATAATTTAGTTACACAAACATAATTTCAGTTGGTTCTCTCAATTATATATTGTAAGAAAAACTTATTAAAACTCCATTTTATTGTAATTTCCATGAAGAGTAAATGTAGACCAAGAAGGGATGTTTGTTGGACTTGTCTATAGTCACAGGACTAATGAAAGGTAACTGAACCATAAATATTCATATCCCACTTAAATTTTTGTTGTTTTTTTTTTCCTGCCACAAGACCAACTATGATTATGATAGACAGTTGGAAACTAGGCATCTAAAGAAGTTCATATTGTAAAGCAAGGTCAATTTTCCCGATCTAGTTTGATCAAAAAAAAATTTTTTTAATACTAGCAACATTTAAATATGATTAGTTGAAAATTCAAATGAGCCCTATGATGAATGAATAAACAGTTCTTTAAAGAAGAAATCTTGTTTCTGTGCTTAAGATTAATGACATATATGTCTTAATTTTTAGCTTCTTTAAGCTTTTAAGATTTCGACTTTCATGTTGAAGAGACACTAGGCAACTTCTGTTTGGGGGGGAAAGTGAGAGTTGTACTCTCAGTTACCTGTGGAGTATATCCCTGGGCGGACATTTGCCTCTTACTAAAACAAAGGGTAAGTTGACTTGAAAGGAAGTTGTCTGACAAAGAGGTCTTTTACATCCTTTTATTGAGTAGATACGGATTTGTAATTAAGGTATTTAATGATTGAGCACCTTAGTAGTTGTGCAAATATTTTGTTGAATGGATATTAATGGATATCCATAAGGCACTTATAAAACATTTCTGTTCCTCTTAAATAGATTATCCCATGTGATCTAAGTACAGTAGTCCCCCCTTACCTGCGGTTTCACTTTCCACCATTTTAGTTGCCAGCAATCCAACAAACACTATTAAACCAGAAATAAACATTCATAAGATTTAAATTGTGCATCATAACATGGTGAGATCTGGATGTGAATCATCCCTTTGGTCCAAAGTAACCTCACTATATGCTATCTACCTGCCCATTAGTCACTTAATAGCCATTTGGTTATCAAATCAACTGGTGCTATCACACTGCTTTTTTGTCCAAGTAACCCTTATGGTAGCTTAATGCTCTTTCATTCACCTCACTTCATCTCATCACATAGGCATATCATCTCACATTGGAAGGAGAATGAATACAATAAGATTTTCTTTTCTCCTCTTTAATCCCTCCCCATCCCTACCCCACTTCCACCCCTGACCTATGGATATTGCCGTCTTCCTTTTTAAGAACTGGATCTCTGAAGGTGGGGCATCTCCCCACCAATGAATTCTTACAGCGTGCACCCAAGGCCTGGCTTCCCCGGGGCCTGGTTCACCCAGGGTATGGTCTGTGGCTCCACCTGGGGCACGAACCCAGGACCTTCTGTGTATAAAGCAGACATGCTAACCACTACACTATGGATATTTAGAGAGACCACATAAGATATTTTGAGAGACTACATTTACATAACTTTTATCACAGTATATTGTTATAACTGTGCTATTTTATTATTATTGTTAATCTCTTACTTTGCCTAATTAATGAATTAAAATTTATCATAGGTATGTATGTATGCAAAAAAAACATAGTATATATAGGTTTCAGTATTATCCATAGTGTCAGGCATCCACTGAGGGTCCTGGAACATATTCCCCATGGATAAAGGGGGACTGTTATGTAGCATTTATGAGCAAAATCTCTTCTAGATTAAAAAACAAAAAGCAGCTATAGTTTAATCTTTTACAGCCTAAAGCTTTATTTAGTGGTGTATAAATAACAAAATTTCCCTATAGTTTTATGTTCTAATTCAATTGTTATGGATACCTTTGAAAAATTTAGGCCAAGGAAATATTCCTGTTATGTTTGTCAAACTTACTAATTATAGTAGGTGAATTCTTAACTACTTTGATCAAACAATGTGTAAATTTCAATTTTTGTTATTTATTCTATAGAACAGATGAAAACTAAGCATGTCATAATGTAATAGTATTTGGAACACCTGGTAAAGATTCTGAATAAATATGTTTTTAATATGTGGGCACTAAGTATTTTATATAAAATATTTACTGACGTTTTATTGTAATTATTTATGGCTTATACCTTAAGTCCATTTCTATTTCAAGCAGATGTGAAAATAGAAGTTAGTCATCAAATAGAAATAGAAATTTGGGATTTGGATGTTTGTGGATTTTAGATGTGCCTTTTTTTTCCCCCTGTATTGAGGAAAAATTCTTTTTAATTTTAGTAAAAAATCCCAGAAGTGGGATGAAATGAACATCCTGGCGACATATCACCCAGCAGACAAAGACTATGGTTTAATGAAAATAGATGAACCAAGCACTCCATACCATAGGTAATGTTTTATAGACATCATTCCTTTTTTGACTTATTTATATTTGCATTGATGTGAACTTCTGTATAACAGCTGATTTGAAGTTGTGTATGTTTTATATCTGTTACTAGAGGACTAATTAATAGCCTAACTGCATATTTTTGTGTAATAATATAAGTAGTATATAACTTTAATGATGGGATCCATTTTGTACATTATAATTGTAGTATTTAATGTTGATTTGTTGCACGTCAGTGGTCCCTCACTGCTATTGATGCACAGAGGCTAGTGACTTTTGCCCTCAAGACAATCTATACAAAAGAAGATGAGGATTGGACTCATTTGCTTCTTAACTAGAAATCAGGGTCTTACTCAGTCTCTGCAGAAAATGATAACTTCACAGATGGTAACTTTTTTAACCCATTCAAAGATACAAATGGTCATTACTACTCTGATATCCTTAATTTTGAACTTACATCATATTGTAGTTCAGATAATTACATTATGGTTGTTGGCAGTTTCAAGTCTTCCAGAATTTTTTAATGAATGTTAAAATAATAACATGTGGCAGTGATTAGTATAAAGACAAAAATAATGCCCCAATAAGCATTATGAGAAGATAGAATTCTAAAAAAAGTAGAAATACCTAATTCAGATCATGCCGTAACTTGTATTGAAAAAAAATAAAGATTTCCAGAACTGAAATATTTTGTTATGAAAGTAAGACAACATAAATCCAGAAGTTATTGTTAAAATAGAGTTAAGAAATTATGTGTTTTAAATCAGTGGATGAAAACTTTGGTTGAAAAATTGAGATAACTTGATAATAGCAAAAACCTTAAAAACAATAACATGAAAATTGTAGCATGAGTGGAAAGAAATAATGAAATAGGTACAGATACTGAAACCCCAATGTTAATAAACTTAAGGGAAGCAATAGACATGTCACTTACAAAAAGTTCATATCTTTTTTTTCTCCTAATTATAGGCATATACGTTAAAACATATCTTAAAACTTCTGTTGTACCAGAAGCCAGTCAGGGCTTTCTTCCTTTTCAGTAAACGTAGTAGATACCCCTTGCTTGTCTGTGTTGGTTAGAAATAACTATCCTAAAAGTTAAGATCAAACATATTTTTTTAAAAAATTATAATTTAAACATAAATTATATTTATGTTTAAAATATAATAAATCGGAATGGTAGATATTTGATGCTGCTTTGTTTCACTCTTTACCTTACCCATATTCTTCCTCTCAGAGTTCCTAAAGTTATTTGGTTCCTAAGTGTTGATGTATATGTACAGTTCTATGTGCTCAGCTTTTATCAATTTACTGCTCAGTTTTACCAATTTCTTTTATGCCTTTTTTAAGAGTTTTATTTAACAGAAAAAGATGCTTTTTATAGAAAGATCATGTTATACTATCTAGGAATTTTACATGCTAATATAAAAGTTATTGCTTTTCATACATACATAAACATAATTCATCTGTAAATTTATAGAATTTTTCTACAGAAAAATCTACAAATTGATCATTTACCTTACTTTACTTAATTATATCCAGTAATGTAAATGTATGTATTTCAGCTTCCCTTGTAAAAAAGAGCATCGTTTAAACTATAGCACTTATTTGTCTTCTCTCTCTCTATATATATATGTATATATGTAGCTGAATTCTACCTCATTGGTGCCTTGAGAATTAAAAATGCCCATTTTCGGAATTAAGTGGGGAACAAATTTTTCATGAAAGAATAGATTGGGAAAGCTAAATAGATTTTAAACTTTCCTAGGTCTTTAGGATCTAATTTTGTTATTTTACCTAACCTCTTGTCTGCATAGATCATTTGTCTCTATCTTCAGGTTGAAGTACCAGTATACTAAAATCAGGTAGTGCGGATGCATTATTTATTCCTTTCCACTGGATGGAGTAATTGAAATATTTTTATTTTTTTTTTCAAATGATTCGAGTTTTCAGTATTTATCTTCATGGTTGCAGTAGTGGTTTTAAAAATTATTTGAAGGCTTTTCTTGAGTGGGTCTATAGTTTTAAATATTTGCTTTGAATAGAAACTAAAATCAAACTTCAAAGATGACAACAGAGCTATAAATATTTTGATATTTTAACTTTTTTAACTAAGTCAGTAGGATTATATTTACTTTGTTTTTCTGCTTGAAAAGTTATATAGTTCAGGTCTTAATTATAATCTGCTTGTCATCTTAGTATGGTAGGTGACGATGAGGATGGATTGAGTGATTCAGAAAACACTGAAGCCCTGACCCCAGATATATTAGCTAAGAAGTAAGTACTGATGGCAATAAAACATTTTTACTTATGCTGTTTTTAATTCTGCAGAGTTAAATGCATTTTACTTCAGTTGTACAAGTGTAAATAAAAGGCATGTGCTAAGTTTACCTGGTTTTTGTAACAACTTATATAGCTTTGTTTCTAGATTTAAAAAATCAACATATTTAGGTAGGAGAAAGATTAGAGTAATAAGCTTAGTACACAGATTCCCTGTGTTAGTGTCCTGTGGATTTTTTGTTTGTTTTATTTTCTTTTGTAGTATTCTGCCTTCTGGGTTTTAAAGATGGAAGTGAGAAAGGCAAAAATAAGTGAATTCCTAAACAAAGCTCTATTCCTTTACTGTTTATTGATTTGTCACCCTCCACTTTTCTTGTTGTTTATTGATTTCTACATCCACACCTGCTTGCTTGCTTTTTATTTTCTTCATCAGGTTATAGCTAGTATATTAATGGTCCGTAGATGTTTTTATGAGACTCAAAAGTTGAAGAAGTCACTCAACTAATATAAGAATATCAGTGTTGATTTCTTTGTTAAATGATTGTTTAGATTAGCTGCTGCTAAAGGCTCGGAGCCAAAGTGTCAGGTTCATGAACAAGAAAGCAGTGAAGATGAGGACAGTGACCTCTCACCTGAAGAACAAGGTAGTTTATTTACTTTTTGCTTTCAGCATTATGCTAATAATTTTTGTTAAGTTCATTCATTATTTGGAAGATTGTCAAATGGTTTTCCTTTTGGGAAAGTGGGTGGTGGGTAATTTTAAAGTTCAGGTTCTGTTTGTGTGGGTTTATTATATAACAACTTTCCCCCACCACCCCAGCTTCAAGAATTTGGGAAAATATTACTATCTTTAAAGTAATGATTAGTGCTCCTTTCTTTGTACTTTTTTAAGTGCCAATATAGAGTTAGATGCTCAGTAAACGTTTATTAAATTAATGCTTTTAGAGTCATTGAGTGTTTGGATGATTTTGGAGTAGGTAGAAGTAAAAGCTAATTTCCCAATTGCTTGTGCTTGTTCTTTTTTAAGATATTGGTAAAACTTAACAAATGAACCAAGATAGTCAGACATAGTGTGAAGATTTTTATTAGGTCCTATTGAACAACAAAAAAAAGTAGTGTTAGCAACCTAAGAGCCTGTGCCCATCAATAGATGATTGGACGAAGAAGTTATATAGATACAATGAATTACTCAGCTGTAAAAAAAAAAATGAAATCTTAACCATTTGCAATGACATGGGTGGACCTAGAGAGTATTATTCTAAGTGAAGTAAGTCAGACAGAGAAAGACAAATACCATATGATTTCACTTATATGTGGAATCTAAAGAACAAAATAAATGAACAAACAAAATGAAAACAGACACATAAATACAGAGAACAAACTAGTGATTGCTAGATGGGAGGGGAGTTGGGGGACTAGGTGAAAAAAGTAAAGGATTTAAGGAGCACAAATTGAGAGTCAGAGAATAGTCAGATGTGAAATACAGCATAGGGAATATAGTCAATAATATTATAATAACTATATATAGTGCCACGTGAGTACTAGACAAATCAGGGGGATCACTTTGTAAATTATATAGATGTCTAATAATATTAAATTTTAAAAATTGTTTTTAAATTAAAAAAAAAAGTTTCTCCCTTAAAAATAAAATCTAGATTGAAGAAAAAAAAAAGTAGGAAAGGAGATAAATACAACTTCTCAACAAGGATGGAAGAGGCTCTTGTAGCCTCTACAGTATATATACAGTTAAGGCATTAGTACCTACTCATGGTTTCTGTTTTTACAAGTAACAGTGGTTATCTATGGAGGGAAAGAGAAAAGGAAAATATTTCACCTTGTTGCTTTTTATACTTTTTGAACCATGTGAATGTATAATCTTAAGAATTAAAAATTATCTAGTTTATTTTCAACTATTTTTAAAAGGAAAAACCAAGCCTATGTGTTAAGGGAAAAAAAAATGGAAGAAAAACACATACATCCTCACAGAAAAAGAGAGAGTAGTAGTGTACTTGAAACCTTGAAATGTGGGGACTACCTATACTGTAAAGAAGTTCATAAACTTTAGAACTAAGATTCCAAATATTTGCTAGTTAACCGTCAGAATCATTATCATATGTAACTGCTAAGATATAATTTGCTATTCCTTCCTGTGAACTTCAGAATATAAGTTATTCAATATAACTATGATGGTCTGAGCCTAATTGTTGTATAAGAGAGAAATTTTACATGTAGCATAATCTCAAGTTGTAGTCTCTCCTACCTCAGCGACTTCTTATTTTCCCAAAGTATACCTGAAAAGGCCTTTGAGAAAGGTTACAAATAGAAATTGTTTCTAGAGCTTGTTTCTTCATTTTTCTTTAAAAACATGATCTATTGAGAAAAAGGAATTTGTTATTAACCTATGCTAACAATATAGTTTTCTATGTACTTCATTTTTTCCTTCTACAGGGACAGTTTTATTTTTATTTTGAATTAATTTTTTTTTTCAGTTCTAGTTGACATTCAGTATTATTTTAGTTTCAGGTGTCCAACATAGTGGTTAGACATACACTGAAAATTTTTAAGGAAATTTTCCTCTAATTGTACTTCCATGAATTAACCAGCAGGGGGAATCATTGAATAGTTAAAATTTCACACATTCAGTTCTTGTAGAGTTACTGATGCCTATGTATATAGATGTCTGTTGCTTTTAAACAAATTATGTCTGAAACACCTTATTTATTGATAGAAGTTCTTAGGAAAAATGATCTTGTAACTGATAACATAACAAGCTTTTGGCTATGAGGTCAGACAGATCTAAATTTGTACTTAGGTATGTCACTTGTCTAATTTGCTTAATTTCTCTGAGCTTCGGTTTTCTCATTTCTAAATTGAGAATTATAAAAATATTTAGTCATTGGTGAATATTAAATTAGATAATTTAAAGCATTTAGCACTGATTCTTGGCATATTGTAAGTGCTCAGTAAATATTAACTTAATAACTTAAAATAATTTGTATATTCTCCATTATATTATTTTGTAGACTAGTAAAAGAAAACATAAAAAGGATAATTTCCTTCTATAATCCACATGGTTGATTGATGATTATTAGAGCTAGGCCTGAAACCTGAATGTTCTTATACTCTGCATTACTTTGCTTTGCCATACAAGGAATATAAATAAAATGAATATAGAAATTTAGAGATGATTGAGACCACTTGTATTAGCAATGAATACATTGCGTGTTTTTAAATTATATAATAAATTTGTATCACCAAACTAGAGTGTATCTGTAACAAGTAAAACCAAGTTCAATATCTCTTAGAATTAAAAAGAAATAATTTTCTTAGACTATAAATATAATTCACAAAAGAGAAATATTGTAATATCAACACCTAGGAACAAGAAACTGCAAATTAAAATAGTGTCATGGTACCTTTCAGATCAATAAAGATTAAAAAGAATGACTAGTTCTCTTTTGGTGTGAATGTGGTATAGAAATAGGTTATTCATATATAATTGGTAGGCATGAAAAATGGTTTCGCTTTTCTGGAGTGCAGTATGGCAATATATGAGCCAAAAACTTTTAAAAAATTGTATCTTTAGATTTAGCAATTCAGATTCGCAGGATTTATTCCAATGCTTTTAAACCCTTTTGACCAAGTCGCACTCAATATATGTATACATAGAATTACAAAAACAAAAGTTTTATATAAGAGTACTCACCTTTACTCTATGTGATGCATTTCAATTCTGTTTTACTTCATTTTTTAAAAAATGCTGGTTGTGACTCACTAAAGAGTCATGAGGAACAGTTTTAAAAAACACTAGTTAATTTGAGAAAGTAATAAAACAAATGCACAAAAATATGTGTATAACATCCTAAAAACATTGAAAATACAAAAGGGGGAATCTGAAATCTTTGACTAAGAATGGGGAATTAAATTATAACTCAGTACCTTTTAACCACTTTTAAATTATATAAATGTGCTACGTACATGGCAGAATTTTACTGTCTTTATATACTTTATACTTTATTGTCTAAACGCAATCATTTTAAGATTGAAAGAAAGATCAGTATTATAGTTTCATGAGACAATAGACATAAACTGATTTCACTGGACAAACAGACTTAGGGTCATCCTAAGTATATAATAAGTAAAAAAAAAAACCCATATGTTAATAATATATGATTTGTTTTTATAAAAAATACATTTTTAGAAAGAAGTCGTCATAAAATATTAATGGTAATTTCTGAGTGAGGAAATTAAGAGTGATTTTTTTTAAATTTCTACCATGAACTTCTGTTACTTTGTAATGAGAAAAAGTATTACCTTTTTAGTAAATTTATCTGGTATTCGAGGCAATTAGAACCATTTTTTGTTGCTTTTTAATATTGGCTTGTACAGCAACTGAATACTTGAAAGGCATAACTAAAAATTTAGTTATGTGATTTGGCCCTTTAATTGGTCTCTTTTAATTTCATATCTCTTAATACAGAACTCTCAAAAAGTAAAATAAACCACAAAGTAATTTTATAAGTAGAGAAGAAGAAAGATGCCTGGCAAGATATTGGTATTTTGAAACAAATGTTTATGGGATGTCGACATGGATGTTGGTCTCAGAACTTAACTGAAAAAGGATTAATGAGTAGTGATCTGAACTGCAAATGCTTGTTTTTAAAATATAAATAAGTATAGATAATGATAAAAACAGCAGAATTAGAGGACATTAAGAATGTACTTTGAATAGCCTTATTCTGAGAGATTTGTATTTTTCTATGCCTTTTTGGCATTAAGATATTTTTATGAATACTGTAATAAAACTGGTGAATGAGTTTTATTGCTCTTATTTGAAAAAACAGGTAGCAATTTATATCAGTCCCCTTTTTTGACTTTTAATTTACTGATCTAATAAATTTTAAAATCTTATAATTATTTATAAGCAGTTGATCTTTAAAATGCTGTTACTAAGATGTGATCAAATGTGTTGATTTGCTGCTAGTTCATTGTTTTATGGTGAAGACTATAAGTGAAAGAATAGTCTAAAATCACTTTACTATTCCTTATAACAGGTTTTTCTTAAAATTGTTGTGGGAATGAGGTTATGTTTTTAGCCAGCAATGTTTTAAATCATAGCAATGTCTTAATGTAGCATAATACTTTTTAAAGGTATTTTTCTTAATTATAAAAATAGATAACTTGAAAATATTAAAATTACCCTATAATCCTTGACCCAGAATTAACCATTGTTAATTATTACAACTACTCAACTCTGAGCACAAAAGCAACCTTAAGCATTACAAAAGTAAATGAGCGATGCTGTGTTCCAATAATACTTTACTTACCAACAGGCGGAGGCTGTAGTTTGTCAGTCCTTGAGCTAAAGACTTCCTAAACCTATTTTTTTGTGTATTGTACAGAAAAAAAGCGACAGTTTGAAATGAAAAGGAAGCTTCACTACAATGAAGGACTGAATATTAAATTAGCTAGGCAATTAATTTCAAAAGACCTACATGAGGACGAAGATGATGAAGAAATGTCAGAGACTGCAGCTGGAGAAAGCATGAATGTGGAAGAATCAAATCAAGGTTAGATGTTTCAGAAACATCACTGAGACTCTTGTAGTCCTTTATGCCTAAATAACATACTTTATTTTGCTTTAAACCTTGAAGAACCTCAAATATTTTGCTGAGTTTTGCTTATGCCAAAAGTTTCCAAAATTTCAATCCCTGTGGTCAATTTCAAAATTATGTTTTTTATGCCCAGAGTTGATTTAAGATAGTATATGTTGTATGACTTTTTTTGTTTGTTTGTTTGTTTGGGTTTAAACAATGATGTTTGTCTTCTTATTAAGCTATATTTTGTTTTAATGTTTTAGATACTGTTTTATCTGTCATAATCTAACTTAAGGTTTAAACGTTTTTAAGGAACCATGATTTTAATATGGAAGATTTGTTTTAACATTCCTTCAAGTACAGAGTATATCATCTTTTCAAAGTTGATTCTTTTGACTGTTGGATTGACAGGTTATTTGGCTGATTTTCGATTTTGTTTTGTGTTATGTTTTTAAGTCTCAGACAACCCACTCCTGCAGCCTACCAACTTTTGATCAGTTATAGGACATAGATTTATTTTATTTATTTATTTATTTATTTACTTACTTACTTACTTACTTACTTATTTATTTTTGTGAGTGTTCTTAATTTCCAAAGATTTCTTTTTTTAAAATTATTTTTTATTTTTTTTATTTTTTATTTTTTTAGGCAAGGCAACCCTTGGTTGACCTCACAGATTGCAAGGACCTTGTCATCTTGCAATCCCTTATATTTCATTTTTTATGCCTACAGCACCTGGTGTTCTTAGGTGGTATCCCATCCAAGTACTACTAACCAAGCCTGACCATGCTTAGCTTCTGGGATTGGGCTTGTTCAGGATGGCATGACTGTAGACAGATTTTATTTATTTTTAATAAACTGTTATTTTGGTATTCAATGAAGGTGAATCTTCTGTACCACTAATACTGATTTTGTGCTCACTTTACCTATTCTTTGTACTTGAAAACTGATGCTTTTCGATGGAGATATAACTTACTTTCTTTGTTGTGCCTTGGATGGCTGTCTTAGAAAAGTAAATAGTAATTATATTATCGTTATGGTGAGCATATGTGAAATACGAGTGATTCTGAATTAGAACCTGATGACTATGTCTCATAATGTCAGGATTACAGTATTTCCTGCTGTATTAGACTTTAGCCTTTCATAGTTTGTTTTATATACCATTTCATTTCCATTTTATATGCCATAGTCTGTCTAGTTTATATTTAACTTGAACAAACTTTATTTTGAGCAATTATTGTTATATGTCTCTCTCTTCCTCTTTTAAAATTTATTACCCATTTTGACCTATCTTGTAATTAATTGGCCTTTGTTTCTCATTTACCTATATATTGGTTATTTATTTTGTTGTATTCAAAGTGAATTTTTCTTTATTTATATTTTCATAAATTTCTACTGAGATTTTCAATATCAATTCTTAGTGACTCTGGCCAAGCTCTGGGAATACCCTTAATTTTCCACTAAAAATTTGTACCAGCACTACTGTTCCAAAGGTTAAAGAGGTTTCTTTTTTAAGCCATGGCTTTTGAAAAATAACTCTGGCTGTTTGTCTGTCTATACCTGTAAGACATTAAATTTCACACATTTAGTACATATATTTTTTTGTTTAAAGATAATGATTAAAATTTATGTTAGTTTGGTGTCTGATTTTTCTTTGGTGGAGGTGAAGTACGAGTATATTTTACTTAGTTTCATCAAGTTCACAAGAATAGAAAATACTCATGATAAGGCATAGAGAAGAAAGTTATTTATCCTCTACCATCTTTGGTTTCTTAAAAAAACATTGCCAGCTTTTAAAATCTCCAGGTTCCATTGGTACCCATTAGTTTTTGAGCATTGTCATTCTCCTCCCTCTCCCTCAACTCCCGTCTATTTTTATAAAGAGGAAAAGTGGCATGTTTCGATTCTGAGAAAATATTTTAAATTTTTCATATAAATTCAGATCTTTTTATAGCTTTGAATATTTGAGTTGTAATAAAGTCAGCTGTCCACCAGTGATTTAGTCACAGAAATATTCAGTCTGAATTCTATCTGTCCTGTCACCAGACACTCCTGTTCTGCTCTTTAGACTATTCAGAGGGTATGCAGATTCTTTCGTGTAACACTAATCTACTGACATGAAATGTGCCTTATTTGTTGTTTAGTTCTTTATATTTGTTTCTCATAGTAATGGAAGGAAACTTTAGCTCAGGTAGTTCTAAGGTTGGCAGTATACAACAAACAAATTATGTTGACTTTCATTTATCTTTGCAGGATCTACTACAAGTGACCAACTGCAAAACAAATCGCAGAGTTCATAGAAGAGATTTGTTCAGCATTGTAATTGTCAGATACAAATCCTGTTACTATAATGTACTGCTTCTTGTTCTCTACAATTCATGACTTAAGTACCAAAATACATACCAGTTATTATATGTTGCCAAGAATTAAATAACTTTAGAGACTTATTAGACTGAAAATGCCTAATTGATACATATATTCTTGTGCCTAGTACTTCACCACAAATACCACATAATATCAGTCCAAAACTTCATTACTTTTGTAAGAACACTGGTTAATTTGTATAAGATACTATGTAGCTTTTTATTAAACAATATCTTGGGTTTGTGGGATGGGGATCTAATTTATTCACTTCTAGATGTGATAGTTCTTATAAACTTTTTCTTTTTTTAATCAAAATCCAATTGGAACAACATTATATAGGCTGATATAATAGTCTAAAAAGTATTTTAGCACATCTTCAACTTAATTTGTTTAATTGAAAAGGATTGTAAGAGTTACTGTTGCATTTTTTGGCCTACTACCTTTAAAATTCTTTTTGAGTTTCTTTATGTTTACAAGGAAAGAATTGAACTTTTTCTCACCAAAAGTAGCTTTTTCCACAAATAAATTATCAGGTTAAACTTGCACTAATGTCTGCTCTTTTTGTACACTCTGTGGGCAGACTTCAGATCAGTTTTTAAATATAATTCTAATACAGTCTCAGCATTCCCTTTATATTGCCTGTTTTAACCACCTGCCTTTGTTTCTTATTCCTTTCCACATACGTGCACACAATCCTTTACCTTTTATAAAGGATCATAAAGATTGTCATGACTTTAGGAACTTTTCTTTCTCTCTCATATTTATCATTTGCTGCAACAATGAAAATCTTATTTTGACTATCAATTTCTATTTTTTCTTCTAATACATGAAGAATATAGATTGAATAGCAGCAGTATTATAGACAGGAAATACAGTTAAACTGCAGAATCTCTACACCTCTCTGATTTAGAGCTTGCTAATTAAATTGCTATTGCTAGTTTATTCTTTGACTTAATTAGACCTTAGAAAACAACTGAGATTTTTTTGCATGATGAGAGAATTGTGTATAATCAGTGATATGATAGTTCCTGAATGTACAGACAAGTAATCCTGAACACTTTTTAATTTAAAACCTTTAATCCCTGCTTTGAGGGAATATGATAATGTATACTATGACAAATGTACTTTATTCTTCTAACACAATAAGATTGAGATTTTTTTTTTTTGAAATGAAGTACAGTTCCTGTGTACCTTGGTTTAGTGATAGTTTCATTTCTTGTCAATTATTTGCATCTTAATTTTGTGTTAGTACCCAAAGACTCCATTATATGAACAGACTTTTTAAATAATTTCTGTATATTGTATATATGAAATGGCTTTTATTAAACAGCATATCTTCTACTTAGAAGTTTATGGAAATATCAGTATGTCAAAATAAAAAGTGAGAGAACTCTTTACTGAAGAATATTTTTATTATTTTGAATGTCATTTTTAAATGAGATCCAATTATAGTGCTTCTGAACTGCAAGTATAGTATTCTAACTAAAACATGTTAACTAGTAATACCACAAAACAGTGTTTAACTCTGCTTTTTGAATTTACAACCCATTTAGGAGGATTTAAGCTTATGCGTGTGTGTGTGTGTGTGTGTGTGTGTGTGTGTGTTTCATAGACCCAGACCTCTGTTTCTGGTTTTTTCTTTTTAAGTTCTTAGAAAGTATCCACATACTCTATTTGTAGAAATAACTGCTGTACAGTGAAGAAAAGGTAAGACCTTTAACAACTTTTGTTGTTTTCTACACGTTATTTCTTGAAACTTCAATCAGGCAAACTCATTTATAATTTCAGGAAGCGTAGATAGTTATCTCAGGAGCCTAAGACATGGCAAATAGCATGCCCAGTGGGATTTTAGGTGGTCAAATGTAACTGAGTAAAGCTCTTTCATCAAGTCATGAGTTCCTAATTGACATGGTATTGGACTATAAAAACTGAACCTTTATGATTCAAGTTAGATTTTCCTTTGGAGAAAGTTATCTGTCAATGTTCAGTACCAGGCAAGGTAGATTTTATATTCAACTTCTTACTATCACTTCCTCTGCTTAACTCTTGGTGTTATCTTTTCTGTTCTTTCATGTTTCACTCTGAAATTCAGCAGTGAAGCTCTTTAAAATCAGACATGTACTGGTATAAATGAATTTAAAGAGTCACATTAAATATTAAAGCAAAGTGCCATTTTCCCCAGATTTTTATTTTGTTTACATTTCCCTTTAAATTGATACACTAAACATATTGTAATAAAATACAGTAATATGACAATTACCTGTCTGTGGATTTTACTTTCTTGGTAACCAGCTTTCTCAGGACCGTGTTCTATTGGCCAAGTGTTCTGGATATCAGGAGAGACTCTGGGTCTGTGCTGTGGCAGGGTAGTTTATTTAGTTTGGTAGAAATGATAAGATACAATTTATTGGGAGCCTTTTATTTGCTCATGTCCTGCATTTTACTAGGTCTCTAATATATCATCATTTTCAAACCAACCATGCAAAGAAGTTAACTCTTATCAGCACTTTGTAAATGAGGAAAATGCTTTTGGCCAAGTTACTCAGTCTTATGTCTCATGCATGCTAAATTACAGGATTCAATTCCAGATCTAACTATAAATTCCATGCTCTTTATGCATGCTTTTTTAGACAGGAAATTCTCTCATTTTAGAAGTTGTACTTTATAGATAAACTTTATTTGGATTATGGATACATATCCTATGCTTTAGGAGAGGTTTTATTTTTGATTTTAATATGAAAAATAATTTGGAAATTACTTTGTTTGAGAGTTATAAGCCGTTTAGGAAAAATCTCAATAGCTCAAATACTCAGTGGCTGGAGATGTCTAAATGCATAGGTTTTGTTTGTATTCTACAAGTGTGTTTCTAAGCAAGATGTTTCAAACAAAATATAATTTCTTTTGAACTCAGAACATATCTTTCAGATACTGCTTTTTTTGTTTTTGCAAATTAAAGGCAATCATTGTTATAAAGTACCAAGCTAGATTATGAAGAGTAACATGTACCTAAGCCAGCATTTCCATGAAGCCCTCAAACCCACAGCACATTCCATGAAAAAGTATTTCATGAGCAGATAAACTTTGCACATGGTATATACTTTATTCTTCTACCCCCCTGGAGATTTATAATAATGTACATCATTATATTGAAGGGCATGAGAAAGCCTGTTTAAAACTTGGTTTAACTTAGCATTTTTGAAACATTTTATCATAATGATCCCCCACTTTAACCTCAAGTAGCATCCAAATAGGGGTAGGGGAGTAGGCTAAAGTCTTCCAATATCATATAAAAGTTGAATGACTTCTTGAAAGAGGAAGAGAACTGTTTACCATTGAAAGAGGGAAGGCATGGTAGCAATAACTGCACAGTGTAAGTTGCATATAATTTGCTAAACATAAGACCTTAAGGTTTGGTAACTTAGTCAAGAAACTGTAATATCCAAGACAGATGATGGTATGCTTAATATGATTGAGAGAAGCTGCTGTGGTATAGTATTGATGTGACTACAGGCATACCTTGTTTTATTGCATTTTGCAGTTACAGTGTTTTTTACCAGTTAAGTGCAAGAACCTCCACCATCCCTGGGAAACCAAAAAATTTGTGGTACTCAATTTATTGCAGTTGTCTGGAACCAAACCCACAATATCTGAGGTATGCCTGTATTGCTCAAAGACTTACTGCTTTAAGCAATTTTCCACAACTTGCCTTCTCCATCAGCTCTTGCATAACTGGCTGACGAGAGCACATCTGCTACTCATTGGGAAAATAAAAGAGCAGATAGTAAAACTCCCTAGTTTGTGGATCATACCCCCAAGCCTTGGTTAGCTACCCTAACAGTGTGTTTTGGAGGGGTAAAGGATTTGGCTCTTACACTTTAAATTTGGGTTTGACTCATCTAGTTTTTTATATGAGAAATTATTTGGGAGAGAGAGTGCTTGAGAGTAGGTGAGGGTGGGATTTTGCAAGCGTTGAGTCATGATTTTATCTCAACTGCCCAATCTGAATTTTTTTTCTGTGAGTCTGCCATATGAGTGTTCAGCATTTTAATAATAGTATTACCAATGGGAATTGGAATTGGAAGAGAATGCCTATAAATTCGTGTTCTCTGTTTCTTTTTGGATTGATGACCAAGTGTTGACTAGAAATAGAGGATTGTGCAGGCTTATCTTTCATATTTAATATCACTTAACCTCACTTTTTAGGCAAAGAGGATTATACAGCTTTGCAGTATACTTTGGTCTAATAAAATTGTTCAGTTGGAAAAATGTTAACCAATAACCTAACAAACAGGAAGAAAAACGTTTAGTTTTATTTAGTTACACTTTCTGGTATTTGAGTATCTCTAACATAAACAATTACTTAAAGGAAAATGTATTTTCATCTCCCTACGTATAAGAGATACCCAAGTGAAAAGCAAGCACTTTATTGTAGAACACCATGCCAAGCTAATGGGGAGATGTGAACATAAAACACCCTGCCTTTAAAGATTTTCAAATTTTCATGTACATACAGAGTAGAGAACACTGCTTTGGGGAAACGAGGAAGGAGCAAGCAATACACTTAGCTTCTCCAGCCACTCTTTGGAGGCCTTTCTGGTAGGGAAGGCTGGGCTAATTATAATTAGCAAGACTTTGTTACTTAGGTTTTTATGCAGTTTCCCTGAAAACAAAAATAAGATCTCTTTAGTCACCCACCAAAAAATTATTAAGCAAGCTAGATCCCACAGAAATCAGAAATGTTAAATGATTTTAACAAAGCCTAATAAAAAAAATTGGATTTCAGAAGTTGATCTTGAAGCATATTTGTGGATTGTTGCCAATTATGCTTCTGCTGTCATTTTAGTAATCCCTAAATCAGTTTATCAGGGTTGGTAGGGTGGGAGGGTCTGGGGCAGGACCACAATTATGGGAGTTCCCCTCTTGTTTGAACTGAGGAATGTGCTCTGGTCCTGTGCTAAATTTGAAAATCAAATCCACTTCCCCAAGTTGCAGTGTCTTGAGTTTTCATGGTAAATCATGAAGTATGGAATCCAATCTAGGAATCTTAAAAGCAGCCCTGGGGTGGGGGTAGAGAGTCAGGGGGGCGGGGGACAAATTGCAAAGTGAATTGGACCCAGAATAATATTTTTTCTTATAGGCTTCAGGTATTTGTTCTGTAGTCCTAGAGTCATCTGGAATATTATAGTCTGGATAAGGGCACACTGATAAATAGAAAGTTGAAGGAGAAAGATGTTTATTTTTTGAGAACGTTATTAAACATTTATTAAGCACCAACTATATGCTCATGAAGTTGCTGGACAATGTGCATGAAAATGTGCAAAAACAGTCCATTAGTAAACCTTTTTGACTCCACTTCCATTATGGTATCTTAAATCTTTCTCCTTCTCTAATCCCTACTGCTGTATCCTAGTTAAGTCACCATCATGCTTTTCCTGTACTCCTGTCACAAACTCTTAAGTGATTTCCCCACTTCTGTTATATCTCATTCCAATCCATTTTCCATAACAGCAAGTGTCGCTGCCCTACTAAAAGCCCTTCAGTGATTTCTCTACCACGCTTAAGAATGAGTCCAGATTTCTTAGAATGGCCTACAAAATTGTACTGGCCCCTGCCTATGTCTTCAAATATGTGTCACCCTCCTGCTTAATTATTAGTCATACTTTTTTTGTTTTTTTGTTTTCCCCATGCACTAAGTTTTTTCCCTTTATTTGGGGCTTAGAACTAGCAAGTCCCTCTGCCTGAAATGCTCTTAATTCATATGGCTTTCCTTCTCATTATTTAAGTTCAGATGTTACTTCTCCAGAGGTGCCATTCCCTGCCTAACCTACTTTAAAAATATTTCTTCTTTTATTCCCAATTCTTATTTCTTTTTCTGGTTGGTTTGCTTGGGTGTTGCCTGACTTCCTCACTAAGTAGAAAGCTCCATGAAGGAAGGAGCTCTCTTACTTACTCCAGTATTCTCAGAGCTTTCTATGGGCCAGCTCAATAGAAACCTCATAAATGTGGGTAGAATGAGTAAAAGGAAGATAGTTGTTCATAATGTGATTTACCTTATCCTTTAGCATCCTTATATACTTAATGTTTAAATATTAGAACTGGAAAGGATTTTAGAAATCAACTAGTCTAATGTCCCTATTTTTCAGAGATGTCAGCCCAGGCAAAAAGAACTGGTTTTTGGCAGACAAGAGACTACAGTTTCCCTTATTCTTTATTTTCACAATAAATATAGTCCATGGATTGAACAGCTGCAGCCCTGTCTTGGCTTAGTGGTTGTATTTTTTCAGTATGGGGGAAGTTAAGAACTCATCACTCAGGATCATCCAAAAATGAGCCCTTTCACCCAAGTAAAATTTCTCAGAACTGAGCCCTAGTACCAAATCTCTGACTTTTAAGCATTTTGAAAGTAAATCTTTCTGAAGAGTGGTGTATTTTCTAGTATTCACAAACCAAGGACCCCAGACATAGTCTTCACTTATTGATCTTGCCCTCAAGAGCCCACTGAAGGGATTTTCCCTAAGCCTGCTGGTCTTGTTCAAAAGTAACTACGATCTGAAGAGAGTTACCAGCCTCTGGATGTGGGCTTTGCGACTTTTCCTTGATGCCAAAAGGCTTGTTTTTATTTCCAGTTTCCTGTCTTTGTTACTGGCTGTAATTGCTAAAAAGCTCATATTAGGTGAACAGGTTGTTATTGTAATATAATACTCCTTGAACTTTGTTTTAGGAAGATCTTTACACTTTTGATAGCAGTTGTCAGGTTCCATGGCCCAACTAGAACATATGTCGAAAAGTTCTTCAAATTTTGAGCACAGACTTTGAATACTTTGAACACAGCTTTCTCTTCTGCCCAAATTCCAGAAAATTACATGTGTTGGTAATAATCTTCTGAAGAATTAAAATGGAAGCGTATACTTTACCATATTCTTCTTTTAGTCATTTTTCTGGGTTAGTTATAAATGCAAGTGAGCAAAAAAATGTGACGACTTTTCAGTTACTTAAATGAAGGTATTGATAGACCAATAAAAGATATGAGTTTGGAACATACCTTGAGTATTTCAAACACTCTACTAAGTGTATTACTCGAATTAATTTACTTAATCCCCAAACAAGAGGGTTAACATGACAAAGTCTTCAACAGATTTAGGCTCACCTAGATCATGATAACTGATGAGAATTGCCTTCATTAGCCTTGTGAAGGTGGAAGCCATATTACAGGGGGCTGATCAATGAGTGAGAGATATGGAAATGATAGCATGTATAGGCAGCTTGTTTAAGTTTTAGTTGTAAAAAGGAAGGATATAGAACAATAGTTGAGGTAAAGCAGAGATTTGTATATCTATATTTTAGAAATGTTTTAATATAGACAGGAGATAGGAAGAGAAGTTTCATCTTTTTTAGTTAGTGGCATGAATTTATATAGGTATGAATGCATTCATTGCTAAAGTTTAAAAATCACCAGCAATAACAATTTGAAAAGAGACCTATGAAAGTACCTAATCAATAACCCTCCCTTGCTGTTCTTTGAAGTAGCTACCTCCCTATTAGTGTACATTATAATGTACACATGATGTTTCTTAATTTTCTCATTGTGGGTATCTTCTCAGCCTGTTCTTTCAACGCAATGCCTAAAGTGCATCATCATTTTTGATAGTGTAGGTTTATGAGATCTATATTAATATTTTCTATTATTTTTATGTCATTTGCCTTCAAAAGATTGTCTATTTTTAAACCATTAATTAGTCTCTAAACAGATGGCACAACTAAAGACTCATTTTCAGAGTCAGAGGCTTTGGTATATATTGTTAGAACCCCAAACTTCATGGTTCTTTGTTCACATGTCTTACTAACAAAAGTTAGTACATCCAAAGTTTAGTTATAATAAAAATTAAAATATCTACTTTTGGCAAAAAGAAAAGGCTATTGAGAAAAATATTTTAAATTACCACCCCTATTTTTTTGTTAAGTGAAATTTTAGACAGTAAAAATGGCAGGTCTTAGAGAAAGGGGATATTCCAATGCCCCAAAACAAGACATTTGAGCACAAAACTAGACAATTTGTAGCTAATTTTGGAACTCAACAGTCAAAGCAAAATTTTTCAAAAGGATAGCTGAGAAAAAGCAGATTTTAAGTTTACATTCTTTTGTTTAAACTCAATGTGTACAAAACTAAACTCATAAAATTACCCTACCGAACAATGTCATAATTATGGAGCATTGTCCTCCTGTCACCATAGTATGCAAAATCATTTCTGATGCCCTTCTCTGACATCTTATAAATTACAAAACTGTCAACATTTACCTTTAAAATATCACTCGAAACTGCCCTTTTCTAGTTTCTCTGTAACTATTCTGACTCTAATCCTTTTATTACCCACTTTCCAATGAGTCTCATTCCTTCAATCCCTCCTGTCGCCCTTGCTCATCTACATCAATCCTGTTCCTGGATGTTAATTTTCAGTTAAAACAAATGAAATCATACATTAAGAGTTCCTGATTTAGAAGCCCTTGGTTCCTTATATCTGCGGAATAAAGTCAAAACTCAGCCCTTACGTCCTTTATGCTATGGCCCTGGCCCACCTTTCCAGGCATATTTCTACACTATACATGTCCTCTGGGTTTGGATGAAGCTGGACTATTCTTTTTTTTCCCCCAACATAACTCTTCCATTTCTTTTTTCTTTATCTATGCTCTGTCATTCTGATCTTTTCTGTCTTTTAAATGAGATTCCATTTCTTTTATTAAGCTTTCTATATGAGATTTTTTTCCCCTTTGAATTTCTATTACATTATGCTCATTTCTCCCTTATGTTGTTCTGCTCTGTGTTTATATTTGCGTACCTTGGACTAATCACATCTTTTTAATATTTTAAAAATATTTTCTAACATATAGGAAGGTAGAAGACAAATGTTTAATTATTCTTGAGTGTTGAGGTATATTGACTAGTGAAGCATTAGTATGTAATTCTAACCTGGAATGATGGAGCCCTAGAGTGAATTTACATCCGGATGTGGGTGGAGGGACCAAGAAGAAAGTTTGCTTAGATTTCAATGTCTTGAACCTGTTTCTCTGTTGGACCTAAAAAAACCTTGTTGCATTGCTCTTCCTTCCTCTTTTCTCTAGAGCTAGGCACCAAACAAACTTGCTGGATTACCAAGGTATTATCTATATGCAGATTCCAACAGATGGAATTTGGGCTACCACAGACACATCTATTCAGTGTAAATTGAACTGAGTTTATCCACTTTGTGCAAGGCCTTATAATAATCAAAGGAGGTAGGGATTGGTTATAAAATGGTTTCTCTCTCAGAAGGCTAGGGTAAGTTTGGCTTGAACAGCTAGCTGTCTGCTTCCAAATGCCAATTAGCAGAAAAAACATGATATTTTGTATTTTCAGTGACATGTGGGTCCATGGAGATAAAATGTTAATTTCAGCAGATTCGTCAGTTTTACTATGGGAAGAGGTGTCAGAACTCTGTACCATCACCAAAAAATAGCTTCTCGAAGGCACTGGGTGCCTGAATTTAGAAAGGTTAAAAATAAAAACAAAAATATTTTTATATACTTTTCAAATGGTGGTAAAATATGCTGTGCTTTACACAAGGACTTTTTCAGTGTGTTTATTATCAGTATAGTTTCTTGCGTAACCCAAATGATAAACACCTCTGCCAAGTTTTCGTAAATTCCCAGGGATTTTTCTTCTTCCTCTTTCCTTTTAAGCTATTTATTGATATGGGAAGACTTATTTAAAAGCATTTTGTCATCCACATGCATCTTGATTCAGTTTTGAAGAGAATTTGGTTTTGGCTGCTATTCAATTCCAAGAGAACAAATTAAGTAAGGTGAGTGACTGAATAGCTGGTTGGCAGCTGGGTTTTAGAATAGCTTTGTTCTTAATCTGGTTTGCCGCAATTACACATTACTCCAATTTCCTTCTTACATTCAAAGAGCAAAAATTGGTTGTGCTAAATATTGTAAAAGTAAGGGAGAAGTTATAAAAATATGAAATAGGGTGAATCTGTGGTTATGGAATTACATAACACTATTGAAAACAGATGGTGCCTTTTTATTACACGAGGATGGCAGAAATAGCACTGCCATAGTACTACGTGTATAAGGTTTTACTGAGATTGAAATCACTTTTCCTGAAAAGTAACAAGTATAGTGAAAGCTTGATATGACATAGGTCATTCCTAAGGTGCCTCAAATACTAGCATGAAGTCCTCTGTAGATCTGAAAACACGGGTTACCAGCAATGTTGACAAAGTCTGTGCCTTGCTTTATCAGCTAAACTTACAATTGAGTTCTAACTTTCATCTTTATTCATTGTGTAACATCAGTATTGATTCCATAAAAATTTATCAGATTCTTGATGCACTGTATAAAGAATGTTAAATAGACAAAGACTATTACAGTTATTTTAGAAAAGCAGAGTCTTTCATAGATATGTATATCTAGTGTGTCATTTTGGGGGCAAGTGTCACTTTTGGTGCAAGAAACCAGATTCTTAAGCAAAATAAGAATTTATGGTTCACTTAACTGCAAAGCCCAGAGGTAGATCTGGTGTTAGGTATGGCTGAATTCTCAGCAGGGCTCTGTTTTCACCTTTTGACTCTGCTTCTCTCTGTGTTGGCCTAATTCTCTCCACCTTGTGGTAGAGTTGGCTGCTGATACCTGTTCTACAACATTCTTAGAGGCTTGAGATGCCAGAAAGAGAGCATCCTTCCCCAACAGTTGAGCAGAAATTCCAAGGAGGACTCTGATTTGGCCCAATATGGGTTTTGTCATGTTTTTTCTTGGAACAATCACTTTGTGTATACTTTGGAGATAGGGGGCAGGAATGCAGATGGCAGAGTACAGATGGAGGACCCTGGGCAGAACTGGATCTCATCTTTACTTCTTACCACGACTACATGGACCAAGAAGAATCACTAGGGAATGGGGGTGGGGGTGTTGGTGCTTGTCCCCTGAAGGAAGGAACAATGGGCAGAGAGAGCCCTTCAGGGTGCTTACTCAAACCCTTTATATTTAAGCTCTCTTATTTAATTCAGAACTTTGAGAGGAGTCTAATTTCATTTATTGTATGAATTTTATGACAAAGAAAATTATATTTTATATATTTGTATGTAAGAACTATATAATTAATTTTTAGATATAAGAAATATATATTTAGTTTTTCTGTTTAAAATGTTTATGTGAATTTTCTGTTTAAAAATTAAATTGCAGATTCTAGATTAGAGAAGTTACTTTAATAAACTGTTAGTTCTACAACTTAGTAACTAATAGTATTAATGGCTAACATTGAGCACTTTTGTTCTAGAAATTCTAAGGGTCATATATATATTATCTCATTTAATCTTTAAAACAATCCTAATATATGGTAGGTACTATTCTTAACACTATATTACAAGTGAACTAATTGAGACACTGAAAAATTTAGTAACCTAAGGCCACACACAATAAGTGGTGCATCCGAGATTCCAACCCAGGCAATCTCTAGAGCCCATGCTCTTCTTAATAAGTGTGCCGTATTGCTGCCCAAGTCCACATTACACCTCCTTCATCTACTCTCTGTGTTCCTCTTTGTATAATTTTGCTTCTATCTTCTTCTCTCGTGCATAATAAAATCCAAGCTCTATGCCCTCGCCTCCAAGGTTTTGCATGACCTGGTTCCCGCCTACCCCTCTAGCATTGTCCATCACCACGCTCCCCTCTTACTCACTTCTTGCTATTCCTTATACATGAACCCCAAGTTCATACTTAAAAAATTTTGTTTCTCTGCCTGGGTTGCCCTTTCTCCGGATTATTGTCTAGCTTGTTCTCTTTTTATTCAAATCTCTGGTACTATCTCTTCCCTGATCACTCTATAACTTCTGTCTTATTTTATTTTTCTTCATAGTACTTGTCACTTTTGAAATTATCTACTTATATGTTCTGTTTTTTGTCATCCTTTCCACTAGAATGCAAATTTCATGGGGGTGAGGATTTTGTCTGTTTTGTTCATGATGTGTTCCTGGTGTCTACAGCGATGCCTAGACACCATATAGTATGTGCTTTGTATTTATTTAACAAAAAACATTTAGCTTCTTTCAAAAGTCTGTGAAGTAGATAAAGCAAAAAACATTATAGCCTTGTTATAGTTGAGATGGTCTAATAAAGATGAAATAAATACCTCCGATGTATTGGCTAATAAGTGGTTGGGACTAAAATGAGACTAAAATCCCTCCTGCTTCACTCGCAGGTCCAGGCGTTTTTCATGGTGCCACCATGGTTGGCCTGATGTAATCTGTTTCTCTCTTCTTTGCCTCCAGAGTGGTTACAAAATATTTCTGAAATCACTGTCTGCATACTCATCCCAGCAACCAAACCACAGCTTAGACTGACCAATTTGAGAATTCTTAAGTTAGCAGCTCTAACTTTTGCTGTTTTTTGACATCAATTTTCTATGGCTAAAACTGAAATATTTCTAAGCCTATGTCCTTTTCTCCTCCTCTCATTCCATATGTGATCAGAATATTTAGCTAAACAAGTCTTTGCTTAATTTGAATGAATTAATACATTTATTCAATAAGGTTTAAATTCCACTCTTCTATTTACTAATATAAATCATTTAATCTCTTTGGGCTTCAGTTTCCTCATTTAGTAAATGAGAGTAATAATAGTATCTATCTCACAAGGCTATTCTGATAATTAAATAAGGTTATATAAAGTTCCTGACATATAGTAATAGGTCAATAATTAGTAGTTATGAACTATATTGCTATGTTCTATGCATTCACTGATGTGAGAATACAACAATGAACAGATTTGAGCCCTTCATCCTCAGGACTGTTAGTCTAATAGAAAGATAGTTAAATAAACACAGCATATATCAAGTGCTCTAAGGGAGTGGGGGTGTCAACCTTAGAGTTATCCTTGACTTCACTCTTCTCACACTCAACATCCAGTCCATCAGTAGATCATGTCAGTTCCACCTTCACAAAACATCCAGAATTTGACCCCATCTTGCCACCTCTTCTGCTGGCACCCTGGTCCAGGCCTTGATCAACTTTCACCTGGATTACCCTAATAGCCTCCTACCTGGTCTTCTTGCTTCCATCCTTGTCCCATACAATTTATTGCCCACAGAGCACCCAGGGTGATCCTGGTAAAAACTGAAGTCAAATTATGTCATTTGTTATAGGCAGAATAAAGCCCTTCCCAAAAAATGTCTATGTCTTAATCTCTGGAATTTATGAATATGTGACCATATATGACCAAGGGACTTTGCATGTGTGATTAAAGACCTTGAGATGCAGAGATTATTCTGGATTATTTGGGTAGGCCCAACTTAATTACATGAATCCTTAAAAGTGAATAATCTTTCCTGACTCTGGTGGGAGGGAGGAAGTGACCACAGAAGAATGATAATAGAAATGTACATAGCTGACTTTGAAGATGGAGGGAGAGGGCCTCTAAAAGCTAGAAAAGGCAAAACAAATTCTCTCTTAGAGCCTCAGAAGAAATGTAGCCCTACCAATACCTTGATTTTATCCCACCCAGTGAAACCTGTGTCTAACTTCTGACATCCAGAGCTATAAGATAATAAATTTACATTGTTTTAAAACACTACATTTGTGGTAATTTGTTAGAGCAAGAATAGAAAACTAGTATTTCCCTCTTCTGCTCAAAACCCTCCTGTGGCTCCCTTCTCACACAGGATACAAGACAAAGTGACCTGCAAAGCCCCATGCCTCTGGGCTCACTTTCTTTTGATTGACCTTTTGATCGACCTCTGCTCTAGCCACACTGGCTTCCTTGCTGTTCCTTGAGCCCTCCAAGCACTCTGCCCAGGGTCTTTGCACTGGATGTTCTCTTTATGGACTGTTCCTCCTCCATAAATCCACATGGCTGTTTCTCACTGCCTTTGTTTTCTATTGGGGTGTCACCTCCTCAGTGAGCCCTTCCCTATCTTCCCAATATAAAATAGGCACATGGCCCTTGTCCTAGGCATGCCCTACCCATTTTACTCTGCCTTTTTTTTTTTTAATTAACACTTATCACCACCTAACATATTATTTAATGGTTTATTATCTCTCTCACCACTTTTTGGAAAATATGAGCCCATGAGGGCAAGGACTTGGTTACTTTTGCTACTATGTCTCCTTGCATAGAGTAAGTGCTCAGTAAATATTTATCAATTGAATTGAATGGATGAATGAGGGGAAGAGAGGGGGATGGAGGGAAAGAGTGCTATGGGGACACAGAGGGGACATCTAAGGTAGTGTAAGGGAATGCAGGAAGACCTAGAGTGACGCTTGCATAGGAGTGAACCAAATGCAGGCGGTAACTCATTTTAGACATAGGGGAACAGCATGTGTGAGGTCATATAATTGGCCAGGAGACCAGAGCACACAGAGGCAGCATGATAAAGCTAGGGGACTATTTTAAGCATTTGGATTCACTATTAGCTGCTGAGGGAAGGTGTGGCATGGTGACCAAGAGAACCAGACAGCTACTCGGGTTCAAATCCTAGCCCTGCCTCTGACCAGCAGTGGTCTTTGGGTTGGTTGCTCATTCTCTTTGTAATATACATGTGATAATAACTGGCCTTTCAGGGTTATTGGGAGGGATAAATGAGGAGAACACATGTCAAGTATTTAGAAGATGGTCAGGCACGTAAAAAGAGCGTGGTGTGAGTGTTAGCTATTATTATTACTGGCAAACAGAGGCCACTCAAGAATTTTATGCAAAGGACTAACATAGTAGGAATTATGTTTTAAAAGCCTTTCAATGGCTATGTGTGCATGTATGGAGAATGATGAGCAGGGAAAATAACTATCTTCTGAAAAGGGCTTTATATGAAATATGAGACCTGTTTTGAACTAAGAGTGATGATTACTCTAATTTTCAGAAATGTTTACTATATAGTTTAAAATGAGTTAGATGGTTCAGTATGAAATAGCACTTTTTGTTTATGTGGTTATAGACCAATTTTGTGGGTCAAAAACAGTTTTTAAGAAACAATAATAGAAAACAGAGCATAGCATTTAGGAAGGGTAATACTATGTCATGCCATTTCTGTTTTAATTACATATTTGGATATATTTATACTCACATATGTATATATTACACTCACACTCATTGGTCAGCTTGTAAAATATATTTCTGGCCACGGATCAAACATGGTTTTACAGGTTTGAGAAACACTGCTTCATGGGATCTGTTCTAATTCTTGTTCTATGAGCTAACAGTGTCACTCTGGATGAGTGCTTTCTAGGATCTTTATGGTTCCTATGGCTCTGTAAACTTATGACTCTAGCTGTAGAAAATCCTCCCTGTTCAGGTGTGTGGTCAAATGTCTTGCTGTGACATAAAGAGTTAAAAGGCAAAACCTAACCACTCCTTAAGGGACAGCCCCAAGGAAGCAGTTGGCACAGCACAAGCCATAGCAGAACAGCTGCAGGATGCTGATTCCAGATCCCAAAGCACACTGTGTTTCCCAGTTAGGGAGTGGGAGGAAGGATGGGGAGGTGTGAATTATTTATCTCCATAGTGCCACCCACCTCTACTGCCTCTAAGATTCATGTCGACAAGCTGCCAACAGCTCAGTGGCAGTGTCCCTGCCCACTCTGGCCCCTTTCAGCTGTCAATTATGGAATTAGCTGAGGAGAACCCTGAGGGCTGGTATGTACATCAGAAGATTGGAGGTCCCCCATGCCTGATGTTCATCTCTGCGAAACTTCTTTGCTGGTCAGCTGCTCTATGGGTGGAGGGGAGGGTTGACTCTAGCTAATTATATGTATGGAGCAATTTAACAAATGCCAGTGGAGCTACACACCCCTTTTGTCAGTGGCAGCATGCCACTGGCACTAGCTTATCTATTAGTTTTGCTCTAACAAATCTTCTAATTCTTTGAGGGAGGTAAGATAGCTAAGAGTCAGAACTGTGATGAAATGTACTAGTGGTCACTGGGACCAAGGAAGTTAGACAATTTCTGTCTTTAGTTATGTTGTGACCAATCATGTAGAAATCACAGTGCATTGAACATCATTATACTTTAAGGTACCAAGGACCGTGACTTCTTGGGGTTAACCCCTTGTACTCCAGGACTCTGTCACTTCTCTAAAAGTTTACTTTTTGTTATGGCTATTTTTACTAACTCAAAACATCATCCTTCTCTTTGCATTCCCACAGCACATACATCTGGTGTTTTAAATGTGTGTTTTGGATTTACAGCATTTTGGCAAGCATTCGTTTTGGTACAAAAGGCTATTAGTAATGTCAACATTATAATGAATACTTCCCTCTGGTGAAACAAAATCAGACATTTTCAAATACATTATTTTGAAGTTATAATTGTAATGTGGATCTGTACCAAAACATAGGACAGTGTGTTCAGAGGAACTAATAAATAAGTAGAATTTGTCATCCCCCAACTCCTTTTAACAATAAGGAGCCACCTTGTCATTAGGAGATTAAGGAATGAGGCATATACAAAACACTTTGGCAGATAGTTTGAGGTAGGTGGCTTCTTAGCTTTTCTAGTAAGGGACATATTTGGCTCTATATCTACTATTGATAAAAATTAAAGAAATGTTTTTAATTTTAGCCACAGAAGTCAATAGCTTGATTTTATCTATCAATCTTATCACGTGCAGAAAGAAGAAGAAAAAGAAGACATTTCTGTTGACTTCTTCCCTAACACTTGTGCCAAGGGTCTGGAGACAGTTAAAGGGAAAGGAAAGATATTCAGAAGAAAAGCATTAAGTGTTCATGCTGAAGATTGTAGGTGACCTTTGTAAGTTAAGGAGAGAAGCAGAGAAGTCTAAGACTTGAGCAGCCCCTGGCATCAACCTACCCTTCACTGCATGTGCAAACATTTAAAGTATTTAAATACTAAACAATAGAAATAAAACTGAAGTCCCCCAATAAATGGACTAAACTTTATTTTCCTTATTTGGAAATACAAATTTTTCTTAAAAATAATAAAAGCAATTAAAATAGGGCACATGTTTTGATGCTCACTAAAAGGAAGTACCAAAACGTCCTTGTGATAATACCACATCCTTATGTGTAAGCACTTTAGAAGCCACAGATTCAGCATTAACGAGAAGTTTGAGTAGAAGTGCATGTTAGTTGGCTAATAGTTAATAAGAATAGAAATTATGCTTTATAAATTCCTCTTGGAACTCAGGAAAATGTTTATCATTCCTGCCATACTGGTATGGCAGTTAACTAGAACAGTGTATTTTATTTTTAATCTTGTAAACACAACAAAAAAGCTTGGGCTCTTGATGTAATTTTTTACTCTCTTTTCCATTAGGTTTATTTATTTTTTAAATTTTCATTTAACTTTTATTTAATGTTTTTTAAATTCAGGAGAAATGCAAGATGTAAATAATTAAAATAAATAGATAAAATTTGAAGCTCCTCAGGATCCACTTTTCTTGGAATAATGGGTCTGAAATAATTCTTTTCTGATTATAAAAGTAATATACATGTCTACAAAATAAAGGAATAAAGCAAAAGAAATAATCCCTGCTAAGATTAGCTTTATTTCTTTTTTTTCCTAAGAAACTTATATTGCATGATATTCTACTGTATGGACATATTATAATTTAAACAATGTATTAGTAATTTAGGATATCTTCTGTTTTTCTCTAGAAACAACATTTAGCAAACACGCATACGTATATATATCCTGTCCTTTTCTTAGGATTAATTTATATATATATATATATATATATATATATATATATATATATATATATATTTGGCATTGTGATACTTATTGCCAAACTGTCCTTCAGAAAAGTTCTATGCTCCTACTAACAGTGTTTGACAATCTCTATCTGCACAGTCAGTCTCACCAATATTTGCTTAATTTTTTCTTGTTATACATGTTTCCTGTTTCCTTTTTTGAAGATGGTTTATCCTCTCATGAGCCAGAGCTTTCAGAACTGCGGAGCATAATCAGCCATGCTGCTTTTGAACAACAGGCTTTTCCTTTGGTATTGTGTGTAGCAAGAGGACTTGGATTTGCCTATGTGCCTCTGTAATGAGAAAGCCCATATCTCACAGGTCCACTAGTCCACAGGCGCTGTGCCACATGATGGTGAGCAAAACAAACAGTCCCTTCTCACATTCTAATATATTATTTTCTAAGGCATTCTTGTCCATCTTTACTGTCTGATAGGGGAGAGAAAGATACATCATTCTAATTTACATGTGTTTGATTTCTGAATTTAATAATTTTCTTGTTTGTTTGTATTTCTTCCACCTTTTAATATGATCAATTTTGGTCTTTTCCTTCTTTTTCTTTTCGATTTGTCAGCATTAATCATATTCATCCTTTGCCACTGTGATGTATACCAGTGCGCCTCTCTGTCCCTGCTGACTGGGCCCTAACTTCGTTCAGGTGCCGGATGACCATGGTTACTGGAGCTGGATTCAGTGTCTGGGCTTTTAGGAGAAAGCAGGAAACCACATGCTGAGCCCCCAGCTCTGGCATGGAATCCCCGTGTGCTCTCATACAGGTTACTCCCACTGTGCCTCCATTTCCTTACCTGTAAAATTAAGAGGCTGGACAAGATAATGTTTTCAGGTGCCTTCTAGCACTGATGGGTTATGGTATTATGGGTTTAAGAGTACAAAAGCTAACCCAGCAATATGTACTGAATGTTTACAATGCTAGGTATTATGCTAGGCTCTGAGTATACATAGAAAAATAAGACATTGTCATTGCTTTTAAAAGATTCATGGGCTAGTAGGGGTAAATAGGTATGTAAACACACAAAAAGTAATCTACTTTTCAATGCAGAGCACTAGAGCAATGGGACAATTAGTTACATATATATATTTTTTTTAAGGTAGCTATCTTATACTATTCACAAAAATTAATTCCATGCGTGACTAAAGGTTTACACGAAAAATAAAACTTAGAAGATCATATAAAAGAATGTCTTCATATGGGGATGTAAAATATAGCATAGGGAATATAGTCAATAATATTGCAGTAACGATGTATGGTGCCAGCTGGGTACAAGACTTCTTGGGGATCACTTAAATTATATAAATGTCTAATCACTGTGCTGTACATCTGAAATTAACATATTACCATATTTAATGTCAACTGTAATTGAAAATTAGAAAAAAATGTCTTTTTAATTTCAGGATTTTGAAGAATTTCTTCAGACATAAAAAGCACAAATCATAAAGGGAAAAATAGATTTGACTACATTAAAGTTAATTACTTCTGTTTATCAAAAGATACCATAAAAAAAAAGAAGAGTATCCACAACCAGGATATTTGAAACACATACAATAGACAAAAGACTAATATCTAGAACATATAAAGATATTCTGCATGTAAAGAAAAATGACTTTTGAACCTGGGCAAAATACATGAATAAACATTTCACAGAAAAGGAAACATGAATGACTAATAAGCATGTAAAAAGTTGTTCAGTCTCATTAATAACCAGGGAAATTAAATTTTATATATATATATTTCAAATATCTTTTTTATACTATTAGATATTTTTTACACTATTAGATTAGTGGGAATTAAAACATCTGACAGCACTAAGTACAGGAGAAGATATGGAGTAATAGTTCATACAGGGTGGAGGCAGTACAAAGTGGTTTTACACTTGGCAAACAAGTTACCTCTACATTACAAAGTTGAGGATATGTAAACCCCAGGCTCAGCAATTCCACTCTATTCCCTGGAGACACTCTTGTAAATGTGTACAAGGAGATATGGACAGGAATACTGGTAGCATCATTGTTCCTAAAAACAAAGAACTATGAACAACTCAATGTACACAGGAGAAGAAAGAATATTCACATAGCAGTGAAAATGAATGATCTAAAACTGCATTAATATGGGTGAATTTCACAAACATGATTTTGAGCTAAAAAAAGAAAAAAGTTATAGGCAAATACATATAGTATTATATAATTTATATAAAATCCAAAAATATACGTAACTAACCTTGAAAAATATAGCTTAGCCTAGCCAACCTTAACAATACTCAGAACACTTATATTAGCCTACAGCTGGGCAATTATCTTGAGTTTCATCTCTAGTATTTTCCTTCCTCTTCTTCTCACCAGAAGCAGGAGACATGGATGGGTGTTTTTCAGACATGAGGAGATGCTCAACACAATATTCAAAAAAATGCTGGCAATACAGTACAGTTAAGTATTTGTTGCTTACCGTCTGATGGTGTGGTTCACTGGGAACTGTGGCTTGCTGCCACTGCCCAGCATCACGCGAGAGTATTTTACCGCTTATCACTAGACTGGAAAAAGATCAAAATTTGAAGTATGGTTTCTACTGAATGGGTATCACTTTCTCACCATTGTAATGCTGAAAAATCATTAAGTTGAACCACTGTAAGTCTGGACCACCTGTATTTATCTTTTTACCTGTTGACAGATATGTAGGTAATTTCCATTTTGGGCTATTATAAATAATGTTTCTATGAACACTGTTGGGGACTGAATGTTAATGTCCCCTTAAAATTCATATGTTGAAAACCTAACCCCTAGTGTGGGTGTATTAGAGATGGGACCTCAGGAAGCCACTGAGTTTAAATGAAGTCATAAGAGTGAGACCCTGATCAGATAGAATTAGTGTTCTATTAGGAAACACCAGAAAGCTTGCTCTGTTTCTCCCTCTCTCTACATGAGCAGAGAAAAGGCCATGTGAGGACATAGTGAGAAGGTGCTATCTGCAACCCAAGGGGTGAATTCTCAGCAGACACCAATCTTGCTGGTACCTTGATCTTGGACTTTCAGTCTCCACACTTTGAGAAAATAAATCTCTGTTGTTTAGGCCATGCAATCTGTGGTGTTTTGTTATGGCAGTCTGAGCAGACTAATACAAATAGCATTTTAAGGAATTCCTTTCCTGCTTAAACTAGCCAGAGCTGGTTTCTGTTGCTTGTTAAATTTAAAGACCATGACTGAAATGGTCTGTATGACTGGAATTTTGGAAGTGGTGGTATGAGGATCAAAGATGGGATGGCAGAGAAAAGGCCAGAGCATCTACTGTGTGCTGTGCCCAAAAAGCAATCGTAAGATGCCACAGAATTTTGAGCCAGGGAGTGATGACCAGATTAGCTTTTTAGAAAGAGATTTTTTAGTAGTAGTACAGTGAATAAGTTGGAGAGGGTGAGACTGTAGCAGGGTATTAGATTATTAGAACTCTCATGACAAAATCCCATAGTCTGGGTGTTTTAAACAGAAATTATGGTTCTGAGGACTGGAAGTCCAAGAGAAAGGTGTTGGCAGGTTTGAGGCCTCTCTCCTTGTCTCATAGATGGACTCCTTTTCTCTGTGTCTTCGTGGCCTTTTCTCTGTGTGCATTTGCATCCCTGGAATTTCCTCCTCCTCCTATAGGGATGTCAGTCATATTATATTAGGGCCCCATCCTTATGACATCATTTAACCCTAATTACCTCCCTACGGGCCCTATCTCCAAATACTGAGGGTTAGAGCTTCAACGTATAAATTTTGAGGGAATACAACTCTGCCCATAACAGGCAAAGAGCCCAGTTAGGGTGCTATTTGGAATACTATAGGCCTGAACTAAGGCAGTAACTTTGAGTTTTGGAAGTTAGGCATAATTCAAGAGCTATTACATGGGAAACAGTTAACGGGATCTGGAGATCAATTAAATGTTATGGTTATGAGAAAAACTCCAGGAAAGCTCTCAAAGATAGACCATAGCCAAATCAAGAAGTTAGGAAGCAACTGCTTAGAAATCTTGTTTTGAATCTATAGGCATTGTAGTTGAGCAGAAAGTAAGTCTTTTCACTATGTACGAAGACAAGAAGGTAGAAAGAAGGTGGAAGGGAGAGCAGCAGAGGGCTCACTGAGGTATAGACTCAACAATGAGGGACTGAGAATCAAGTTGTGGTCTGGGCACCTGTAGCCTAAATTTACCTTTTCATTTCAATGCCTTGGCTTGTTAGATATAAAAAATGTTATGTTCCAAATGTTGAAAACATTGTATTTTTCAGTTTCAACTCAGCCTATATTTAACGAGCACCAACTATATTGTTGGTCTCCGTACCAGGTCCTAGAGTTACAAAATGAACATCAGTTAGCATTTATTGAGTTTCAGTTATAAAGCTGTGCATCAGAATCACCTGTGGGACTTATGTGCATACCCAACTTCTGGAAAATTTGATTTAGTAGGTGGGGCCCATAAATTTATATTAAAACAAACTAATAAAAAAATCACAGGAAAACTCTACAGGGGATTCTGTTCTACAGCCAGGTTGAAAAATTACCAAGGAGCCACATGTTATTAGGCACTTTTATGTATATCTTATTTGTCATAATCATCTAACATACAAGTATCATCTGAGCTCATAATCTTGTGAGAAAATACATACATGTGCAAAGTAAATATGGGGATTTGGAAAATATCACTTTGGGAGAAAAATACATTCATTTGTTCAACATTTTTCAGATACTTAATAAGTGGCAGTCACTGAGCTAGGTTCTCGATATACAAAGATGAAAAGACCTTAACATCACCACCCAGAAACTCCAAATCTGAGAATATGGTTATAAAAATCTCAAATGATCATACTGCAGTGGACTGTGTTTTAATAGTTATGTACCACAGGTGATAGAACAACCAGAACACAAAGGAGAAGTCACGCTGTGATGGGGAAGTACCTGAAGAGATTCCATTTAAGTCAAGTTTTAAATAATGAATTGGAGCTCACCAGGCACACAAAGTGAGGAGGCCCATTCAGGTAGAGGAAATATTATGTACCAAGGTGGGGCTCAGAAAGAAGCACACTGAAGCAGTTGAGAGAATTCCTTTATGGATGGGTGAACCCACTGGGAATACAGAGACTGGTAGTGAAGAAGGTAGGAAAGGTTGGCAGGTATTGGATATTGCGGGGAATAAATTTATGAAATTAAGAAATTTGGAGTTTATCCTACAGATCTGTTTTTTCAAATTATACTCAGTGAAGCTATGAGTACTCCAGAGTCCACTGGTGGGTCATCTGAGAATGGGTATGGGGCCAGGTAGCCAGACTCTGGGTCTCCCACCCTTGTTTCAACCACACCAGTTCCTCTTTTATCCATCTGATGGTGGGCACTGGTGAAAGACTTTTTCTTTTAAACAAAAGTTTCCATGATTAATGAAAGTTTAAGAAACAGAGCTTTAGGTAATATTAAACCTTTGAGGAGTTTTTAAGCAGGAGAGTGCTGTGAGTTTTCAAAATGAGAATAGTTGACAACAGTCGAGTGCTGAAGAGATGTTACGAAAAACATGAAATATGTCCTTTGGTTTGACAATTGGAAAGTGACCTTATTAAAAACAGTTGATGTGGGGTGGGTAGGGAGTGAATAGAATTCAGTAGTGAAATGAATAGAAAATGTGCAGACTATGTTCTGAAGAGTCCTAGAAAGCAGTGGAGGGAGATTTGGCAAATGCCAAAGGGGAATTTTTCCAACTCTTAAGTATCCTTTCCTTGCTAACTGACCTCTTCCATCCACATGGTCATAGGAGAGGGCTTCTTGAAGCTATGTTTGTACATGGCTGACCCCTTGGCTGTAGCTAGCTGATCAGCCCTTGATGGGATTCATCCAAGCTTGGCTAATACTTCCCCAAGAAATTTAGAATTTGGGTCAAGAGTGAAAACCCCTTTTCTCCCATTGGTTGGTTAATCTTGGGAGCCAGGCCTGCAGAGGCAAATGAAGTCAGTTTCAGGTATGCAAAAGAACAAAGCAGATGTGTGGAAAGGACAACCAGGCTTTATAGGCTCTGGGTCCAAATTTTGCCCAAGGTCCATGAAAAGCCTGCCATCTGGTTCTGGGTGAAACCGTCCTATCTGATCATCAGCTCCTTATTTTTGCCTTACTCGAATAGTTTCTCTTACAATAAAAATGATCCTTTTTGATATGGAGGGTGTATGCTGTTCTTTCTTTCTCTTCCCTTCAAAAAGAAGGGTCGGTTGAGAGAAAGGCTGAGGATGCAGAAAAAGAGTTGCTAAATGATTGGGCCATTCTCAGAGAACGAAAGGGGTGTGGTTCGGAGCGCAAGGAAGAAATGCACTTTCCTCTGAGATAATGTTGGTAAGGAACAAGTTAAGGAAGAATGTAGATGAGTGTGTGGGTTAGGGCTAGGAAGAGTGTTCCTGCCTAATTACTTCTATCTATCTATCTATCTATCTATCTATCTATCTATCTATCTATCTATCTATCTAATCTATCGAAGAGTCAAAACTATCTACAAATCACAAGAAGGATGGCCCATAGCTTGGGTGGCAAAGTTTGGGAAAAGCCTTTGTTCCAGTGGACCAGGATCTGGCCACAGATAAACAATGCAAAGACAATTTAAGTATATAGTAACCTGGTCTTGTATCACTGAATACAGTGATACAGTCTAAACCCTAAAAGCCTTCAACTCTTTCCTATCCAGCCCCCTTTAAAATATAAATCAGATCACACCACACTCCCCTCCTGAAATTTTCCAGTGGCTCCCACTGCTTTAAGAGATAAACTGTCTCTAGTGTTGCATGGCAAGTAACGGGGCGGGGGCGGGCCATGAAGGAAATCTTTGGGCTGATCCAGTGTTAGGTGTGTGACATTGCCAGGGAATAACCTAAAGAGAGGTAGGTAGGCATTGTAAAGAGTGTTGTTGAAGCGATGGAGGAAGGCATGACAAGAGGTTATGGCCAGTCTGGGAGCTAAAAAATAAAAGTCCTGGAGCATGGGGAGTGGTGAAGTGAATGTGTGGGAGCTAGACAGCAAGAAACATTCAAGCATGAGCTTGTGCATGGAATGTTCTGCATGAGACAAAGTTTAAGGTGGGAACATTTAAGGATTTCCTAAAGAAACATATTTTAAGACAAAGAGATTCTATGGGAATGGCACCACTTCCCACCAGTCACCCACACCTGAAACCTAGAATCACCCTAGAGCAGCAGTCCCCAACCTTTTTGGCACCAGGGACTGGTGCTCCTATGAGAATCTACTGCCTGATGATCTGAGGTAGAACTGAGGGAGTGGCTGCAAATACAGACAAAGCTTTGCTCCGCCCCCACCTTTGTTCACCTCCTGCTGTGCAGCCCAGTTCCTAACTGGCCAGAGACCTGTACTGGTGAGTGGCCCGGGGATTGGGGGCCCGTGCCCTAGAGTTTAGTCTTTTTTGCCTCCCTCACTTTCAATTGGCCATCACATTCTTTCAAATGTATTTCTTACATATTTCTTGATTGCAGTTGCCTTGGTTGGAAACCTCAAAATTACCTACAGCATTTAGACTCAGGCCTGATAGCTCCACCCGCTGGCTCTGCTCTCCTTCAAAATTCAAATCAGAGCACATCACTTCCAGGCTCCAATTCTTCAAATGGCTTCCCATTGCCTTAAGATACAAATTCCTTAGTGTGGCAGGCAAGGTCCTTTGTATTTGGTCACTGTTTACCACTGTGCTTTAGTCACATAGTTCCCTGTGATTAAAGGTCCTTGCTCACCTTCTCTTGGGTCTTACTTTTCCAAGATTCCTGATGTACTCCCTACCCTCCACCTCCACCCTCCACCCCTGTTTTGAAAGCTCTAGAAGGGAAACACTTTATTTTACCTGTAAACCTCAGAGCCTACCATAGAGTCTGGTCCTATGTATATGCTCAGTAGATATTGTTGAATGAAAGCATGAGTGAATGTTGAAATAACCTTAACTGATGGTAAGAGTTGGGGTGAAGGAATATGAGTCAGAGGCCAAAGTCTTGGATGAATGTGAGGGTTTAATAGCTGTGCTTTATGGGGCCCAGTGACCAACACCCTCTTTTGGGGAAACCTTTTCGTCTACCAGTCAGCTGTCCTGCAGCCCCCATCCTGACTCCCATTCCTGTACAAATGATTAAGATGAATGATCCCACTTCTCTATTGGGCTTGCCAAGGGACTGCGGGATCCCTTCAAGAAAAGATGAGCTGGGTTAATCTGATTTTCTCCTGGGACCTAGGGACTGGGAGACAGATTAAAATGATAAGCTCCAGGAGCATAGATTGAAAGGATACTTCAAGGATTGTCTAGAAGTGTATAGCAGAAGTTGCAGAGTTGCCCTGAAATTTATTTTTATGATCTGTGACACTTTGGGATTCCCACTCTACTCCACTTTTAATATTTCTTATTAAGAACATATTTTACAATTGACACTTTGCAATGCAAAGCAATGCTTGCTTTTCCTTGGGGCAGAGAAAAAAATTTTACAGTGTTATCATTAACTGGGTTTATATAAATTTAGCTATCCACATAAAGATGTTCATCTGATAATTAGCTTAGTTATTTCATTGATGGTGTCTTGCAGTTGAATTTTAATTTGAATCCCAAAGTGTCACTTCAGACATTTTCCAAAAAGTTACACTGTGTTGAAGCATTGAAACAATTAAATTATTGTATATAGATTATTTGTCATGCATCAGGAATGCAATTAAAAGTAGAAATAGCCAACTCTTTCTAAATTTGATATAAAATCTAGTAGAAGGTGGCTTGATTAACTGAAGTGTCTGAGGACACTTAATGTTTAAGCATCAATAGTTTCTAATTATCAAGAAAAGCTGTGTAGATTCCAGGAATATGCCATTCAATTAAAAAAAGTTTATAACCAGAGAAGAAACAGTTGTAAAGCTTATATTCTCTTTGAAATGTTCTACATTTACTGTTAATTCCTAAAGGTGCTAAAAAGATTGATAGTCATCAGTTATGAAAAGCAACAAGCCATCATACTATACTTAGCCAGATGGTCAAGGGGTTATATAAGACTTTAGGCAGTAGAAGTGTGAAGGCTTAAACAGTTGATTATGGCACTGAAGAAGTAAGTGGTACAATTATGTTAACAGTCAAAATTTACTGAATTACTACTTTATGGCACTATGTCGAATACCTTTAGAGGTCTTATCTGTTTCAGCCTCAGGACAACTGTATCATATCAGTGATGTTATCTTCATTTTACAGTGAGAAAGTCAGGAGGTAAACCCAGGGAGTCTGCCTCCAAACTCTCACTCAGAACCACTATGCTGTTAGAACACCCCACGTGTGCATTTTAATGAATACGCCTATGCTTTTTAGGTTGGGTTAAAAAACATACATTTCAATATAAGGTATCCACGCTGCAGGTTAGAGTAAGTGACCCTGTCATCTTAGAACTGGCAAAAGTCTACTGAAAGAAAGGTGGTTTTGAGAATGGTTCCTCCACACGAAGGAACTTGTCTAAATCCGTCTGCTTTTTCGATGCCCACCCCAAATGCCAGCTCCTTCAGGAAGCCGTCTCTGGTTATACAAAAAGATATACATGGGAGATATTTCCAATTGTTAATTTTATTTGAAAGTGCTTATTAAGCGATGAAGCCAATAATTGAAAGACGGATTTTATCACTAAACTTACCCTAGCTTCTTTCCTGGCCTCAGTTTCTTTAAACTGAAAAAAAGTGTTGGTTTAGCCTGTCTTTTTTATCATTTCTTCTCCTAACCCCTTCAAATTTCTGCCAAAGCTTCCCTAAAACGTAACTCTCCTAGCTCAGACCTGCAGGAGGCGGCTCCTTCGCGTTGGCAGCAAAGCAGGGCGGGGCTGGAGAAGGAGAAGAGAGGCGGAGGCTTCGAGGGAAGCGCAGCGCGCAGCCACGTGACTTCCTTCCCAAGGACCCTCCGCTGCCGGCCTCCCAGCAACCGCTGCATCCCGCCTAACAACGCCCGGGCATTCCGGTTGGCCCTAGGGAACGCATGTGGTAAGAAAGCACCCACGGTCGCGCTGCTCATTGGCTTGAGCTACGGTCACTCAGGCGCGTTGCCGGAGCGCCCGCAGGCGGTGCTGCCGGAAGCCCCTCCCATTGGCCGCTGGGTTCGTGGCTGGCTGGCTGAGGCTGTCACTCCCGGGCCGCTTCCCTGAAGCCGGGTCTCTGCTGGAGGTGGGAGGAAGAGGGGCTGGACCGGGGCCTGACTAGCCGTCGCTGCCGCCGCCGTCTTCGCGGCTGCTATGACCAGCGGGCGAGGCGTCCTCCCCAGCTCGGCGCAGCTCTAGTCGCGGCCGTGCGCCCGCAGTAGCCGTCTGGGTCCCCAGCGCAGCCGCTCCCCGGTACCTTTGGCTCTTCCAGCGCCGACTGCGAGGCGAAGCGAGGAGGAGGCAGGATGAAGATGACGGTGGATTTCGAGGAGTGTCTGAAGGACTCGCCCCGCTTCAGGTAACCGCCGCAGCCACCCGGCGCCAGGCCGGCGTCATGCCGGAGCTGTCTCCCCCGGCGGTGGGGGCGTAAAAGCCGGCGGGTGGAACGCGCCGAGGGCCCCGCAGCCCGCGCCTTCCGACGGGGCGAGCGGCCGTTGCCTCCACTCCCCATCCGGCGAGGGCATTGCAACCCCGATCGCCCCTTCCTGAGCGGCGAGGCTGAGCCGGGAGGGGACGTTGCGTCCTCATTCCCCTTCCTCGTCTTCTGCTCTGGTCGAAGTGCCTTAGTAGCTGGGCGCCCCCGCTCCGCTTCGGGGAACTGGGGTGCAGCTGCGTACCCAGAGACTCGTGCCCTTGTCAGGAGCGCGCTGTCGTCCCCTTCCTCCTGCAGCTCATCCTTTCCCCTTCCTTCCGCCCCTTCTTCGTCTCCACCCCCACCTCTTCTTTACGGGAGCTTGCAGGGCACCCTCTTGCAGTTCACTTAGTTCCTCTTTGCGCTTTTCCGCTCCCCTTACAGGGTGGAGGAAGTGGTGGAGGGCGAGCTTGGATGTGGACTTCTGCCGCTTGCATACCCCTTGCCAGAGGGGCCCTCAGGAAGGCCCTGGCGGGTGATTTGCTTGGGAGTCGGGGGTAGGAGTGCTTTGACCCACCATATTTTGTTGATTGTGGTCCGAGACTATCTTGCTTTGCTTTCTGCTTAAGCTCTTCGAAGGGGGTACCGCTGTCGAGAGATATGGGGTTGAGGGGTGAGGAGTCGGAGAAACAGTACATTTCTGTTTTGAGGATGGAAGTAGGAGGACCCTGAAGATTTCATATACATCCCTCTTCCAGTAGCGTCGGCCTGGGAGGGCCCGGGATCACAGTAGGATGCTCCCAGCGGATCTGTCACATAAACTGACCTGGTGGCACTCCGATTGTCATGGGCTGCCCTCCCTCCTGTGTGCGAGGCGACAGCCCTGACGGCGTTCAGAGTATATGCTCTTTCCGTTTCGGGCATCGTAGGAAACTCTTGAATTGTTTTTGGAGAATGGAGTTTTGCTAGGTTGTATTTTACAGTGCATTTACAGGGCTATCCTTAGGCCTTAAAAATAAGGCCTTAGAACTTCCGTTAGATAGTGACATTTCTTGAAAGCTTCCGCAGAGCATTGGTGTTGTGTGCATTTGTGCGTGTGTGCGCGCCTGCTGATCCCTAGGCCAGCCTGGGTTGTAAATGTTTGCATCTTCCACCTGAGAAATAACTGTCCCTATCCTTATCACTGTTAATTAGATTTCTCATTCTTTTTTTTAGTGAAAAGCAAAGTATTGTAAGGAACAACTACTTCTAAGAGAAAATTTAAGAACACTTTTGGGTTTGACCTTTGATTTTTGTTTTGTTGTTAATTTTATTTGAAAGTGCTTAGGACTATTGCTTGTAAAAAGCTGCACTTGGTTTCATTACTGTTGTTGATATTCGTTTTTGAAACTTTTCTGCATGATTTGAAAGACTCAGGAGACACATTTGGATAGTCTAGGACAGCTTTACAGGTTAGATTCCAGGAGCATGTGGCAAATGAAGTAGTTTAAAGTGTACTTTAGAAAGTTCTACTGTTTTTCATGAACTTTTTATTAAGGTGATTCAGCTATTTTTTTGTGTGTGTGTATGAAATAATCACAGCATTTTCTCCTAGAGAATGTGGCTTTGAGCTCAGTTTGTTTCACATTTAAAGTTTGATTAAAAAAAATCAAGTTGAGAGGGATGACTTGGAAAGTGTCTGACCAACTGGTGTTGGTCACAGACCATGTGATATTGTTGTTTTTGAAATAAAGGAATCATTGAATATAGAATGAGAGAAAGATGCTGATTAAGTTGTATGGAATATTATAGTGAACTTTTCTTAAACTTGAATGTAAATCAGTTCTATTTTAATTAAGTAGTAGAAATTTTCAAGACTTGTTTCCAGTATTCCAGTTATTATTGGCTGCAAATTGGGAAGAGAAACCAAGATTATAAAAAAATTCCAATATTTTGTATACATTTTTGGGCCCAGATTAGATTTGCAGTTGAGGGAAGAATGCCAAGAAATGTCTCATCATTTTTAGTTTTTCTGTAACCCCATTAGTATGTAGTTTTCTGTAGCATTTGAAAAGAATATTTCAGAAGTCTTTATTCATGTGCTTTATGTGAAAGAAAAACTTGATTTTTGAGAATATTATGCATGTTTATGAGTGATATATTGAAACTTTCATATCAAAACAGAAGATTTGTGAGGACTGGGCTTATTTTTTTGATAGCAAGTCGGCTACCCTATTTATTCCTTTTAGTGTCCTGCTCTATTTTGCTGTTTTTAAGTAAATTCCTATTTTTATTTTAATTCACAAATGAATCTTGTGGCATTTGAGCCTGGCCTGTGGACATAACTGCCTTGGGTGGTATAGAATTAATACAAGGCATGTCTTGCTAAAGAAAAATTTCACTAGTGTTCCAGCTTTAAACATTAATTTTCCTGTTAATTCCATAAGGAAAACAAGAGAGGACTGGTTGAAATAGGGAGAGGAGGATCTAGCAGTTGCAACATTGTCTTTAGTAATTTGAATAAAGTCGTGGCTACTTTTATATTAGGATAAATTTTTTTTTTTATTGGAAGGCACATTTCTTTGTGTAATTTTGGGTTGCCTTTTTAGTTTTTTAAATACCATTCTAAAGGTCAAAATCTTGTTCATCTAAAAATCTACAAGAAAGTAAATGTCTAAGTGTACTTTTTTAAAGTGGGAATTTTCTATTTTGACAAACATTTGTTGAAGTTTGAACTTGTTTGAGCTGTAAGTTGTATGAGTAGCTGCTTTTTAAAATTTTATAAATTGTGCTTTTCCTTTATGTAAACATGATTTATTTAAGAAATGAATATTTTGCTTGAAACAAAAAGTTGAATCAACCAGTGCTTTCTGAATTGTGAAAGATTTTTGCTGTAAGCAGTGCTCAAAAATAAAAGTATTAGTATTTGCAAGCCTTCAAGCACTTTAGTCTTTATCATATATGTGTGTGTGTGTGTGTGTGTGTGTGTGTGTGTGTGTGTGTGTGTGTGTATCCTTAACAATGTTTATTGTGCACTATTCTGAAGGTTTTTAGTCTGTAGATTCTATTTCAGATATGACCTTTGTTCAAAAACTTAGGATAAAAATCTTGAAAAAGTGTTTTGGGGCAAAAGTTTTTAATAGGTGAAAGACATTGGAATAAAATGTAAACAATATATGTTGATTATGTTTTGCTGTTAAACTGGTGCCAGTCTTGGATGCTCTGTCATTACCTTCCATATTTAGACTAGATACACTCTTAACTGCTGGGAATTTCTACCTGAAAAAATATATGGTGGACAAGGATCATGGGAAATATGTTTTTATCTCAGAGGTGGTTGAATGAAATTATAAAGTAGTTTTATTGTGAACCAAAACACAGGAGTCCTGCTATTTCTCACTGCATTTTCTAATTCTTCATTTAATGTAGTATCAACTTAAGTTTAAGTAAGGAATAACAAGTTTTTATAATGTGCCAGCCTTATACTTAGATGCCTTTATAGTTACTCTCTCATATAATGTTAAAATATACAGTCTCAAGAGGTGGGAATTAAATTCTTATTTCAAAAATGTTAAAAAAACTCAAACTGGATATTTTGAGAAGTTAAATTGACTGTCTTAATGGTGGACTTTCAAATGGTACATCTAGAAGTAAATTCATTTTAACTCTATCTCTCAAACCACAGGCTTTTATTGCATTAATTAAAGATGCAATAGATAATAAATATTAATTAAGTTTGTTTGTGTCTTTTATCATATAGATAGTTAAAAACTGGCTTTTGTGTATTATCTAGAAAAGTCTCTCCTACCTTATTATTATAGGATATTTTGTGTGCTTTTATAGTAATTTTTAGTTTCATGTAATGCAACTGGATTTTAGTTTTGAGTGTGAGAGATAATATAATTTTCTTTCTAATAAAAGTCACTTGTCATAATACCTTTTATTTAATAATTCATTCTTTCTCATTGACTTAAAATTATACACACATACACATATACATACACACATACATAGGTCTTTTTCCTGATTCTACTCTTTTCCACTAATATGTTTGTCTATTCTGCAAATGCCATTAATATTTTAGTTAGAGTATGTTATAGTCTGCTGTGTATATGATATCTAATAGGACAACTTTTCTTGTTATTTTCAAAAATTTAATGACTATTGAATATTTTGTCTTTACAGTAGTTTTTTAAATTTCAGAAGAGAGTATACCTTTCTATGTTTTGGCCTTAGTATTTTAAAGTTTTTGTTATGTAAAATTTCACTGATGATCTAACTATGTGCTGTTTACAAAAGGCATATTTTAGTTTCAAACACAAAGAGGTTTCAAGTAAAAGAATAAAAAAAGATAAAACCATGCAAACAGTACCCCAAAGAGAGCCAGAATGGCTATGCCAGTATCAGATAAAATAGACTTTTAAGACAAAAAATTACTAGATATAAAGGACATTTTATAATGATAATAGGTCAATCCATTGGTAAAACATAACATTTATAGGCATATGTACTTTGCAGAGCCCCAAAATGCATGAAGCAAAAACAGACAGAGTTGAAGGGAAATATAGACAATTCAACAATAATAATTGGAGACACAAATACTTTCAGTAATGGGTAGAACAACTAGGCAGATAATCAATCAATAAGGAAATAGAAGATGTGAACAATACTATAAACCAACAAGACTTAATAAATTATTTATAGAACACTTTACAGAACAACAGCAAAATTCTCATTCTTCTCAAGTGCACATGAAACATTTTCTAGCTTAGACCATGTGTTAGGCCATTAAACAAGTTTCAATAAATATAAAAGAATTGAAATCATAAAATATGTTTTTTGACCACAATGGAATGAAATTAGAAATTAATATCAAAAGAAAATCTGAAAGATTCACAGGTAAGTGAAAATTAAGCAGTACACTCCTAAATAGCCAATGGCCCAAAAAAGAAATCACAAGGAACTTAGGAAATACTTTCAGACAAATGAAAACAAAAACAAAACCTACTTATGGGATGCAGCTAAAGAAGTATGTAGAAGGAAATTTCTCTTCAGAAACACTTATATTAAAAATAAGACAGATCTCAAATCAGTGATGTAACCTATTTTAAGAAACTAGAAAAAGAAGAGCAAACTGATTTGAAAGCAGGGAAAGGAGGAAATAAGAAAAGATGAGAGGAAATAAATGAAAATAGAGAATAGAACAATAGAGAAAATCATTGAAACTAAAAGTTGGTTATTTGAATAGAGCAACAAAATTGATAATTCTGTAGCTATACCAACCAAAAAAAAAAAAAGGGAGAAAACTCCTGTTATGAGATTCAGAAATTAAAGAGGGGACCTCACTGCTGTCTAATAGAAATAAAGATTCTAAGGGAATACTATGAATAATTCTTTGACAATAAATATATAGTCTAGGTGAAATAAATATTTTCCTAGAAAGATACAAAGTACTGAAACTGATTCAAGAAGAAATAGAGTATCCAAATAGACATAAAAAAATAGATTGAATTAGTAATCAGAAAGCTTCTTAAAAAGAAAAGCCCAAGCCAAGATGGCTCCACTTATGAATTCTACTAAATGTTTAAAGATAAACTAACAATGCTTCTTCACAAACTCTAACATGAATAGAAGAGATGGTATCACTTCTGAACTCATTCTATAAGGTCAATATTACCCTGCTACCAAAGCCAAAGATATCACAAGGAAACTATAGATAGTATATAAAATATAGATATAAAAATTCTCAACAAATATTAGCAAACCAAATATAGCAACATATAAAAAGGATTGTACACCATGACCATTCATGGGATTTATCCCATGAATGCCAAAATCAGTCAATGTGGTATACCATATTAATAAAACAAAGGACAAAAACCAAATAATCATCCTAATAGATCAAGAGAAAGCTCTTGACTAGATCTAACACACTTTCATGATGAAAATAATAAGTAGGAATAGAGAACTTCCTTACCTTGATAAAGGACATCTATAAATACTCTCAGCTAGTATTATACTTAATGGTGAAAGACTAAAAGTTTTTTTCCCCAAATCAGCAACAAGAAGTCCACTTCTTCTCTTCTATTCAACAATGTAGTGGAGATTGTAGCTAGAGTAGTTAGGCAAGAATATAAAATAAAAAGCATCCATACGAGAAAAGTAGTAGTAACACTATCTCTACTTTAGATTATATATCTTCCATATAGAAAATCTTAAGGAATATATAAAAATTAATTAGAACTAGTAATTTCAGCAAGAAGAATGATTCAAGATACAAGGTTAGTATATAATAATCATTTGTATTTCTATATACTAGCGAATAAAATAATTCCATTCAACAGTGGCATCAAAAAGAATAAAACATTTAGAAATAAATTTACCAAAGAAGTGCAAAATTAAAACTAAAACTAAAAACATTTAAAGAAATTAAAGACCTGAGTAAATAGAAAGATAGATGTTCCATGTTTATGGATTAGAAGACTTAATGTCATTAGGGTGATTATATTCCCCAAATTAATCAATAGATTAAAGACAGTCCCTCTCAAAAATTCTTGCTGGTTTCTTTGAAGATTGTCAGGCTGATGCTAAAATTGATATGGAAATTCAGGGGACCCAGAATAGACAAAATAATGCTGAGGAAGAAGAACAAAGTAGGGGGATTCACTTCCCAATTAAAAAACTTAATATAAAATATAAAGCTATTGTAATCAAGACAGTGTGGTGCTGGTATAAGGATAGAAATATAGATCAGTGGAATACAATTGAGAGTCTAGAAACAAACCCTTACATTTATAATAAACCAATATTTGACAAGGTTGCCAATACAGTTCATTGGAGGAAAGAAGACTTTTCAGCAAATGGTGCTAGAATAACTGGATATCCGCATGCAAAAGAATGAAGTTGGATTCCTACACCATGTGCAAAATTAACTCAAATTGGATCATAGACCTAAATGTAAGCTAAAACTACAACATTCTTAGAAATGTAGGTGTAAATCTTTGTGACCTTGAATTAGGCAACAGTTTTTCAGGTATGATACCTGAAAGTAAAAGCAACCAAAGAAAAAAAATTGATAAATTGGATTTCATCAAAATTTAAAACTTTTGTGCTTCAAAGGATATGACACTGGTTCCTACAGAGGTTTCCACTTCACTACCCACCTGTCTCTTTACTTTTGGGGACAGCAGTTTTTCCTGTGACCTCACTTTCCTGATGGATCTTAGGAGAGTTGTTGAGTTTTGTTTGTTCAACTTTTTACTTATTAGGATGGAGTGGTGATTTCTAAGCTCCTTACATGCGGATCCAGAAGTCTCAGTGTGGCTATGTTTTTAAATTTTCTTTTAAATACTGATGTTGAACACTTTTAAAGTACTTATTGGCAATTTGAATAGCTTTTGTGAAATGTATGTTCACATCTTTTGCCCATTAAAAAATGGGTTATCTTTATTTTTGAAGTTCTTTATATAGTCTGGATACATGAGTATGTGTATCAAATACATGTTTTATGACTGTTCTGTGCTTTTTTTAAAAAATGGATTTTATCTTTTAGAGTAGTTTTAGGTTCACAGCAAAATAGAGAGGAAGATAACAGAAAATTTCCATGTATTCTCTAACCCCACACATGCATAGCTTAGTCTATTATCAGCATCACAAGAGTGGTACATTTCTTAAACAGTCAATGAACCTACATCATTACATCGTTATAACCCAGAGTCCATAGTTTACATTCGGGTTCACTGTTGATGGTACACATTTTAATGATTTCTACAAATATAGTGACATGTAGTCATTATTTGATTTTACAGATTAATTTCCTTCTCTAAAAACTCTGCTCTGCCTATTCCCCTCTCCACCAGCCCATGCCCCAACTACTGATGTGTATATACTTCATAGTTTTGCTTTAAACAGAATGTCCTATAGTTGCAGTCATACAGTGTGTAGCTTTTTCAGATTGACTTTTTTCACTTAGTAATATACATTTAAGGTTCCTCCATGTCTTCATGACTTGATAGGTCATTTCTTTTTAGCCCTGAAATATTCCATTGTCTGGATGTACCACAGTTTATCCATCTACATATTGAAGGATATCTTGGTTGCTTTCAAGTTTTGGCAGTTACAAATAAAGATGCTGTATATATACATGCATGGGCAGATTTTTGTGTGGATTTAAGTTTTCAGCTCATTTGGGTAAATACCAAAGATGCAATTGTGGGATTATATGGAAAGAATGTTTAGTTTTGTAAGAAACCCTCAAATTGTTTTCCACTGTGACTGCCATTTTGCAGTCCCACCACAATATTGCTCCACATTCTTAAGAGCATTTGGTGTTGTCAGGGTTCAATTTTTTGGTCATTCTGATAGATGTGTAGTGGTACCTCATTGTTGTCTTAGTTTGCACTTCTCTTTTGACATTCAGTGTGGAGCACGTTTTTATGTATTTATTTGCCATCTGTATATCTTTTTTGGCAAAGTATGTGTTAAGGTCTTTGGCCCATTTTTTAATTGGGTTGCTTGTTTTCTTATTGTTGAATTTTTAGACTTCTTTATATATTTTAAATAATAGTCCTTTATCAGATATGTGTTTTCAGATATTTTTTCCCAGACTGGTTTGTCTTTTTGTCTCTTGATTCCTTTTTTTTTTTTTTTTTATACCTACAGTACCTAATATTCCTAGGTGGTCTCCCATCCCAAGTACTAAGCAGGCCTGACCCTGCTTAGCTTACAAGATAGACAAGATCAGGCACGTTCAGGGTGGCATGGCCATAGACCTCTCTTTACTTTTGATATGGAAATTCTCACTGTTTTTCCTATATTGGATTTATTTTTCTTTGATTTTCATGTTGTTGTCTTTTCTATTTATTTGTTTTGACAGAAAATAGTTTTCTTACCTTCTCTTGAAAAGGTGCATTTTTTTTTGTGACTTTACATGTTTGGAAATGTTTGTAGGATCGCAGGTTGAAATTTTCTCTCAGAATTTGTAGGCACTGACCCATTGTCTTTTGGTTTTCAAAGTTATTGTTGACATATGGTGCTGTTTTGATTTCCTTTTTCATTTTTAATCTTTAAAGGTTTTTAAGATTTTTCTGTTCTAGTATTCTGAAATTTCATAACGATATGCCTTTGGGTCGGTCTTTTTTATTCGTTGTCTTGGATACTCCTTTCACTTTGAAAACTCATGTCTCAACTAATGTATCCATCGATAGATTGGATAAAGAAGATGTGGTACATATATACAATGGAATATTACTCATCCATAACAAAAGATGAAATACTGCCGTTCGTGACAATATGAGTGGATCCTGAGATTATCATTCTAAGTGAAATTAGTCAGAAAAAGTTGAGAACAATATGATTTCACTCATATGTGGGATATGAAACTAAAAGCAACAAGCAGACATGACTAACAGAGACTCATGGACACAGTGGATTAGTGGTTACTGGAGGGGAGGGGGAGGAGAGGGAGGTAGATAGGGTAAAAATATTATTTCTTTGATTCTTTTTTTGTTGTTATTTTCTCATAGAATTTTAATTGTTTGTATTTTTAATTAATCCTCTAATTTTTTCTGTTTATTTACCTTTTTGTTCTTTCTACATGATAAATCTAACTTATTTTCTAACCCTAGTTTCCATGAGTTCTTTCTTACTGTCTGAATATTCATTTTTATTATTTATTTATTTAAAATAATTTTTATTATTCAATTACTGTTGGCATACAGCCTTATATTAGTTTCAGGTGTATAGCATGGTTATAGACATTTATATAACTATGGAATGGCCATCCCAATAAATCTAGTACCCATCTGACACCATACAGAGTTTTTACAATATTATTGACTATATTCTTTATGCTGTACTTGACATTCCTATGATTGTTTTGTAGCTACCAATTTGTACTGCTTAATCCCTTCATTTTTTTCATGCACCCTCCAACTCCTCTCCCATCTGGCAAGCATCAAAGTGCTCTCTTTATCTATGAGTTTGTTTCTGTTTTGTTTATTTTTTCTTTAGATTTGATATGTAGGTGAAATCATATGACATTTCTCTTTTTCTGTCTGACTTACTCTACTCAGCACAATACTCTCTAGGTTCATCCATGTTGCAGATGACAAGATTTCATTCTTTTTTATGGCTGAATAATATTCCATTTTGTATATGTACCACCTCTTTATCTTATCTATTGATCAACACCTAGGTTACCTCTATATCTTGGCTATTGTAAATAATGCATCAGTGAGCATATGGATTCACATGTCCCTTAGAAGTAGTGTTTTGGGTTTGTTTGGATAAATAACCAGCAGTGAGATTACTGAGTCCTACTTTGTCTTTCATTATAGCTGTTGTTTTAAAATCTGTTTTGTCTGGTGTATGCTACCTTACCTTCTTTTTTTGTTTTCTATTTTCATGAAATATGTTTTTGCATTCCTTTACTTTCAGTCTGTGTGTGTGTTTTGATCTGAAGTAAGTCTGTCGTAGGCAGTATATATAAGAGTTTTGGAGCATTTAATTCATTTACATTAAGTAATTGTTTATACATATGTAATTAGTGCTGTTTTATCATTCATTTTTAATCTTTTTCTTTTCCTTCTTAAAGAAGACCTAGCATTTCTTTTAATACTGGTTTGGTGTTGATGAACTCTTTTAGTTTTTTCTTGTCTGGGAAGCTCTTTATCTGTCCCTCAATTCTAAATGATAGCTTGGCTAGTAGAGTAATCTTGGTTGTAGGTCCTTACTTTTCATTGTTTTGAATATTTTGTGCCAGTCCCTTTTAGCCTGCAAAGTTTCTGTTTAGAAATCATCTGACAGTCTATGGGAGCTCCCTTGTAGGTAATCAAGTGCTTTTCTCTTGCTGTTTTTAAGATTCTCTCTTTGTCTTTAAACTTTGGCATTCTAATTATGATGTGTCTTGGTGTGAGCCTCCTTGGGTTCATTTTGTTTGGGACTCTCTGAGCTTCTTAGGCTTATATGTCTATTCTTTCACTAGGTTAGGTAAGTTTTCAGTCATTATTTCCTCAAATGGGTTGTCAATTTCTTGCTCTCTCCCTTCTCTTTCTTATATTCCTATGATGCAAATGTTGTTATGCTTAATGTTGTCCCAGAAGACTCCTTACATTGTCCTCATTTTTTGGATTCTTTTTTCTTTGTTGCTGTTCTAGTTGAGTGTTTTTTGCTACTTTATCTTCTAAATCACTGATTCAATCCTCTGCTTCATCTAATTTGTCGATTCTCTCTAATGTATTCTTCATTTCAATTATTGTATTCTTTATTTCTTACTGGTTCTTTTTTATGTTTTTGTTCTCCATTTTTATGTTTTCTATCTCTGTTAAATTTCTCACTGAGTTCCTCTATTCTTCCCCTGTGTTCATTGGGCATCTTTATAACTATTTTGAACTCTGCATCTGGTAGATTGCTTGTCTTTGTTTAGTTCTTTTTCTGGATCTTTTTCTGTTCTTTAATATGGAACATGTTTCTTTGTCTCCTCATTTTGGCTGCCTCCCTGTGTTTATTTCTATGTATTGGGTAGGGTTCCTATGTTTCATGCTCTTAGTAGAGTGGCTTTATGTAGTGGATGTTCTGTGGGTCCCAGTGGTACAGGCTTCCCTGGTCATCTGAGCTGGGTGCTTCAGATGTGTCCCTTGTGTAGGTTGTGTGTGTCCTTTTGTTTTAGTTGAGCCTTGGAGATATGAGGGACTTATTCTAGGCCTGAGTTGTTGTGAGGATGGGCCAGTGAGGGGCTGACCCTATGGAGCAGGGCTCTGATGCCTGGCAAGTCTACCTTTAAGGTGTGTCCTCCTCAGATGCAGCCCTGGGTGGTACTCTGGCTCTGGTTGAAGCTGGCCACCGGATATATCAGCCCGGGGCCTCTTGAGAGGGGCCCTGCTGCAGGCCAGGTTCAGCCACAGCCTGTGCTTTGCCCAGGGCCACCTGGCAAAGGTTATGAAGCAATTTGAAGATGGTTATACCACCTGCTCTTGGCTTGGAGGTGCCTTAATAGGCCAAGCTGAAGCTCAGAGCAAGTGTGTCTATCACTGAATAAGTCCATGCATGGGCCCCTTAAGAGACATGTTTGTGACTCCAAACACAATTTCTGCTGGTTTTCACAGCCAGAAATTTTGGGAACTTTTCTTCCCAATAATGGAACCCTGGGCTGGGGAACCTGGTGTGGGGCTGAGACTCCTTACTATTCTGGGAGGACCTCCACAAATGAGATACACCCCCTGATTCTCAAATGCCACATCTGAGTATAGGTACCAGCTTGTTTCGTGTCTCTGCCCCTGCTACCAGTCTTGAGGTGGCCTCTTCTGTGCTTCCCAAGTTGTAGGACTTCTGTTCAGCTAGACTTCAGTCGACTCCTGGTGATGACTGTTCTATGGTTTAGTTTTAGTTTTGATGTGGTTGAGGCAAGCACATTTACCTACTCCACCATCTTTATCAGAAGCCGTGAAAACACACACATATATGTACATACACAAATATACACAAACATATATATACACACACACATACATACATATATAATATACTAGCCCATTCTTTAACATTTTTTATACAACTGAAGAAAGCAATCATAGTTAAAATTTTTCTCTCTCTAAATTATCTCTTTCCTCCAAGTCTTATTTTGTTTGTTTCATCTCTGATTTTTTTTTTTTAGAAGTCTTCCTTAAATGTTTCTGTTCATCCTTGGCTCTCTTTTCACATCACAGAATGAGGTACTTATAAGGTTAATGGAAGTATGGTCTACTTTCTTATGGCTTGTTGACTGGTGGATTTTACTACAAGGTAATATTTTAATTGGGACCACTCTCAAATGTCAGTATCTTTAGGTCTCTTCTTGTTTACTTGACAGATGTTCTTTAAGAGTCCTATTCTGCCTGATAGATACAGCCTAAATACTTGCTTTGAAGGAACTGAGCTAGGTAGATAAGGAGGCTGGAGAAGGACTGTGGGTAGGGAGTTCTCACTCATTGGGACTTTTTTCTGACTTTTACTCAATACTTTTGATTTCCTTATGATTTTGAGTCAGGGTCTAGGAGGAATGGTCATCAAGTCAGGATGGAGGAGTAGAGTGAGCATCTGAGGAGTCTAATTGCTCCTTATAAATACAAGATTTCACTTATTTTTTTGTTGTTGTTTCACCCACTCTTTCATCACTGCATTTTGAGACATACAGCTTTTTTATGCTTCTAATCATCTTGGGATTCTGTGTGATGAATCTTCTTGTTTCAAATTGGCTTCACCAGTGCACTTTGAAGACTTAGGTTTTGGCTTTCTTTGGTCTAAATGAGTTTAGTGTTCATTTATCTGCCACTCATTTTTTAGAATTGCGTCATTACTATTTGGCTTCTGTTTTTTGTCTGTGTGGATGAGCACTTTTTTTTCCCATCAAAAAATTTAGTCATTTTTGGAGAAAATGGAGAGAAATGGGTGTATTCAATCTGTGATATTTAACTGGAAGTTTCTGTGCTGTTGATAGGCAAAGCATAATTTATACTGCAGAACAATCTGTTAGGGTAGTGAGTATGGACCAAGTTTGTGGGCTTTCAAGAAAGATTTCCTGTTTGACTTCTTTTTTACTTATTGATTGTGAGACCTTGGGCAGATTTCTTACTTTTTTCCAGGTTAAATGGATGAGAATAATACTGCATTGTTGAGAATTCAGAATGTCTTTCACAGTTGGTAGGGAATACCCACTTAATAATGCTAATTCTCCTTTTTCTTTCTTTTCCATCTTTGAAGAGTAGCTTGGATGATTTAGTGATGGTGTTGGCTTTCCCATATGGAAGTAAACTATTGGTTGGGAGCATCTAAAATGCATGGAAGATTAGATATGTTACTTGTAGAAATAAAAATAGTAAGTGTTGTAGATGATGGATAGACTTCACTCAGCTTTGTAGGAGAGCAGTAAAGGTCTTATGTATTGTTTGTTACAAGTTTATTGTTGCTCTTTTGAGGATAATGAATCTTTTTTCTTATAGCTCCTTTTAAGAGTTTTTTTTTTTTTTTTCATTTGCCTTTGGTTTTCAGTAGTTTTACTATATGTGTAGGTATGTATGGTTTCTGTTGTATTCATCCTGCTTGGGTCTTGTAGAGCTTCTTCAATTTTGTGTGAGGTTTGTAGAGTATCTTTCATTAGCTTGTAAAATTCCTGGTTATTATCTCTGTAAATATTGCCTTTGCTTCACTTTCGTCTCTTCTTCTGAGACTCAGTATCACATGTTAGAATTTTTTTGCTGTGTCCTACACATTTCTCTGTTCTTTTCTGAAATATTATGCTTCATTGAGAATTAGGATATTTCCTGTTTATTAAGCTTATCTTCTTTTATGTATAAACTGCTGTTAAACCTATCTGTGGAGTTCTTCAACTGTATTTTTTAACTTTAGAAAATTGCATTTGACTTTCTTTTCTGTAGAGTCTTGTCCTTTAGTGGGAATTGGCAACTTTTCATCTGTTTCTTACAAATTTTTTTCTAGTTTCATGAATATTACCACTTTTAGTTCCATCTAACAAAAGCAATATGTAGTAATCTATGGATCTATTTCTATTTGTTTTTTAAATTTTTTTAAAGTTCTTTTCATGGGCCCAGTTTTTGATTTAATGCTGTACACTATATATGAGAATAGTAGATGCTTTGGATGATGTTATCTTTCTCTAGAGATGATCCTTTCTTTCTTTCGTTAGGTAGATAAAATAGCATATGATCATCTTAAGTCAAATCATGGAGTAAGTTTTATTAGTTTCCTGTTGCTGCTGTAACAAATTACCCGAAACTTAGTGGTCTAAAACAGCAGTCTCCAACCTTTTTTGGCACCAGGGACCGGTGCTCCTATGAGAATCTAATGCCTCATGATCCGAGGTGGAGCTGAGGTGGTGTTGCTAGTGCTGGGGAGCGGCTGGAAATACAGATGAAGCTTTGCTCTCTTGCCACTCACCTCCTGCTATACTGCTGGGTTCCTAATAGGCCAGAGACCAGTTGGGGACCCCTGGTCTAGAACAATACAAAGTTGTTATCTTACAGTTCTAGAGGTGAGAATTTCAATATATGTTTCACTTAGCTAAAATCAAGGTGTTGTGATAATTGCATTCCTTTCTAGAAGGTCTGGGGAGAATCTTTATTATTATTTTTTTGCCTTTCCCAGTTTCATGGGGTTGCCCATGTTCCTTGGCTTATGGCTTCCTTCTCTCTTCAAAGTCAGCATTGATTGAGATACTCTATTTTGTCTCCCTTTTTCATTTATAAGGACTCTTGTGGTAACATTGGGCCTACCCAGATCAGGCCAGATGATTATCAACTTTAATTCTATTTGTTACCTTAATTTGCCTAATATATGCACAGGTTCCCGGGTTTAGGATGTTGATATCCTTGGGTGGTCATTATTCTGTCCACTGTATTTACCCTCTGGCTCTCAAAGATTCACCTTTGTTTCACATGCAAAATATATTCACCCCATTCCCACATCCCCAAAAGTCTCAACTCAGATTGCAGTATTGCCAAAGATCCAGTTTATGTTCATTAGTTTACACATTATTTTCTTATAATCAAAATGCAAACTTTTGGTAGCTTTGCTACTTTGCATTTAGTAATATATTATAAAATTTCCATATTGTTAGGAATGTTTTATGATTTTAAAATATGGTCATATTATATCTCTATGAAGATGTTATGGCATAACACTTATTGCTTATTCCTGTGTTGGATGTATTATTCCTCCACTTTTCTGGATTATAGATAATATGATAACTAACATTCTCATGTTGCTTTTTTGATGAATGTAGAAAAATTATCTTGTAGAATATTCTACTTCTTGAATTTATCTCATTGTATCCTCTGGCTAGATTCAGTTTAAAAATTTTTGGCAAGACTACTTATAGTGGTGATATAATGTGTCATTTAATCAGGAGTCCCATGAAGTTTGTTTGTCTTCCTGTTGACAATGTAAAGTTTGATCACTGGTGGGAAGCCAAGGGGAGGGAGAGGCTTGTAGATCAAAGGCCTTGCAGTGGGGAGGAGCTTGATCTTCAACAGAAAGAAGGCCATTGTGGGCTGGAGCAGAGTGAGCAAGAGAAATAGTGGTTGGACACATGTTTAGAGAGATAGGCAGGGACAAGATTATGTTAGTCCTTATAAATCATCCATTGTAAGAAGTTTGGATTTTATGATTAGTAAATAGGAAGTCATTAGAAAGTTTTAGCAGTGGTGAGAAATAAGGCTTATATTTTAAAAATATTTTGGCTACTGTTTGGAAAATGGGTTATAGTGGGGTGAGATATGGAGAGACCAGGTAGAGAAGCCACTACTTTTCAAGCTAAGCCAGGCAAGAGATGACTTGAGAGATGGTGGAGATAATTTTTGTGGTAGAATCAATAGGAACTGCTATTGACTATTTATAGAGAAGAATAAACAACATTTTTGGCTTTAGCAATTGGGTAATTACTAATAAGGGGAAGGCAAGGGAAGAGTGGTTTTTGTTAAAAATTGATTTCTATTTTGTACTTGTTAAGTTTGAGATACCTAGTAGACACCCAAGTGAAGCTGTTAAGTAGAATTGGCACTTCTGTGTAGCCTTTTGTAATTTTACCTTACAAACTGTTATGATCCTGTACTGTTTTCCCCTTTAGATTATTATCTCTTTGGTACAAAGTCCACCAGTGTCTTTGTATTCTTTCACTCTCTGCACAATTCCTTGTGCACACTATAGTTGAGATACAGATTTTTGTTACCATAAATTACTTTCATAAAATAGTCATACATTTTCCATTTTCACATAATATTTTAATTTTCCTCTTAGGAATTTTTCTGTTATTGTATTATTGATGAATTGCAAAAATATAAGTAACACACAATAGCTACTAGGGCTTATTTAAATTTTCTTTCACAATAGAGTACATCAGGTTCTCAAATAACATTGATTCATTCCTTGTGGTTTTGTTATAACAATGAGAAAAAAAAAATCAATTTCCTGCTGGTTCCACTCTGTCATTGTGGAGTTTGTGTGTTCTGTCCATTCTGCCTGGTTTTTCTCTGGGTCCTCTGGTTTACTTCCACTGCCCACAGATGTGCGTGTGACGTGAATTTGTATGTCTTAGTTGTCCCAGTCTGACAGGTTGTAGGGTGTGTGTGAGTGTCATGTCCAGGGTTGGTTCCTGCTGTGTGCCCTGAGGTGCCAGGATAGGCTTTGGCCACCCATGATCCTGAACTGGAATGAGCGGGCTGGAAATAATTATCTTACTTATTTTTATTTATCTTTCTTAAATGTATGTATAGCTTACATTTATTTCAGAGTTTAATATTAGAAGTATTTTGGGTCTTTATTTAGAAGTTTGGTGATGTTTTTGTGACCAAAAATATGCCATAGGAAATTAACTCCTGTTTATAGCAATTAACTTACGGTAAAATGGTTTTTGTTATACATTTCACTTAAAGTCTCAGTTTCTAAGAACCTACCCACGATGTTAAGTGAGGACTTACTGTAACTAATTCAAACCAGAATTTTTAGGTCCTCTTGGGTAGTTGTCATAGTTCTTGAGAGACTCAGACTAGTTTGGTTTTGGGCTACCAGAATATTTATATACGAGGTTTCTAAGGAAATAATTATATTTAATTTCACGCACTGAACTATTCAGAGAATTAATGCTTGTTGTAGTTGTATTGAAAAATTAAAAAATGCCTCATATCCTGTCACTTTGATAAACTCTTAACTTTTCAGTTGGCTATCTACTTAGAAAATCTAAGACAGTCTTTTAATGGAATGGGAAGGTCATGTTGCAGATGACCGTGTGTGGCCTGGTGTTGTGTGATGTGTATATGAAACATATTTGGAAAATATGTGTACAATCTGCTGTACATTGTATCCAAAAGTACCTTGGAAATCGTGATGAAAAAATTATTAAGATGCAATACTGAATATTCAAAGATAAAGTGAGTTGGTAATAAATTTAAGAGTTCCTATACATAGGGTGGGGTCGGGGGAGGGAGGAGATAGGTGGGATAAAGGGTGTCAAATATGTGGTGACAGAAAGAAATCTAACTATGGGAGGTGAACACACAGTGTAAATATATATATACAGCTGAAATTTATTGGATTTTGTTAACCAATATCACTATAAAAATTAATTTTAAAAAAGTTTCTATTACCGAAAAACATTGGGGAAGTGTAGTCCTCATACTGTTAGAAAGAGTGTGGTTTGATGGAGCTTCTGCAAAGGACAAAGTAGTAAAATATCTCAGAATTTAAAAATATATCTACTTTGTTTCAGCACTTTTACATTTTGGAATTTCTTCTAAGAACTAATAAGAAAAGTGTACAAAATTATATGAGAAAAGATACTTAGTAAATTTACCAGATAGTTTATATATAGGAAAACTTGTGCAAGTAGAATGTTGGTTAAGTATAATATTGTTTAGCTATTAAAATATAGTGATAGCTGACACTTAGAAAGCACTTAATATATACTAGGACCATTCTAATTTAGATAATTTATGTAGTCAGGGTGGGCCGCACGCTTAGAAAACCCTTGTACTTGTTTAATGCTCTGCTATCAGTATTTTGAAATTTCTTAATTTTTAAACAAGAGGTCTCATTGTTTTGCACTGGTCCCCACAAATTATATTGTCATTTCTATGTGAATTAAGTTTTTACATTTTTAAAAGTTGAAAAAAAAAGCAAAAGATAATTTCATGACACATGAAAATTATACAAAGTTTAAATTTAGTGTCTATAAATAAAGTTTTATTGAAGCACAGTCTTGCTTATTTATTTACATATTATCTGGCTGCTTTTTTGCTACTACAGCAGAATTGAGGGGTTGGAACAGGGACTGTATGGCCTTCAAAGTTTCATATTTACTATCTGGCTCTATGGAAAGTTTGCTAGCCCTTGCTAGCAAACTGCACTATTCTGCCTTTCATAAAAGAATGAGGGTATAGTCAAGTGCCACATAACTGATGTTTTGGTCAACAACAGACTTCATATGTAACCATGGTCTCATAAGATTATAATGGAACTGAAAAATGCCTATCACCTATTGACGTCGTAGTAGCCATCCTAATGTCATAGTGGCAATACTCACCTGTTTGTGGTGATGGTGGTGCAAACTGACTACACTGCAGTTGTATTGAAAGTATAGCACATATGGTTATGTATAGTACATAATACTTGGTAATATATGACTGTGTTACTAGTTTATGTATTTACTAAACTATACTTTTTCATCGTTATTTTAGAGTGTACTCTTTCTACTTATAAAAACAAAGTTTTCTGTAAAACCATATGTTACATTAGCAGCAGCCTCATACATATATTTATTGCATCTCTTGATTGCAGCATTTTTTTCTTATGTTTAATTTGATCTCGTGTAGTTTTGTGCAGTAACATGCCGTACAGGTTTGTAGCCCAGGAGCAATAGCTTGGTTATACCATATAACCTAGAGGTTTATGAAAATATACTCTATGATGTTCACATGATGAAATCACCTAAAGATGCATTTCTCAGAATGAGTTTCCATTGCTGTGCACCACATGATACTCTAGATCTCATATTATGGGGATAATGTCCATGATATATTATGTGAAAAGTGAGTTATAGAAGATAACTTAGAATGTATAATATGAAACTACATAGGTCAAAAGGGTTACATATTGAAAAGTCTGGAAAGAATATTATATTTTATTTCTGGAAATGGGAGTATGCTTTTTGGTCTTTAGTTTTAAAGTTTTATTTATAACCATCAGCGCTATCAGTAAAAAAACCAGAGTGGGTGAAATGGGTAAAAAGAGAAAGAAAGAAACGAACAAGCATAATAATGGGAAAATAATGGGAGGCAGGACATTCTTCCCCTTTCCCCTCGGCCCTCCATCACTTAGAGAAGAGTCGAAAGGATTGTACAATGAACACTTATCTAACCTTCATCTAAGATTCATCAGTCATTACTATTTCGGTACATTTGTTTGCTCTATCTTACACATACATATATACGTGTATAAATACATAGCAGGTGCATTTTTTTCTGAATCATTTATAGTTCGCCACGTATCTCCTAAAAATGAGGACATTCTCTTTCATAACCACATTTATAACAACTAATTACATGTTCAAATTTTCCCAGATGTGCCAGTAATGTCTATAAAGGAAAAACTCAGTTTTCCTCCTCCTGTTGTAGGGAAAATCCCAGCTCTTCCCTGCTGTGTCTCTTTTCTCTGAATGTTTCCTTTACTAGTCACACAGAACACTTCACTTCTGACACTTTTGGACACCAAATGTGTGGGTTTTTTTCCCCTACAAGAAGCAGATCTCCTGCACTAGCTACAATTTAATTCAGTATTGACACTGTCTACTCAGAGATAGCTTCAGATCTCACAGATTAAGGGCTCAGTCCCATAAGACTGCCCCTCCCTATCCACACTTCAGATGCCAGTTCCAAGTTCAGGTTGTCATCTCTGCTTCTGACAGATCAGCCCCTCCTCAGATCCAGTTGATTAATTTGCTAGAGGGATTCACAGAACTCAGGGAAACCCTTATGTTTACCAGTTTATTAAAAAACATGAGAAGGGATATAGATGACCAACCAGATGAAAAGATATGCAGGGTGAGGTCTGGGAGGGTCCTGAGCGCAGGAACTTCTGTCGCTGTGGACCCTCACCCTCACAGTGTCAATGTGTTCGCCCACCTGGATGTTCTCAGAACCCTGTACAGTTGGGATTATTTGGAGGCGTCCTCATGTAGTAGGCACAATCAGTTATTAACTTCATTTCCAGCCCTTCTCCCCTCTTTGGAGAAAGAGGGAGGGACTGAAAATTCCAAGGTTCAGTCGTAGTTTGTTCTTTGTGGTGACTAGCCCCCATCTAGGAGCCCATCCAGTGTTGCCACAATAGAACAAAAGGTGCTCTTAGTGCTCTTATCACTTAGGAATTTATAAGGGTTTCGGGAGCCTTGTGTCAGGAATGGGGTCAAAGACAAATAGTAGAACAAGAGATGCTCCTAGTGTTCTTATCACTTAGGAAATTACAAGAGTTTTAGGAGCTGTGCCAAGAATTTGGGGTAGAGACCAATATGTATTTATTTTCTATTATTTCACAATGTCTTTTATAAGTAGCTTTTTTTTTTTTTTTTGATTCAGTATCCAATCAAGGTTCCTGTGGTGGGTTACTTTTAATTACCTTTTGCTTATTATACATTCTTGAATCTTTTAGTCCATCATTGTTCACCATTAAGAAAATATTGGGTTATTACAGAACTGGGGAGGTCTCAGTCATATGAGGCTGTGAATTGGGTAAGATTTTCTGTATTGTGTTAAGGATTTTGGTGGATTATCGTAGAAACATAAGAGGTAAGAGGTGAGAACCTCTTAAAGAAATATGACATATTCTAATTTGGATAGTATATTTAGCATTAACTTTTTAGGCAAGATATTTTAGTTTATCACAATTTGGTACAAAATGTTATATTGAACAAAACTGTGAAGAATACATTTTTGAGACAGTCTGGGAAAGTCAAACATGAAATAGTTACGAGATTATAAGGAATAATTGTTATGAGTGATAATGATAAAGAAGTTCTAATAAATTCCTTATCTGTTAAAGATCAGTAAAATAATACAGCATCTGGGTTTGCTTTAAAGTACACAGCAAAAGAAAGGGATAAGGCTAAACAAGAATGACAGAGTTTTGGATAATTGTTGAAACTAGGTAATGGGTATATGGGACTGCATTATACACTTTATTTTCATGTGTTTGATTCATTTCATAGGAGATTAAAAAGGTAACCACTGATGTCATCTTTTTTGATATGAAAAATGAACTAAAAGGGTAACTTGTATATGAAAGTCATATGGTATCCAAAACTTCTGTTACTTTCCAGAGGAATTCTTTTATGTAGAATGTGAAAGTATATATCTCAAAGTAACTTCTTTCTTTTTTTTTTTGTATTTTAAGAAATTGAACTTTACTTGAGATCACAGTCATTTCAACTCTTTTGTAAGTCATGGGAGGCAGAGCGGAAAGGGGAAGAATGTATTGCCTCCTTTTCCCATTATTATGTTTGTTTTTTTCTTTTTTCATCCATTTTACCAACTCCATTTTTTTTACTGATAGCACTAATAGTTGTAAAAAAAAACTTTAAAGCTAAAGACCAAAAATCATAATCCTATTTCCCAGAGATAAAATATAATAGTCTTTCCAGACTTTTCAATATATAATCCTTTTGACATGTGCAGTGCTACCTTATTTTTTATAATCTATTAATTTATTTATCAAAGTAACTTATTTCTAAACATCTGATTAGAAAAAGAATTCTTAGCAAAAATAATTTATGATGTTCCTGAATCTTTTGAAAAGAATCTAACACTTTAAGGTATTAAAAAATAATCTTGCTTTTACAGTATTTAAAATGGCAATCTTTTAAGTATGACAGAAAGCCAACTATGACAATAGAAAAATTCTGTGCAAGTTACAAAACCATTTAATTTAAACTGGCACTCACAATTGTGGAACACTATTGTGGGGATTTATTTTGCTTATCAATTAGCTATTGTGTAAACTGTGTGTAAGCTTTCCTATGACTACAGCATTATTGCATTACTTGTACTGCTTTACTATGAGTCTCAGAGTTATAAACAATGGTATCTCTTTAGATTTGAATCTAGCAGCTGTATTCTGGCCACAGGTGCTAGTAGCAGTCATTGAAGTAAAAATATGACAATGTTGTGAAGGTAGTTTGATTCTAAGAAAGAACATTAACAGATGACATAGGACCAAGGTCTTTGAAGAATGTTTGAAGAATCTTTTAGTTTTCTTTTTATTTTAATACTTAATTGATTTTTTGAGAAGCCGTTTTGCAGTCAAATAGCAATTTTTAACCCGAGTGTAAACATCACAACACTTGGGGAGCTTTTTCCAAAATACCTTTGGACTCTACTCCAGACCTACAGACTCAGAAGATTTGGGGAGAAGAGAACTCACAGGCATAGATAGTTTGAAAGGATTTTTAGGTGATTTGGTTGTGAACCTTTATTAAAGGACCTATTGCTCTGAGAATGTCAAAATTCTTTATTATATGTAAATAAATAATAAAGCACAGTGATGTTCAGTCCTCTCTTTATCTTTTTCGCCTAATGATTACAGGTAACACATAGTTTCCCATTGGTTATCTCTAACTCCGTTCCTTATCCTGTGTCTCTGAAACAAGTAAATCATTCAAAATTGTAATGAAATTGCCATTAAAGTATTTTTAGCAGGTGAATGATGTGATAACATTTGTATTCTTACTAGTTACAAAATTATTGTGTCACACTTTAAACTAATCTCAGTAACAATTCACTATAGAGAACCTCGTGATAGCACTTTGCTAGAAACCTGTTCCCTGCCCAACCCAGTGCTACCTATTATTATTGTATTCGTAATCTTCCTGAGGTACTAATTTCATCATTTTTACTTTTATACACAAAAATTTCTGTGTGTCTTTACACTGACTTTGAGATGAACTTTGCTAATAAGGCTTTCTAAATGATTTGCTCTATTTATGCTAACTTGCATATTTTTGCATGAATGAGATCAGATCATATCCAGTGTGCTGCAGTTGTTGTTTTCACTGAACAATTTAATATTCATATTTCTTTATCAGTCCAACAGATCTACTGTACTCTTTAAACGACTGCATGCCCTTTAAATTGCTGTACACTACTTATTGAATGGTAATTTGATTAATCAGTACCCTGATAAGTTTTTCATTTTTAGTTTATTTTTTTTCTACAAGCTTCTCTCCTACTTCCTGGTGTATTTGCCTTTTTGCATCTGTGGCATAATCCCTAAAGGATCATCATGATTTGGGTCAGAGAGGATATACACTTAAAATTTTAGATATTAATACATTTTGCTCCAATAAAAGAAAACTGAGTGCGGATTAGTCCAACCAAGTATTAGTCCTTTTTCCTCCTCTCTCTCCTCCTCCCTCCCTGCCACCCTCTCTCTCTCTGTATCATCTTAAAGAAGTAACTTTTTAGGTAAATAGGGTTTTAAATCAGGAATGGATATTTTGTCATTTGCTTTTTTATTATCTGAGATAGTTTTAGTCACTTTGGGCTGTTATATCAGAATACTATAAACTGGTTGGCGTAAATAGCAGACATTTGTTTCTCACAGTTCTGGAGGCTGCAAGTCTGAGATCAGGGTGTCAATATGGTTGGATTCTTAAGGAAGGCCTTCTTCCTGGTTTACAGAGAAAGCTCACATTTCTTTATCTTTTTATAAGGGCACTAATCCCACTATGGGCACTCCACTCTCATGAGCTAATGTAACCCTAATACCTCCCAAATGCCTTACTTCCAAATACCATCACATTGGAGATTAGGGTTTCAGCATATGGATTTTGGGAAGATAACAACCTTTAGTCTATAGCAGAGATAATCATGTTGCTTTTCTTCTTTGACCCATTACCAGAGTAAATTAAATTAATGGATTTACTAATATTTAAACATTATTACAGTCTTTTAAATGATCTTGACTTGGTAATAATTTTTGAAAACATCTGGATCTAGTTTCTTAATATTTTATTTTTGATTTTTATTACTATTCATAAATTATGAGCTATTTTATCTTAGATTTTGATAATAGTGTTATTTTGACTTTTTAAAATGGTAAAAAAAAAAGGATAAAAACAAATGCCCACCTCTTTCTTCATGCTCTGGTATAATTTGATCTCACAATTATTTTTTCTTGAAGTCTGTATAATTCACCTGGATAGGACCTTTCTGATTACCACTCTTTGGTAATTTATCTTACCAAAAAGTTGAAGTCCTAACCCCAGTATGAAGTCATACTGATGTCGGGTAGGTTCTTAATCCATTATAACTGGTGTTCTTATAAGAACATAAAAGACATCCATTATAACTGATGTCTTTATAACAACATAAAAGATGATGTAAAGGAAACACAATACACAGGGAGAAGACAGCAATGTAATAACAGAAGCAGAGATTGGAGTGATGCAACCTAGAATCTGTGGCCACCCCCAAAAGCTAGCTTAGTCTTTATAATTCTTTCTTTCTACTTTTCTGAGAAAGAAAACAAAGTAAATCTAACTTTTTGAGTTCATTTACATTCTTTTAATATTAGTATAAAGTCTTCAAGAGTATAAGTTTTTCTTTAAGCTTAGTTTTTTGTGATGTGGGGGAACTGAATGGAGTGGGCCCATGTGACAGATTACCTTACTGGTATTTGACCAGAAAATTTCAGACTGACTAAGACGATCATTCTGGGAGAGGTTAAAATTGCAATTAAATCAGGTACTAAATTGTGGGGGAGGAAGAGACAACCTCTACCTTCCAAAGTTCTTTTGGCTGGTCTAATAATTAAATCTACATGAGACTGTTTAATAAGGGAAAATAACTAAACTTAATATATGCATATGCATGGGAACTGCACATACACGAGAGTCAGAGACCCTACATACATGAGAAGTTCAGAGACAGAAAGGGAAAATAAGATATATACGACATTGTAATTATAGTCTTTTGTTCTGCTGCTGTGGATCACTTCAATTAAATTCCAGTCTTTAGATTTCTTGGGTAGAAGTCAGATAACCAGTTTATAGAGTCCCTATTCTCCAAGAGACAGATATTAAGCTTTCAGAGTGGTATCTTCGAAGGCTCCCTTACTAGGCTTAGAGGGGAGGGTAAAGCACCAATCCATTGCTCTTTGGTTTGAGAGTCATATGACAACTCTCTGTAAAGAAATGCCTCTCCCCAGTTTCAATCTCCTCTTTAGATCACTTCAAATCTTCTCCACCTTCACCCTTTAAAAAAATAGTTGGAGATGGATGATCAACTAAGTTTGTAAAACTTCCTTTGTAGGTCTTGTTTATGGGGTCTAGCACTTCGTTTTACTTTGTGGAAATAGTTGGCAGATAGTGCCGTGAAGCCTCAGCTAAGAATGAGAAAGAGGTGTATTTGGGTATCTTGTTATATGCTGTTAATAGCACTTTTCTAAACTCCAATTTAATTTAAAAATCTATACTTTGCTTGATATTAGTGAAATCGTGGGAGCTCCACTTTTCACTTTGTCCTTATTTCATAGTATTGGACATATATTTTTATCTATGGTATGAGATTATAGCCATTACCTAGTTTCATAATGGATGGAGTTTCCTATAATAATTGTTTTTTCTTTTTATAAATGTTTGTAAATTTCAGGAAGAAAAGAAGCATACCCTTATTGCCATTTCTTTCTTTTACTTTCTTTTTTTAAAAAGCAAAGTCTCCTTGCAGGTGATATAATATGTTATATAGAGAACCTTAAGGAGTTCAGTAAAAAACTATTAGAACTGATACATGAATTCAGTGAAGTATCAGGATAAAAAATTAATATTCAGAAATCTGTTGCATTTATACACCATTAACAAACTATAATAAAGAGAAATTAAAAGAACAATTCTATTTACAATTGCATCAACAACAACAAAAATTTCCTAGGAATAAATTTAACCAAGGAGGTAAAAGACCTGCACTCAGAAAATTATGACATTGGAGAAAGAAATTGAATAAGAGACAGATAAGTGGAAGCATTTAGCAGGCTCATGGATAAGAAGAATTAACATTGTTAAGACGTCCATACTACCCAAAGCCTTCTGTAGATTTAATGCAATCCCTATCAGAATACCAATGGCATTTTTCACAGACCTATATTAAACCTAAAATTTATAGGGAACCAGAAAAGACCTTCAGAAAGAACAAAGGTGGAGGAGGCATCATGCTACCTGATATCAAACTATACTACAAGGTTATAGTAATCGAAACACATGGTACTGGCATAAAAACAGACACATAGATCAATGGAACAGAATAGAGAGCCAAGAAATAAACCCACACTTATATGACAAAAGAAACAAGAATATACAATAGGGTAAAGAAAGTTTATTCAATAAATGGTGTTGGGAAAACTAGACAGATACATACATACAAAAACAAAAACAAACAAAACTAGACCACTTTCTTACAACATATATGTGAATAAACTCAAAATGGATTACAGACTTTAAATGTAAGACCCAAAACCATAAAACTCCTAGAAGAAAACAACAGGCAGTAAACTCTCTGGCATTGCTCTTAGTAATATCTTTTTGGATATGTCTCCTTAGGTGAGGGAAACAAAAGAAGAAATAAACAAATGAGACTACGTCCAACTAAAAAGTTTTTGCAAAGCAAAGCAAACCCATCAACAAAACAAGAAGACAATCTGCTGAATGAGAGAAGCTATTTGTCAATGATACATTTGATAAGGGGTTAATATCCAAAATATATAAGGAACTCATATAATATAACATCAGAAAGACACAAAAATCCGATTAAAAAATGGGCAGAGGACCTGAATAGATATTTCTCCAGAAAGGACATAGAGATGGCCAGTAGACCATATGAACAATGTCACTAATCATCAGAGAAATATAAATTAAAACTACAATGCGGTATAACCTTATACATTTCAGAATGGCTGTCATCAAAAAGACAAGAGATAACAGAGTTGGCCAGGATGTGGAGAAAAGGGAACGCTCTGCATTGTTGGTGGAATTGCAAATTGGTGCAGCTACTATGGAAAACAGTGTGGAGATTCCTCAAAAAATCAAGTATAGAACTACCATATGACTCAGCAATCCCACTTCTGGATATTTCTTCAAGGAAATTCAAAACACTAATTCAAAAAGATATATGCACCCCTATGTTTATTGTAACATTATTTACAGTAGCCAAGGTATGAAGCAACCTAAGTGTTCATTGCTTGATGATTGAATAAAGAAGTGTTACACATATATAATGGAATATTACTCAGCCATAAAAAGAATGAAATCTTAGCATTTGAGACAACATGGAGGGACCTAGAGGATATGTTAAGTGAAATAAGTCAGAGAAAGACAAATATCTTATGATTTCACTTATATTCGGAATCTAAACAAAATAAATGAACAAACAAAATATAAACTCAGTTACAGAGAACAAACAGGTTGTCAGATGGGAGGGGAGAGGAGGGCTGGGAGAAAAAGGTGAAGGGATTAAGATATACAAATGGGTAGTTACAAAATAGTCACAGAGATGGAAAGTACAGCATAGGGAGTAGTCAAGATTATTGTAATAACTATGATTGGTGCCAGGTGGGTATTAGAATTATTGGGAGTATTACTTTGTAAGTTATATAAATGTCTAACTACTATGTTGTACACCTGAAACTAATATAATATTAAATGTCAAGTGTACTTGAAAAATAAAAACAAAAACCTAAAGTCTTCTTGTTAAAAGTCATCTCATTATTTCAGCCCTCACTGACTTCCATCTTCTCTAAACGTCTGTAGAAATTATTTTTTACTGATAGTCTTTATATTTATTTAGTATTTTATTGTTTTATTCTATCTAGTTTTTTTTAAGTACTTTCGTGGAATCGTTTTTGGTTTATCTGTTTTTAAAATGGAAAAGTTAAAATGGGTTATCTTTGATATCCCCTAGCTCAGAAATTCTAGGATTCTTCAAACATTTTGGCGGAGAAATAGGTAGGTGATGTTAATTGTAGTTTTATAGGTAATGAATAGTCAGATTTAAAGTTGTTGGCCATTATGACATACATTAATGACAGTAAGGATTAGTGGCTTTGGTGCTAGAAATTTTGAGATTTGCTTTTACCAAAGAATGTTACCACCACCTCACCCATAGGTTTATTATTGCTGGAGTAGTAGGTAATGCAGGAATGAGGATTAAAAGTCTCAATTTTAGAATTTTAAATATTCTCTGCTTTATATAATATAATAGGGAGTTATCAAAGTAATAAATTTATCAGAAACAATTATAGTACTCATAAATTTACTTGAACCCCATGTTAATTGCTTAATTTTTTGTATTTTTTGTTTTTTGTTTGTTTTAACTGTATAGTCTACAAAATCTAATTTGAATAACGAAAAAAGGAGCATTTGGGCAAATTGCCTGTTTTAAAAGCTAATCTGTCCTCATGGAAATTCTTATGACATAGAACTGGCTGGAAACTTAAGTGAAAAGTTTAAGACATACAAGAATGTCGTGAGAGAGTCAAACAGGAAGAAAAACAATAGGAAGCAAAGCTATGTTTTTACCCTGCCTGCCCTAGTACTAGTCAGCCTTTAATAGCCTTAATTATAGGGCAGCTATTAATGTGGTAAGATTTATTATGTGTGATCAGCGTAATTTAAGAGGTCATTTGTTTTGATCACAATCTCCGAAAGGGTAACCAAATGCCCCAAAGAAAGGAAAGCAACAGTTACCCTCTTTGCCACCAAATTAACAGTATAACACAGAAATCACACCACTGAAAAGATTTTCATGATTTTTCTATCATGATCTCTTTTAGACTTAGTGAGATATATCTTTGTGCATGACAATACTTTTTTTCGAAACAAATATATATTAGTTTGTTAGACAAATTTAGTATTTCAAAGTTAAGTAATAAGTCACATTTTAAGATTAACAGTTATGTCTGACGACTCGGAGTGGAATGGTTCTTTTCCATTAATTTCCATCCATGGTCCTCTTCTCCCAAGTTCATGACTGTGTAATTCTTTATGCTCTTTATTTGGAAATGTCTCTGGTCTTCCTTGAGAAATTTAGCTTGTTGAGTATAGTCAGAGATGAATACATTTTCTGATTGAGTTCCTGAATGCTTTATTCAGCTTATAATATTTAGGTGTTGATTAAGTAAAAGGCTTTAATATAATGAAAATTAATAAAATGATTTAAAAAGGCCTTTGAATGTTTATACATTAAATAAAGTTGATAACTTTCCTGTATACCAATAAACAGTTGGAAATAAAAACATTATGGGGGCAATTCCATTTAAGTTAATAACAAAAGATAGAAAGGATAAAACTTAATGACAAAAAGAAAAACTATGATTAAGGAACCACATATGTTGCCTCTGAAGATTCAACATTGTCAATCTGTAAATTTTTCCTGAATTAATTTATACATTTAAATGCAATATCAGTGTTCTAAAGATTAGTAAACCTAAGAACAAATATGTGAGACTAGCCAAGAACATTTTGAAAAATTAGAGCCATGAGGATGATGTCCCTTGTAAGATTTTAAAATGTATTATTGGAGTACCAAGATTAAAATAGTGTGCTATTGAGTCTAGAACTGATAGATTTGAAAAGAAGAGAATTTTTAAAAATCCAGAGACAAACTCTTGAGAAATAATGAGGGACAACTTGCTGATTATATGGTGAAAAAGTGAGATACATACACTTCTTCAGAATAAATTTTAGGTGAGTAATGATTTTAGGTGTTAAAATTGAAGCTATGAATGTAGTAATGAAAAATATGAAGGCGATATCTATTAATTTGGGATCAGGACTGTCTTTCTAAACATGACACCAAAGATAAAGCCTTAAAATAGGTTTGACTACATAAAATTATTACTTCCCCATAAAATGAAAGATGGGAAAATATTTGGAGTATTTAAAAGGAATTTTAAATTTTATATATTTAGAGAGCTCTTAAAAATGTCTTGCATTTCCATTTATTTAATATGTCCAGAATAAGCCAATCTACTGAGACTGAAAGTGGATTATAGTGGTTGCCTGGGCCTGGGAGCAGGGGAGAAGGGAATGAGAAGTGACTATGAATGGGTATGAGGTTTCTTTTTGGGGTGATGAAAATGTTCTAAAATTAAAATGTGAGGATGGGTACAAAACTCTGTGAATATACAAAAAACTATCGAATTTTATACTTTAAATGAGTATGGTATTTGAATTATATGTCAATAAAGCTGTAGGTTTTATCGTAAGCCTACGTCAGTAGAAAATAGGCTAATATAAACAGGCATAGAAAATAGGCTAATATAAATAGGCAGTTGAAAAGAAGAAAAATGGCTAGTAACCTAAATTTTTTTCACCTTTCAAATTAAGTAAATAGGATTTATATCAACATTGAGATGCCATTATTTTAAATCTTTCAATTGAAAAAGATTTAAAGGGTCAACACCCAGAATGTAGAGATGAGTATATTTGTATGTGGTTGGTAGGAGGTGTAAGTTGGTTCAGCCTTTGGTGGGGTGAGGACTAGGGATGTGGGGGCTATTGGAGAGTAGATAAAATATACTACTGTATAACAAAAGCTTTAAAATATTTATACCCATAAAACACTTTTTTTTCCAGCCATTTCACTTCTAGAAATTCATCTGAGGCTTTTTTGTTTGTTTTATTTAACAGTCTATTGCAAATACCTTCATGTTATATATCTCAGTATTTTGAATAGTCCCACACATATACATATTTAGGGGATGGTATTCGTTACAAAACACTTTTACAAGAATTAATGTTCTTATCTGGTCATGTTGTTTATTCCTTTGATTGTTGAGAAATTATTAAAACTTAAAATGTTCAAGATGGGTTTCAGGTAGATGCAACCATCCAAGAGCAAGTTAATTGCAAATTGCAAGAAATTGTAGTTTCTTGCTATTTTGAGGAAAGTTTAACCTGCTAATCCTTTGAGCTAGGTTTTGGAGCTTTGATGATGAACAAGAAAACTCAGTCTCTGCCCTCATGGAGCCAATAGACACTTAAATTACAGTGCGTTAAGTGATATAATTGAAGTAAATTCTAGGAGCATATGAAGTCTCTGTTTTGCATAGGAAAGTAAAGCTTTAGAAAGTAAGGAGTGTTTAAGCTGATAGATGAAGGACAAATTAAAGAGGAGTTTAAGAGAAGGGCTTCTGTTAGAGAACTGCATCTGCAAAGGCCCAGACGTCGGTGAGCATGTACTATGGTGAGAATGGAGGCATTAATAAGGGTCAAATCATGGGCCTTTTGAGTCACATTAAGGATTTTAACCTGAGCAGAGTAGAGATCCGTCTCAAAATGTTAAGTAGGAGGTAGATATATCGGGATCATATTTTTAAAGAACATTTTGATTGCAATATGTTGATGTCATTAACTTCATCGGAGTGGGAGAGTCCTTTAAGGTGTTTGCCACAATCAGGTGGTAGGAAATAATGGTCTACTCTAGGTAACTAATAGAAAGAGAAGTGGGATAGCATCCAAGTATTTAGGAGGTAGAATGATATTGGACATTATATTTGCTTGGATGTGAGGGATAGGGGAGGAATCCAGGATGCTGTCCATATTCAGCTCAGTCAATTGTGCAAATCAGGTGTTGTTATTTACTGAGATAGAGAAGAGTAGATTTGGTGGAGAATATATGACCAGTTCATGAGTTATTACATGGTCTGTTCAGACAGATATTTTCAATAGGCAGTCTGAAGCTCTGAGAGAGATATAGGTTAGAGATTAAGATTTGAGATCTTGATACTTATTTCAAATTGGTAAATGGGTTTTATAAATTGAGGTGATTTCCTTTTATATATTATGACTTACACAATAAGCTTATACTAAAAGAACTTCTTGCCAAGTAACAGTCTATCTGAAAGTTTTGTTGGACATATTTTTACTTCCAATGCTATGCTTGTAAGACTCAACCTCACTTACGCATGTTCTTTTTGTTTATTTATTTTCACGGTTTTCATGGCATTTGGAAATCCATTGTAAGAAAATACTTTATGGTATTTAACCCTTCTTCTGTAGATAGACATTTAAATGTTTTCCCATTATTCTCAGCGCTACTATGTTCATAGCACTACTTTGGAATTCCTGTGTATGTCTTTCCTCATATGTGAGAGCTAGGAGGTGGAACTACAGGGTGAAGAAGGGTATGTGCATCTTCAGTTTCACCAGATATTGCCAAATTGCTTTATAAAATGGTTATAGCAATGTGCACTCCCACTAGCTATGTATGAGACTATATGTTTCATATCCTGACTTATGTTTGGTATTGTCAGACTAAAATTTTTGCCAGTCGGATGGATGTAAAATGGTATCTTGTGATTTTATATTTGTTTCTTAATTGCTAGTGAGGTTGAACATCTTTTCATGTTAATAGTCCATTCATGTTTCCTCTTCCCTAAGTCCCCTATTCTTATTTTCCTTCTATTTTCTATTGGCCTGTTTGTCCTTTTCTTTTTGTTTATAGAAATTTTGTACAGGTGTACTAATGCTTTGTTAATGAACATCTCTCTTCCCAACGTGTGGTTTGTCTTCACTTTTTTTATGGTTCTTATTTTTTTCCACCTTAAAACTTCACCTTCTATTGACTTGAGACTTTTAAAATTTATTGCTTCATAAAATACACTTATCATTTTGCATATACATGTATACATATCTTATTTTTTAAAAGGAAAGTTATTTTTATCTTTTATATATCGAAAAATCTATCAAATCAATGGTTTTGAATGGTCATGCATTTGAAAGTATTTTAAAATTACAAATGCTGATGATAAAGGCATCAGCAAGTTTTTAATAGACTTTATTTTTTAGAATAGTTTTAGATTCACAGAAAACCAGAGGTACAGAGAATTTCCATATTCTCCCTGCTTCCATGCACTTAAAACTCCCCCCACTATCTACATCAGGCACCAGAGTGGTACATTTGTTACAATTTATGAAGCTACTTGATAAATCATTATGACCACAAGTCCATCATTCACTCTTGGTGTTATACATTCTATAGGGTTTGACAAATGTGTGACTTGCACCCACCATTGTAGTACCATACAGAATAGTTTCACTGCCCTAAAAATTTTCTGTGCTCTGCTCATTCATTCTTTGCTCCCATTAAATGCTGACAACCACTGATTTTTTTTACTGTCTCCACAGTTTTGCCTTTTTCAGAGTGTCATATAGTTGAAATCTACAGTATGTAGCCTTTTCAGATAGGCTTCTTTCAATTAGTAATATGTATTTAAGTTTCTTACTTGTCTTGTCATGGCTTGATAACTCATTTATTTTTTAGTGCCGAATAATATTTCATTGTCTGGATGTACGTCAGCTTATTTCTCCATTCACCTACTGAAGGACATCTTAGTTGCTTCCAGGTTTTGGCAATTATGAATAAAATTATTAATACATCCATGTGCAGGTTTTTGTGTGGACATAAATTTTCTACTTATTGTGTAAATACCAAGGAGCAGAATTGCTGGACTGTATGGTAAAAATGTTTAGTTTTATAGTAGAACCCCTAAACTGTTTTTCCAAAGTGGCTGTGCATTCCCACCACAGTATTGCTCCACATTCTCACCAGCATTTGGTGTTGTCAGTATTTTGGATTTTGGTCATTCTAATAAGTGTGTAATGGTATTTCATTGTCATTTTAATTTGCATTTCTTTGTTAACAGATGATTTGGAGCATCTTTTCATGTGCTTATTTGCCATCTGAATGTCTTCTTTTGGCAAGGTGTCTGTTAAGGTCTTTGGTCTATTTTTTAATTGGATTGCTTATTTTCTCATTGAAATATTTTCTTCTAGTCTGTGGCCTGTTTTTTTATTCTCTTAAGCAATACTCACTTTTAAATAAATGTCAGGCATTTTTGTTTGTTTGTGGACTATATTCTAATTAATTGATTAGTGTCCTAATGTAAGACATCAAGATTCTGGGATAGCCCACAAAATTAAATAAGGCAGAATCAGTAAAATTTTAAATCAACAAATATTTCCAATCAAAACTATTTATGAAAACAACGTTTGAGTGCTTCAAAGTCTGAGTTGAAATATATATATGAAACTTCCTTCTATGGAATGTAACAAAAATCACATTTATTTAACTGTTTTCTTCACTATATCATTAAAGCAATTTCTTCTATTCCTTAATATATTTCCACCATGAATATTTTTTCTTAAATATTTAAACGTGGACCCACTTTCATCACTGTATCTTTTTATCCTGGATTTAAAAAAAGTACTTATACCACCTGATACAATATTTATATGTTATCTTTTACATGTTTGTTGTTGTACCCCCACTTGGATTCCATGAGAGCAAAGACTTGTTTATTATTTCATCACTGTATTCTAAGTCTCTTATACAGTCCCATACATCCAATAAATATGAAAGAAATGTGTTTTGAATGAATAAAAAACACTGCTTATATTTTAGTATACAAGCTCTTTTAAAAAAATAACTGCTGATTTTCAAGGCAATTGTTTTTGTCTTTATTTTTTCTAAGATTGATTTTATAAAGCCTGCTTATACCTCAAAAGGGCTTATTAAATCTCTGCTTATTACTACTACTCAGAATTTGAAATTTTACATTCTAAGCAACAGGTTATGCTACCTTAATAGAATATGCTGATTCTTATTTCTAAGTCAAGCATTGATTCTTAATTGGTTGACCAGTAGGTCTTTGGAGTATGTGATATAATCCTTATACTATCATTAAGAACCAGATAAAAAAATGTTAACATCCAATATGAGTTTTACTGCAATATAATCATTATGTTAACTATGTATAAGTCTCTTGATTTTTTGACCTATAAATTTGTCTGAAATTGGTATTAGGAATATGCCAGTCACAGGAAAAAGACTATAAAGATTAGAGATTATCAAGGAAGTAGCTAAATAAATTGTGTATATTGTTTTATAATGTGAAGAAATTTTATTTTCCAATTTCTCATGGCAGTAAAATACATATAAAATGTACTGTCTTAAACATTTTAAGTGTACAGGTCAGTGGTATTAAGTACTTCCATATTTTTGTGCAACTGTTATCACTGTTCATCACTGGAATCATTTCATTGTGGAAAAGTAAAACTCTCTATCCAATAAATAATAACTTCTCTCCCTTCAGCCCCAGGCAACCACCATATAAGTACTCATGTAAGCACCTCATATAAGTAGAATCATACAGTATTCCTCTTTTCGTGAGTGGTTTATTTCACTTAGCATAATGTCTTCAAGATTCATTCATGTTATAGCATATCAGAATTTCCTCCCTTTTTAAGGCTGAATAATATTCCATCGTACATACCACATTTTTCTTAGCCATTCATTTGTTGATGGACACTGCAGTTTTTATTCCTGGTCTTTAACCAGATAATGGATGCTTACCTTAACACTTGCCACTTGGAATGACTTTCCCATACAGGAGAGCACCTGTCTCTTATAGAAGTATGGTTTTATTCTTATAGATTTAAATAATATGGGCTCATCAGAATGTGACACAGCCCCATATTCATACAATAAATACATCTTAAGCAATGTTGGAAACAGTAATAGTTGAAGGTAGTCATGAAAATTTTAAAACAGGGTGATTTCTGTTCCCAACTCATTAACATGCAAATGATTTTAAAAAAATTGAAACGTGTATTTTATAAGAAAAAGTTCATGTTTATGTATTGCAGTGCATTTTTAATTTTGCCCTTGAAGGTAGTGACTTTTCCTGTGGCTGACTGCAGCAGAGTCATCTGAGAATTTATTAAAATTAGGCATTCCTCAAATGTGAAGATTAAGATTATGTTAGAGTGGGTGGAACAGGGATTCAGGAGTCTCTATTTTGATAAACTTGTTATTTAGTCAGAGATAGTTATCCTTGGCTATCATTATTCCAGGAAATATTTTTACTGGCCTCTTTATATAATCTAGATTTTAGTGTATGTCATGTACCTGTCTCCATTTCTTACAGCGTTAAACAAAAGGCAAATTCAAAATAGTCTTGTCAACAGTTATTTTGAGACTCTAATAGAATCTTTTTTATAAGGCGAGTTGTTAGGTAAAGATTTAGATATGCTATATAGGCTGTAAGATAGGACAAGATTTAAGCCAGTCCATGAGGCTGCAAGAGTAGTAATTTTGGTAAATTGGTAAATTTGTGGGACAGAGTTACAGTCCATCCTTAAACAGTTAATGAAATTATTTTGGAGTGATTGGTTTCATATATATGTGTTGCTTTTAATTTTGAGACTTTATCAGCAAAAGATAACTAGCTATACAAAATGAACCATAGAATTGGAATGTAATCAATACTAATTTTTTAGAAAGACAGGAAAACGCAAATCTTGATCTGTAGCTCATCTTACGGATAGTCAGTCTTTGTATTTGTAGGAGTTAGATTTGTGTTTAAAATTATAAGTGGCAATAGAACTTCTGCCCCAGACTTCCTGAGAAAGAATATGAAGGTTTCTTTTTTCATCTAATTAATTAGTTTTAGCTTCCAGGAAGGGATTGAAAATGGAGAGGGGAAGTGGGTAGCAAGGCTACTTATCTTATTTGTTGATTGTTAAAATGCATTTTAAGAGTTTCTAGTTGAGACTTTTTTCTCTCTCTCATGTTAGTTTCATGTACCATATATTCCTGGAAAAATTTTCAAACTTCTATTTAATTAATCAATTTATTTATTTATTTTATTCATTCATTATTTTATATTTTTTGAATGTAAACAGAATTTTATTTAAAATGCTTTTTTTTTGTTTTGTTGTGAAAACCAGCATTATTCCTTTGTGACAATCCATTTATTTATTAATTTATCTATTGGTGACATGGGTTAACGAAATCCAATGTTTCAGCTGTACACTTTAACAGTAAGGTATATATATATTTACACTGTGCTTACCTTCCATAGTTAGATTTCTTTCTGTCATCACATATTTAACCCTCTTTACTTTGTCTTCCTCCCCCCTACCCACTAGTCTATTGCCCATGTCCATGAGTCTCTATTTGTCCTGTTCATTTGTTGCTTTTAGGTTTATATCCCACATATAAGTGATATCATATGATTTTTAACTTTTTCTGTCTGGCTTATTTCGCTTAGCATGATTATCTCAATGTCCATCTGTGTTGTCGCAAATGGTAGTATTTCATCTCTTCTTATGGCTAATATTCCATTGTATATATGTACCACTGCTTCTTTATCCAGTCATCTATAGTAAGACACTTCGGTTGCTTCCACGTCCTGGCCACTGTGAATGATGCTGCTATGAACATCGGTGTGCAAATATCTTTTCGGATATGGGTTTTCTACTAAATACCCAGTAAGAGGGATTGCTGGATCATATGGTAGATCCATTTTTAGTTTTTTGAGGAACCTCCATACTGTTTTCTATAGTATTTGGAAAAATAGTATTCCATACTGTTTTTTAAATTGGCTGTACCAATTTGAGTCCCACCAGCAGTGTATGAGGGTTCCTTTTTTTCTGTATCCTCTCTATTTGTTATTACTTGTCCTGTTGATTATAGCTGATTCTAACAGGTGTGAGATGGTATCTCATTGTGGTTTTGATTTGCATTTCTCTAAGAGCTAATAGATGTTGAGCATCTTTTTGTATCTTCCAGCTCATTCTTTTTTCCCACGATGGCTTTGGTGTTTCAAGGTCTTTTGTGCTTCCATACAAATCTGATGATTTTTTGTTCTATTTCTTTAAAAAAAGCCAATGGGATTTTGATGGGGATTGCATTAAATCTATATAATACTTTACATGATAAGGTCATTTTAACCATGTTGATTCTTCCAATCCAAGAACACGGAATATCTTTCCATTTCTTTGTATCCTCTTTGATTTCTTTTAATAGAGTCTTGTAGTTTTCATTATATAGGTCCTTTCATTAGATTTATTCCTAGGTATTCTTTTTGTTGCAATTGCAAAGGGGATTTTTTTCACTTCTTTTTCTGACAATTGATTATTAGAGTATAGGAACACTATGGATTTTTGAATGTTGATTTTGTATTCAGAGACTTTATTTGCTTATTGTTTATAGTAGTGTTCTTGTGGAGTCTTTAGGGTTTTCCATATAGAGAATCATGTCATTCGCAAATAGTGATGGTTTGACTTCTTTGTTTCCTATTTGGATGCCTTGTATATCTTTTTCTCTTGCCTGATTGCACTCTCTAGGACCTCCAATGTTATATTGAATAACAGTGATGATAGTGGACAGCCTTGCCTTGTTCCTGATCTTAGAGGGAAAGTTTTTAGTTTTTCACCATTATATATAATGTTGGCTGACAATTTGTCATAGATGGCCTTTATTATGTTAAGGTACTTTCCTTCTATACCGATTTTGTTACAAGTTTTGATCATAAATGGATGCTGTATCTTGTTGAAGGCTTTTTCTGCATCTATTGATATGATCATATGATTCTTATTTTTTAATTTCTTTATGTTGTGTATCACATTAATTGATTTGCATGTGTTGAACTATCCCTGTGCCTCTGGAATGAAGTCTACTTGATCATGGTGTACTATCTTTTTAATAGGCCACACCTATTTTTCAATATTTAAAAAATTGTTTTCTGACCATTTTGACATGTCTTAAAATTGATATTTATTATTAGTCCTTATCTTATTTGATCTTTCAGTAGCTTTTGACATAGTTGGCCACTCTTTCTTACTTGATATACTTTTTCTACTTCCCTTCTTTACCACACTCTCTTGGTTTTCCTCTTATCTTGTTAGTTGTTACTTCTCAGTTTCTTTTGCTATTTCCCCTTGTTCTTCCTCACCTTTAGTATCGTAGTGCCCCAGACCTCAGTCCTTAATCCTCTTCTCTGTCTTCACTTTTTTTTTGATAATTTCTAGTTTCGTGGCTGTAAATGCTACCTATGTGCCCATGATTCCTAAACTTATACCCCCAGCTCAGACTTCTAAACTCCAGACTCATATTTATCTACTAGTTGATGTCACACTTATGCTGTGTTTTTTAAAATTGCTTAATTTTTTTTCTTCTTTTGCTTAGTATAGCTATTTTGATTATTTTCTTTGAATGTTCATGGATTCCATTCAATTATAAGTTGAATACAGACAGGAATCATGATAGTGTAATTTTGTGGTGGTATGAAGTGAATTCTTCCTCAGCTCCTTTGAGGTTTCTTTCAAGGCCTGTTTTAGAAGTCCAAATCTTATATTAAATTTGTATTCTGCATCTGTTTACAAATCTTGTAAAAATTGCAAGGTTTTAATGGAGATGAAATACTATGTGAAATGCATTTCTAAACACAGCTACTGTATTTTTATCAAACAGTTCTGACATTTAGCAATTTGCTAAGGTTTATTCCAGTTCTAGAGTCTGTGATTCTGGGGTTGTTACTCATTCTTAAGTTTTTTTTCTTTTATTACTTTATATTACTATTCTGTATTCTCTTAATATAACAAATACTGTATTGTGCACGGAGGTGCTTTGCAAATTATAAAACACAATGATGTAAGGCAAACTTATTTTCATTACGTATTAATAGGATTTTGTTGTTGTTGTTGTTAATGGAGGAATCTAGGAAAGTTATAGATGTGATTTGTTTACCAGCTCATGATATGTCATGGAGAGATCTCTGAAAGACCCTGTATGCAGTTACTTACCTGCTCTGATTTGCAGTATATCTTAAATACCACTTCCAGTTTCTGAAAACCATAATAGAGAACAGCCATGAAAGAGAGAAGGAATATGGCAGTTCTCTGATTATAAATTTTGACAATTTTGTCTGGGCCTCGTCCTAGATGTCCCTACCATCTTGCTTCTTTCTCTCATTGTAAGTCTGCTGATGATCCCATCTTATTTGAAAAACTTGGTTATCCTGACAGTATGATCAGTCACAGTGTTCTTTCCTCATAGAACTCTCATCTCCCCACATTATAAACCATGAAGTTTATAGTGCTCACTTCTCCCTAAAGGTACTGCCTATGACAGTCCACTAATATGATAAGCATTGCTTGAGGTGAAAATTTGATTTTAATTCTTTAAACAGCAGTGGTAACTACTTTATTTTCCTATCATGTCAAAACCTACTACAATGATAAGAATTCTTGGGAATGGACTGGCTCTGTAGAAAGTCAACTTAAAAAAAAATTTTTTTGAAGTAGACTTGCCTGAGTTTTATGATTTCAAGACAGAAATACCTTCCTTTTTAGCTTTTATTATTATGGACCCAGTTGAAGGCAATATTAGTCTGCAAGTTTGTAGTTTTTTTTCCCTTCTTTTTTTCTCATTTAAGGTGACATTATTCTGCTTTAGATGACTAGTGCCTTCATTCTAACTTTATGCCCTCTACTGTGAAAACTGGATGGGGCTGTTAACCAGTCGTATGTCGCTGTTGACTCATTGATCCCAACATAATAGATGGGCAGTCTCTTCTTTCACCACTTTTTTATGGCATAGTAGAATGTTGTTATTATAGTGCCACTGTAATTACAGTGCCAATTCACTTGCTTGAATATGCTAACTCCCTGGACAAGAAATTCAGGCTGTTAGAGGAAGGAAGGGGAAAAGGAAACATAGCTTTCTAAACTAGTACTGATTTTTTTTTTTATGGTGAGGAAAAATATCTAATTTCCTATCTGATCAAAATAAAACATTACTAGAATTTCCTTAGACTAGTTTCCTGTATATAGTATTTGCCATGATAAAAAAATAACTCAACATTAAAAAAATAAAACACAACTTTGTATATAGCTCTTATCTACAGAGCAAATTCTGGAAGTAACTACTGAAATCACACCCCTGTTGAGTGAATCTGGAACCCTAGGAACAGAAGATTCTGTACTGCTCCCCTTTTCATACCCCCTCTCAATGCAGGAAGATGATCTGAATAATATTGTAAGAGGTTTCTCTTTTATTTTAAATGGTGAGCTTGGACTCATACGGTTATTGACATCTGAGTAATGGCTTGAGAATTTGGTATTCATTCACTTGGATTCTCCTCTGGCCTTGAAGATTTTACTTTGGATACTGTGTGTTGACAAGGGAGAACTTGAGGGCAGAAGAGGTACATGTTCCTTTTACTGTCTTTTTTTTTTTAGTTCTTTTTTTCTCTGGGAAATGGCACACTAATGCAACAGTCTTTAACAATATAATTGAGCTTGCTCGGAAACATTTATATGTGGACAGAAGATTTTTCACCCTAAAATGTTAAGCTGAACAAAAATCTTAAAGGAAAACCTCCACTGTTTTCATCTGTATTCATTACTTTGCCTTTTAAGAAGTGCCTAGAGGAGGCCTTTGAAAGAGATGAGTAAAACAATATAAAGTTTGGTGAGGATTTTCATGGCTTATAAGCTTTTTTTTCCCTCTATGTTGAAAGCATGAATGAGGGGCCTGGAGGAAATCTTGCTATAAGATAATCAATTCCAGGTCCTAGCTTTCCTTTGAATGCTTATTTCAGAATAATAGCATGTTAAGAACTGGACGTGATATTAAAGATGATTTGCTTTGTTCCTCACTTTTTATGGATGAAAGAACTGAGGTCTGGAGAGATTAAATGATTTTCTCGGGGATGCATATAGTAGGTAGAGTTAGACTAAAATTGATTTTCCATTTCTGGTTTATAGTTCCACTATTCTCTTTTCCATTACAGGACTGAATTTCTCATGGATCTTGAGAGTTTTGCTTAGCAGACAAATCTGAGTAAACAGGAACAGTTATAACATTTTAAACATAATATTTGGAGAAGAAAGACCTTTTAATTTCACTGACATTCCTCAAAAATGAAGTCATAGACTTAAAGAAAAGGTGGCTTATTATTATTGTGTAATAAATATACATTCAAAGCCTTAACTCTCCTTCATACTGATTGCAGTATTGATTCTCTGTAGGCTCTTGGTGAAGTCAGATAGAATCGATCTTGATAACTCTGAAAAACCAAGTGGATTTTTAAGTAATATTTTATATTACATAGTCTTCTGGTCTAGGTTGAAGTTATGAAGAAGGAGAAAACTCCAGTGTGTACTTGACATATAATTTTTGGAAGAGAAGGAGAGTATTGAAGTGTTTCCTCTTAAAGGGATTTAGACTTGCTGCTTTATTTGCTGATCATAGGCCTTTTGTAACTTTTTTTGCTCCTTTTTCAAACCATTTCAGATTCTTCTTGGAAGTGTGTGATAATTTAATCTTTTTAATGCTTTCTTCCATCTTGGCCCCATAAAATGAAAATGGAAAGGGGATTTAATTTAACACTGTAGATAATAGTTGATATTCAGTGATTACTTACTGAGTGTCAGGCACTGTGCAAGTTTTTCTATGTATTTAAAATTTAATTGTCATATATCTCTATGGCAGAGGCTGTTTGTTGCATTTTTTAGATGAAATTGAAATCCAAAGAATTGTTTGGAGTTACACAGCTAATAAGAAGTAAAATATGAATTCAAACACAGGTAGTTTTTAAAAACTCTATTCCATTGCCTCTTAACATAAGATGTTACAGAGACCAAATTATAAAGGACCCAGAACTCACCGAATAAAATAAGAGGTGGCCGTTCATATCACAAAAGGATTTAATAAGGGGATTCTTTTAAAAAAGCAGGTCAGAAATCCACAAGGAGCTATATCATTGATATGGGAGTTTTGGTCACCTAGTTTGCCTCCTGTTGAGTTACAGGGCTGCCTTTGGATCAGTAGGCTATTCCTCATTCAGCCATTGGTCTGTCTTTGCACAGAATAGTCCAGCATTGCCCACAGTAGATAAGGCTGCTGCGCCAAAAGAGAAAGTTGGTTGGACATGGTAGGTACATAGACACATAGGCAACACCTTTGAGTATCTGAATGGTTAATTCAATTTATATACAACTTTAAAACTATATCTATTATAAAGCACAAAGAATACAGATGTTAGTTTCAAAATCTCTAATATATATAAATATATGTTTAGTTTGAGTATTTTATCTCTTTGATAATTCTTTATCAAAGGGGAGGCAATTATGACTTAGACCCTCAAATCCATTTTTAATCATTTGAGGATATTTATGTGCTTATTAATAATCTTGACTATCCTGTAGTTGTATTTTAGATTGTATCACCATGTGATCTAATCTTAGATTATTAATTCCATTTTAAGGATATTGCCAAGGTTGAAGTAGAAGTTTTTTTTAAGATCTCAAATAGGTGAATAGAATAATTTTTATCACATTTTCTATTTCTTTCAAATAATTTTTATATTAATTAACTAGTTGATTATAAAAACTTATGATTTGAGTTGATCATCAAAAACTGGGGTAAAAGAATGAAGTTGTTATTGTTAAAATAAAGTGATTTTTTGAATTCTGGGCTTATTCAGCTTAAGATATAGCTAATTAGTCCTAAGTCCTAGAAATTATTTTTTGTAAGTATTTCATATATAAGTATTTCATATATATAAGTATTTCATATATAAGATTTTTATTTATTTTCTTGTGTTTGATATTCATAATAAGTTATCAGCAAACTTTTTCTGTAAAGGGCCTAATAATAGTTGAGTGTTTTAGGCTTTGTGGGCCATACACTGTCTTCCAACTACTCAACTCTGTCATTATAGCATGAAAGCTGCCACAGACAATGTGTAAATTAATGGGTTTGGCTATATTTCTAAAAAACTTTATGTATGGACACTGAAATTTGAATTTAATATAATTTTTATATATCATTAAATATTATTCTTTTGATTTTTTTCAATCATTTAAAAATGTAATAACCATTTTCAGCTCATTGGCTGTACAAAAACAGGTTATGGTCTATACCTGCTGGACAGGCCGTAGTTTGCTAACTCCTGCTCATAATAATCCTATAAGACTTCTGTTTTTTTCCTTTTATTTTAACATCTTTTAACATTTTATGTTTTGCTTCTTTTGCTACTTAATTATGCTTTCTTTCATTGTTAGTGTGTGTGTAACTTTTAAATTTTAATAATTTAAAGTAATTTTAATTAAACATTTTAAAGTTAAAATTTAAGCTATAGAGTGTAGGGTCTATAATATTGACCTCTTTAATGGTTTGCACTTTTATAAAAGTTATGTATTCAATAAATATTTGGGAGAGTTGGAAAGAAATAATATCTGTCATCTAATAGTAGAAAGCTAATGTGTAGATTGTTTTATTTCATTTATTTATTCATTTATTTAACATACGTTCCAGAATGGTTCTCTTGCATTAATGAATATTAAGTAATAGAGAAGAAAAATTCACCCCAGAATGCAGGTGAGAGAAAGGAAAGAAAGCATCTCTTACTGTGTTGTTGGTGTCATAGTATAAATGATAGGGACAGTTCTTTAACCTTTTAACTCTTTTAAATAGGTATTTCTTTATTAATTTTACAAGTGAAAAAACTTAGATAAAATACATTTGGCTTAGATGAGTGAATGGTGGAGCATAATTTCAACTGAGACTGTGCTCTTACCATCTACTCTTTTTTTTTTAATTTTTTTTTTAGTACTAAGGACGATTCAGCAATTAACCAGCCTGCTGTAAACACTAGCTACTTAACCTATTGCTACGAGTTTTCACATACATCTTAGATGACCACGGACAGAGATTTTTTTTTTTTAGAGAAGATGAAATATTGAAGAACCTCTAAGATACACTTGTAGATTCTATGAATATATGATTACAGTCTTCATTTTTATTATTTATTTATTTAAAAATTGTTAATAGGCTTTATTTTTAAGACAGTTTTAGATTTAGAAAAAACTGCACAGAATGTATAGAATTCTCATATACTCACTCCTAGTTTACCCTGTTATTAACATCTTGCATTAATGTGGTATATTTGCTATAACTGATAGACTGATATTGACCCCTTATTAGTAATGTCCATATTTTACATTAGGGTTTAGTTTTTGTGTTGTACATTTATACAGATTTTAACAAATGTATAATGTCATGTTTCTACCATTACAGTATCACACAACAATTTCACTCTCTAAAATCTCTGTGTTCTACCTATTTGTTTCTCCTCCTAGTCCTTTGAACCCCTACCAACCACTTATCCACAATTTCTTCTATTATTTTGCATTAGTGTGATACAGTTTTTACAATTGATGAGCCAACATTATTATTAACTAAAGTCTGTAGTAGTTTATGTTAGGGTTTACTCTTTGTTAACCTGTCAGTACATTCTATGGGTTTTGACAAACGTACGCTATGTACCCACCATTACAGTATCATACATAATAATAGTTTTATAGCACTAAAAATTCTCTGTGGTCCACGTATTCATTCCTCTCTCCTTCCCCATGAATCCCTGGCAACCACTGTTCTTTTTACTGTCTTCATTGTTTATAAGGATGATATGTTTTACTGTCTTCATAGTTTCCAGAACCTCATATAATTGAAATAATACAGTTGGTAGAATTTCAAATTGGCTTCTTTCAGTTAGCAATGTATTTTTAAGATTTATTCATTTCTTTACATGGCTTAATAGTTCATTTCTTTTTATTGATGGAAATCATCTTATTGTATGGATGAGCCACATTCATCTACTAAAGAACATCTTGGTTGCTTCCGAGTTTTGGCAGTTATGAATTAAGCTGCTGTAAACATTTGGGTGCAGGTTTTTGCGTGGACATAAAATTTTAACTTGTTTGGGTAAATACCTAGATGCAATTGTTGAATCCTATGATAACATGTTTAAGTTTATAATAAATTGTATAGGGCTTTATTTTTAATGACAAGTAAAACACATTTTTTTCTTTTTATACTTCTCTTTACCTCTTTACCTTTCTTTAAAAGTGTTGTTTTACAAAAATAAATTAGTAGAATTGCACAATGAAATAAGATTGAGGACGTACATGAAGCTTCTTATCAATCTACAGTCAAGAGTCATTTTGCGACAGGGATATGTTCTGAAAAATGCATCATTGGTCAATTTTGTCATTGTATGAACATCATAGAGTGTACTTAAACAAACAGATGGTTGAGCCTACTACATTTCTAGGCTATGTGGTATAGCCTATTGCTCCTAGACTACAAACCTGTATAGCATGTAACTTCAGAATACTGGAGGCAGTTGTAATACAACAGTATTTGTGTATCTAAATTTTAAAAAGGTACAGTAAAAATATAGTATAAAAGACAAAAAATGTTACACTTCTAATGGACAGCTATCATGAATGGAGCTTGTAGGTGAATTAGTAAGTGGTGAATGAATGTGAGGGCCTAAGATATTACTGTACACTATTGTAGACTTTATAAATACTGTATACTTAGGCTACCCTAAATTTATAAAACAACACGAGACTAAATTAAATCATGCAATTAAGAGATGTGGTAAACACAAGATGTTATCACTGCTGTCATAACATGGCATACTGTTTTACAGCAAACTTTTTTTATAAGTAGAAAGAGTACAGTCTATGATAATGATAAAAAGTATGATAAAAACTACATCAACCAGTAAAATATTAATTTATCATCATTATCAAATATTATGTACTGTACATAATTGTATGTGCTATACTTTTATACAACTGGCAGCACAGTTGGTTTGTTTACATCAGCATCACCACAAACATGTGAGTAAGGCATTGCATTACAACATTGAGACCTTATGATGGGTATGTCTATGACATCATTAGGCGATAGGAATTTTTCAGCTCCATTATAATCTTATGGGACCACCGTCATATATGCAGTATGACATTGACCGAAAGGTCGTTATGCAGCCTGACTGTATAAGTTTAGTAGGAACCAATGACTAAATCAGATTTTTTAAGTTGGTTCTTTCAACTAAATTGCTTGAAAAAAATTGGAAGTTTGAGTCAAGCTGAATATATAAAAGTTAAAGGTGTAAATGAAGAGTGTTTTTGATAGTAAAAATTGTGGAGTTTTTTGACTCAAACATTTTGAGTGTCTATACTGCCTTTGGGAGCTCAGATTGATGAAAGAAGTGAACAGTGATAGAGATATGCATCAGGTACTGTGGGAACACAGGGGAATCTGTAATCCTGCTTGAATGGGTGGTGGAAGGGGTCCTAAGACAACTCACTTTCTAGGAAGGTGATGTCTAAACTTTTTCTTCTCCCTCTTTGTTAGCTTTAAAAATTATTTTAAAATGCATAGTTATTGCACATATTAAAATAATCCAGAAGTGTAAGTAGTAAAAAGTGTAAATCTGCTCTCCAATTTTCATTCTCCAAAGTTATAGTTAATAGTTGAGTAAATATGCCTCCAGATTTTTCCTATACACATACCATCAGGATTCCCCCCAACCCCCAAATTTGGGCTTATACAAATACAAAATTTTGTAACTTGCCCCACCCCATGTAATAGACTATCATGTATATGTTTCTGTGTTGGTAGATATAGATCAATATCATTTAAAAATTCGCTGCTTCACATAATAGGATGGATATACCATCATTTATTTATATTATTTCCTATTGTAGGTTTCTAAGATATTGCAAACAGTAGATATCCTTGTACCAATATATTTATTTTCTTTTGTGCATTAAGTTTTAAATGATGAGTATATAGGTAGATGAAGGGAATGAGGACTAAGGTGAAGGGGGAAATGTTTTCTAGGCTAAGGAAACAATATGTAATTTAAAAAGTACTGCTGAAGAAAATGACAAACTTTTAGGGGAGAAGCATATCTATTATTATGCTTTGGAAATACAACACCTTCTTGTTTTCCTCAGCTGTATGGTACAGTATTTCATTTTATGGACTACACATCTCTGTGTTGAATAATTTATAATTAGATAATTTTCTTATTTAGGAGATTAAAAACTTTTTTCAATAAATATTACCAGTTAGAGAAGTAGAATTATAGGCTGATAAAAAAGGATTATTCAGAGGTCACACAGAGATTAAGTGGATAGTTCTGGGAATAAAGCTTGTAGTTCAGCTTTATTTCTCTTAGCTCTGTTGTCTAATTGAGAATTTCTTACCCAGAGTTCAAAATAGCTTTTTGGATCATGAATCCCCCACGTTTTCCAACTGAAACAAAATTTTAATTTAAAAAATAGTGATCGGGAAGTTGCTAGTTTATCAAGAAGGTTATTTGAAAATGTTATATCTGGCTTGAAATAGATGAATTACATTTTGTTATATATTACTCTTAATTCAAATTTTATTATCCTTTAAAAGTTTTAGTTGCTGCTTTGTTCCAATTTCCAATTTTGGAGTGCTGCATGTAGTATAATATCAAGTACTAACTAAACTAATATTATACTTTCATCATTCTCCTGACAAGTAGGAGTATCTGGTGATTTCTTAAAAATACATTAGAAACAAAATGGAGCATTAAACAAAGATGATGTCCTTCTGAGCTATTTCTAAAATGCTTGAGTAAATCAGCCTCATGTATTCTCTCTTTACCTTAAACGATAATTGTATTATCTGTTGTATTGCATGATTATGAAATATTCATCTTTCAGCCTAAGGTAATTATTTCTTTATGTGAAGTGTAATTTTATGTGTTGATATCTATTTTATTCAGTTAAGAGTTATTTTTCAAGAGTAAAGTATACATTTAAACATGTAAAATAACATTTTATATTTAATATTTCTAGGGCTGCTTTGGAAGAAGTAGAAGGAGATGTGGCAGAATTGGAACTAAAACTTGATAAGGTAAATATTAGTTTTTTAACTTTTAAAAACATTAATTATTGTTTTCTGTAAATAATAACTTGTACCTGTAGTACCAGGTGGTTCATGTCGTTACTTATTTCATCTCTATGAGGTTACATGCTATTATTATCCCAATTTTACATGTGAGGAAATTGAGTCTAGAGACAATAGTAGCTTGCTGAAAAAAACTAAGTGCCAGAGCTAGAATTTGAACTATGTCTGACTTAAAAAAGATCACTAGATATTCTTTTTATTGTTGGGAGTTTCTTAACTGGTCCATCAAAAATATTGCACCTATTTTTTTGATGCTTACTGGATTTTGTACATAATCTGATCATTCCTGTTTATAAATTTGGATGTGGCCATTTCAAATATAAAGGTTAAAATACTATTCCATTTTTTAAAGATATTGCCAGACGTGCTTAATATCTGTTTAATGATTGATATTAAGTAGTCATATTCTATGTAAGGGTAAATGTACATTGATTTCTATCTTCTGTATTAATTGTTGATAATCTTTTGCTTCTATACAAGAAATGTATATAACTGCTATATAACAGGCAGAATTATGAGAATGAGTAAGAAATGGCTGCTGATCTTAAATAACCATTGTTTAGTGAAATATCTTTAAATTATTGGAGGTAAATCAGATGCATAGGTTTGAAATATCTTTTTGAAAATAATTTCCTATTTGTGTAATTATTAGTGTAAATGGTATTACTATGTAAAGCTGTGCTTTTCCAACCTTGCTGTGCTTTTCCAACCTTACTGTGCATAGGAATCCCCTCGGGATCTTGTGAAAAGACAGATCCTGATTCATTAAGTCGGGGGTATCTGAGATTCTCTATCTCTAACCAGATTTCAGGACGGCACTTTGAGTGGCAAGGAAATAAATTTTGTTAATTAGGCTGAAGGTTTTCAAATATTTTTAAATCATGAAAGATATGTGTATATAAATGAATATATGTATGTAATATAAACAGAATAGAAATTATATAAAGCAGTATTATTATGTATGTGAAACAAATAAAAAATTTAGAAAATGTTTACTAAAAATTGTGTAGTGCTGTCTAGTTTCAAAGCGCTTTGTTATACAATATGCTTTTGGATTTTTATAATAACCCTGTAAGGTAGGTGGGACAAATGATATTATTCACATTTTATAGATGAGGACACCAAAGCTCAGAAAGTGAAGGACACTTGCTTCATTTTACAGTTAGGAGAGGCAGATCCAGGGTTAGAACCCATCTGTTTTTATTCTTAGTTCAGTGCTCTCCTTGTGCACCACTTTACTCCTGGATCCATGTTGGGGGAACACAAGATACTTGGGAATTTTCTGAGGAACACTAACAAGCTTCCAGGCAAGCGTTTTAAAAATTTAATGTTATAATTTTTAGTAAGAATATTATTTTCAAAAGCTTATTTTTTATTAAAATTATATGTATGAGATTATTATTATTATTATCATTATTATTGTTTTACCCTGAGGTATTATTTTTAAGTACTCTTTGACACAGTTTTTAAACCCTTAGAGTAGGCAACAGAAGATGTAATCTTGATTTTTTTGGTAGGTTTATGAGAGTAGGGAGAAGGGCAAGGCTTTTTAAAGAATCACAAGAGTACTATAATAGGATATCTAGTCTCTTTGGTAGAACTGCATCTAAATCATATGAAACTTTTTTTGGGGGGGACTCAAAATTTAAAGTATCTAAAAAGAATTTTTGTTAATGATTTTGCTTTTATGAGCTGCTATTTTTTTTTCTTTATATCATTTGTTTGGGGTCGGGACACGGGTAGAATTCTAAAACCAAAAGATTCAGATCTAAAACAAGTTATTAAATTACTGACATTCAGTATTAAAAACTGTAAACCCTTTCTAGGGTCTATATTAATCCAAAGGGTTACTAAGGGCATTACAGAAACTGACTTCTCTACCCATATAGAAATTCCATAGTTACTTTTATATTTCTCTATTCTAAGACCTCAATCCCTTGTTAAATGTACCTCTCCCAGATTCTTAAGGTGTTCTCTATCATTTTGACTTTAGAATTGTGAGGAGTTAGCATAGAGAAGAGAGCCTAAGAAGAGCAGGAAATGGTTGTTATTGAAGGTGGTGGCAGTGAAGAAGGTGGGGTTGCCCAAGACTAGTTTAGTGATTTCATAATTTTGTGCAGGGCAAGTTTCACTTGTTGTAAATCATGCCACCAACAGGTTAAACTAGTTTAATGACTTACATTGATTTTGCTTATAAGGTATGCCACCAATAGTTACACTCTTCCTGGTGAATAATGCTTACTGTGTGGCATTGATCTTCTGGGTGCAACTATTTGTCTATTCTGCCAGATGTTTGGTCATTGGCAACATCATAGAGCATCATAATTGCCATCTGGATATAATCTCTGTGTCTGTTGCATCTTCTCACTGGAATGATTGCTACCTTTTAAATCACAGCATAAGTACTACTAAACTTAGGTTCATTTTCTAGTGTTGTATTGCTTCTTGCACATACTTTCATTTAAATTAGTGTAATATTATTATAATTTTTGGTTTTTAGCATAGTCTAGTAATTAAGAGCACAAAGATTGGAACAAGGCTTCCTGCATTTGAATCAGGTTGTACCACTTTACTGAACTGTATGACCTTGGGCAAGTTTCTCAACCTTGTTATGCATCAGTTTCTTCACCTCCAAAATGAGGAAAATAAGAGTATCTATCTCAGGGTTGTTATGAGAATAAGATGATACATGTTAAGTGCTGGGCACTGTCCTTGGCATATGATAAGATATGGTTAAGTTCTAAATAAATGTTAATGATGATGGTGTCTCTTTAACAGACTGTTAGCTCTTTGAAGACACACTGTCTTTAAAGAGGAAAAACCCTCTCATTTCTTGGGTACTTAGTGTATATTATCTCCATTCTTCACAGCAATGTTGCAAAGTTGATATTGTACCCAATTGCACATGACTTAAAGAATAGTCAGCAAATAAGTCGAATGTATGCCCATCATCTGGCAAAGTGCCCGTGACATATTTATCACTTTAGTAAAAAACTTGAATGAATTTGGGCTGCTAGCTTGATTATTTTGACTAATTTAATGTTTACTATTACTCTTAGGTAAAAACCTTCCTTCTTTGTAAGTTTATATTATTCAGTTATATCTTAAATATAACTCATTTAATAAGGATTTTGATAGCTGGCATAGGCAAGGGATCTATCACCAAGTCAGTCTTTCTTTTGGGTAGCTGCAGTATATGTATGATTCAGCTATATGATGATTTTATTTTCTTTCCAACTCCTGTGATAATGACATGTATTCTAATTTTGATACCTATTTTCATGGTCATATTCTATGCCTCACTACTCAAAGTTCTAATCTCTGAGATCTGGAATGCTGATATCTTACTTTCTGACTTGAAGCTCCAGTCCGTCCAGTTCTAGTCTTGACTCCTATTGCTTCTGTTCTTCAGGCTCATCTAGAACTCTAGTCTTTCAATCTATCCACTTCTGATATTTCAGTTCCATTTTAAGTTCATTTCTCTTTCAGAGTACTTTTTTTGTTGTTGTTGTTAACTTTTTTTGTTGTGAGGTAAAATTCACCTGACATAAAATTCACCATTTTTAAATGCACAATTCAGTAGTTTTCAATATATTCTGTGCTGTGCAGCTCTTGCCACTATCTAATTCCAGAACATTTTTATCACCCTAAAAGGAAACCCTGTACCTGTTAGCAGTCACTCCTGATTTCCCTCTCCCTACATCCTCTGGAAACCACTATTCTTTCTCGACTCTTAATTCCTTTTTGTAGGAACACCTTTGTTTCTTGCCCCTGATCTAGAAACTTAACAAAATCTGTCCTTACCTTTTTCTTTTTTTCCTTCTGTTTGAGTGATAAAAATATCCCTTTCCCTATGTAGTCCCAGACTCTTAACTCCTCAGGATTTTCCTTTAGCCATCCCTTTTTCTCTTCTCTACTACCTCCTTATTTTAAGTAGATAAACATGTTCAGGTTTCTCTTGAACAAAAGCAAAATAAAACCCCACCTCTGAAAAGGAAGTGCAAATCTTTGTTGTGTAATTACCGTGTGCCAGTAGCAGTTTGTGCTAAGATCTCTATGTGCATTATCTTAATCCTTTTATAGAAACCTTATATGGTTTGGTACCATTGTTATTGAATTATACAGAAGAAACTGAGACTTGATCATGGGTGAAGGTCACTCAAGATCACTTTGATGGTTAAGTATGGCAGCTGGATTTGAACCTAAGCTGGCTGAGCCCAGAACTCTGTGTATCGATTGACTGATTTATATTAGAGTTGACGTACAACATAAAATATTAGTTTCAGGTATACAGTATAGTGATTTCAACATTTATATACTTTACAAAATGATCACCACAGTAAGTCTAGTAACCATCTGTTGCCATACATAGTTATGATATCATTGACTCTTTCCTATGCTGTATTATATATACCCCTGTGACTTATTTTATAACTGAAAGTTTGTACTTCTGAATCTCTTTCCTCTTTTTGGCCCAACTCCTCATCGCACTCTTCTCTGGCGATTGTCAGTTTGTTCTCAGTATCTATGACCTTGTTTCTGTTTTGTTTGTTCATTTGTTTTAAGTGAAATTGTATGGTATTTGTCTTTCTCTTTGATTTATTTCACTTAACATAATACTTTCTAGGTCCATCTGTGCTGTAACAAATGGCAAAATTTTATTCTTTTTTTATGGCTAAGTAATATTCTGTTGTATATATGTATGACCTCTTTATTCGTTCATCTATTGATGGACACCTATGTTGCTTCCATATCTTGGCTATTGTAAACAATTCTGTGACGAACATAAGGAGCACATGTATCTTTTTGAATTATTGTTTTTGTTTTCTTTGGATGCATATCCAGAAGTGGAATTTCTGGGTTATTCGCTAATTATATTTTTAATTTTTTGAGGAATCTCTATACTGTTTTCCATAGTGGCTGTACTAATTTATGGACCTACCAAAATTAGAAAATTAGAAAAAGGATCCCTTTTCTCCATATACTTATTATTGTATTTTTGATAATAGCCGTTCTGTAAGGTATGAGGTGATATCTCATGTGGTTTTGTTTTGCATTTCCCTGATGACTACTGATGTTGAGCATCTTTTCATTTGTCTGTTGGCTATTTATGTCTTCTTTAGAGAAATGTCTGTTCAGGTCCTCTGCTCATATTTTCATTGCATTGTTTTTTTGATGTTGAGTTTTGGATATTAACTCTTCATCACATGTATCATTGGCCAATATCTTCTCCCATTCAGTAGGTTTTTGTTTTGTTTTGTTGATTTTTTTTTGCTGTGCAAAACTTTTTAGTTTGATGTAGTCCCATTTATTTATTTTTGTTTTTATTGCCTTTGCCTGAAGAGACATATCCAAAAACATTTTGTTAAGACTTACATCAAAGAGTTTACTGCCTATATTCTAGGAGTTTTATAGTTTCAGGTCTTATATTTAAATCTTTCATTCATTTTGAGTTTATTTTTGTATATGGTGTAAGAAAGTGGTCTAGTTTCATTTTTGCATGTATTTATCCAAGCTTTTCAACACCATTTATTGACGAGAATGTCATTTCCCCATTGTATATTATTGCCTCCTTTGCTGTAGATTAATTGACCATATAAACATGGATTTATTTCTGGGCTCTCTATTCTGTTCCATCAATCTAAGTGTTTTTAACTTTGTGTTAAAACCTTGTGTTTTTAACTATAATGTTATACTACAAACCTGTCTCTCTTTCTCCTTTTATGGAAACTTTTATTTTAATTACTTTTTGAATTATTTAATTATTTTCAGCTTATTTACTACCACCTATGTGGAATAAAATTTAAAGGTACAAAAATGTGTATGTACTCAATGAAAAATTAAGACATCTGATCTCTTTCCTAAAAGAGAACATTTAACTAATTTCTTGTGTGTCCTTTCAGACATTTTCTAAGCATATAAAAGTTGATGTATATTTGTATTATTCTTCCCAACTCCAACAGAAATATGAACACTCTTCTATAGTTTGTTTTTTTAAAAAAATTTATCTTGGATGTTGTTCCTTGTTATTAATCATAGAGCTGCTTCATTCTTTTTAGTAGCCTAATTATATTTTATTATATGGATACATTATAACTTATTTATACAGTTGCTACCAGTGTTGTAGTGTGGCTGCAGTGATTGACTTCATATGTGTGTCTTGTGGCTTATGTGCAGATATAAAAAATGTATCATACATTTTTCAAGTGCAATACTAGGTTGAAAGGTTTGTGAGTTTAAAATTTTGATAGCCCTTGCTAAATTGCTTTCCATAGAAATTGTAACTTACATTGTATGAGTAACCGACAATGTATGAGTGTTTGTGTATCCCCATACCTACAGTATCTAAAACAGCATGCTATCACACTTTTGATTTTTGCTGTTTTGTAAAAAATAATAATTTGCATTTCTTTTATTATAAGTGAGATTGAATTGTTTTTCTTGGTCATAAAATGTATTTGAATTTCCTTTTCTGGGAATCATCTGTACATGTCTGTCAGGCATGTTTTTTAGTGGCAGGTTGGGTTCAAAAATGATTTGTAGATCTTTATAGTAGGGAAAGTCTTGTGATTTGCTGCTAATGTTGTTTTCTCATATTGTCATTTGTCTTTTGACTAAGTTTATTGTTTTTTTTTTTGTAGAAATGTTTTGATGTAGTTGAATTGATCAATTTCTTTGTCTTTTGAGTTTTGCATCTTTCTTTGAAAGGTTGTTTGTACTTTGAGATTATAAAAAATATTACCTCTTCTTTACTCTTAGTTTTCTGACTTAATTTTTATATTTAAATCTTTATTCCATCTGAAATTAATTTGAGGGTTTCATATTCAACTTGGTTTCTTTCTTTTCTTTTCTTTCTTTCTTTCTTTCTTTCTTTCTTTCTTTCTTTCTTTCTTTCTTTCTTTCTGTCTTTCTTTCTTTCTTTCTTTCTTTCTTTCTTTCTTTCTTTCTTTCTTTCTTTCTTTCTTTCTTTCTTTTCTTTCTTTTCTTTCTTTTCTTTCTTTTCTTTCTTTTCTTTTCTTTTCTTCTTTTTTCCCCCCTTTGGCTGTCCAGTGTCCTTACGCCATTTATTGGATAATCTCCCTGTCCCCCAAATTGGTTGGAATGTTACTTTACTAAAGTGCTGTATAGTATTTATATCTGTTTTTAATTCTGTATGGTATTTTGTTGATAAATTTGTCTGTTCACATCCATTATCACTTTCAATTACTGCACTTATATAAATAGCATATAGAGCTAATGTCCCCACTTCATTACTGTTTTTCACCTTGCATGTTGGATTCTCCATATGTATTTTAGAATTAGTTTTTCTGGATTTTAAGACATTATTATTATTATTGTTGTTATTTTGTAATTTGCCAATTATTTAAAAGACTTGTCTCTGCCAGCATTTTTCACAGTGGGTTTTGTGGAACATTGGTCCTATGAGACTGCTTCCTCTAAAGAGAATTCCATGTCAAATGTTTTTAAGAACTGTTGCATATTATAACTCTTATCTAGGATTCACAATACACATTAATATATCAAAAACTCTTAAAAGTTTGGTAATAACGAAGTCTATTTAACTTTTTAAACTGAGTTTCTCAGACTTTTTTGAGCACAGTATCCTTATTTTGGTACAAAATGTTTCTGCAGGGTGTTCTGTAGAATATATTTTGGGAAACATTGATCTATCATTATGTTTTCATCATCTACATTTCATGACTCGCTGTAATCTGGCTACAGCCCCCGGTTTCTTTTAAAACTATTCTTGCCAAGGATACTAGTGACTGTCACCAGATGCTTTTAAAACTTGACCTATATGGATTTTCAACTTACTCATCATCCATCTTTTGTTATTTTCTTCTTTCTTGACTTTGGTGAAATTGTCTTTTCTTCCTACATTTCCTTCTTTTTCTTAGTCTCCTTTCTGGGGTCCTCACTCTACATGCTCTACCCTGTGCTTTCTGTATAGGACATAGCATTGTAGCACTGCCACTGAAGAAGGGCCGGGTTGGGCCCTGTAGTAGAGGCCTCACAGCGTCCCTGGCTTCACTTTTTCTTGCCCTAAAGCTTAACAATAGATTGTCCCCAGTGCCTTGACCTAGAGCTTGGAACGTCTTCTGCCATGGAAAGTTGCGCTGAAACTTATGATTAATGCCGTTATGCTTACTAGTCACAGTCCTTCTGGTCTGGCATTCTTTCCAAACTACTCCTATCTTTGTTGCTGGGTTGCTAATGCCACTGGAGGACCTCGTTGCCAGAGGAACGGCTCCATGAAGCACAACAGACCTCCTGGAACTATCATACAACACCTGGAATAATGTCCAGATTTTCTCTTAAATACTTACCTAAGCTGGACTGAGAAAATAAGGCAGTTTTAAAGGTGTTAACTTGCTACCTTCTCAGATCACCAGTGCTCTGACAATAAACACTTATTCTAATATCCCAACTCCTGTGTTAGTCTATTGGCTGAGGGGTACAGGCAGCATGGGCCAGACTCGGTTGCTCTCAGGTTTCAACACTATTTGCTGATGACTCCCTATCTATATCTATAGCACACTTCTGTTTTTTGACCTTCAAACATCTGTTTTCACTAGTGTTTGGTAGACTTTCTATTTGGCTTATCTCACCAGCCCATCTAGCTCAGGCCTACCTCATAGGCCCAACGGTGTTAAAACAGTCTCTGCTGGCCTGTATAGTGTCTGTGCAAAATTGTGTTTTGTAGCAGATGTAGCCCTTGGCAAGGATAGCTCTGGCTGGATTTTTACCCTGACTTTTTCTTTTTGTAGGCGATAGTTTGCATAACTGTACAAGGTACTTGACTATATTTCTCGAATTTGTTTTCTCTCTTGTCTCTCTGCATACTGCCTTAATTCAGGCTCTCATGGTATTTGGTCTAATATCATCTTTTTCCTTTGCATTCTTTTTTTTGTCTTTGTTTGTTTGTTTTTTTCTTTTAGATTATAATTTTAAAATGGAACTCTGGTCAACTCACCCAATTAATGTCTTTAATTGTTTCCCATTTTCTTTCATATAAAATGCAATTGCCTTAGCGTTGCACACAAGACTTTTCTTGATCTGGCCCTTCCTTGTTTACATTTTCACACTGTACTAAGGTACTTAGTGCTGCTGGTTTGCCCTCCCCTCTTAAACTTCTTCATCGAGTAGTATCTTCTTATTCCCCATATTTTGATTGGCTAATTCTTGTTGGTCTTTAGGGCTTTTCTCAGATGTTACCTTTTACAGGAATCCTTTCTGATCCCTAGAGTCCTAGTAAGATAGCCTTCCTTTATTCTCTCATGCATGTTTTTATCATGTGTAGCAGTTGTGTTTGTGCTATATAGAATTTATCTACTTGTCTATTGGTTAAAATTAGAGCTCCTGAGAGCAAACATAGTTTTCAATTTTTTTTTTCTCAAGGTCCTAGGACAACAGTTTCAAATTATACTCCTGAGATTTTTTTAGGTGTTTTCTAAAGTATTTCTAGGCTCTTTATACTCTTCTTGGTGCCCTCTTCCTTCTATCCTCTCAATACCTTTCCCTCTTTTATCTATGGCTTTATTTTTTTCTTTTTTATATTTATCATTCATCAAAGATTTTGTTTGTTTAAAGAAAATGTTCTATATCTGAATGGAAGAAAAGAAAGAAGGAAAGGAAAATAGAGGTGGGGAGAGGGAGGAAAGGAATGAAAGAGAAAGGAAGGGAAGGAATGAAGGAAGGAAGGAAGAAAGAAGAAAAAGAAAGAAAGAGAAAAAGAAAGAAAGAAAAAAAGAAGGAAAGAAAGAAAGAAAGAAAGAAAGAAACAAACAAACAAACAAAAGAGAGGAGGGAGGGTGGGAGGGAGAAAGAGAGAAAAAGACTCAATCTAAACACTTGGCACAATGCATTGGAGAAATATGGTTGATTAATCAATTTAGGCATCTGCTTTGATAGAGTGATATTGAAATGACCAACATTACTGACTCAGCATACCAGTTTACTCCCTTTTCCTCCAAAATATTACAGTTTTTAAAAAATGTGAATGTCTTTTATCAAACTGCTTGTTCTGCCTGAAGTTCTCTTTTCTTCCTGAAGTTCTCTTTTCTTCCTTTGAAGTGGTGCTTTAATAAATATTTTGGAGTTAATTTATTGAAATTGAATTTGACTTAATAAAATGATTTTTTGTGGTTATTAGACAACCTCTGGGTTCTGGAAGGTCAAATTTTTTGGTACAACTGTCCTTTGACTTTACTCGTTAAATTAAATAATTTGTAAAGTTATTTTTAACCTGATGTAATGTCTTTCTTTTTCAGCTTGTGAAGCTTTGTATTGTGATGATTGATACTGGAAAAGCCTTTTGTGTTGCAAATAAACAGTTCATGAATGGGATTCGAGACCTGGCACAGTATTCTAGTAATGATACTGTAGTTGAGGTTAGTATTTTAAAATTTGTTAAAATGATAAATACAATAAGACATTAATTACTTACGCACCTATTGACCTTATGAAGAGTTATAGTGGTCCTTTAAAATTAGAAGTAGAAAAGCTGTCACTCGTTGCCGTTATCTTGTATAATTCTGTTTTCTTGGATAATTAGAAGTTGTTTGATTTGAGTTGTAAATGTAAGTTTACTTGCTGCTAGATGAGCTGAGGCATCTACAAGAGGGCTGGAGCAGGGAGAAGAGGATCATACTTACTAGGAAGCTGCTTATAGAGGCAAGCAGAAAGCATTAATTTAAAAATAGTATCTAACTATCTGTATGGGGGAGCTGTATAGGAAAGTTTTAATCAGCTCACTATGCTAGGTTAGCCTATCTCCCTTGCTATACTATATGGTATTATGATATTCCTTTTTCATGAAGAATAATAATAATACGTGAAGAAATGGGTATAGTTCAAGTATTAGTTCATCCACAGATGCCTAAATGGGCACAGTCTCGTTACACTTAATTTTACTTTTGGCTTATATATGTCATTCCTGTTTTTTAGCATAATACTATTGTTAGGGCAGTACTGATGCTTTGACTGTTCTAGGGTTTTATGTTACTACCTGTAGACTTGACCTCTGCAGAGCATGTCTATAAGATAGCGAGTTTGTCCTTAGAAATAAATGTTACTGTTTAAAATGTTAGTTGATCTTCCTGTTAGAAATTCTAAAGTAACATTTCTGTGGCCTGTTTTAGTGGTTCTTAAATGACTTTGTTTTCTTTTGATTTCTTTCTCATAGACAAGTTTGACCAAGTTTTCTGACAGCCTTCAAGAAATGATCAATTTTCATACAGTAAGTGTCAGTAAGTAGTAGATGTTACTATGACCATGTTATTTTAATACTTTTCTTTACTGGCAGCATTTTATAAAATTACTTGTTGGAATTCAATGACTGATTTGTCAACAGCTTTTTAGTTGGGTGGATCTAAAATTGTGTGTCTGTGTGTGTGTGTGTGTGTGTGTGTGTGTGTGTGTGACAATGAAAGTATACATTTTATTTCTCATTCTAAAATAGCAACGTTAGTGAAGTACACAACCATGAAAGTTATTTTTTTCTTAGAGTTGTACCTTTGTTAGTTTTAAAATAATTATTTCAATAACAAATTGCAGAAGTCATTATTCTAAGTTTAGCTATTTTTTTAATACTTAACAAATATATTCCCTTTGTCTAATCAATTGCCAATATTAAAGACTGCTGTAATCTTTGACATATTTATATGTGTGTTTGACACTTGAGGGCATTTTCCGTCAAGAAGGAGAAATATACATTACTTCTGTGATGTCAGAAAATTCCTTTATAAATTTTATAGAAGTTTAATGGTAATATGGTACCTTATAAGCTATATACTTCTTAAAATATTTTTTAAAACTTACCATATATGCCTGTCATATAATTATTTATTCACTGCTTCAAAATTTATTGGCAGTTGTCTGTAACAAGAATATCAATACATATTGTTTATGAAATCTGCTAATTTTCGTTCTTAGTTAATTTGATTTTCTTCTTATTTTTATATACATATATTTTGGTGACCATATTAAGAATGAATTTATCTGATAATACTTATTTTAATTGTAGTTCAAATTTTAACTGTACCAAAATTGGTATTACAAGTATCTGCTTCAGTTCTGCTTTCATTTCTTTTGAGTATATAGGTGTAGAATGGCTGGGTCATATGGTAATTCTATGTTTACCTTTTTGAGGAACCATCAAACTATTTTCCAGAGGCAAAACTATTTTACATTCCTTTCAGCATGTATGAATGTTCCAATTTTGCACATCCTTGCCAATGCTTGTTATTCTTTATTTTCTTTATTATAGCCATTCTAGTAGGTGTGAAGTGGTACCTCCTTGTGGTTTTGATTTGCATTTCCCTAATGAGTAATGCAGTTGAGCATCTTTTCATGTGCTTACTGGCCAATTGTGTATTTTCTTCCACCATTGTTACTACTGTTGTCTATTCAAGTCCTTTGCCCATTCAATTTTTTAAAAATTGAATTCTTTATATATTTTGCATATTAACTCCTTATCAGATATGTATTATTTATATATTATGCTATATAAATATTTTCTCCCATTCTATAGGTTCTTTTCACTTTCTTGATAATGTTCTTTGATGCACAAAAGTTTTAATTTTGTTGAAGTCCAGTTTATCTAATTTTCTTCTGTTGCTCCTGCTTTTGGGATTATGTCCAAGAGTCCATTGCTAAATACCAGATCATGAAGATTTATCCATTCGTTTTCTTCTAAGAGTTTTATGATTTTAGCTCTAGTATTTTATACCAATTTGATTTTTAATGACTTCTTAATAATTCTCATTTTGCCTTTGAATGAGCTTAGATGCCAGTGTATGGTATATTTGATTTCTCTTGAAATCAAGCCATCTTTTGTATTCAAACTTCTTAAAAACTGTAATATACTGAGAATTTTTTTTGATAAAAGTTATTGATTTTAAATTAACATGGTGGTTTAAGTGTTTTCTCCATAATTTATTACCCTTTGTAACAGTCCTGTTTCTGATATTTTTAAATCAGTAAGTCTTATGTTATTGCTTTGTATAAGAATACCTCGCTCTTTGTTAAAGTTTTATATGTGAAAAGTTATAGTTAAGATAAACTTTTTGGTAATAAATTGTTTAAATGTCAAGAAATCTTCCTTCAAAGTATTTTATAAATCTCTTTCTCAAATCTTTGATAATCTGGTTTGTTTGAAGCAAGGTCTGTAAGCATAATTTGCTTCAGGAGGGTGGAGATTGATCTTTTTAGTGACAGTGTTAATGTGCACATAGTTTCCTGAACTGAATCCAATAATGTAGTTTTTGTATTTTCTAACATTGAAAGCAATCAATGTTTCTTGACTTTAACATTGTAAAAAGAACATAACTTATATTATTATAACATAAATTTGAGACAACTTAGATTGAATTTAGGTTCTAATTATTAGCTATATAATTTGGTCAATTTACTTAATCACTTTCATTTTTCAGTTTAGTGTTCTAAAAAATTGGAATAATAGAATTTGCCATGCATGTATATGAGAGTTTATAAGGAGCAAAATGTGTGAAAGTAGACTCTGGAGAGAACATTTCTTCCTTTACTATATCTGTTGGCATCCATTTAGGGAAATACAGACTACTTAGGGTTATTTCTAATAAAAAGGTTTTAAATATAGTGATTTGGTCACGAAAGTATTGGAAGAGTTGGAGAATATAAAAAGCCAAGATAATTCAATCTAAAGATTAGTAAACATGAGAAGTAGCTATTACCCCTAGGGCTGGTGGAACAAAAGTGAAAGTGGTGTTACCAGAGCCACCAAGGACTGAACTGTTGAAAATACTGCCATTGTTACCAAGCCAGGAGGCTAGGAGCTTGCCTTCTTGTTGCTCTAAGACCCAAGGAGCCTACAGCACCATTGACGCTGTTTCTAATGGTCACCAATGCCACTGAAAGTTGGAGTAGCTCCCGATTGCTCATTGATGGCTGTGTTAGAACTGAAGCAGGAAAAAAAAGTGGCTTCGCCTTATCTCCTGCTTCTTTATCTAATATTCACTCCCATTGGCAAAACCTAACTTCTTAGCCTGTGCATATTTCTAGCTCCTACCAATATCGAGGAGGAGTCTGTGGAAGGGTGATGTAGTGGTGACAGCCAGCAACCAGCACACCAACCATAAAGCCTATAGTTTTAAAAATATTTTTGGTAGGCAAATTATTGTGAAACTTAACAATTATTATCCTTAAAACTTTCTTTGTGACTTTTTTTCATATACTCCAATTCCAATACATTAGCAAAAAATACCCCAAATCCAACTATCAGTTTCTCTGCCACCTTCAAGTCTAAACTGCTCCACCACTTCTTGTTTAGGAATATACAATACCCTTCTGATTTGTGTTTCTGCTTCTATTCTTGCCCTTCTACAATGAGTTTTGTATATGAGAGCCAGAATGAACTTTTAAAAATATAAATTCACAGCACTCCTCTGCTCTCTAGCTCCCCATCACACTCAGGATAAAATCCTAACCATGGCCTGCCAAGCCCTACATGATCAGGCTCCTGCTGATAACTGCCACATCACATGTCTGCTCTCTGCCTGGCTGCAGCCACTTGGGCTCTTTCTTTGAACATGGCAAAGTAACCCTCATGTTAGGGCCGTGGCACTTGCTACCTGCTTTGTGTGGAATGTTTTCCCTCCACATCTATCTGTGTGGTGCTAATTTCTTTACAATATTTCTTCCCTTTCTATAGGTCTACTTCACTTTTTTTAAGACATTACCTCTCAGAGTTGCCATCCTTGACCATCTTACAATTACTTTCTGTCATTTCATCCTGCCTTTCACATACACACACACACACACACATGTATATGAATATAGTCTGGTTCTTAAATAGATGTACTTATTTTTTTTTTTATCTGGTTTTCTAAGTTCCATGACTACAGGCACTGTTATATTGATCTCTGCTACTATCACCGAGAAGTGTTCTTGGTAGAAACGAGTTACTCATGGCAGGTTTAGGGAAACTGAGATTATGAATTTATGAAAACTCATATTTTTATAGTCATTAAATTAATAAAAATATGTTAAATCAGTAGGAAAGCACATTGAATAGACAATTAAAAGTAATTTAAAAAAAATTTTTATTTTACTGCTGCTTGTACTTGAAAAATTTTAGGATCTCAGTTTTGACTGTAAAATTTATTTTGTTTTAAAAAGAAAATTTGCAAACTAAGAGGAGATCACTGTCTCTCTGTGTAGAGGTTTAAAGGCTATAGGTTGGTAAATATATATATATATATATATATATATATATATATATATATATATATATAATTTATAGAATTACACATAGGGAATTCCTTATCTAATATTATACCCAGATGTTCTGTGCTTTTCTGTTTTTATTACCATATTTCTTTTTACAGCATCTCAGAAATTCTCCTTCAAATACCTATTCATATGAAATTGTTAGACCTTGGTTCATTTTCTTTAATTTCCTTTGCTTTTATGTTTGTCAGGCTGTCTGCTTTACCTGGCCTTTTTGTTTTCTGTTAACAGATACTTTTATTTTTTTCTCAATAGGACTAACATGTATGTAGTTGAATTAGAATTCTTACATTTGTGGTAAGGGTTTTTCTCTCATCATAACACTGTATACTTCACATTAACTAGAATATAGATAGGGATGACACATACCTTGTTTACTGTTATATTTCCAGTACTTGTACAATTCTCTTCCTGGGGAAGTCATTTAATTTTTCTAAACTTTATGTTCCTCCTCTCTAAAATAAAAGAGTTTTACTTTTATAATCAAAAGATGACTTTTGATTATAAAAATTCTAAGATTATAAAGCATTACTTATAAGACTTAAACATGATCTCAGAGTCACTTTTTAAAATGTGGGGAAAACCTAGTTACAGAAAATGCTTTATTTTAGTAGCAATTTTTACAATGAACCTTAAAATACATAACAGTAGAGGATAGAGGAGGCTTTATTTGATAAGATAAACTGCTTTCTAAAAGGTAATAAATACTGGAATCTGCTTTACATTCTGCAGCAGAGCTCATAAAACTTAGGTTTTGGTATATCAGTTTGTGTCAGGATAAAAGGCTGGCTATTCTAGAGATGTCATTTATGAATGAATTTGTGGGCTTAAGTAAATATTGAAATAATGGAACTATTTGGGTTATTAGCCAAGTAAGATTAAACATAGTTTGAGATTAGATTATCCAGTCTTTAAAGAATATTTGGATTCTTTCGTGATTTATTTCCTGTGTAAAAATATATAATACTGTTTCTTATTCCTTACAGAATGAAAATTTCCTAGGGTACTCTAACTCTTATGTCTTAATAAGTTTCTAACACATGCCTTTTCTAGAGTTAGTTATGTATACTACATTCTGCTGAGTACTAGAGTTGATTTAATACTGACCTGTTTTCCTGGAATATATAATTTGTGTAACTTCATTGATGATCCTTGGATTCTAATTTGCCGTTGGTATAAGGAACTTGAAGTATTTATTTGATTATTATCTTTACTGAATGAAGCTTTAAAGTTGAATTGCTGCATCAGTTTTATGAAAATATGTGACTTTTTTTTGTTTTGACTTTTGTAAGTTTGATTTTTTATATTGTATCTGCTCAATCATTCAACAAATGGTTTTAGGTAGTGAGAAAATGGTAAGTAGTTTTGTGATTCCCAACTATTCTTATCTCATGGCACAGATAGACACTGATGGTTGATTGTATTTGTATGGGGCACTGAAGAGAACTGGAAGGGGATGTGAGAGTGTCATGTCCTGAGTGTTGGTGAAAAATGGAATTATGGAATTATGTTAAAATAATTAATATTTAATAAATAATGTTTTCAGTAAAATTATGTTAAAATGAAAAACATAGTGTTATGGAAGATACTATACACTGAATGTGTAGAACACTTCCAAATTATTTTTAAGAAAATTTAATGAGAAATTTGAGCTCACGTCTGTGAATATGACTTTAAAAAAATAGGTGTTATACAGGATATGGTTTCAAGCAATTCCTGATCAGGATTTTAAAAGTGATGATCTTTTCACATTTGTGGTCATTGTCAGTGATGAGAACTTTGGCATATAAGCAGGCATATTAGTGAGAGGCAGATAGTATTTATTACCATTCCTCCTGATTGACAGGACCGCCTTTTTTTTAGAAATTAAATAATTGCATCTCTTTAAATTGTACTTTAAAGGAGCAAATCATTCATTAAATGAAACTATTCTTCCTCTTTTTTCATTAACACATGTAATGCTTAAGTTTTCTGGGGTAAATTGAATGATTTTAAATAAAATAATAAACTTTTTTATAGGTACATACAGAATTTGCCCTACCTACTCTATACCCCACCCCATTCCACTTCTACCCACTTTTGATCATTCTTTTTGTAAATTCAGATTATAACACTAACTCCCTAGTGACTGGTCTCAACCTCTCATTTCCAACACTTTGAATCCATAGTTTGTTAGTATATGTTGTCAGAAATATCAAGGATTGCTTGAATCAGTTTGCAGAACACCATTTAAGTAAGCCATCTTTTAAAATCAATAACTGGCATTAAGCAAATTTTCATGTTTTGTTTCTCCTAAACTTTGAAATTCTACTTTTAACTCATACACTTAGGGAAAATTCTTCCTTTGGACAGCCAGAACACTTCTGTATAAAACAGCAGAGTGATATTCTTATATCATTTCTTTACGAAAAGCTAACAACAGATGAAGCTAAATGTTTTGAATATTTTGTTTAGATTCATGGATCATTTTGATAATATTTAATTTGAAATTTATATCTATATACAAACATATATGAGAGATCCTTTTGAAATAATATATTACTAGATCTTCAGAATTTCCAAATGAATTCTTAATGTAAATTGCTGGCTGTACTATCAATATGCAAAACTACATATTTTTAAATGTCTTTTTGTTTGAAAGTTTTCTTACTGCATTTTGAGTATTTCATCCCTGGGAGTTTGTTTTGGTGCTTTGCAAAATAATCAATCCTCTTCTAAGATAATCTTCTATGTCGAAATTTTAACTGTTGTGTTAACTTGAGCACAGTTATTAACAAGTAGAATCATCACTTAGCAATGAAAACTTTGATACAGTTGTCTTCTGAGAGTAATTTTTACTGTCTATCTGGCATGTCATCAATTGCATCTGTTAATTCTTTTATTCAAATCTAGAACCTTTTTTATTTCCTTTGTTTCTTTGAAAATGACAGTTTCTACATTTTCCTTGAAGGCTGAAATATTGTGCAATTTTGTAATGGTATGAGGCATTCTGGCTCTAAATCCTAATTGTGTATTCTTGTAACTAGCTTCTTAATGTGATATTGTAACTAATCTCATAAAAGAACTTTCCTTCCTCCCCTCCCCTCCCCTCCCCTCCCCTCCCCTCCCCTCCACTCCCCTCCACTCCCCTCCACTCCCCTCTCCTCTTTTTAAAGCCTACAGCACCTGGTCTTCCTCGGTGGTCTCCCATCCAAGTACTAACAGGCCCGACCCTCCTTAGCTTCCGAGATCAGATGAGATCAGGCGTGTTCAGGGTGGCATGACCGTAGTGGAACTTTATTTCTTATTTTCTTTTTGCAGATGTTCAGAATACAAATCTTTTTCTGTATGAATTTGGACTTTTTTGTGTTGAAGTCCTATATAATTTGCTTTTACCATTGCTTTATTTAATAAAACTGATATATAAAGACCTTTAGGTTGAAAAATAATTTTGGCTGTTGTGTTAGTCTTCTGAATGTAATAACTTACCATCACTATTTAATAAAAAATTTGTCTATTATGGTTTAAATGTTCATTTTCTTAATGATGCCAAGATTAATGGAAAGCTTAAGGAAACTAATTTTTTCATGTGTTTATTTGCCACTCACATATCTTTTAAAATGTATTATGGTTTAAATTTGCCTTTTTTAGTGGTAATGATGTTGAGCATCTTTTCATGTGTTTGCTATCAATGTATCTTCTCTGATGAAATATCAGATCTTTTGCCCATTAAAAAAAAATTAGGATTCGTGTCTTGTTATTTAGTTTGTAAGAGTTCTTTATATATTCTAGGTATGTCTTTTGTCAAATAAATGTTTTGCAGATATTTTCTCTCAGGCTTTGGCTTGTCTTTTTTATTTTTGTAATAGTATCTTTTGAAGAGCAATAGTTTCTAATTTTGATGAAGTAAATTTATTGATTTTTTTCTGTTATCATTTTTTTTGTGTGTGTTTTATTAAGAAATATTTGTCAAATCCAAGTTCACTAAGATTTTATTCTGTGTTTAGTTTAGATCTGTGATCCAATCCAAATTAATTTTTGTATGTGTTGCATGGTAAGGGTCAAGGTTCATTTTTTTTTTTTTGGCATATTACTCTTTAATTGTTCCAGCACCATTTGCTCAAAAATGATCTTTTCCATACATCTTGTCACCTTTTGTTAAAAAAGTGGACCATATGTTTTGGTCATTTCTAGATTCTATTCTATTTCATTGATCTTTTTGCCTATCTTTATTTCAGTACCACAACTTCTTTGGTTACTGTAGCTTTCATTAGAAGTCTTGAAATCAAGTAGCATAGGTATTCCAACTTTTTTCTTTTTTTATTTTCAGGATTGTTATGGCTATTCTAGGTCCTTTACATTTCTATATAAATTTCAAAATCAGGTTTTCAACTTCTATAAAAAGCCGTACTTGGATTTGGAATAGGATTGTATCAAATCTACTGATCAATTTGGTGAAAATTGATATCGTACTAATATTTAGTCTTCTAATCCATGTACACAGTATATCTCTCCATTTATTTAACTTTTCACTGTACCAGTCTTGCATATCTTTTGTCAAATTTACTCCTAAGTATTTCTTATTTTTTGATGCTATTGTAAGTGGTATTGTTTTAAAAGTTCATAATTTCTAATTAGTCATTGCTGGTATGTAGAAATACCACTGATTTTTGTATATTGACTTTGTTTCTGCAACCTTGCTAAATTCACTTATTTTAGTAGATTTTCCTGTAGATTCCATATTATATACTCAATCATATAGTCTGTGGATAAAGAGTTTTATATTCTTTTCTAACATGAATGCTTTTTATTTCATTTTTCTTATTTGATTGAATTTCTAGGATTCAATGTACAATGTTATGTAGAAGTGATGGGAGCAAATATCCCTGTCTTGTTCTTCATTGTAGGGGGACAGTAACTTTTCATGACTAAAGATGATGTCAGCTGTAGGTTTTTCATATGTGTTCTTTATTCGGTTGAGGAAATACCCTCCTATTCTTGGATTCCTGAGAGCTTTTATTAGGAATGAATGTTGGATTTTGTCAGTTGCTTTTTTTTGCATCCATCTAGATAGATGATCATATGGTTTTTCTGTTTTAGTCTGTTAACATGGTGAACTATATTGATTGATTAAATTTTTAGTTTTTATTTAAAAAAATTTTTCCCTAATTCCCCCCCACCCCACCCCATCCCACTTCCACCCCTGACCCATGGATGTTGCTGATTCCCATTAAGAACTGGATCTCTGAAAGCAGGGCATCCCCTCCCCACACAGTTGCTGTGTGCACCTGCGGCCTGACACACCCCAGGGCCAGGTGCTCCCGGAGTATGGTTTGTGGTTCCACCTAGGGCATGAACCCAGACCTTAAGCAGACTTGGTAACCACTACACTATGGAGTCACCCCCTGATTGATTTTTTAATATTAAATCAATCTTGCATTCCTTGGATAAATCCCAATTGGTATTATGTTTTGTACTTTTTATAAATTGTTATATATCATTATTATGTATTAAGAACTTTTCTTAGCTTTATTTTCTTACTATGTCTTTGTCTGATATTGTTCCTCATGGGAAGTTTTTCATAGAATAATTTTCTGATAGAGTAGATTGGGAGGATGGGGAGAGTTTGAGTAGAATTAGTATTTTTTCTTCCTTAAATGTTTGGTAGAATTCAATAGTGATGATATCTTTGTAGAGTTTTCTTTTAGAGGGGTTTTTTCCTTTTACTTTTGGAAGGTGATTTATTCTTTATTATTAGAAGTTGAAATAATTTTACAATAAGAATTAATATATCCACCTGCTAGATATCTTTATCACATATCTAATAATTTATCTTCCCTTCTGTCCATGCATCAGTCTACCTATTATTAATATATTTCAAAATAATTTATAGACAACAGTATATTCACTCCTAAATACATTCTCATGCATAATTTATGAGTTTAATATTTTTCACAGTTTTTCTTAATTTTTTTAGGTAAAAATTAAATACAGTTAAATGCATGTCTTAAGTTTATCATTTAGTGAGTTTTAATAAATGCATATTCTCATGTAACCCAAATCTCTTTTAAGATAAAAATCATTAGCATTACTCAGAAAGTGTTCTCATATCTCTTCTCAGCTCCAACCCATATCCCTGAGGCAGGTACTATTTTGATTTTCTTCTATAACTCGGTTTGCTTGTTCTGTAACTTCATATAAATGGAATCATGTAGTATCCGTGTGTGTGTGTGTGTGTGTGTGTGTGTGTGTGTGTGAGAGAGAGAGAGAGAGAGAGAGAGAGAGAGAGAGAGAGAGACTTTTTTCACTTGATACAGTTTTTGAGATTGGTCTATATTGTTATGTGTATTGTAGTGGAATTTAATTTCATTGAGGTCAGAGAACATGTTTTATATGATGCCATACTCCCCTATTATATGATTAATTTTCACAAATGTTGTTAGTGTGCCTGAGAATGGATATTTTCTTCTGTTGGTTTTATGTTCCTAAATCTGTCGTTTTAATCAACCTAATTAGTCATGCTGTTTTTTTTCTTAATTCTTTTAAAAATCTGGTCGTTCATGTGTATATTGTTCTTTGTATTTTAAAGTTATCTTAAAATTTATAACAAATTTAATTCATCGTGGTATACAGCTTTATGAGTTTTGACAAATTCATAGTTGGGTCTTCACCCACAATCATGATGCATTTCCATTATCTGCAAAAATTTCTTCATGTTACCCCGTTGTTAGTCAGCACCTCCTCCAACCCCCTATCACTGGAAATTTCTGATTTATTTTTCACCCCTTTAGTTTTGCTTTTTCCTAAATGTCATAAAAATAGAATCATATAGCTAGTAGCCTTTTGGATATGACTTATTTTACTTAGCAAAATGCATAGAGATTCATCTATGTTTTGCATGTTTTAATAGTTGTTGCTCTTTATTGCTGAGTAGTATTCCATCGTATGGATATACTATGGTTTGATTTTGAAACACATTTGGGTTGTTTCCAGTTTTTGGCAATTAGGAATGAAACTGCTATAAACATTAATGTATAGGTTTTGGTGTGAACATAAGTTTTCTCCTGGGCAAATACCTAGGTTTCTAGGTTTTATATAAGTATAGTTTTAACTTTATGCAGTATGGGAGGTTTTAAACTGTAGAATCTGTTTCTTTGATTCTATTTAGATTGTTTTTTTTTCTTGAGTGAGCTTTGGTAATTTTTGTCTTTCAAAAAATTTACCCATCTCATCTGTTGAATTTATAGACATAAAATTGCTCCCCAACTCCCCTGGTTGTCCTTTTTAGTATCTGCGGAATCTGTGGTGAAGTCACCTCTCTTCTTGACACTTGAAATTTGTGACTTTTTTTTTTTTTAACCCCTGATCACTTTGGCTGGAGGTCTGTTAATTTTATAGATCTTCTCAAATAACCAGCTTTATTGATTTTTGGCTATCAGTTTTGTTTTCTATTTCGTTGACTTTCACTTTGATCTTTATTATTTCCTTTCTTCTTCCTTTGGGTCTAATACTTTGGATTTAACATAATACTGAAAAATTGGTTTTCTCTTTGGACGTAAATTGACAGATTATGAAACCCTGTACTCAATCCAGATTTTGCCTGGATTATTGCATGTACATGTGCACATCTGTGTGCGTGTGTGTGTGTGTGTGTGTGTGTGTGTGTGTACAAGTGCACACACGTTTTTGTATTTAGGTGAGAACATAAAGACCTTTGCCAGTAGCAAGATTTTGGAATGAAAATGGTATGTTTTTAATTAGTAGAAGGATAGAGGATTTTCTTTTTGTTTTGAATATTTTTTTTTTGCTTGTTCATCTGACATTTGTTTGTTTCAAATTCTGAATGAGGTATATCTATGCATTATAAAGTATTTAGAATTCTGTGACAGGCCCTATGAAATTCACTATGCATAGAGCTATAAGTGTTAAAATTGTAGCATCATTTAAGTGGAGCAAAATATTGTGAGGAATAAAATTTTATTTTTGTCTCTAATCTTAACATTTAATCTAAAGGTCCATATAATTTTACTTGAACTAAGAATGTAAAACATTTAAATCCCCAGGTCTTCCCAAATAAATAATGTTTAGCTGAGATATAAGGTAGTTCTGGAGTTGTTTTCATTTCGTGTGTTTCAATATATGAGATTAAGAAATTTCTGTTGTTGATGGAGTGGGATTTGTATTACTCTTTTAGGTTGTATTCCTCTTTTAGGAAATAAATTGCTTTACTTTTTGAGAATTCTACTTAAATATTAAAGCAGATTTGATTTCCTCTGTAAATAGAAGTAATTTAATTTTTTATACCGATGAAATTGGTTTGAAAATCAGTTTCTTTTTAAAATGCTTATTTCTTATGGAGTCTTTAATAAGAAATATAGGTGTCATTAGAAATTAAGAGTATTGATGGAAGGATGTGTTAATTATAGTACTACATGAAAATTATTTTCTTTGTTTACTTTTTTAATTGTTTAATGTTGTATTTTATCTTTTAGATCCTATTTGACCAAACTCAGAGATCAATTAAAGCACAGCTTCAGAACTTTGTTAAAGAGTAAGTCAATTGCAGTGAAGAGAAAAGAAAAGAACTAGTTAATTTTCATATCTGGGAGTTGATAACTTTGGGAAAAAATCATAGACCATGAATTACTGAAAATATTAGAGTTTTTGTTTATTTGTTTTGCGTTGTGAAATGTATATTGCACTTCTTACTGAATCACTCCATAAGAAAATCAGGCTTCATGGCTTTCAGTGAATCATTTATACTATGAAATATGTGTTCAGGATACATAGCTAGATGTAATGACCTTTTAAAGATAAAGCAAACCCCAAATGTGGTTGAAATACTAATCATTTATTTTAGTTGATATTAAGTTTTCCATTGTCTCAATGTGGTATTTTCTTGGATGAGAAAATAATGGATTATAAGAGAATAAGTAAGAAAGAGCATATTTTTGGCTGCATACAAGCTTTTTTGTGTCACATTCATCACATTTTATATGTGAAGTAAAATGAACTGTTCAAGTTGGAAAGTTTTCCTTTTTCACATTAATAATTCAGTTTTTCTCTTAATTTCTTTCTGAAAATATATAAAATTATATAAATATGTAAATATATAAGATTAAGTTGATTATGATTCAATATTCAGGGTAAATTATAAGCTTTAAATAATGGTAGATCACATGAACATAATGCACTGCTGTTTTAGTAGGTTAGAATTGTCCTGGATGGAGGAGATGTCTTGTAGATTCTTTATAGATGATTTGTAATAGACTAACATTCAGAATGTCCTTATAGATTGTATACATGAAAGTTAATGACACTCACAAAGAGTTTAGTCTTTATTTGATATACTTTATTATTTTCAATATACTTTATTATATTATTTTAAAGTCATTTGTCTTCAAGTTATTTTGCCGATTTCCCTGGTAAAAAAAAAAAAAGTAAAAGCAAAGGGATGTATCATATAGTTACCTCAGATCATTGATGAATCAAAGGTTTCAAATTTTCAGACTATTTAAATGGATAAAAAATTTAACTGTTACTCTTTATGAGTACAACAATTCCTTTAGAAAATATAATATTATGAATGTGTATTTTAAGAACACTTTCATGTTGTTTGGACCAGTAGTTCTCTTCAGCAAGAAAAGAATGTTGTTTCTTAAAGTGTGGTCTGTAGACCACCAATAACAGTAAAATCAGGGTGTGTCTTAAAAAAAACCCTAGACTTCTAGGACTTATCTTAAAGACTAGGGAATTGTAATCTCTAGGCGGAGGAGCCTTGGAATTTATATTTTTAACAAGTTCTCTATGGTGATTCTTATGTATACTGTTGTTTAAAATCATTTGGTTAAATAATGGCACATGTTCCTGAATTTGTCTTTAGGAAAAAAATTAATGTTACTTTCTTTGTTTCTATAATGTTAATGTGATAATTTATTTTCACTTCAAATTTATATATTTAAGTAAGGAAATGTTAGCTGACTATAGAGGGGATAATATGTAATTGAAAAACAATAGTTGTCAGAAGAGTTATGGAGTGTTATTGCACAGTGAATCAAATAATATAAAAATATAAGAATTAAATTCTAAGTGTTATTTTGCTAAAGTTTTTGATTAAGAAAGTTTTACAAAAGTTTCTCTGTTATTATTTTTTAGAGATCTTAGAAAATTCAAAGATGCCAAGAAGCAATTTGAAAAAGTCAGTGAAGAAAAAGAAAATGCATTAGTAAAAAATGCTCAAGTACAAAGAAACAAACAGCACGAAGTTGAAGAAGCCACAAACATCCTGACAGCAACAAGAAAATGTTTTCGACACATAGCCCTCGACTACGTACTTCAGGTATATTTATTGTACATTTTCAGAAAATGATTACTAAACATGTCATTACTTCTGAGTGAATGCACTGAAAAGAATAAATAATACTTCTTTTTGAATTTTAAATTAAACCATAATCTTCTGTGAAAAAATTTCACTTGTTTCTATATCTGTCTGTGTATGCACATACATGTATATGGATGTGTGTATAACTTTGGTTCTGCCTCCCACCATTTCACTTAACATGTACTTCCTCCATTTTAAAATGTTGTAAAAATAATTTTTAATTATTATAGTTTTTTCTGTGGAGTTGCTATGTCAATTTAATTAATATTTGATTAGCAGACATTTTTAGTGTTGCCAGTTTTACTAGGAATAGTGAAAATATAATTTTCAATAGTTGTAACATCTTTGTATACAGATCTTTTGCCACATTTCTGATTATTTCTTTAGAGTGGATTCTTAGAAGTACTTAGGCTCACCAAATTGCCAATTAAAAAATATTTCTAGAAATAGTATTCTTTCTCATACTTGAATTAAATGCTGCTTTTTAAAACTAGAGATCAGTGTTTTGTAAGTTGCCTGGTGATCTTCTGGTGCAGTGTATAATTGAAGCTCATTTGAATGCGATAAATCTCTAAAGGAATTTGAGAGAAATGAAAAATGAAGGCACATGATATATATTACTTCACACGTACATTATGTGTTCCTACAGATCATGGAGTTTAAAGCTTAAATGCTCTAAAGCTTAGGGAATTATCTTTTCTAAATCTCCTTTTATAAAATAGCAGTGGAGTTTCCAGAGATTATTGACCTGATGATCAGAGTACTTCTTTAAAAAAACCATAAGTAACCATATATAAGTTAGTGATGATATATGGAAATCACTTTAAGATTTTTTTCTGTGAAATTCCTATTCAGTAAGTGGGAAGTTGAAATTCTAAAAGCAAAGTACGCTTTGTTCATTAATGAAAGGCTTCTAGAATGGAGTAGTCTGTATATCTTATTTTCTGTTACCTACCTCATATTTGTACCACTTCCTGGTGTATAAAAGTTCACAATTAGGGAATTATATCAGATATTCTCTTCATTCTCATCTTCTGTGTCTAACAACCAAAACTACCTTGAGAAGTTCTATATACCCCTTAAACCTGTTTTTTGACAACTTTGCTGCAGCTCTAACACCAATCCTTATAGTTTCTTATCTAGAGTATTAAGATATTCTCATGTAATTGGTCTTTTCTTATATTACTTTTACCTATCCGGTTACTAATTCATTCTCTATTCTGTGGTCAGAGTTACTTCTCTAGGCAAGATAAATCATTTTTGCCTCTGCCACCTCTCTCCTGCAATATAATATTATCATTCACATTGCTATTGGAGCACTTATCCCGTTTATTGTAATTATTTATTTATATGTCTTTTCTGCTCCTAGATTGTATCCCTCCCCTGTAGTCTAGTGCTTGGAAAATAGATAGGTAATAAATGGTTTTTAAAAGAATGAATGACTTAATTTAAAATTTTATTTGGGGAGGGGGAATTTAGTAAAATATTATTTTCAAACTTATTTATTATAAATTATCCATTTCTTTGGGGTCCATTCAATAGTTTTAAGTTAAGACCCTCACCTCCTCCATAACTATTAGTTTCTTTGATTTTTCTAATGAGAACTGTTGTACCAAGTTATTATATGGCCAAAATGTTTACTTTAGAAAATAGTAAATAGTAAATATTCAGATTTATAAAGTTTGTTATACTTTAGCTTCTCTAAGGACTTGAATTTCTTTTCTTTTATTTTTTTACGTAAATGCTGTTTTTCATTGCCAGACAGGGAAAAAACAAAACAGAATAGAGTGACATTCTTTTAACAGTTTTCAAAGTTTGAATAATAGGTTATCTGCAGCCTCTGATTTCACTTGAGCATTTGAAAGTTAATATTTTAGTTCTCAAAGCTGAATAGGCCTTGAAACAGACATGAAGAAGAAAGTAGTGCTTAGTTAAGCCAAGTTATTTGGATTTTTCTTGATCTGTTTTGTTTTCTGATCAGTGCTTTAAAATTATCTTGTAAAGTAACAGGCAGAATATTCAGTGAGAAGGACATGTTAATAGGCAGATATTCTGTAATCTTTTGACAACAGTAGCAAGAGTGGATGATTCCTTTCCTGTATAAACATTTTATTTTATTAAGTTGATATATAATAACAGACAAAAATACAATGTTTGTTATGAATTTCTAGAGTTGAGAGAGATGCCACAAAAGGCAAATTTCATAATTTACTGATCTTTTAGTAAATTTAGGCTAATTAAAATATTTAAGATTTGTTAATTTATTTAACAAATATTTATTCGGTGCTTACTATGTTCCACTAGGGAAGTACAGTTGGGAATAAAGCAAGACCCTCATCTTACAGAACTTATACTTTAGCTGGGGAAAGACTTAAATAAGGATATATAATTTCCTTATAATTTTGATTGATAGAAAGAAAATAAATAGGGTTGATGTACTAGAGAGTACATATGGGTCTACTTTAGAACTTTGTGAGGAGATAGTATTTAATTGGGACCTGATTGATAAGAGCCTTGTGCTCATCTTGAGAAAAAGTCATAAGCCAGAACAACTAGTATGAAGGCATTGAGGTGGGAGTAGTTTTGGGTTGTTGCTGGAACACAGAAAAGGGGAAAGTAGTAGAAAATTAGGTTGAGTGATGGCAGAAGCCATATCACAAAGGGCCTTGAAGGCTATGGCAGGGAGTTGGAAGGTTTTAAGTTAGAATATGATCGCTCTGGTTGCTGAATGGATTGTAGAGAGTCAAGTGGAAACAGACTAGTTCATAAGACTATTGCAGCAGTCTAGAAGAGATATGATTGTGGTTGGTGGTAGTGGCAAAAATGATGACAATTTGCATTAGGATATATATTTTGATAAGCAACTGGTAAGGAAGGTGGAAAAAGATGGAATTCTAAAATTTAAATATCTATCAAAGTAATAGTTTTATTACTACAATATTATGATTTAAACAAAGCCTGTTTTTCTTTGAGGTCAAAAATAGATGAGAATTTCATTGGTGTGTTTGTCTTAACAGTTTTCACAAAAAGTAGGTTGAAAGATGAAAAACTTGAACTTTGTTTTTTACTTTTCTGGAAAAATGTTAAACCATATTATGAGCAAGTTTAACAGTATGACAGTATGGATTAGTTTTTAAAATAATGCATGGATGATTAACCAAGTGTATTTTCCCTCAGATAAATGTCCTTCAATCAAAAAGGAGATCAGAAATCCTAAAATCAGTAAGATTTTTATCAAAATAATGTTTTAAATATTTTAATATGAAACTAAATATATATGTTTAAAGAGGCATGATATATACATGTGTGTGTGTGTGAGTGTGTGTGTGTGTGTGTGTGTGTGTGTGTGTGTGTGTGTGTGTGTGTTTATTCTGTATTTATTCCAGGTCGATAATTAATCTTATTATATTTATATGTGAACCATTTTTGTTTTCTTCATTTTATAGTTATTTATGTGTGTCTCATGTATTAATATACTATGAGCTCCTTAATCAGACATTTAATATTTGAGACTGACGTCATATATTACTAGTATTTAGAGAATTTTTTCCCTAGGCTTGTTGATGATGTATCAGCTTTTTGGTGTGTTCTTCAGTGTGTAGTTGGGAAAAAAATGGGCTGAAAATTGAGAATCACTTTCCTTTTCCCGAGCGCTATACACATGTTGACATTGATTTTTTTTTTTCTTGTTTTCTCTTTTAAAGTTAACAAGGCAGGGAATGGTAGTGGTATGACATTATACTCTTTGTTATTTTGAGGACCTTAGAAATAATTTCCCTCATTTCTGATTTTGTTCACTGAAACTATTTTTTTGTCCTGAAAGAATATTTTTAAATTGCTCTTGATCCTTGTTCCTCCCTAAATTCTGTGTTTATATTTATTTCTTATCAGATAAGTACATTGTACTTCCTGTTTACCTTGTTTTTCAGATTGAGAATAATATATGTTAATTGTAGAAAATTGGAAAATAAAACATATGAAGAAAAAATTAAATATAAATACTACTACCAAGGGAGAACGTCTGTTAATATCTTGGTTTATATCTTTGTCTTTTTTCTCTCTTTCTGTGTGTTTGTATTTATATATGTTTGTATATGTGTGTATGGAAATATGCATATGTACTTTTTAAAATCACATTTATTTTGTTTTCAAGGAAAATAGGAATCATTCCTGTATACTATTTTATAACTTTCTTTATTCACAAATATACTCCAAAAATATTTTTATTTAATGATGACTTCTGTGGCCAGGTAGAACTCTACCTCGTGAATTTACTAAGTGTGGGCAAATTTCCTTTTTGGACGACTAGTTAGTAAATATGTTAGGTTTTATGGGCTATATAGTCTGTGTCACAACTACTCAGCTGTGCTGTTGTAATGCAAAAGCAGCCATAGACAATACATAAATAAATGCATGGCTATGTTCTAATAAAACTTTTTTATGTACATGGAAATTTGAATTTCATGTAATTTTGAATGTGCCATGAATTTTATGTCTTTTCATTTTTCTTTCAACCATTTCAAAATGTAAAAAACTATTGTTAGCTTATAGGCTATCAAAAAACATATGGTAGTTACCAGAGGGGAGGGAAGAGGAGGGAAAGGGGAAAAATGTTAAAAAAGAAAAACAAATGGTAGAGCTGGTCATAGGTTGGTGACCTTGAATATACTGCAAATTAACTTCACCCATTAATGCAGTTTTATGTTTTTGACATTAAAGTATAGCATTATGATAATTCTAATGAATGTAATTACTTCTGTAGGTTAGATTTAGACAAGAAGATTGCTTAGTCTAAAGGGTATAAGCATTTATTAAGACTTTTAAAAAATGTTGTCAAATTTCAGAGGTTACACGTTTCCACTAGTAGGGTGTCTGAATGGACGTTTTCCTCATTTTCCCAAAACCGGGTCTTAGTCTCCCCAACTCTGCTCACAATTTGTTAGTTGATATTATCTGATTGTTTAATTTTACATTTATTTAATACAAATGAATCAACATTTTTTCATACATTATTTTGCATAATTTTGTTCCCTATTTATATCCTTTGTCTCTTTCTGTTGGAGTGTTCATTTTTTTCATACTGATTTGTAACATCTCTTATGTATTAAGACTATCAATGCTTTGTCATGTGTTTTCCTAGTTTATCATTTATCCTTTAATATACTTATTATGTATTTTGATATGCAGGTGTATTTTAAATTTTTATGTAGTTATAGCTATTAATATTCTGCCTTTTTAATGTAATTCAGTACTTTTTATTATATTCACAAAGTTCTATAACCATTGTTATCTAATTTTACAATAATCTTTTAGTGAGCTTTGTCTTTTTGTCTTTCTGTTTTGTTTAATTAGTTTTTCTTTTCAAAAAATTTTTTTGGAAGGAGTTTTGCATATTAAGGACCTTAGGGCCTATTTTAGATTTCAGAGAAGTAAACAGATGCCTCTTCCTGTTAAAAATAATGTTTAGAGGATTCTTTCAGTATTGTGATTGAATTATTTAATTTCTCCTCATGGGCCAACTTAACTAATAAAAATAATGTTGATTTCTCTCTCATGAATAAGTAAAATATAGGAAAACTTAGAAAAAATCTCAACCCATTAACAACATTTTTGGATTTTTGGAATGAATATAAAGAAACCTGCATATTGGCAGAGCCTGTTGACTCATTTTATTTTGTTATCTCGAGAAAAAAAATGACTGTTTCCCTACCTTGGGTTGTACTTAGTGAACCTAGTAGGTTGTAAAGTGTTTGTGATTGTTTTGAAAGCTTCATATCTCCGCTTCTAATCTTTTAATGTCTTACTTGCAATTTAAGGTTTTGCCAAGGATTTTGGTTGAAAGGTAGATAGGTAATTTATAATGTACCTAGGAAAATGGTGAAACTATTGAAAACTTCTTTGAACTACTACTATAAAAATTTTGATTTTCTGGGTATAGTCCAAATAACTAAAATTTGGGGCATTGTTAAAATTTTAAAACACTGAAATTTAAAAAAATAAAATGTATTGTCATATTTGCATGCATTTCTTAAATACTCTTTTAAGAAAAATGACTCAGTTTAATTTTAAGTGGGTTTGATATTTTGGGATTTGTGGAATAATTTTTAAACATTAAATAGGATAAGATTTTTTTTAAATTTCAGAATATTTATCTGAGTATTGATTTTATTATGCTAATCTTTTTTTCTCCTATTAGATGTTATCCTTTATGTATGCCCATTTGGCTTTCTTTCATCAAGGATATGATCTATTCAGTGAACTTGGACCCTACATGAAGGATCTAGGTGCACAGGTAATGTTGTACTATACTTCTGGATTGTGTTGCCCACTGATAACTGTTATTTCTTTTAACTGAGGTATAATTGACATATAACATATTACTTTCAGATGTACAACATAATAATTAGATATATTAATATATCGTAAAATGATTACCATAATCTAATTAACATTTCTTTTTTTTTCTGTTGAGAATGTCTACGATCTACTCTCATATCAACTTGCAAACATAAAATAAAGTATATTGTAACTATAATCACCATGCTGTACATTACGTCACCAGGACGTATTTATTTTATTGAAATTTTAATATGTTCAAATTATTTTTGAAGCCTGATCAGAACTTTATATTACAGCTGGTCTGGGACATTATTTTTTTGTTGATTGGTAAACTTTCTGGATTTAATAGTATCAATTTATAGGTGATTTTCTTTCCCCAAAAAGTTCAGGTTATTTTTTTGAGGAAAAGGAATTAGGATGAAAAATAGAGTTTAGGGATATTGGAAAGAGGCATGAGAATTGCATTTACTGACCCCAAATAAATATGGTGTGTGCACATATTTGTGTTCCAATGGTGTTGGGGAAGGATAATGTAATTCATGTGCCATGAATTATAGAGATACTGTTCTCTTCCTCTGCCAAACTTAATTTATTGGAATAAACCAACAAGTCACCAGACTGTTCATCTCTGTGCTAAGTGCCATATCTGGGTATATAAATTGAGATTAGGTTTGTTTGCATGTGACAGAAAGCTGAAAATAGTAATAGCTTCAACAGCATAGAATTTTATTTCTCATATGTAAAGTCAAGGGCCTGGTATGATGGCTACTTGATCCACAGGGGCCAGACTTATATCTTTTGATTCTACATTATGGTTCAAAGCAACTGATATTGTTAAGACAGACGGAGAGCAAATGGATATTGGGGGCACCTAGCTGTCTCTACCACACAGTGGAAAATTAGAGTGTTATAGAGACATATACATAGGACATCTCAGACTTGGGAGGAAGGCAAGACTAAGCTGTAGGTACTCTTCACATCTTATCAGACATTAGATTGTACCTTCATCTTACATTATCATTTATTAAAAACCAATTTGGATTGTAGTTGACTAAATTAATTGTATATTTTAGACATTTATTAATTTCAGTTTTACAATTTTTCCCTTCCCATGTCTGACATAATTTTGCATCTAAGCCCAGGTGCCTACAGTGCCTAGTGGATAATATGGCCTGATTGGAGTTGGCCAGCTAGGATATTTTTTTAATAATTCAGTCATGAGATAATGGCTTCTAGAATGAGGGTCGTGGCAGTAGGGATGGACTCTTAATAGATAGATAAAATCAAAAAAATAGTAAGATACAGCCAATTTGATGGGTTCAAGTTTAAATGTGTTGATTATGAGGATATGATACATAAGTGGGTATATCTAGATCTCAAGAGAAAGATATATAATTGTTAATTGCAGCCATAAGAGTTGGCTAATAGATATCTCAGAATCATAAAGCTATTTTTTAAAAATATAAGTGTCTGAACACTGTGCCTAAAGATTTTGATTTGATGTTAAGGTCAAAGTTATTAGTATAGAGTAAAAAGAGAATTTGTCTTGGGAAGGAGCCTAAGAATGACCACCTTTTAAGAGATTGCTAGAAAAGGGGAGCTCCATGAGAACAAAATGAGAGAGGAGATGGAAAACTAGGAGACTGGTAGCACAAGCTGAGGAAAGAGTGTCTCAGAAAGGTGTTGGGGGGTAGTTATCAGTTCAAATATCAAATAAACCTAGGACTGAGAACTACCTATTGGGTTTATTGACTAGAAGGTTACTTGTACCTCTGTGAGGGTTGAGGATCTTAGGGCAGAAATTCTAAATTTGTAATTTAGAATTAGAAAGCTAAATTACAGTGGGCAGGTGAAAATGAAAAGGGCAAGTAGAGAATGGGAAAATTTTCGAGAAGTTGTACTGTGAAGGAAAGAGAGAGAAGGTGGTAACTAGAAAAAACTATGGGTTAGAGGAAGGTTTTATTTAAGATAGTATGATTTGCACAAATTAAAAAGCTGATGGGAATGGCAAAAGTTGAAAAGCAGAAAGAGAAGTGATGATATCTGAGGTAGTAGGAGTGGAAGGGATTCAAAACAAAGAAGAGGGTTATGGACACCTAGCTAGTTATAAGAGCTGTTAAATTTATACTGTTCAACACTAATAGAGACATGGGACATATCCTGCTGTGCTCCAAGCTCTTTCTTCCTGATATAGCCCCCAGCATCTGGAAGATATGCATGCTGCTAGTCTTCACATCTCTCCAACTCATATTTCCTCCACTCTCTTCCAAGTTGAAAAATATTTTTTCTTTATATGTCTGCCACAACAGTAGGGTGAGAGATTTCTCCCTTTCTGCTGCAATAACAGTAGGGTGGGATGCAGCAGAGGAATTTACTACCAATTTGACAGGCAGAAACAGGCAGAAAACCATCACTGCATTGCAGTACTGTGTGGGAGGTACATGCACTGAAGTTTATAAATATTAGTTTGAATTCTGGGGATTGCCTTGTACTGCACTTCAATTTGAACAATGAATAATATTTATATGCCATTCTATTGAAGCTATAAAACTAGTATAATGATTATTCCACTTATTCAGTGTAAGAAACTACTGAGGACAAACTTTTTCATAGTGCAGCATGTACCATCATTACTCATTAAATCAGTATTACATGTTACTAAGGTATGCATGTATTACATCCTACAGTAAAGTTGTGTGGTTGTCATCTAAATCAAATATTTTATAATAGTAATAGTTTCTCTTTTAGTTCTTTATTTACTATTCAGTGATATTAAGATTCTGTGGCCAGAATTATTCTCTTGTAGAAAAAAAAAAAACATTTGTGATAGAGAGTGAATAAAAGATGAAATCGTTTATTAAGAGGACTTTTATTTTTAATTCAACTTTTAAAGGATAGCAGTTAAAACACTTGGAATTTTAATACTTAATTTTCCATATTCCTGTTGATATTTACATTTTTATCTATTTATTTATTTATTACACATTAGTCAGTTACACATGATGGGAGTTCAAAGATGGAATGACATGCATCACAGTCCAGAAGAGCAGAATCACACATTGGAGTATTTTATAACCTATTTGCTTGTTATTCCAGCAAAGAGGAGTTCAAGAAGCCAGTGCATTTGTCATAATACTGGAAATCAGATACTTCTCTTTTGATGAAAAATTATCTTTCCTGATGGAAAAGAATATGAAAGAAATGGGATTTTATGATTTCATAAATATTTGAGCTTTAAAAAAGAATCTTAAAAATTGATGATTTTATACTCTAGTCTTATGAATGATTACTCTTCTATTATTATTACTATTATCTGGTGAATTATTTTTCTACCTTTTAGATTTGATTATAACATTAGGATGCCAACATGAAAACATGAAGCTTCTTGGGTGATTTGGAAGTCTTGTTACATTCAATTTGAGAGAGCTGGCCTACACTAGCTTAGCTGCCACATTTTACTGTTTTGGAAAAAAATCTTTTCTATCTTCCATTGTAACTGCCAGAATTGCTGAGTGGGTCAGCAGGCAACTTAAGCTAGAGTCATTTTTCTTATTCAAGGAGTGAACATGTTATCATTGTGTCCTTGACAAGGCCTCTAGTAACAGTTGTTTGAACCATAATTGTTCTTAGAAACGTTTTCCCTGGAGGAGTTATAGACCTTCTCAAAGAGGATTTGATACTAAGGGGAAAAAAAAGAACATTTGATACTAAGGAAAAAAAAGAACTTCCACTTAAAAATTGTAGCCAAGATGCCTTTTTAAGTTAAATTGAGTGACTTATTAGGAATATAATTAAAAATAAATAAACTTACTTTTTTGGAGGTCTGTATAATTTTCTCCTTTTCCTGTTTATAGTTGGATCGACTGGTTGTAGATGCAGCAAAAGAGAAAAGAGAAATGGAGCAAAAACATTCCACAATTCAACAAAAGGTATTAAAGGAGAGAAGTTAAAGGAGATTAATTCCCATTTTACACAATAGTTTGATTATTGGTTTCAGCAAGATACCATTGTGTTGGAACAATCCCTTTGAGTTGCTTTAATAATTAAATTGTGTAGATAAATTCCTCCTTTTTTTGTGAAAAGTAATACATTTTTCAAATGTTCAGACATTTATTTTATTATTCTGTCAAAATATTTGAAAGCCATAGTCTTAAATCAGTTTATAAAAAGTCAGTCTTTTAAGGCCTTTAATTTAAAAGTGGCCGTTAGAAAACATTGTTTATGTGTTTCAGTTAGGATATCACTAACCCCAGTAAAAGTGTGTATGTGATGGGGAGATGGGAGTGGAGAACACCTTAGCATCAATATGTGTGTTTGGTATTATGGACTTTCCAGCTTCAGTCACTCTAAGGCAGCAATCCCTATCTCACATGTGATGCTGACATTTCACTTACATTTCTTGCTAATTTGCCTAAGCCTAGCTAAACCGATATTTGAAAAATATATTTGAAAACAAAACTTTAAATATGAAACTAGTTTTTATTTCTATATGCTAAAAACCTCCAATATGATACACCTGGAACTCCCTAATAATATTTGATTTTATATAGGTAGTGACATTTTTTGTATAGTAACCTGAAAATAAAAGGAAAGAATTGGAGGTTGAGTGTCATAATACAAGTATGTGACAAGATGCCTTTCATACTTACCTGTTGTGGGAGATGCCGTGATTACAAAAGTGGTTTTGCTGGGCTAAGGCTTTTTGATTGCACTTTGGATGTACTGACCCTTGCAATTTTTCCAAATGTCAGAAACTCAGCTGAATAATTTGTGGTGGTGGAAGACTGTATTTGCACTTTTCCCTAAAACAACAAAAAAAATGCCTTCTAGCATTGCTTTTGAGCAGTCAGATCAACTTTTGTTATGATTTATTTAGAATTCAAAATACCAGTAAACTAGATCTGACATAGAACATACCAGTGGTAAAAAATGAAAATGGAATCAGTAATAAAAGTAAGAAAAACTTTGTTGATGGTGGGTTATTAATACTCAAAAAGAAAAGAGAAGATTGTCTACCACACTATCTTTAAATTAGTTACTTCTAGCTATAGTCAGGTAAGACTAACTCAATGTTTTGTTTTGCTGAAGGTTAAATCACTTTTAATTGGGTAACTTAATGATATTACCATGGAAAGACTTAAAAATTGGGACTGTCATTTCTAATTAAAACGAGAGATTGTGATATTTGTAGAAATGTGTGACTCTGTGCTTAAACTGAATTATTTGATGAATATTATACATCTTTTAATATCTTTCCCTATTTTATACACAACTCAAAGTAGATTATTAAATCTAAAATTAATTTTTTTATTTTAAATAATGGTCAATTACTGTTTTCCTTTAAAGAAAGTAATACTATTTTTTCTCATTATGTATACTTACCTTTTTTCTGCCCTTAAATGCTGACACAAGGCTGCATTACAGGTAAAAAAAAAAAAAGGAAAAGAAGATCCAATCAACTAAAAATTAAGGGAAAATATATCTGATGTAATTATTTAGATTTTTAAGAATTGAACTTGATCAATTTAAAGAAATAATGATGTTACACACATTCATGTAAACTGTTTTTTCCAAACGTTTTATTCTCAGCAGGCAGCACTGTGTGAGAGTTCCCATTGCTCCTTGCCACCTCATTCTTTTGAGAGTCTTTAATTTTTGCCAGTTTTGCTGGGTAGATATTGCTATCTCATTGTGGTTTTAATTTATGCTTTAGTCACAAATGAGCTCAAGCACTTCTTCCTCTGCCTGTTGTCATTTGGATATTCTCTTTATGAAATACCTGTTAGTCTTTTTCCCATTTTTTCCATCGGGTTGCCTAACTATTGATCAGATTCTTCATATATTCTGATATAAATACCCTTTTGGGATATGTGTGTTTTTAATTTTCACACAGTTTTTAAAATAAATCTTTTTTATTTTTATATTTTTTGTCTCATTTAATAAATTCTTTCCAACCCAAGATCATAAAGATATAACTATTGTATAATCTTCTAAGCGTTTATAGATCTGCCTTTTATTTTTAGATCTTTATCTGTAATTGGATTTTTGTGTATGGTATGAGGTAGAGAATCCAATTTTTTTTTATTCTCACATGAGTAGCTAGTTGACTCAGAATCAGTTATTTAAAAGTTTGTACTTTTGCTACTACTGTGTGTTTTATCCTCTATTATACATCACATTTCCATATACATGAGGTCTGTTTCAGGCTCTCTATTCTGTTGCACTGGTCTTTTTGTCTTAATTGTGCCAAAAGTGTGCTATCTTAATTATTTTAGCTTTATATCTTAATATCTGATAAAGCAAAGCCTCCTACCTTCTTTTCTTCAAAAGTGAATTGCCTAAGTTGTGCATTTCTATATAAATTTTAGGAGCAGCTTTTCAAAGTGCATAAAATAGCTTTTAGGATTTTGATTGGGATAGCATTGGATCGATGAATCAATGAAGAATTGATAGCTCTATTTTATAATATCTTCTAATCCATAAGCTTGAAATATTTTTCTATTTATTTAAGTTTTATTTAATGCCTTTCATAAAGTTTGATAATTTTATTGTACATCTTTTGTTATTCCTAGACACATTATAAATCTTATTGTAAATGTTATCTCAAAATTTTTTTCTCTCTGTTTACTTTTGTTATGTATTTGAATAAAGTTGATTTTTCTATGCTGATTTTATAATCAGTAATCTTGTTAAGCTCTCTTTAATACTAATTTATCTCTGAATTCTTCCGGATGCTTTGTATACAAAGTCATATCATCTACAAATAATGCTAGTTCATTTCTTCCTTTCCAATCCTTTGCTTTTTGTTTGCTATCTTGATGGTTAGGACTTCCAGCATAATCTTGAAGTGGTAGTAAAAGTCCTTCTTGTCTTGCCAGTCTTGGTGTTGCCTTCTATTCCCTGGGCTCCACACCAAAGCTTCATGATCTCCTATGAGACAAATGCTCTTAAAGCAAAAACTGGTTTCTTTGCTCTGCTTACCTTTTTGGCTTTAAATTTTTACTTAATTTTTTGCCTTTGAGCATGCTCTTTAATTTGTGAGCTTATCAATATATTTAAATTCTAATATTATATATTATATCTAACATTATTAGTTGATTTTATTACAGAATCATGTAACAGTTTAAGTACTATAAAATATTAATTTGATATTCATAGTAATTAAATTGAAGAGTTAATTTATCTTAAGAAATGTAGTTGAAAATAGAATACTGTAATGTGCTGCACTTTTAAGGAAATCTTATTTGATGTTTAAGTAGTGTCAAGGTTATTAAAAAACTGCTGATGTTATAAATGAAACCTTTAGAATGTTGCCGAAATCAATTATATCTGTTGCTGACTTAAACTTGTCTGCATAAGTAAGTCAATTATAGCCTGAAATAAATTTTAAGTGAGGGAATTAAAGTTTCCTTAATTTTTTTCCAAAGAAAAAAGTAGGAAGAAATATAGTAAGTAATTTACAGATTCTGTTTCATTTTATTATTTTAGATTATTATATCTTTATGGTTAAATTTTGAGAAATGCCAGGAGTTTTTGCTTTTAATTCTGAATTTAGTCTATTTTCTTTTTCTACCTTTGTAGACTCTTAGATTCTGAAGGCCCTTAGGTCATTATCACTCTGCCTCCTTTAAGCGCAGGACTTCCATGTTCCAGATGGTCCGTCATTCAGCCCTTGTCTAAACCTTTCTCAAGACAGAAAGTTTACTGCTCTTCCTAATAGGATAGCATTCCATCTTTGATCATCGGCACAGCAGTAATTTTGAAAGTTCTAAGACTGATTTTTAATTTGGGGATAGCAGCAATCTTGTAGTTTAGTTCAAATTATACTGGTAGTTCATCAGGAAGAATTTTAAGTATAGAATTTTTTATTTCAAAAGTTATGAATCCTTGGAAGAAAATTAAAAGCTTGTGAATATTAAAATGATTAGAATGATAGAAGATTATAAGTGATTCTATAGTCCTTATAAAAAAGTAAGCTCAGCATGCCCACTTCAAACTGTGGTTCTTATCCTTTGCAAAACTAAATTTTATTTTAGGAAAAAAAATGACATTATCTTATTTCTGAACTCCCATGTAGTGGAATTATTACTCTTACTAGTTTTAAAAGTTACCATAATAATAATATATTTAGAAAATAATGGTAGATTTAAATAATCCCAGTTAAATATTTCCATATTCCCTTTTTTTTATTAGCACACATATCACCACAAAATATTGGGAAAATATGAAAACATTTTAAGCATAACACCTTATATAACATTTAATTACTCTCTTTGTCTCTTTGTAAACATTATTTTGTGCTTTTAATCACAGCATATATCTGTATAGTTTGTATTTTGTTTTCTCATTTAGAGAGTATTGCGTATAATCATCTGTGTTTTATATCATTAAGATAATAATAATTATTGCATAGTAGTCCACTAAATTGAAATACTTTAATATGTTGAAACATTCTTCTATTAAACATTTAGGTCTCCCTTTTTCTTATGGACGTTTTTGATATAACTATCTTAATACAAAGCTTTTCTACCATTTGAGCTGTTTCTCTGGAATAAATGTATTGTCTAGGGAACTTATTCAAATCATGTGAACTTTTTAATGTGTTATTTTGTCTAGGATTTCTCCAGTGATGATTCTAAGTTAGAATATAATGTAGATGCTGCAAATGGCATTGTTATGGAAGGATATCTGTTCAAACGAGCCAGCAATGCCTTCAAAACTTGGAACAGGTAATATATTTCAAATACTAGTCTCCATCTTTCCATATTCTCAGTTTTCTGACTTCTCCTTTGATTTGGAAACTCTTTCCTTCATAATTCTCCAAATTTACAATCCATAGTAATTTTCCTGAATCCAAGCCATTGAAGATAAGATGCCTTTCTAGGGAAGGGGACCCCAAGAAGCAAGTGAAAAATGACAATACTAATTCTTAATTCTGAAGTTTAAGCAAAGTTTAAACCCAGAAGCCAAGAGAATTTTTATAATGCTTCGTCTATAGTGACTAGACCATTATAATAGGTAAATTTAAATGTTAGTTACCTTTTATATTTGTTATGAAATAGATCTGTACAATACAAATTCTGTATTGAACATAATGGGTAAATAGGCCAAGTGAGCATTTTTTCCCTTTGTGTTCTTCCCCTATATAATGTTTATTTACACTTTTACTTAGTATTTACTAATAAATTTTAAGCAGATGATCCTGATCTTTTGATCTTTGCAATAACTTTAACCATGAGTTTTAGGAAATCAAATTGTTCTTATATGTTAAGTGTTTGTGGCAGCTGATGCTTCTTTATTCTAAATTTGATAGCTACCAAGAACTCTGAATATTTTTTATAAAATATTAATCCAGTAAATTCTGTTAAATGAATGCATAAAATATTATGTTGTATTTTCCCATGTGTTAATATGGTAGAATAACATCAGACATTAAGGCATAAATAAAAGATTAGGTTTTCTCAGGATCATCCTTCTGAGTAGCAGTGATTGGTCTTTTATTCTCTTTATTGCAAAACATAAAAGTAGTCAGAAAAATTATATAATAATTGAAAGTAGTATTGGGTTCTTGTTAATGGATTTGCTATTATATTGTTGATTGAATATATATAGTTTACTTCTTGAACAGGATATAAATTTACTTAATGATACAGAAGATTGTTTTCTTTTTTAAAAGTGTAGCAAAATAAGTAGAATTTTCTTGGTAAGTTTATTTGGTGTACAGTTTTGTTTAAATTGAAATGATTGTGCTTGACTATTCAGTATATTGGAATGGATTCCCATTGCACTTATTTTGATTTCTTGGTGATGAGGTTATATAGAAAAAACATTTATTGATATTTTCAAATATCAGTGATTTATTGAGCATTTCCCTAGAATTTGATATTGCTAAATGTTTAAATGGTACATGGTGTGTTTTATTCAAAATTATTTTTCTTACATGAAAATGAGTGTAAACTAGAAAGAATAATGATATTATATGATAGTAAGCCTTTCTGAATTATGTAGAACTTTAAAAATAATATATGAATATAGAAAGACCAACTAAAGTGGTCTGGTTAAAAATAATGTTTTTAAGTATTGTGAAGTGAAAATGAGAAATTAAAACTCTGTTTTCTAAGCCATAAAAATTAACACAATAATCTTTTAAGCCTTTCCTGGAAAATTTCTATAGCCAGAGTAGGAAATTAAAATAAATAGTGCGATTATCAAATTGTATAATAAAGGTATCACAAACAATATGGCTTCATGAGGTAATGTTAGAATTGAATTTTAACCTTCAGATTTCAAAACAACCTACTTAAAGTTTAACACAGTGAAAATAAAATAAATCCATAGAAACTATACCATTATGTTAAGAAGAAATGAAATGAACTTCCGTGGATACTCCAGTGAAAAATGATCTCAGACTTCAAAATGAAGCACAGTAAGTGTTAGTGGAAAATTGCATTGCCGTTTCAGACAATAAAGGAAAATGAGTTTTGATTTAAGCATGGATCTTTTTTAAAATTTGTTTCGTGAATTATATTAATTTGTACAGGTATTAAAATGTAACTAAAATCAAGTAGGGAATAACTTAAATTCTCAGTTGTAGACATGTTACCTACCATTTGCAAAGTGAAAAAGACAATATCCTTAGCAATGAGGCTACTTTACAAAGGAGATGCCATTTTTTGTAGTTGGATGGCAGTTATTGATTGGAATCGTAGACTGTAATTCAGCACCCTAAGTTTTAGTTAGAAAATGGAAGTAGAGAGACTTGGTTGTTTATTCAAGGTCACACTACTGTTTTGTGACAAAATTGAGATGCAAAACCTGGCATTTCTTTTACTTAATAAGGAAACTCCAAACTATATTTTGATAAATCAAAATATAACTTCAGCTATTAGAAAATAGCTTAAAAACTATTTTAATAAACATTCCTAGTCCATTTGCATTATTAGGAAAAGTTATCGATAGCAAGTTAATTTCATTTTCATGTGCTTTTAAAGAACGTTTTGATGAAAACACTAAAAGCAGACTTATAGGACTAGAGCACATTATATAAAACTTTCACAAACAAAAACAAAAGTCAAAATCTTGTTAACAGAAATCTTAAATGTTTTCTAGGTTATAGGTTGGTAACTATAAGAAGGAGAGGAAAGAAAGTAATTCATTAGATATTATTTAGATTATCTTCTGCTTTTCAGTTTTTGTTCGGAATGTATCTAAATTTCTTATATAAAGTTTATAAAAAAGCTGATCTCAGGAAATACTTGCAAATAATTTTTCTTTACCTGTATATTGACTTCAGTGTCTAACCTACTTTTCTAATTAGTTCTTTACCACCTTGATTTAATATATTCTATTAGCCTCCGAATAAAAGAATGTATATTTGTGATATTTGTGCCTTAACTTTAAATATCCAGGAACCCAGCTATTCAGACAGAAATTTTTCTGTCCACTGGTTGGGTGGTTGTTTGTTTTTTAGATTGTGGATTAGCTTTATGAAACTTTTTTTGTTGTCACCTTTAGGTACCAATGATATGATGCAAATTTGCCATTATCTGTAGTTTTATGGAATAGTGGTGTATAATATTTTCAAAATCAACTTTTCAAAAAGACTTTCTTCCTGAGAGAAAGTCCATTTTGGCTAGGAATAGCTGATAGTTTTAAAACCTGACCCCATGCTTTATAAAAATAAAGCATTATTTTTTAATCTGAAATTGAACTGAAGAGGTAATTTTGCATGATGTGATTGAAGTAGCATAAGAAGTTAAATGTTTTATGTCTTATGTGAATTGTTGATTTTATTTCTGGTTGGTTTCAGATTTCTAGTTTCTGGTTTCTTTTAAGATTTTTATACATCCATAATATATATTTTTCTGAAGACATGTGAGACCTACCAAAATCATATTTCCGTAACAGGCATTTTCTCAATGTGGCAGCTTCACTTCAGACTCATATCAGTGCAAATGGATTACTACTACCTGTGTTTCTCTTTTGCTTTTCTTGAGAAATTCAGAAAGGATGACTATACAAGGAAAATAATTAAATAGTAACATTATTTAGTAATAAGCTGGTAAAACTAATAAACTGCATAATTATGTGCTATACTCAGCCTGTTGAACTAGAAAATATAGCTGAAAGTATAAACTGTATTATATAATTTCTTAGAGCAAAACATATTATATGCTGCTAGTACAGATATAAATTTTTATTTTTATTGGCTCTTTGTTTTAAAATAAGAAGTATGCATGTAGATTAAAAATAAACTCTGTTTATGTATGGTTTTAGAATCTCTGCTATCATTTTATGAAAAGAGGGTGAGCAGGTGGGAGGTAGGTTTATTTGGCTGATAATATTTTATAATCTTTCACATTTTTAATTAGTGATCTCACTTCCCTTATGAAAAGTTTTTATTTGTCTCAGGTTTATATAGATATATCTATAGTGATATATTAAGATGAGGAAAAGTACTATCTATATTTAATAGCTGTGATGATACAGGAAGAAAATGATAGTATGCCAAAATGAGGTATGCCAAATTGTGCAAAATCCTACCAGAACTTTTTGATACTTAAATAAAATTGCATTTCAGGTTCCTGAGAGTTGGAATTAGTTGTACAAATGTATGTGTGAATAATATGTAAATAAAATACAGCTGATAATTTTGACTATTTTGTTGGGTTATGAGCTTAAGCTTGTTCCTTTAATTCTTGCTTTATTTTCATATCATGCTAGTCCTTTGCTTATTTTGCACATTTGCGTTTTCATTCTTTTACCGCCTTTCCCTTATGTTTTAATCCTGCCCCATTTTTTCACATGACAGGAAAAAGCCCGATCATATCAGGTACCAAATGGCTTTCTTCGCCTCACCCCCACCTTACTCCAGTTTCCTCTTTGGCACGAGAAAGCTCATAATTAACCTGCATTTCACTTGGATTACTTGCAATGGATATGAAGTCTCTTATGTTTTAAACTGGAAAGAAAATAGAAACATCTCATCTGAGGAATGGAATTATAAGTTTTTATTTCCCATCTCCTCAACTTCATTTAATCTGGAAAAGAACGTTTGATATATTTATAGTTAGAGAAGACATACACTGAATAATATGAATACTATATATCTTTTTTTAAAAAGGGAAATAAACTAGGAAATGTTTTCAAAAATTTAGACAGTAACTAGGAATTAGTGCTGAAAGGAAACATTGTCGGTTTCTAGATTTTTGTTTATTTGTTCGAACATTTTGATTTTTTTCCCTGTTAAAATTAAAATTGAATTTTGCATAAAGGAGTATACATGTTCAAGCTTTTAATTTTGTTAAACATTTACCTATTTAACACCTATATGAATGTATTTGTGAATCCATTATCTGTATAGTTTTAGTGACAAAGCTATCAATTTAGAAGTTTGACTTTTATTCATGTTTTTGATTTCAAGTGCATTTCGGGGACTAGTAGAGATCAAATGGAGTAAAAGATACTTGATTTATTTTTTTAGTATATCCACTCCCAATTTTGTCATCTGGAAAGTTCTTGTTGGTATTTAAAATTTAATAATATTTAATTGTTTATGAATATAATATTTTGGTCTCAAATATTTATTATTTCAATTTGAGAGAAATATAGTGTTTTATTTTTTTTAATGAACCAAGAAATTTCATTTTTTAAAACACTCTTATAATTTAGCTTGGTGGCCAGCTTCTGAATCTTGTAGAATAAAGTGTAGTTGTCAGTATAATGCTTTCCAAAGTTTGTTTTTTTATTATTTAATTAACTTCTAAAGTATCTTCATATTGCACGTCGCACAAGCTTAAAATATTAAGTATTTTTTCTATATTTCATAAGCTACGAACTGTCTCATTTTTCCTTTTATTAGAAATGTTAATAATAACTAGGATTATTCTGAGAGAAATTAAAAATTATATTCTATTTTACTTACCTGATTGAAGTCTTGATCAATGTAAATGGGTATTATTAGCTCGTTTTTTTGTTTTTTGTTTTTTTTTAGTGGCAGAGGAGGGGAGTAGTGTCATAAGATACAGATTTTAATAATTGAAAAATTTTTTCTTTCTAGGATACAATATGATTTTATTCCTTTCAGAGGTGTTGCTAGTTTAAGATGAATTTCTAGCGTCTTTCCTGAGTGTACAAAAACTGATAATGTGAGAAAGTCACCAGGAGCAGATAGATGGCAGGGGATCTCGCTTTCAGAAATACATATATGATCATATATATGATCTGTAAAGTTAATAATCAGAGGAAATGGCCTTTGACAAAAAACATAAGTTTTTCTCTAGTGTTTTGTTATTATTTTTAAAGGTTATGATCCTAAGATGCAGCAGGTAAAAGAAATTTATTTTTTCAAGACCTCAGAAGCATGAAAAGTTTACATGGTTGTATGGATGTTTTTCCATTGTGCAATAAACTATTTAGTTTTTCATCAAATTATATAATATGATTACTGTGTTATAAAACATAAGAATTTTTATTAAGATATAGTTCATCCTACCTCAAATGATTTAAAAAAAAACACTTCAGTCAATATCAGAGATTGTTTCCATTGCATGTCATTCCATGTGGCAGGGCTGCACCATTTTCTTTGTTTGTAGGTATTTCCTTTAACATTTCTAACCAACTATGTGTCCCAAAGCAAAGAAACCCAGAAGTTCTTCCTTTTCTAGCCTGCCTCTTGATGATTGGCGTTTAAAGGCAACCCACTTGGTTTCATCTAGATGCTATTTTAACAAATCTCTATTTTAATGGTACAGGTGATACCTTTTTACATAGAAAGAAAACCTAGCCATCTGTTTAGCTTAAAAATAGAAAAGCATCCAATCATTTTCTCAGCTTTGGAGAATTAACTTAATTTTTAAAAATAGAAATTCTCAATATGTCTCAATACAATTTCTAGTACTTTGTATTAATATCAATGAAAAGGTAGAATCTCTATCTGCTAATAGATTAATAACTAATATTTACAATAGAAATCATCTCACATAAAACTAATTTTAAAATAATGACTCATACTGTTTTACCTTTCATGCTTGATGAGAATTTTTACTTCCTTTTATGAATGGCTTTGGCTGTGATTTTTTTTTTTGTAAGTCTTTAGGTCCTTTTATTGTTTTCATAAGTTAGAATGAGTAAATATGCCATATGTAGCTTAGCTTTTCTTCTAAAGAAGATTGCAAGTCAGTTGTTACCTAGAAATTTGCAATAATGAGCGGAACAATATAAACAATAATTTTTAGTAATAACTTTGATTATTTTGCTTAGAAGAATTTTATAAGAAAATAAGGCCAAGTGAATTGGCGATTATCTCCTGTTTGATAGCAGCTGTAAAATGCTGATTTAATTTTCTGTTTTGCTTAACGAATCAAACACTTGCTGAATTAGCTGCAAAAAAGGTTGAAAACAAAGCATTTATTTCAACGTTTTACTCTGTACAAATGTATATTTTTATTTACAATATAAATTTATTTCTACTTTATAATAAAAACAATTATTTTTGGGGAAAGATTTTGGTTATTTTGAGAAACCTCAAAAAACTAAATAATTACTTTAAAACAATTATTATTTGGTAATAGCATAAAGTATAAGTTTTCATTAGGATTTAAATTTCTGACTAAAAATGAATCAAAATATAGTAATTTTATTTTTTTAATCTGTGGTTTTAAAATTGTTTAAAATTGTTCTTTACTTTTAGTAGTTATTTCACTGACATCAGTTTATATAAAGCAAAACAAAACAATGTACTTCTCAAAACATAATTATTATAAACTGATTTTCTAGTGTTTTCCCAAATATTTCTAACAACTGAAAAGAATTATATTTGTGAAAACTTAAATCTGTTTTGTATTTATTTAGACGCTGGTTCTCAATACAGAACAATCAGTTGGTTTACCAGAAAAAATTTAAGGTAGGTATTTTGTTAAGTAATTAAGTGAAAACCCACTGAGTCCCTAGTTCTTAATAGTCCTGTGTGTGAAATTACCATTTGTTAGTTTTCTGTATAATAGGACTCAAAAGTGGAAAGTATCAACATTTGATACTTAAAAGCAGAGTGATTTTGAATCTTGAATTCTTAATTCCTAGCTTTGAGATGGATTTTTCTATGTCCCAGTTATTACTTTTTTTCTTTATATTTTTTTTTGTCTAACTATGTGACAGGAATAACACTACCATTCCACAGTACTATTTTGAGGCTGTAGAAAAGGATGCCTTTTAAGAAATGTCATCTTAAGGCCACAGGTGATAATACAGAAAGGGTAGAAATGACATTAAAATGTAACCTTAAAGTAATTTAAATAGAAACCTTTAAATTTGTTAATACTATTCTTATATATTTGTTTTCCTGAACCTTAATTTTAAGGGTGAGTAATTTCTAAAGGCATACTGAGATGACATGTGACTTAAGGATATTAAAAATAATTAGGAAAAATGAACCATTATTTTATTGATTATTTGATTTCTACCTAGTTAACCTTTATGAATGATATATTCAACTGTAAATTTTAAAGATTCACTGTACTCTTGAGATGACAGAATATGAATTTACTCGCGAGGTTCTATGGTTGCAGATTTTTTTTCACACAAACCCTTAGTCTAACTAATTAATTAGTTCATGGTTTTTTCTACTCTGGTAAACTTGGTTTTAGTTTTATATTTTTATTAAGTACTAGAAAATGTTAAAACCTTTCTCATTTTCTTAGGTATTTAAGAAGAATATATAGACTTCTTATTTTTCTTTCAGTTATTTAAAATGACTCATACAAGGCTTCTTTTTTGGAAGAAAGTAGCTTTTATTATATGTGAGGGGGCAAACAAGAGTATATGGATATGAAAGAAAATGAAAACAGGAATCTAAAATTTATTGAGCACCTACTAAATGTTAGACTAAGCTTAAACTATTTTATTTAATCTGTATACAGCAATTTTACAAGACAGATAAAATTAACAAGAATATATAGTTATATCTGTGTTGCTAATTCCTATCTCTAATCTAAAATAAGATAAAATGTAAATCTTTAAAATTAGACTGTTTATTCCAAGTAATACTTTTAAGTATGTTATTATTGGTAGTCGTATTTAAAACCTAGATTGATAAATATGGGAGGTGTGTTTCCTTATTGTAGGATAACCCTACTGTGGTAGTGGAAGATCTCAGGCTCTGCACAGTGAAACATTGTGAGGACATAGAACGACGGTTCTGCTTTGAGGTGGTCTCTCCAACAAAGTGAGTGGGCCTAAAGAATATGAGAGTTGCTTTTGGATTTTTATAGTTTGTCTCAAAGAACTTTCCAGAGTAGAGAAAGATTTGTATTTCACTTGTGGTGATATGTGTTAAAGAGGAAAAAAGTGTTTTAAAAGTACATTTCATTAATTAATGATTACAGTTTTTAGTCAGATATTTATATAACTTTTCACCAGTATCATATTTTTAAAATTCCATAAAGATTGATGTGGCCACATGAATACTTTTAGCTATCATAGATACTGAAGTCATATATCAGTTCAAATTTTTTTGGTAACTGTTGTGTTACATTTCTACCCAATAGAAAATATGTGTTATGTTTATATGGTAAATTTAAAGTTTTTTTTTTAATGTGCAGAAAGGGTGATTTCTTTTCAAATAGTTAACTTATTTCATTGGTACCTTAATTTTTTTTCATGTGAATACGCCCTGTTCTAAAGATAGATGAAATCGAACCTTTCAACAGAAATTAATTTTTTTTGTTAGAAAATTATTAAAAAGTGAAGTAGACAAAAAAGCAAACCTTATTATTATTTTTGGAGTTAATTTAGTGTCTGAGTAAACAATGTTATTTCCTTTTAGAAGTTGTATGCTTCAGGCAGATTCTGAAAAGCTGCGCCAGGCATGGATCAAAGCTGTTCAGACCAGTATTGCTACTGCTTATAGAGAGAAGGGTGATGAATCAGAGGTTAGTAAACAATACTGCAAAACCAAATGATACATTGCTGAAAGTTTTTAATTTTAGTTATAATATTGTATGATTATAACATTGACAAATAATTTATATTAGTTTCAGATGCACAACATAATGATTTGATAATTGTATACACTATGAAATGCTCACCACAATAAGTCTAGTTACCATCTGTCACCATATGTAGTTACAAAATTTTTTTTTCTCATGATGAGACCTCTTAAGATTTACCCTCTTAGCAACAGCTTACAAATGTGTCATATGGTATTATTAACTATAGTCACCACGCTGTACATTATATCCCCATGACTTATTTATTATATAAGTAGAAGTTTGTGCCTTTTGACCCCCTTCACCCGTAATATTTTTTAATGAAGGATGATTGTTTTTGTAATTGAGGTGGATTTTATTTTTAAAATCTATGTTCAATTTCTCTTTTGTTTACTTCTCCTGACTTTACCTATCATTTTATTGCAATATTTCAATGTGTGTTTAAATCTATGTTTGAGTATTATCCCAGATTGATTCTAAGGTATTCTGATACACATTTTTCTCCCCCAAATATTTTATTATTTTAACTAATAATAAAATAACGAATGTAAAAGGTACTTAAAACTGGGTAAAAAGTAAAAAAGGAAAGCTCAGATTGTCTTTTAGTTGAAATTTTCCTGGAGAAGATAAGCTTGGTCATAGTCTGGCTTCACCTTCTCAACAAGTTTACAAACTCTTGAGCAGGCCATTAGTTGAGTCTAAAGAAATGGACTGACATCTTCCTTCAGTAGTGTCCTGAAAATGAGGCATTTGTGAGTCTGTACGTGTCTGAAAATGTCTTTATGCCATCCTCACATTTGTTTGATAGTTTGGTTGGGTGTGGAATTTTTAGGTTGGAAGTAATTATTATTAAAAATTTTAACTGCATTGTTTTTCTAGCTTCCAGTGTTGGTGTTGGAGTCTTTCTTATTACTGATCTTTTGTAGTTTTCCTCTCCAATTTTTTTTTTTTTCCTCCTGGAATTTCTGAGCTGATCTTATGATTTTTTTGTGTGTGTATGTTTTTGTTCTAGCTTCTGGGAGATTTTCTCAGTTAATAATCTTCCAAACCTTCTTTAGTCTGGTAGCCCATATTTAATTTGCAGGAGTTCCTTTTCATTTTTCCTTTTCATTTTCATTTGCTGAATGTTTATACACATAAACCTTTTTTTTTCATGGATGCAATTTTAGAGCTGAGGTTCTTAGCCTTTACTGCACATTATGATAACAGAGGGAGTTTAAAAAAAAAAAATCCCAGTGGTGAAGTCCTACTACACATCAGTTGAAAAGAGTTGGAACCCAGGCATCAATATTTTAAAAAGATTCCTAAGTGATTTCTGTGCATGTGGTGTTGAAAACCATTGTGTTAGATGCTTTCATTGGCTGTCTGGTAGTCCGTTCATGATTACAAGTTAAGAACTAAAAACCTATTTGGGAGCTCTGAGAACATAGTTAGGACTTTTTCGACTGTGAGCTTTGCTGAAGTCTGGACCATTTGTTGAGGAACAAGCAGAGATAGGAACTTTGGAGTGTTTTCAGCTAATGTGCTTTCCTAGAGAACACTCTCCTGTGTAGAGTTATTGCTGGGGATCTCAGTATTCATTGTGAATATGTTCATTTAATCCTCTGCCTTCAACCTTTTAGGTAAGCACCATACAGAGACTCTCTGTTTTACTTTACAAGAGAATAAACTTTCAGTTATTTGTGTTTATGAGAGCAGTCCTCTTATGGTATGGAGTTCGGGAGGTTATGTATCTTTGGCAGGAATATTGTATAAATAATACTGTGTTCTTCTCATTGTATCCTTTCAGGTGGCATTTGATTTTGATTTGTCCCATTATTGATGATATTACCTTTGGTCATTTGATTAAGGTGTTGTCCCCTAGACTTATTTCCTGTTGTAGGAAGTAAGAATTTTGTGGGGGAGATACTTTGAGACTATGTACATATTCTCATCCTTATCAGGCTGTAATTTTTTTTGTTATGTCAGTATTTTTCCCTATTCTACTCATAATGCATTACTATCATTATTTATCTTGTTGCTCAAAGTTTGGCCAGTAGAGCCCTGTCTTCTGTATCCTTTTGACATGTTCCCATCCATCTTTTGAGTTCTTTCTTATTTTCTAGATGTTTGGTTTCATCTTGTACTTTCTCCGCACCAGCTCTAAAATCAACAGTGTCTCTAGACTTGGTTCCTTTTGGTGGAGAATGGTTTTTAGAAACCAAGATAAAGGATATATTTATATATATATATAGATATATATATATTTAGATAGATAGGTAGATATACATATTTACATATGTATTTCTTTATATATTGATTTATGTTGAAAACCATTAGTGTTCCTCTTGGTATCTTTGTTTCTATTCTAATGCAGCAAGTTTTGTTATAATTCTCTCCCTTTCCATATTCTTCTTTCTCAGCAGTGAGAAATCTGGCTCCCATTTATTTTTAACATGTTTGTTTATATGATTAGTCTCCCTGTTTGAAACCAATATCCTTCTTCTACTGCCCCCTGCCCCATCTCCCCTCTCAGGCTCTGACACCTCACAGTTGTGACACTCCCACTCCACACTCCTCCCTCCTCATGCTCTCACTTTGTCCTTGCTAGGCTTTCTCCCCTATGCAGTTACCATCCTTATCCTGGTTGGGATCCAACAACCTTCATGGCGTCACTCTCATTTGAGGTTATTCTCACTAAGCTCAGTCCTTTCTGGAATACCATACACCATATCTTCACACTTTTTTTTCTTGCCTCACCTAACAGCTGTTGAATTGAGTTTTCAGGAAGGGCAAGGCAAGAGCCAGATTATATTTCTAATAGTTCTATACTAAAATGCTGGCTTGTTAAAACTGAAATGTTTTTAAACCTAAATACTTTTAGACTGTATCTTTAATTGCTTAGGATCCCCAAACTATATCTTTGTATTTGGTCACTGTTGGTATAGACTTTGCACGTAAAAATTAGCTTTTTGCTTATCTGCTACCTTTTGCTTTTCTCTTGATTTCCTAATAGCCCATGAGATTTTAGATACTGTGTGTTCCACTGTTGATTCACTCTGTAATTAAAATAATGTAATCGATGTGTTCTTTAGTAAAAGACTGTACCATTTCCAGTTATTCACTGCAGTAGTTGAAACAACTTGCTTGAAGTTCATTGAATACCTTGAAAAACTTGGTATAAAATCATTTTATTTTTGAGTTTTAACAGTCTCATGTTTATTTCCTTTGTCTCTTATCTCACACGTTAAATTAGCGTTCCCTTTTCTCTTTGACCTCATATTTTGTATAAATACTCATTGTATCAGATATCTATAAAGATATATAGAGATATCCATATATAGATTATAGATACTTATATATCCATCTCTATATCTATACATATAAATTATAGATATATAATTTTCAATGTTTACATATTTCTCTGCACAAGACTAAGAGCCAATTAATGGAAGAAACTATATCTTTTCATTTTTAAATCTCTAATGCTTAGAACAGTGCCTAGTTTAGGCTGATATTAGGCCTTCAATTTACTGATTGGAAGCTTTTGTTTGGAGCATGTAGTAGGTAACATGGTATTGTAGTCTATTTTTAACAAATAATTTTAAATTCTTTTAGAAACTGGATAAGAAATCATCTCCATCCACAGGAAGCCTGGATTCTGGAAATGAGTCAAAAGATAAATTATTGAAAGGAGAAAGTGCACTGCAACGTGTCCAGTGTATTCCTGGCAATGCCAGCTGTTGTGACTGTGGTCTGGCAGACCCACGGTGGGCCAGCATCAACCTGGGCATCACCCTGTGTATTGAATGTTCTGGGATTCACCGGTGGGTAGGCCTGTCCAGGGTGACAGACTTCTTTTGGATAAACACACATAGTAAATTATGATGTCCCATTGGTTAGAAGGCCTTACCAGTAGCCTGCTTTGACTGCCATTTTTATCTGTGTATCTTTTGTAATGTGGATAAGATTTTGGTTTGTGAAGAACTTTTGAAGACTTCGCTTCACCATTCATGATCAATCAGAAGATCTGTCCCTGGTTATGTGTGTGTGGAAGGCTATATTAGAGACAACGTCTCATTAAAAGAGAAAAATTATTTGCTTAGTATGCAGAGAGAGTAGAGACTGATAGTTTTATATATTAACAAAGTCTTTTTTCTGCACTTAGGAGTCTTGGCGTTCACTTTTCAAAAGTACGTTCCTTAACTTTAGACACCTGGGAGCCTGAACTTTTAAAGGTGAAATAAATATTTGCCTAAAAATATTACATATTTTCACATAAAGATTCAGGAATTTAGAATCTTGGTTTACAAATGTATGAGTTTCTTAATGCTAACAATGAAATGAATTGTCTTGAAATATATCTGAGGCTATTTTGACAAACCTGGTGTTTTCTCATTGTTTTAAAAATTGCTAAGTTTATGTAGCACTCTTAACTCCAAGTTAATTTACTTTTTAAGGAAACCAGCTGCCTACATTTTATGTTTCCTCAAAAAATAGCTTAGATTCTGTGTCTTAATTTTAATCTTTTATAATTATGTAAGTTCTTGGTAAAAATATAAGATATATTGCTCCATAATGGATGAATATAGCATGTTGTTTTCATTGGGTTAATTTAGCATAAGACCATGTACAAATTTACATTTGTCAGGGTAGTTGTCATCAAACCAAGACATTCTTTATCCATGTGTAAGGATTCATATCTTTATAAATATTATAAATTATTTTAGATCACATCTGGGTTTCTGATAAGATTTACAGAACTCAACAGTTAATAGTATGCTCTTTTTAATTCTCTCCATTTAGTTTAAAGGTTCTAGTATACTCTGCATTTATTTTGTCTGAAAATTGTGTTCTTAATGTTCTTGTGTTTTTATTTCAATCCACTGATAAAGTGGTAATCCTGTCAATTATTTAAAAGGCATTGTGGAATCATAGTATAAACATCTAAATGAAAATGATAAATTGGCTCCTAAGGTAGAGCCCTATTTACATAGATTCTATTAATTGTCATGAATTCAAAGGTGAAGAAAATGGGGAAGAGGGGTGGAAATCTTTTTTCTGCATCGACTTTGGATATAGATCTGAAGTCAGTGGATTCAAAATTTGGTTGATACAGAACTGATACATTAAAAATGTTTGACTGAAACTTTATATTTTGAAATAATATATGAAATACAAGGAGAAAATAGTTTACTTCAATTTTGAATTGTTTAAAACTTTACCAGTCTGGTCTTAGGCTTCTTTTTAAATTTAATTTACCAGACATTGTGAGTAATATACAGCATTGAGCTAGCCATAGTGGAGGCACAGAAAACTAGTAGAAGATGGGAGAGGAGAAACCTTTTACTGTAGGAGTGGTGATCTTCTAGGAACAGTATTCTGGTGGAGAATGGCAAAATGGTGGTTTGCTCTCAGTCCTTATCTCATTTTGTTTTAACTTTAAACTTCTTTGCGGAATGAGCACTTATAGAATATGCAAAAGTAATTAGTTAGGTGTACTTGCTTTAATGACTTTTATAGTATTTTTAGGAATTTATAGCTTATTTTCTATTTTCCTGCCAAACAGCTTATGTGTGAGTTGGGGAATGATGTTATAAATCGAGTTTATGAAGCTAATTTGGGAAAAATGGGAATAAAGAAACCACAACCAGGACAAAGGTACTATTTCAGTCGTATTAATGTGTTGCTTCCCCCCAATCAGGAATATAGCTATGGTTTTATTTAACTATAATTGATATGTAATACCAAGAAAAAATGTTTAGAAGAAGTTATTACTGCTTCTGTTAAAATGTGGCTCTCTTTCATGGATATGTCAATTAGATAATTATCTTTTATCGATTATATAATCAGTTATAATCTCCAGATGAGAGAGAATTTTAAAAATTAAGGTTAAACTTAGGAATGTAAAAGCTCTTAGCAGTTAAAAGTAGACCAAAGTTCTGTTGATGGCCAGTCTTTAAAAAGAGATAATTATTCATTATTGTGTCAAAGGATTGTTTCTACCATGTACAATGAATAATTTTATATTGTATGACTTAGTTAAGCAAATAGTTGTTAACCATGCACTTTATACATGGCATAATGATGTTGAATAATTAAAAGTGACAGGGTATCAGAGAGTACTTAATTGTGTTTTAAATTATACTTCCATTTTTATATATGAAGGCTCATTGAATGAAGTGGCTAAGAGTGCCTTCCAGGTACATAATTCTTTTTTGTCGTTGATGTTGTTTTTAGTCTTTATGATTCTTTATTTTTAGCACTAAAATTTTATTTGCTATAATCCTATGTTAGGAATTTATGTTTGACTAAATCCTTATGTATAATCAATACTATTTTAAAGTTACTGCTCTGTATACCAAAATCACTTAAATAAGATTATTTATTTGCTAAAGCATGGCTTTACATGCTCCACTGTAGTAATTGAAAATATCCTATTTTAGCCAAGATCCGAGCATATTAAAGGGATAGAAGTAAGAAAAGGTATAGAACAGATTTGTCATTTTATGATTGTATAATAAATAAAAAATTTTTAAAGTGACATCTTTTTTCCCTCTTAAGTTAGGAATACTACGTTGTTTTAAAGTAGCTGTCTTATGAAAAAGTATGACCATCAATAGTGACAATTCAGTATGACATTATTTTTGGAGTAAAAACAAAATTAAAGTTAATTTTTGTGGAACTTTATAGTTTTCTTAGTAATGTTTTTCACTCTGTAAAAAGCAAAAGCGAGTTTGTATAGAAATGAATGAGCACAGAAATTAGAATAAGAAAGTGCCATGTTAATACTTGTGATTTTTCAGTTAGTTTATTATTATATTTCATTTGACTATGTAATTATAGTTCATTAAATATTTGGAAAGAAAATGTGTGATGTCACAATTTGGTTTTAACTAGAATTACATTTACTGACTTTCTTTGAAATATTCAATATACAATGGCTTATTTTCAGTATTAGCTATGCTCACAGATTAAGTAGAATATCATGACATTTTTATGTATACCAGACAGGAGAAAGAGGCATATATCAGAGCAAAATATGTGGAGAGGAAATTTGTGGATAAATATTCTATATCGTCATCACCTCCTGAGCAGGAAAAAAAGATTGTCTCCAAAAGTTGCGAAGAAAAGAGGCTGAGCGTTTCTAAACTTGGGCCAAGTGACCAAGTCAGAGCATCTTCCCTAAGTTCAGGTATTACAACTTACTTGTGCATATAAATATTTTCATAAACTGACATCACTTTCTTACTCTCTAAATTAGTAACCATTGTAGTTTTTTTAAATGCTCAAAACCTGTTTTCTTCTACATGTTGTAAGGAAAAATTGGATTTCTATGTCTTTATAATGGTTAAGTTTAAATAGTGTCTTGGTAATTCACATTTTTAGGTAACGTGTATATTCTAAGGAAATAAACTGCTTTAAATGCAAGGGGAAATGGGGATTATAACTCTATCATGGCAAAAAGCCCTAATTATCTAATTAACCACCTAATATATCCTTCCTATTTTTCCTCCTAAATTTTTCCCAATAACGTTTTTTCCTGCCCTTTTCCCTTCTTACGGCCTGCTTTGTGCTTTGCTAACTTGCATGTCCCCAGTGGTTGCTGTAAATAGCGACGAGGCCAGGCGGGAGTCTCTGTTCTGTCCTGATGAGCTAGATTCACTCTTCTCCTACTTTGATACTTCTTCAAAACTACGTAGTAGTAAGTACTACTCTTGTGGAGCATTCCAAGTCTGTGCCAGTGGTCATTGTGCGGTGTGGCCATTTCTCTAGATGTTACCCATTGTCTCAGAATTACACATTACTTGTAGTCATACAATAAATTAAGCTCTTTACTACCCCTTACATATAATGGGGTAATGAGATGTGTTACGACTCTGAAAATAAGTGTATTTTCAGGCTTTCCGATTGATTCATATTTGGATAAGCTGAGGGATTAAAATTGTGTTAAATGTATTCTACTGGTGGTGGCTGAGTTTGCATTGACATATCAGAGCTCATTTTAAAACCTCTTTGTGGGAGATTGTTTTCTTAATGGCGTGGACTTTAATCATTAGCTGATTTTTCTTTAAAACAGTCAAAAGTAATGACAGTGGAATTCAGCAGAGCTCTGATGATGGAAGAGAGTCTTTACCCTCCACGATGTCAACCAATAGTTTATATGACCCTGGTGAGTTTTAGTCAAATTCAATGTAATTGGTATTATTTGCTGAAAAGTGCATGTGGCAAATGCCTAGTCTTGATTAAGTAATTTCTAAAGGAAGTGGTTAGTCTTTTGGAAAGAACTAAGGGAGGAGTAATACAGTTAAAGTGAAAAAGCAATTATTTCTGTTTATGTTTAGAAATTCTCTCATAACTGTACATTCTTCTGAGCCTCATTATATGTGCTAAAAGTACCTTGTCAATACCTAAGGATAATTTTTAATCCACATGAACTGTCTTATTACTCTTTTTGTGTGTGTGTGGCTGCCTTTTCTTATTAGAAGGAGTTCAGCAACTCTCTCCCCATTAGGTTTTTCTTCTGACCTGTGCTTTATTCTATATTCTCTCCTTCAGGATTTCAGTGTTTTTGGTCTCGAAGGCTACTCAGGGTAGTAAACATTCTTCAAATTATTTGAATTGCTTGTACTGTAAATTGTGATGGTATTGGACCATCCTAGGAATAAAGTAAGGTTTAGTCTGGTAGTAAAAGTCTTCAGGGATTCATACTGCCTCTTCTGAGTTCCTTAACCCAGGTTATAGGAATAAACCTAATTTTAATCTAGAACAGAGTAATTAATCTACTTGTTGGATACTGGGAAGACCACAAAGGCCTGGCATACTAATCATAGTCTTTATAAAAGGAGAACATTGATTGTTTGGGGCATGATTAGTCACTAGAAATAAAATATCTTTGTGAAAATATTTTATCAGCTCATTTTGTTAAATTAGTGGTTTCTTATGTCACCGCTTTCACATTGTGATACAATTAAGAGTTCATTTTTTTTTAATTGTGGTAAGATACACATAACATAAAATTTACCATTAACCATTTTAAGTATACAGTTCAGTGGCATTAAGTCTGTTTACACTGTTGGAGTCACTGCTGTCGCTACTCTCCATCCACAGAACTCTCCATCTTACAAAACTAAAACTCCATGCCTGTGAAACAATAACTTCCCTTTCTCTCCCTCCCCATCAAGAGCTCATATTTATTGATGTCTTTGTGTTTACTTTTCAGAGGGAGAAAGGCAAGATTCTTCTGTGTTACTCGACTCTAAACATCTTAATCCAGGACTCCAGCTTTATAGGGCTTCATATGAAAAAAATCTTCCTAGAATGGCTGAGGCTTTGGCTCATGGTGCAGATGTGAACTGGGCTAATTCAGAGGAAAACAAAGCAACACCACTTATTCAGGCCGTATTAGGGGTATGGATTTGTACATTGACGTTTTCAGTGGTAGTAAAACAAAAAATCACAGTTTTTTTGGAATATAGCTTTAGCATTTTTTGCTTTAAGAGTTGGATTAGAAAATGGAAGCAGCAGCTAGTAGTGATTTCTGAGCATCCCTTTAATTGTGTAAGCTCAACTTTTTTTCTTAATTTGAGAGAATTCTGGTAATGAAAATGATGTATTTTGCTAGATCACAAACTGCAAATTGAATCCCTATTAGAAGTATTTCCTGGGAAGAAGTAATAAAATTTATCATTTCTCTGTCTTTGCTAAGCGGGTATTGTCTATTTTGGAGAGAATGAAATAGAAATGCTATTAAAGTAAATACACTGTTTTTAACATAAATATATATATATATATATATATATATATATATATATATATATATATATATATATATATATATATATATATATTTTGTACATTGTTATCTTCTTTCCTCTAAGGGCTCTTTGGTGGCATGCGAGTTTCTCCTACAGAATGGTGCTAATGTGAACCAAAGGGATGTACAAGGGCGAGGACCACTGCACCATGCCACCGTTTTAGGGCACACAGGGTAGGCTGGAGTGTTTACATATTTAAGTAGATTTTACTTGAAAATATTGCTTTGAAATGTTTTGCTTTGAGATGGGTTGGAAAATAGAAGCAGCAGCTAGTGGTGATTCTGAGCATCGCTTTGGTTGTATTCCAAGTTTTTTCTTGAAGAGAATTCTGGTAATGAAAGTAGTGTGTTTTGCTAGAGTAAGGTTAAGATCATTAGTTAGAGTTTGTAAAGGCATATTTTGCTACGACTTATATTGTCATGATGAAATTTGAAATTTTAAAAGCCTCATTTAGGAAAAAAGCTATTACTTTTCAGATAAAAACATTGCAAAGGTTACTTTGAACTTATTTATGTAAATGAATTACAGTATTTAAAACTGTTACTCAAGTTATGGTGACTTAAGTCTGCATGTGTATTTGTGTATGTATGCATACATTATATATATAACACACGTTTTGGGAGAGTTTTGTAACTTTGGACATTTTTGTTTTTCCACAGGGTAGCTAAAGTTAAATTCTGTAGTAAATTTTCAGTCTGTGCTCTTCATGTTGTGGCTTCTGGAGCAATATTTAGACTCATAGAACAATAAAGCCATGAAAATGAACTTTCTATTAAAGAGTATAAATGAAGTAAAAATGTCAGCTTTATATTAAAAGTTTGCATCATAGGTGATTGTTCTTTAATAAAATATCTTGGGATATTCAATTTTTATTACCTTGACAAACAAGAAGCTGTTCTTTTTATGTTTGTTTATAGCATCTTCTATTTTATCATAGCTTGTTTTCTTTCTATCAGCAAAGAGATTCAGTTCAATAAAACTTTTCATAAAACAGTTCATAAAAACTTTTCTATACTTAAAAATGATAGTATTTAACTCATTTTTTGTATTTTCTTTTTAAACAATTGTAATTCTTTCCTTTTTACTTCATAGACTCCATTTACTCATTCTTTTATATATATTTTTTCACTTTTTTCAGTTTCTTCAAGTTATAATATTTGTGGAGTACAGTGGAAGGATTATTTCCCACTCTGCTATTACATTATTATTAATACATTATGATTTTACCACTGCCATGGCTTCCTTCTTTTCCAGATAATGACCTTGAGTTATTTTTTTAAGTTTATAGAATTTGTGTACATCTTTGTATGATATTCTTTATACATGTCACTATGCTATATAGCACCAGGATAAATATGAAAATATCTCAAGATCTATAAAATGCTGATTATAGTAAATTTTTATTGTTAGAGTCAAGTGTTCAATAAATATTTATAGAAAGAATAAGAATTTCCTAATGAAAATATTATTTTTTAAAGTTAGGTAGTACTTTTTGTTTTTTAAGATAAATACTAATTTCTTTCTTAATGGCAATATCTCAAAAATGCTATTTACTTAAATAGGCAGGTATGTTTATTCCTAAAACGAGGTGCCAATCAACATGCCACTGATGAAGAAGGGAATGACCCGTTAAGTATAGCTGTGGAAGCAGCCAATGCTGACATAGTGACCTTGTAAGTGTTTTATTTTAACTTGATTATTTCCCATGCAATGTATTATTTGTATAGGGTTTTAACATAGAGTTTCCAGTTTGGGTGTGCACTTTAAACTTGGCTGGTTGTTAATTATTTTTGCTGTGTACGTCTCTAAGTTCATTAAATGTATTAAGCACTTTACATATATGAACTTATTTAGTATTATTATTATTAGCCTCATTTTATAAGGAAGCCAAGCCACAGATAATTTGAAAAGTGAGTAAGTGGTGGAGCTAGCATTTGAAACCATGAATTCTGGCCCTAAAACTGATGCTCTTTGCCACTTCTGTTATATGGCATGACCAGTAAGAACAGAAAACCAGTCAGTTCTTTAAAATGGATTCTTTTATTCTTTGTCCAGTACTGGGGTAGGGGTTAGAATGATACAATAATAGGCAATTATTCTACTACGTCAAAAATTAGAGGATTATAAGTAGAGAGGACACCTGCATTGATGTTATTAATTTTTGCAGTTTCATTGCCTTTGGACAGTAATTCTTAGGGATCGTTTGTACTTATTTTTTAAAGAATTATTCACATGAATACTCTGTTTTTAAAGATAAAATAATTGTTTTTGAATGTTTGAATACAATTTAATATGATCTGTTAAAGAAATTTGAGGTCTTAATTTGATTTTCATCTTAAAGTTATTTCTTACACTTGGAATTTAGAAATGTGATTTCACTGCATATTATTAGTATGTAGGAAATCTCAAACATATGTTGTATGAAGTCACTTTTTTCATTCTGGGCTGAATGAAACCCAGAATTGTTGATCATGTTATATGAGTAGAGAGAGTTCGATCCACACTACTGAATCTCAGTCACTTACAAAGAGAAACTCCAATGACTGCCTTGAACTCCTGAGCTCCCACTGAGAATTCTTGACTTGTCATATATTACCTCTCCCTAATACCTTTGAAATTTAAAAAACAAAAACAAAAAAAAACCAACATACTTTCTCTGTACTCAACTTCCTTTCCCCACTGGAGGGATTATTTTTATTGTGGAGGCTATTGGAGAAAAATTTAGAACTATTAATCGATATAGATTAGAGAAAGATAATAATAAATAGGCATATTATAGAGAAACAAACCTTGGTTTTTTAGGGTTCCCAGGAAATTCTTATAGTAATAGTCCTTCCTCAAAGGTATCTGTTCCCACATTATCTAAATTTTCTCATATTACTTTGTGTGAAGACTTCAGTTATATTTTTTTGAAAATAGGTGTCCCTTCTGAAAAGTCCATATACTAAAGGGAGAATTAAGGTGCTAGTATTAATTCACACAATGGTTGAAAATGGAGATGGAAGGGATTTATGGTACTTGGAAGATAGGAAAAGCCCATATCAGATGCTGTAGTTGCCAGAGAGAGCATCTTAGAGGAGGGTGATAGAGATTTGGGAAGTGATGTGTGCTTGGTGGCTTTAAGGACAGACGAGTAATACAAGGAACACTTTCTTGTTTCAGATGTTACTTACAATTAGTTAAAAATGTGAGGAAACTCTTGTCTTCTTAATCCAATGCCACATGTCTTCCTGCTGCCCAGATGAATAACCCCGTAAAGAGTGTATAATCAATAGCTAACCTTGGGAAAAATCTTGGTCATCTGTCATGATTATAATGTTTGTATATCAAAACATATTACCAGTATTTAGAGATAACCAATAAGATTTATATGTTTGGAACTACCTCACTTCAGGGTGAACCAGAATGACCTTATGACAAGCTATTGCTTCCATACTATAGAAGTAATAATTTTAGCATTTGCCATTAAAGTTTGATAGGTTGCTGTAGAAGCCTCCAGGACTTCTCTGGAGTCTGGAGGAAGCAAGCTACTTGAAGTGCTGCAAGGTTCCTGCTTACACAGAGCCGAGATGCACTTGTTAGAAATCTTTTATTGCCTCTCTTGTGAGAATTGTATAAAGTAAAACACAGTTCTCAGATTGCTGTATCTCAAGATTGCTGGGTCTGATAAACTAAAAGCCTGTTCGTTTTAGTGGAAAATATTGGTAAAAGAAAAAAAATATCAGTACATATTTTACCTGCCTATATAATTCACTAGCTTATGAATATTAATATTGTATAGCTTCACCTAAAATCTTTTTGTTTAATTTTAGGTTACGTTTAGCAAGAATGAATGAAGAGATGCGAGAATCAGAAGGACTTTATGGACAGCCAGGTCAATATTCTACTAACAACCATACTGAAATGCAGTATAAGAAATGCATTCAGGAATTTATCAGTTTACAATTGGAGGACTCATAGTTCTTTAGCAAACTAACTTAATACTATAGAGTTTTTATAACTTACTTGTAAGTTGTGAGTTGTTAGGTATGTACTGTACTTACTGAATTCTTGGGGGTGGCTAACTCCTGGGCCTTTAAATATCCATAACTATTCCTATTATAGTACACATTTATTTGGTGTATTTAACTCTAGCTGCTGACTTCTTTATCTGCTGTACAGATGTCTTCCACATACATTCCAGTGAAGTGAATGGAATGATAATGTATCTTTATATACACTTACAGCAGCACAATGGTCATTTTCTTTTTGAAATTCTCTTTAGCTGTCAAGTGAATATAACAAAATGGTTTTCTTTTTGTTATTCAGGGAATTCCTATAAATCGTGTTCAGGGAAAAAACAAGTCACTATGTATTTGGCATATAAAAAGTCAGTATGGAAAATAGCTAGAAAATGAATGAAGAGTTTTGTACTGTGATCTAAACATGAGTTGAAAGTTTAAAAATAAAATTTACCAGTTGGTTAAGTCCATAATGGGAATGAAGTTAGTGTAAGAGGTATAGGGAAAAGGTCTCATTTTACTTTATAGCTTTGCCTCAAGCAATTGTACAATATCTGTTGGATAAATGAAAGTATTTTGCACAATATTTCATGAACCTGATGACAAAGTAGACTTATTCATATTAGAGAAATCTAACTCAGGATCAGCTCGTCTCATTTTGAGTAGTTTTCACCTTTAAGAAAAGAAAGAAATGTTGTTAATCAAATTCCTCACTTTGATGAACATAACAAGTAATTGGATCTTCATGAATTTGAGTATATGAATTACTAATTTATCTGTTTTAAATTCATATACATATTAGTAAAAGTTTTCTGGAATTTATGACTAAAATAATTGAGACCGGTATATTTGAATTTTTCAGTGAATACTAATATGTTATTTTCAAAGCGGCTTGATAATCTATTCTTTCTGTTTAAATATGTTTTGAGATTTCTGTGCTTTGTACTAGCTTCAACCATTTCATTTTAACTGGATTAATATATAATTAATATCAATAAGGGAACATTCTTTTCTCATGAGTATTAGCTACTCATGTTTGGTCTAATTTAATAGGAAACAAGTAAGAGCTCTGAGAATAGAGAAACTTCATCTAGATACTTCGAATCTAGGGTGTCCCACTTTAATCCTATGGATCAGACAGTATTACTGACTCATGATATACCAAGATGTCAGAGAGCTGATTTAGGGTGAAATCTCAGCATTAATTCTGAATTTCACCCATTTGTTTTAAACTTGAGTGTTAGATTTTAAATAAGTTATAATTTTGTAACAGATATACTTAAGTGATAGTATTAGTAGGCCATTTTTGAAGCCTTTGTGTTAAAGCACTTTAAAATAAAAATTATTCAAAGGCTATGACCTGATATTTGTAAGATAAGAGTGAACTTCAAGCTTTTAAGTTAAACAAATTTTTTTTTCCCTGAAATTTTAAACGTAAATGTTTGGTCAGCCGCTCTTTCCTTAAGGTGTTTGCTGATGAAGTTACACACCCACTTGATTAGTCAGAAGGTCGGTGGTCGACGTTTCTCTGGAGTTGAGAAGCTTGAAAGGACAGGACCTCAATGTTCTTGCAACTTGTGGTTCTGCCCAAATTGCTTGGGCTTCTGCCACCATTTAGGAGCATTCAAATGTCTCTTTCATTGTTGTTGTATGTATAAGTTTATGAGTATATACTTTACAGTTATCTATAGAAAAATAGATTTTTGCAATTTATTTGAATGAAAATTTGAAAAAAAGCCTCACTTTAAAAAACAAGCTTTCCTACCACTCTCAAATTTTAGTTTAGAGGTTAAAAAATAAATCAGAATTCTGGAAATGGTGTATCAGCAGAATAAAATGAGATTTTGATCTAGTTGAGGATCATCTTGATAATAATTAGATTTTTAATTTACTTAATGGGTCTCATATTTAAGCAGAACAGCTTTGTAACGTATCCCGGTGACATATTGAAATAGCGCAGCAGCTACTCTCTGACTGCTTTTTTTTTTTTTTTTGAGTCTTTGGAAAGCAGACATCTTTGCTTAAGCAGGAGGTCTGGTCTTTTTTTCCCCTTTGCCTATCACTGTAAATTTTTCTCATAGATTTCAATTGATTATTTATCTAGATCTTTTTTTGTTGTTGTTGTCTAGCATAAGAAAGAAAACTTCAGAATTCTGGGTAATTTAAAAATGCAAGTATTTTTAATCTTTTGATAAAAAAGAACTGTATTATTTAAAAGAATCAGCTATAACCTTTGGGAATCATGGACCTATTTCTAGGAAATCCCACTTCTGAATTTTGTTTCTACAACCCTGACTTCAGATTCCCTATTTTTTCCAAGGTGATGTTAAGAGCACACATTTCCTGAAGAGAAGATGTATCGCTCTTTATCAGTTTCTGCAACTCTTAGGAGGACCGGGGAGGGAAGGGGAGGCACGCTGAGTGAGAATCCATGCCCTACTTTCAGTTGTTGGAAACCAGTTTGGTGGTTTCCACAGTCTCTGGCTCTAGGATTCCTCTTGATTGTTGGCAGTTTCTCAGCCAGTGAAAATCACTGCTTTAGTGAACCACTACTAGTTATGTATGTGATTGTGTTGCTGGCAAAGGTTAATCACTGATCTAATCAGTTATAAAAGTAGGCTGTAATTAACCCAAAAGTGGCAGGATCACCTGGGGTGGGTTCTCACATGCTGCCATCTCTTTCAGGGGAGTACATTTCGAGAGCAAAATTAGCAAAATCTGGGATCATCATAACTGCTGTTGCAGTGACGATTCAGAATACCAAAAATGAAAAAAGTACTTTAAACTGTCAGTGGAAACAGTCTACATTTTAAAAAACTCAGAAATGTCCAGGCACATAGAAAAGTTAACTTTCTGAAGAGAAATAGAATTTGATTAAGTAATTTAAAGGATCTAACTTAGCATTATAAATATTGGGTCATTAGTTGTTTACCATTCATAGTACTGTTAAATGTATTTCTATGAACATTCCAGGGCAACACAGTCTAAGTTATTGTTCATGTATTCTAGTGTAGACAAGTTATATTTGCCTTGGGAAAAATTATAAATTATTAAAATCATATTTGAATTTTAAAGAATCACATTGAAGTTCAATTTCTGTTAACTAGATTAAATGTCTTAGTCACTACTGTTATTGTAATATTTGCTTTTTGACCACATATTTTGAGGCCTAAGAAAGATATTATATTGAGAGTCCATTAATTAATGTTTTGTTAGGAACTGAATGTTATCAAAAAGTTTGTGTGCGTGTGTGTGAAAGTGAGACTTTCTTCTGTATTGTATTAACTCTTTTAAAATGTATTCAGTCAGTGAAACCAATGATTAGTGTAGCACCAACACTTTCTTTCAAGAAGTATTTAATTCAGTGAATAAGAGATCTTATAATTTATTTTGCATGGTACAATGGTTCTACTAAAATGTACTTGTGTAATAGGTACTAGATGATTTAAAAAGAAAAACTGGAAAACCACAAAAAGAAAAAAAAATCCCACAGCTTGTTATACAAAATATGCATTGCTAACAGTAGAAGCCATATATTGCCATTGTACTGTTGTAATACTTAAGAATGCTCATCTGGTGCTATCTGTAAACTATTTGGCATTAGTGTCTGCTAGATCTTTCTTCCTATTTCTTGAATGTATAAATGTGTGCCTTTTAAGTTACTTCTGGTGTTGAATGGTAAAATCAGTGTGGTATTTTTGTATTATAATCTGCACTTTACACTTTCTTGAAAAGTAAATTCCAGACTCTCCAGTTTAAATAGTATTTTAAAAATATTTATAATGTTTACAGTAAATATTTTAAATATTTTAATTCAACATCTAAGAATAAGAAAAAATTTTAAATATTTTGTATGGTTTCTTAATTGATATTTAATGTTAGTCTCTTCTCAGTTTATTTTATACCTTTTAGAATGGCTAAAAATGGGAATAGACTGTACTTTGTCTTTTAATGTGGGAGTAAACTTAAGAAATCATGGGTATAATTGGATTGTCTTACCAGTTGTTCTAGCATATCAACCTTTATTTTTATTGTTTTAGTAACAATAATATGAGTTAGATGTTACTTTTAGCCAACCTTTTAAGATTCTCTTCTTAATGTATTTTTCTTTTTAAAGTAGATTGATTGATTCAGGTCATGAGAAAATGTCCAGGGTTAAATGAAAACTATATAGAGATTTTAATAACTCGATTTTTACGTAGACTAAATATTAAAAGTATTAAAGTTTTTTTATTGAAAATCTTGAGTTATGCTGTTAGACCTTTTTACTAGATCTTTATCCCCCTCCCCCTTTTTTCTAATTCTCTAGCTTTTGGTATGACGTCTATTGCCTCAAAAATCTCGCTTTTCAAAAGCTGACAAAACTTACTGCACTATTAACAACTGTAGCAAATGAGTTTGTAATAAGATGGATGCAAGGTATATTATGGGAAATAATTATAAAACCATGTTGCAACAATAGTCATGTAAAATAATGTTTGACAGTCTCATCTTGAAAACAGAACTATGCCAAGCTTCTATATAAAGCTAATGTTTAATAGGCAGCATTCATGATGGATGATTGATCTTAAAAATAAGATATTTCTTTATACAGATCCTTTGAGGAATAATCTGTATTTGTGTACATATTTATTTAGTTTCCCATGGCAAGAAATATAGTATTCAATCTGCTATAGTATCAATATCTATAATCTACTTCTCTACAAGCATATTTGTATATATATACATGTGTTTATTATTCTATTTTAACAGATGTCTTAGGTATTTATTCCCATTATGTCATAGCATTCTTGCTCATATGACCTAGGGTAAATAAAAACCTTCTAACTAAATGTGAAATTATGATTTTATAGTCATTTTCTAAGCTTAATCATTTAATCAGTTTAGTAAACAGTGGATTTAGGTACATTAGTTTTAGTTAAGCATTAAAATTTTTCACATGCTATTTAAATTAAAATGCCATTTAATTAAAATATTAAAATAGACTTTTCTCTCTCCTGATTATCAGTTTCGTCTTGTTAATAACTTGCATCCATCAGAAATATTAGTATTTGTTTTTGGTCTTTCCTTTTGGTCTTGATCAAGTGAAGTATTTATTTAAAGAATGCCTTGTTTACTATACCTCACTTAGAATGACTTTTATTTCTCATGTGTTAATAAATGTGTTTCTTTACATTGCTTTAAAACACTTGCATCTTTGCTCTTATTCTAACTCTGAACTTTCCTCTGTGGCTGCATCTGAGGTGCTTTTTTCAGGTATAGTTTTTATTTTTTTTCATTCACTGTACTTTTCCAGCATTTATATTTAGTTCACCTTTTTTTTCTTCCAAAAACGCTCATCTGAACAAAATTTTAATATAATGAATTATAAAATAGTTACTAGTCATAAAAATGAATATTGTTTATTAATACTTTCATTGTATAAATTTTAAAAGTGTCCTTATTTTACTTTCATGCAGGTGATGAAACTTATCAGGACATATTTCGTGATTTTTCCCAAATGGCATCCAATAATCCAGAGAAACTAAATCGTTTCCAACAAGATTCACAGAAATTCTGAATTTTTTAAGAAGGGGAAAATATTAAAGCTGGTGACTCCCTAACGTGTAGATCCGAAAACTCACAAAATTTTAGTGCTTTAAATCTATTTACTTAATTTTAGTAGCTATTGAGTGGTTTGGAAAAAAGGTACACATTCATTGATACTTTTATAAAGTAAAACATAAGGCTTTAGTAGTGGGAAGAGGAACCTACATGAGGACCTCTTTTATTAAAGGGAAAAAAAAGCCTGTTTAAAGGGCTAGTTTTTAAATAAAAGTTGAATCTAGAGTGAAGCCATCTTTAGATTATAAGATGCTAAGTGTGTAAACAAAATCTCTTTTTTTGCAAGTAGGTGGTAGCATTAATTTTTTTTTTCCTATGCATCATGCCCAGGATCATTCAGTTAAGCATGTCTGCATCAAATGGGAGCGACTGTCCTGCCTGCCTTGAGAATATGTCATTTCTTTTAGTTTTCCTGATGATTCTTAGTGGTTCTGAAATTGTTTTGTTTTGTTTTGTTTTGTTTTGTTTTGTTTTGTTTTGTTTTGTTTTGGTAGATTAGCTGTCATACATACAATATGTAATTCAATTATTAGAACTAGAGAATATATTTCCCCACTTGCTCATAAATTCATTTATACTCCTTAGATGTCTGGTTATTGTCCAGTACTTTAACATTGTGAACATACATATAAATAGCAGTAAGGTAGACATAATTCAGTCTTTTAGATTTATTTCATTTTATGAAGCAAAAAGAAGCCCTTTAAAACTTCTTTTAAATCACCAAAAGGAGCTCAGTTATAGAAGTTGTAGTTCTTCATTGTTGGGTTGATTTCCTAAAACCTTGATAAATTTATTGATATAATAAAACTGTTTCAAAGGTTATTTGAATGTCGCAAAATTATACTTTCATCAGATAGTAACTTTCACCAGAAAAGCTGATTTATTAAATAACATAGAGCATTTTTATATTTGAAATTTGTCCTTTTCAAGATACATTTTTGCTATTGCTCCTAGTGAAAGAATAATTTCTGTAAAAGGACGGAAAACCTCATGTTTTATTAGCTTTTACTAAAATATATAGCAATAATTGCTTTTTAATTTTTCCAACATCTATCCTGTGTACTTGTTGTACACAGTGTACATTCTTTAAAATTATAGCATCTTTATAGCTTTAGTATTTAGTTATGTGAATCACAGACCCTTGAATTCCAAAATATTATGGATACACTAATTTGCCATATATGTGCTACAAATTAATCTAGTTCCATCTTTGGTTGACATATCTTGTCAGGAGTAATTTACCTTACAGTTTCTTTCTAATATTGTCAACAATTAAGTTTAATCTTTTTTTATAAGTTACATGTATTATTGATAGTTTCTAAATAATAGAGGTTTTTAAACTTGGTTTATCAATAAGTAGAGAAATGATATTTAACTGGGTAAATAATACAATTTCTATTATCCTCCCCCCAATAACTAGAGTTTTATAAGCTAATTGACCATCAAAATGGAATCTAAATGGGAATTATACTAAAATAAACTTACATCACAGAAGAGATTCCATATTTGTTAGTCCAAACTGCATGCATATAATGCTTATTTACTAATAATCACTGCATATTAGATAAGAATAAAAACTATTTATGAATTATTTCTAAGGAAATGCTAACTTTCAAAGCCTTATATTGTAATTAAAATAATGACAGGAACATTAAATCTTTCCTGTTTCACCTCAGAGTCACAGATCACTTGGCTTGATAAAAGTCTGATTTATAACATTTTTATTAGAGTGTACTTTGACATTAACTTTTTGTAAAGCTCAAGGATAAGAAAATATGTTGAAAGCAAACAAAACAGAAAGAAAATAAGAGTCTCACTTTTCCTTTGTAGTGCCTATTTCTGTTTTAATCCTAGGACTTCACTCCTAAAGCTCTTAACCTTTATATGAGGAAGCCTAGGCAGTTTTCCTTTTGGATCCAGCCCTGGGTGCTTCAGAAAAACGTCTGGGATCTCTGGTTGTGAAGCAATTCTTTATGACACTCTTACCTCCTGTGGCTTGAGTCATGAATTGGTAATGTGGCAGTAGTGTCTACTTAAATTTAGTGGTTAGAGATGTATTTGAAGTGTACTAAAGATGATCATGGTTCTGAATATCTTGAGAGAAAGCAAACTCTTTAACAATATAGAAAGCCTGGCACTACAAAAATACATTTCTGTGGCTCAATTTATTGAATATGCTGAGACCCAATTTGGATTAAATTTGGCAAAAGTGATACAGTAAACAGCAAGGCTGTCTTACAAGTAGTTACAAAGTAAGTTGGCTGTTACCAAGGTAAATTTAGCTGTGTCAATTAATAGCTTTTCTATAGTATGTAACAAATCTGAGTGTCATTACCTGTGAATTATTCAATACGTTGTGAGAAATGATAGTGTAAACAATGTTAATTATACTCTTGGGCTTCATAAGGCATTGTGATTGCCTTTTATTTTCTTTCCCTAACTGATCTGTGGATAGTAGTTTCTGATTCCTTATCATTATTCTGTTAGCTTATTATCATTAGCTCATTAGCTTAAAAGTTAGATTAATATCAAGATAAGACTATTTACACTCTGAGTTCATTAGATGCAATATCATGTTAGAACTAGACTACAGGTAATTGAGTAGTTATTTGCAGTGTTTCATTGTAACATTTACATGTTTAAGATTTCTAAGGTTTTAAAAATTACTTTTGGTACAGTCCTTACAAATTCAGGAATTTCCGGGGATTCACTACGTTACAGTTTTCACCTCATTTATACTGGTCTTTACAATAGATTTTAATGAACTTTGGTGTTTACTTTCCAAACATGTAGATTTAATCTGGAACATGTACTTTGTTTACTCATGAGTGCATTTTGAAAAAAAAATTATACCTTTACAGTCTGGACAACTTAAGTTTATGATGTGTTAAGCAGTACTTTAAAAATATAATTTTATACATATAAAGTATGGTCACAATAAACCAAATTGTATTTGACTAACTTTACTACTCATTTTGAATAATAAGAGATTCTTATATCACTTTTAGATTGTCAATTAACTCTTCTGCTTGCTAGCACTTTTGACTATATGCATGAGCTGTAAAAATGATGTATTTATATAATTGTCCAGAATGACTTTAGACCTGCATGATATAGTGGAAAGAGCACTGACTAGTAGTTACAACTCTTTTTGGATTTATAGCTCCTTACAAATAAAAGAATTGGGATGAAACAAAGTGAAAGTATAACAGTATCCCTTTGTATACTGTTCTGCTGCTCACAACCTACTTTGACATTATTTTATGTCACCTAATTTTATAGTAGGACTTCTGATACCGTACTCTAAGAGTGCCAACATTGTCTCTTTGATCCTGGGCTGCTCTTATTTTACATAGAAAGTCACTGGTTTTCTGTTCAGTGGTGTAGACGACACTAGAACACCTGGCTGACTGACTCCTGCTAGTCAGAAGACTTTACTTGTATCATGAAATGATTTGAAATCGTTGTAAAGCAGTAAAATCTGATAATGACTGCCAGCTTTCCTTGTGTTTTGATAATAAAGACTCCAAATATTCTGGAGAACCTGGATATTACCTCAAAGGAATAGATTAGGATCTGAGAACATTAAGTTGTGGGAAAATTTACATTTTTGCAATAATAAGCAGTAATAAAGGCAAAACATTACAAAGGTAATTTTAACTTACCATGTACGGGCATACCTCATTTTATTGTGGTTCATTTTATTGCATCTCACAGATGTTGTAGTTTTACAAATTGAAGGCAGGATCCTCCATCAGCAAAAAGATTACAACTAGCTTTATTGTGATACTCCCTTATTATGATGGTCTGGAAACAAACCCACAGTAACTCCAAGGTATGCCTATACTTATCAACTTCTTGTTACCAATGAAACTAACTAAAAGGGGCTTGGATTCAGTTTGGTTGAATCCTGATGTCTACAAATATGGTTTTGTGGACATCCTTTTCCTTTTTCATAAATTTATCTACTTAAAATGAGATAATGGGGGATGGAAAGCAAGGTTTGATTAAACTTTTCTCTGTATGGGCCTTTTCACTATATTACACTTTAGATTTTCTTATTTTTCTTCAACACCCCTCCCACCATTTTGGGGTGTTAATTTTAAACAGGGAAAGCTTGCTACATTATAAAGATCATTGGCATCATTTATTTTACACAAAGGAAATGATGAGCTACTTTTCTATGTGTTTACTTGTGCTTTGTGGTATTTTTGGATCATTCCAAATATTACATATAATATTTCTTGCTACTTGTGAGAATTTTTTTTTTTAAAGAATGTTAACCAACACGTCATTTACTTTTTATTAGTATATAGAGGATTTGTATCTAATTCATGAATGTAGTTTTATTGTAGTTTGTCATTGTAAATGGAACAAAGTATCTTTATAGTTATTCTAAAATGTATATTATGTAAGAATTGTAAATATTACACTTGATTAAATACTTTGTATGCTGAAAAATTATGATAAGTCAATAAAAATTTCACCTCTGGCCTAGTTCTTTTATGCTGAGACTTCCACTTTATTGTAAACTACAACTGTAGATATATCTATTAGCAACTGTCATGTTTAAGGTCCTATATTACTTTTCAGCCCTGTCAAATTGATTCATTTTGCTTTTATTTGCTGATTACTTCAATAAAGAAATATATTTTGATCTTTTAATGTTTCTCCCGCCTGATCTTAATTCATTAACTAAAAAACATAAAGGCTTTTGGGGGCCCTAGCTCTATTTTCTTGTCATTATGATTGACATATATGTTGAAGTTCCTAATCTAGGCAACAGATACATCCTCAATCATTTTAGTAAACAGACAAAAAAAGATTTTTATATGAATTGAGGTTGAAGGAATAGAGGGGTTGAAATAGCAGGCTTGGAAGTGAATCCATTGCCTGCTTTTGCCTTTCCTTTAAAAGTTAATTGAAAACAGACACATAAAACTTTTCTATATAACTTATTTTATTCTACATTTAATTTTCAGAATATTCTCGAAGAAGAGAACCCACACTAATAGTAAATGTTTTAAATGAAAACAGCTACTTTTTATTTATTGCAAAATAATGTTTATTCATTGTAGAAAAATGTTTGAATAATAAGTAAAAAGATAATCATCCATAATTTCATTATCTGCCTTTGTTGTCTGTCCAGTGTGGTATCCACTAGCTACATGTGGCTACTGAAATTTAAAATAATACAAAATTTTAAAAGTTTAGTTCATTGTTGCACTGCTATGTTTTAAGAACTCACTAGCTATCTGCTTAGTGACTACTGTTTTGAACAGGGCAGATTATAGAATATATTCATCAGAAATATTGGATAGTACTGAGGAGGAAACTGTTACTTCCTTGGGTATATACCCTTACAGACTTTTGGGTATGTGTAAATTTATATACAATGGGATCAGACTGTTTTGTTACCCTCTTCTGTCAATAAATGGGGAATGGATTCCTAAGTCCTTAAGTATTCTATATCACTTTTGGGAGAATTAAAAAAAAAGTTTATTATGGAAAATTTCAAACATATACAAAAATAACTTCAATAGCTGTTATTAGCTCATGATTAACATTGTCTTATCTATACTTCTACCCATTTCCTTCTTCCCTGGATTTTTTTTAAAACTAAATCTCAGACATTTCACCAACAAATCATCAGTGTGGATTTCTAAAAGGACTCTTAAAAAAAAAAAAGCCCAAATATAATATCACACTTCCTTAAACTATAAAACCACATCATATTCAGATTTTCCCAATTGTCTAAATGTATTTTTTTAAATAGATTATTCGAATCAGAATTTATTACAGTCGGCTAATATGTCTCGAGTCTCCAAATCTATAGGTCCTTTATTCTAAAAATTTCCACTTGCAGTTTGTTGAATATATCACTTTTACTAAAAGTGTCATTTTAATTTAATCCCTTTATTGATGAACATTTGATTCCAATTTCTTGCCTAGATATTTCGGTACATTCTTGATTATTTCCTTAGAATGAATTCCTGTTAGTAAAAATGCGGGTTCACAATGGGTGGGTATATTTTTGCTGCTCATTCAATACGTTAATCGTTGTTAGGTACTGGGGATAGTATGGTAAAAAGGTAGACATACCTCCTGTTCTCTTGGAGCCTTGGCTTCTTGCAATGGAGAAAGATGGGGCTAGGTAATTTATAGATGCCCCTCGTGGGATTGTTGAGGATGGTGCCCCAGCTGGACACTGGATGAGTTGTTTAAGAGACCACTCAATGAGGCCCTATCATCTAAGACAAGTTCTAAAACAGGAGAGGTTGGCTGGGTGAAGGTCTAGAGCAATGCTTTTCAAACTTTGGTCTGTAGAACAATCACCACTGAGGCTCAGGCTCATTAAAGATCAATAGGATGTGAGCCTTTATATTTTTACCAAGCTTCCCAGGTACTTCTAATGCCAACTAAAATTTGACAACCACTGTGTCAGGGAGTAACATTCATTTGATAGGAGAGAGAACTGAAAGCTTATAGGTTGGAAAGATTTTAGTATTGTCAAAGGGCCCTCCCTGAAAAGTTGTACCAATAAGCAAACCATCTGCCTGTTTCTCTGTATCTGACAATATTAGATAGCAGTCAATTTAAAAAAAAATCTGATAATCTATTCAATGTTACAGATGTAGAAATTACACAGCAGGAAAAACCAATTACCTCTAACCTCCTCTGGTCAGAAGTCAGAACTTGGCCAACGTTAAAGTTAGAATTGAAGGGTTAATGTGTTTCTCAAAATTCTTTGTATCTGTTTAGCCTGTTATTGCATACCCAGATATATCTATTTTAAGCTGAGAAAATAGCATACGTATCACCATCTGACACACTACTTATACTTTTTCTTGTCTATTTTCCCCTGCTAGAATGTAAACTCCATGAGGGCAGGGATTCTTGTTTTTTGTTCCCCCACTCTTTAATCCTCTTCCCCCACTTCCACCCCTGACCTATGGATGTTGCTGTCCCCCTTTTTTTTAAGAACAGGATCTCTGAAGGCAGGGCATCTCCCCTGATGCACTCGTGGCACACACCCGGGGCCTAGCACCCCTGGTGCACTCTGGTGCGCTCTGACACACTCGGGGGCCCAGGCTCTGGGCATACTTGGGGCCTGGCGCATTACGGTATGGTCTGTGGCTCCACCTGTGGTGCGAACCCAGGACCTTCTGCGTGTAAAGCAGAAGTGCTAACCATTACACTATGGAGCTATCCTCAGGATTCTTGTTTTTTCCACTGGTACATTAGGTGCTACTATAATTGGCATGTAGTAGTTATTCAATATCTACTGAATAAATAACTGGCTACCTTCAACTCACTGTTTTAGCTTTTAGTCAACAGTATGCTTCAGGAAGCTGCAAAATTAATGTTTCCTTATGGCCAAAGAATGAAGAATGAGGAAGCCAGAGATAAGACCAATCTCTAGAGTATTTTCTTGTGTCTACTGATATTTCTATATAAAATTTATCTTTTTATTCATTTCTTATCCACAAATTCCAGTAGTGAGGTCTTATAAAGGTTTTAAGAATAAAATATTTGTTGAATAAATTCTAGAGTAAGTGGCAGAGTCGAATAAATTCTGGATGGTATAGGTCAGGGGACTGAAAGGCACAATTCAAGAATTCTTCCTTATTAATAAACAATAATTAAAGTGTAATAATACAGCTTTAGTATACTGCTGTGGGGATTCTGTGAACATGTAATGAAGTCTTAATGGAGATTTAGGGTTTAGCCTTTGTAAATAACGAAGAAAAGCTATGGTTGCTAAATTATATTTTGGTATCTGTTGGATGTTTAGACTTTTTTTTAGAGCTTAGTGTTTCTAGCATAGCTTGTATTTGTTTACTACATGTTAGGTCCTGTTCCAACTGCTTTTTAATTTATTGTCTCATAAGTCTGTGAGGCAAAGTTACCACTATTAGCCCCATTTTACTTATGGGTGTAATTGCAGCTTGGAGAGATTAAGTAACTTGCCTGGTGTCTGTCAACTTGTAGTGGCAGAGTGGACTTCCAAAGTGGAAGTCCACCTCTCTTGCTCTTAAAGAGCTCTTAAGTGAACCTGCTTTCTTAACCACAGTGTTATCTGCCGAAGGTTCTGATATAATACACACAACTCAGAGCTCAAAAACTGCTTTCAGTGCTAATCTTGGCTAAAAGCTTGAACTTTGGGATCAGTGAGACTTGGGTTAGCATCCTGGCTCCACTATTTACTAGCTAACTAGATTTGGACAAGTTACTTCTCTAAATCTCAATTTCCTCAATTGTGAAGTGCAAATATTTCTTCATAGTGTTGTGAGGATTATGTGAACCAAAGTAAGAACCTGTTACTCAACTGAGTTTAATTCTGCTATTGTGTGTTTTTTTAAAGGTGGGTAGTATGCATTGAATTTGTTGCCAACCCTGTTTTAGAGGTCCAGTGTTTTCCAGAAACGTATTGCTTCAGTTGAAAAGAACAAGAGTTAAAAATGAGATAAATTGTGGTCTGGGAACCACACTTTGAGAAAAATGGAATGGCACAATAAACTGGTGAGAGTGAACTGGTACATGCATTTGTGCGTTCATTTTCACCACCTCTTTCAAGCATGTAGACTATTTGTACACGTTTACTTACACGCTATGGTATATATTAGTCCTTAGGACACTAAAGTTAATGAGTTTTTATGTGGTTGGCAGTGTCCAACTGTCTAGGGTTAAAACTGCCACTGTGTGTGACTTTGGAGAAATTACTTCAATGTGCCTAAGTTCAGAATTTGCAAAACTACTGGTAAACTACTTTAAAAGTGTTGAAGTTTGTTTAAAACAAATTAGTATCACAATCTCTGGTATTACTTCTTAGAAGCTCTCTGAACTATCCCGAAGTTTTGGGCAGCGAGGTCCCTCTACTGGCCACATCCTTCAGCTGCCTCTGGTCGGCCTCAAAGAGGCCACGTTAGTTGGGTGAGCAGGCGATTTCCACCTCAAGTGTCAACCCTACTTTACCGTGAATGGAGAAGGAACTTGGTAGTTTAAATCCGAAGCCCCATCTAGTCTCCAAAGTATGAAGGGAGTCGGGGAGAGGACTTCAGGACTCCAAAACATGAGGGGTATAGAGATAATTTGTTTCTTGCGTACAATCCTTTTTGCTACACGAAGGTCTTCAATTCCTTTTAAGGCTCAACTTCGATTCTAGCTTCTGGGACTGGGCACTTAAGAGCGCCAGTTTTCAGATTGTACACCCCGCTGGTCTTCTCTATGTTCGAGTCCTTATCCGCTGCTTAGACCACGCCGGGGCGGTTACTTCCGACACCGAGTCTATCTCAGTGCTAATCCCTCTGAATCTAGGACCCAGCGGCTGCCGGGCGAACTTGGCCATACCTCTTCGCGCATCAGCGTCCGCGGATTGGCTCTGGGCAGCACGGCCCCGCCCCCGCCATGGCCGCCGCCTGCGGCTGCTGCTAAGCGGCTGCCGCGGTACTGGTTTCTGCGGCCCTTCTCTGCCTGCTAGGTCTCCCGATCCGTGGCGCATGAGTCTCCTCCCAGGCGGGCCCTCATGCGCTCGGGCCATGGCGCGCCTGGGCGCTGTGCGCTCCCACTACTGCGCGCTGCTGCTGGCCGCGGCACTTGCCGTCTGTGCCTTCTACTATCTGGGCTCTGGCCGGGAGACCTTCTCCAGCGCCACCAAGAGGCTGAAGGAAGCCCGGGCCGGGGTCCCTGCCGCACCCTCGCCGCCCGCGCCGGAACTGGCGCGCGTCTCCTTGGCGCCGCCCCTGGGTGCCAAGGCCAAGAGTCTGGAGGGCGGCGGAGCCGGGCCGGTGGACTACCACCTGCTGATGATGTTCACCAAGGCGGAACACAATGCGGCGCTGCAGGCCAAGGCCCGCGTCGCGCTCCGCTCCCTGCTGCGCCTCGCCAAGTTCGAGGCTCACGAGGTGCTTAACCTGCACTTTGTGAGCGAGGGGGCCAGCCGCGAAGTGGCCAAGGCTCTGCTGCGGGAGCTGCTACCGCCTGCCGCCGGTTTCAAATGCAAGGTGAGCGGGGCCGCAGCCGGGGGCTCCCGGCGGGTGGCCCATCTCGTCCCCAGCGCGGTCCGCCACGTTTCACGGGTCGGTAGAGGAGTGTTTTCTTTGCACTTCCCACGTCAACGCTTGTAGAAACCTAACGTTTATCCCCCTCCCTGCCTCGCCCGAAATGTGCTTTCACAGCGTGCTGGAGGCATCGTGGGGGCGTGTCCGGGAGCCAGAAGCACTCAGCAGGTGCAGGAGTGGAGCGGCGGTGTTAACAGACAACCCTGACCAGATCTCCCCTTCTCTAACTGCGGCCCCCTGGAGAACCGGCATGCCGCCTCTGCTAGCGTTGCAGGATTCAGCAGTAACTTCAGGGTCTGCACCTCTTTTTATTCTCCTCAGTATTTGACTTTTGAGAGTGAAGGTACCAATAGTCATTCTGTGCAGCGTCTGCTGGATAAGGTCTTGGTGAGGCCGTTTGAATTGTTGATGTTGCACTGACATTTCTCATAGTTTTTAAGATATTTCAGTCGGAAGAGGTCAAGCCCAAACCCAAACAGTGTGAACCATCTCATCCCTTCTCTCCTGCTCTCAGGGTCATGAACTCATTTAGAGAAGCTGAAAGTTCTTCCAAGGGAGGACGAGAGAGCTGTACAAGGTACAGATATGATCTGGGGAGAGAACAGCTAGCCACCTTGTTTCAGACTGGACCAACCTGCCTTGGTGACAGCTCCCACTTCTCTCCATCATCTCAAATTGTGTTCCTGGCTTAGTGCTAATTGCCTCAGTCAAATTGCTTGCCTCATTTTGATCTAATAGTTGCACAGAGGGGATCCAAGGTAGGATTTTTAGGTAGTAGTAGTAGATAATCTTAAAGGATAGAGACTGATGTTGGTGGTGTGGAGTGGTAGTGAGACAAGAGTTGTTAGTGTTCCATGTATTTGTGCCAAATAAGTGACTAAGGGGATCTGCTGCCAGGATCCTGCAGGGGTCAAGGGTCTGCCATTGCTTTTTGTTGCCTACAGAATTAAGTCCCAGTTTCCTTACCCTACATGCACTTTAGCTCTTAATTGTACTAAATGTGTCTTTACACATGTGTATTCTCTACTCCAGAATGTCCTTCATTTCTTCCTGAGCTCTTGGCCACTCTTTACTTAGCTTTCATCTCCCCTGAGAGTGTTCCTAGACATAGAGACGGTCCTGGCTCAGTTCTGCACAGCTCTCCATTCTTGTTTCTTCACATAGCATCAAAGGTCTCTCCCTTGTACATCAAGAACACCTACCATAGTCAGAGATGGTCAGCTGGGCTTGGACTTCAAGCTATTGGAAACCAAGAATCCAGGGCCTGGAGCTTGTGGCTGGAGGGGTCCTTGGGACCCACTGTCTGCCCTGAGGTTTTTCAGCCTGGGCCCATCCTGATTTACCTAATTGAAATCTTCTGACTGGAGGTGGGGCCTAGCAACCTGATCCAGGTGATCTTTAGGACTGTAATGTTTGAGAAACTCAGACATTAGTCCAGTGGAGTAAACTGACAGCCCTTGGTCATAGGGCTAGTCTGGGCAGAGCTGTGATTTGATCAGCTCTTCAGATAGCACCCTGAAGACCAGCATAGTCAGTCATCTGTTTTTGAGTTGGAGGTAGCAACTCAGGCCTAAGTTACACCATTGCTAGATCTCTACCATCTGTTATCCCAGGCTCCAGCCATAGCTTCTTGTTGCACATCTACAAGACATGTGTTTGCTTATGTTGTTCCACTGTCAGGATGCTTTCTCTTTCTATCTCCAAGTTTTGCTCATCTTTAGATACCATCCCCTCCTTGGAGCTGTCCAAAGAACCCCCATTCGAAACGTATGTCTTCCTTTTCCTCCCTCGAGTACCTTCCTGGTGCTGTGACTGCATCATATCTTATCTCCCATTCCTATGCATAATGCCTGGCACATAGTTGGTACCAGAAATATTGGTCCAGAGGCAGGTCCACCCTCAGGGCCAGGTTCCCCATCTGGGAGTCTGTGTTTCATGTGTTTCTCTCCCTTTGCTGGGCCCAGTTCTGAAGGCAAAACCTGGAGGCATCTGCAAATGACCTGAGGGAATCAACATTACCTGTTGAGCAGGAGGGATTTGTGGGCTTCTAGTCAAATGGTGTAGTGAGATAAGGTTTTCTCAGTGCCAGCGGAAAATTGCTCCTATTACTTTGGAGTTTATATATTGTGAATCTATTTTTTTGTTTGTGATAATAGGTGGTCTTTTTTCTTTAAATGCCTGGTTTTAAAAGGTTTGCTTTATTTAATTTTTCCTTAGGTTTGGAATATTCTTGAAAAGAAAGCTGCTTCTCGCACCACTTCACACATGTCTTTCCCTCTGCCTGGTGTACCTGCCACTCGCACTCCCATCCTTAACCGATACTCTTGCTTTCAGATCTCAGCGTAAATGTTATTTCTTTGTATACCTTTCCTGAGTTCCCATTATACTCTTTCATATCACCAAGTACTTTTCCTTAGTAACATTTATTACTGTAGTAATTATATAATTTTTTAATGAATTTCTTGTGTGCCTTTCTAAACTATAAACTTTTTAAAGGCATGGACCCTGACTTCTCTTAAATATTGTATCCCCAGCACCAAACATCATGCCTTCTATATGGGAGTGCATTTTATACTGATACTCATATTCTAGTATTAATTAGGATGAAGGAAACTGTAGCAATCTCACCCTGGTTGCATCAGAGCTGGAAGGGTTCTTCAGGAGCATATAGCACAATAGGTGAAGAAATTTGCCCAAGGCCACTCACAGGGTTACTGACCTGTGTCCTAAGCCAATGTTTTCCCTTTTGTACCATGTTTCCCCTTTAAGGAGAATTTCTCTCTTGTGAGATAAGGTAAGGAGGACAGCTAACAAGGAGGGTTGCCTTGAAGTGTGTTAGAACACCTTGGGAAGCGAAGGCAGCTTCCTGCCCACCCAACTGCTAAAGACAGCCTGGGGCTCCTCCTCCCTCAGGGTGGGCTCTACCACTCCATGATGGATGCAGAGCAAGGCTGCAGTGAGCTGGCATACACTTGTGGTGAAACACAGAGGCATCTCCTCAGGCTGTTTTCAAGTGACACAGAAAAACCTTTTATTAAAATGGTTGCAGAAATAGATCATAGTACATTATTAGAGACCTCAGATCATGTTTTGATTAATTAAATACTTAAAAAAATTCACTTAACCAGAAAAATCTTGTTTCGACTATTATTAAAATTTTAGCACAATCTACTGTTTTGTTGTCTTCTAACAGTATAGAAGTGTAATAATTTGTTCACTTAATTAATAAACATCTAAACTTGTTATATTACAGGTATCAGGTAAGGAGCTACTTTTAGCCTATACAATAGGTCTATAGACTAACTACATAGAGTCACCTGGAGACAGTTACTAAGAGCACAGACTCCTGTACCCTCTCCAGTTTATGGGTCAGACTGTCCTGGATGGGCCTGGGAATCTGAGTTTGTATGCTTCTATGGAGGCTGGTGTGGGAGTCACTGCTCTAAAGGATACAGGGGTGCCTGGTGCTCTCCTGACATCTTTCAGACCCAGCTCAGGGGTTCTCTCCTGTGCAGCCTTCCCTGGGAGGCACAATTCCTGGCATCAGCTAGGCATTCAGGAAACATTTGACTGAACAGCTCTCTTTCATCTAGGATATCCTGGCTTTGCTGGCCTGGGAAAGGCTGCTATATCCACTTTGCTAAAATGCTGATGCTATCAAATCACTTCCACTCAAACTCCTGGCTCCTGGCAAACCGTCATCCCAGGTTACTCCAACATTCTAGACCTGCAGCAGCTGGCTTCACCTTCCTTGTCCAACCTTTCCTCCCTATGCTGCAGGAAAAGCTGTTCCCTTCTCTTGGAGCTTCGCTTGTGCTGCTTCTGAGCCCTCTGCCATCACATTCTGTCAAGTGGAATCCCGCACTTCTCAAACTTAGGTTCAAGACTTTTCTCTTCCATAAGATTTCTTTTCTGTTTATCAGGTTTGATAAACTATTCCATGAAAACCCCAAACAGTGGTGGTTTAAACGAAGTTCAGAGGTAGGCATTCCTGGGCTGGCATAGGAGCTTTTGAAGTCATCAGGGTCTTAAGCTCCTTCCAACTCTCTGTTTGACCATCACTAGGGCGTGGCCCTTGGCCTCATGGTCTGGGATGGCTGCTCGGGATTTAGCTATCATATCTGTGTTGCAGCAACAGGATGGAGAACCAAAGCAGCATACCCAGTTAAAAATAGGGGTTTAGTTAATCAGGAAGGAGAGGAGAGTTGGTTTTGGGGTAGACAACCAGCCTTCTCTGTTCCACACTGTACTTTGAAGCCCCAGGAATGACCAGGAATACTGTATGTGGGACCCTAAATTCATAGCTGCAGGGGACATGGACATGGGTCAGGCACAGCCCATGTTGCTTAGCATCACACTCATGTACATTCTCTCTTGCTTCAAAACTCAGTGGGTTTGGCATGAGATGGTCCAGAGGGAGTGAGACAGCACTGAGTTTCAAACCCAGTTGGCTACTAACTAGCTAGGTGACTGGGTAATAATCCGTCTGGCCTCTCAGGACCTCTGAGGCTTCCTCTGTAAAATGAAAATTAAATACCCACCTCACATGTGGTAGAGAGGATTCAGTGCCACCATGCTGTAATGCATTTAGCCCAGTGTTGCTGTGTTGATTGTTGTGTGTCCAGTCTCACAACACAGTTCCACTATGTTGACTTTGGAGGATATCAACACAGTGAGTAGCCCCAGTGCCCCTGGCATGACTCAGCACTGATGGGACTCTGTGGCCATCTCCGCCCCCTTTTTGGGAGGTCAGCCCTAGCAGAGAGACATGGTAGGCACACTGTCAGAGTGTACAGCAGTATGCTGCTCAGTGGTATTTCTACTATGCTTTCACAGTGTTACCATTCAGATGTTAACCCCTCAGAATGCCTTCCCTGAACCCCTTTTCTAGAGCAGCCCCCACCCCAACCCTCATCTTTCCCATCACCTTGTTTGTAGTACATATGCATTTGTTCATTCATCCATTCAACAGATGTGTTACTGAGTGCTTACCCTGTGCCAGACAATGTTATAGGTGCCTGTGAACAGCAAGAATATATAGAACCAAGTCCCTGCCCTCATGAAGCTACATTCTGAAGCTGTGGGAGATGTGTGGGAGGTAGACTTTAAACAGATCAAAGGTACATGTAGAGTGAGTCAGAATATGATAAATTGTATAGAGAAAAGTCAAGCAGGGTAAGGACACATAGAGCATATGTGTGTCATGGTGGTGAGTTGTTGGCTGTTCTGTATAGGCGGTCAGGGATGGCCCGCTGATAAGGTGACGTTTGAGCAGTGAGTGAAGGAAATGAGAGCTCTCTATTCATGACAATGTCTTGAGTGAAGGCCTTTGCTCTGCAAGTTTGAGGAAATAACTGTCCTGTTCACTTGTGTGCAGTCTGTCTCTCCCTACTAGATATAATCTCCATGAGGGCAGGGACATTACCTTCTTCATCTGTTGAGGCAGACAGGAACCCCATAATTGCCACCCTTATTTCTGGCCTGACTGGAAGTGATAGACACTGGGAAGGAGCCACCTAACCTGGAACACAAATATATCAGACAGACTTCTGAAGGAACAGGTAGCTCTGGACAACCACTGGCTTTCCTGCAGTTGTGGGCAGGCTCTCCGTAGGTAATTCCAGAGGAGAGGAGAGGGGGCCAAGATAGATATACCTCCCAAACTTTCCCATCAGGTCAGTTTCTCCTTCTGTTAAAGCAGGGAGGCATTTGTGTACCTGGTGGAGAAGGAGGGGTAGGCATGGAGCAAAGTGCCAGGAGTGCTGGTGTGGTAGAGCGTCCTCCATATAGAAGGCACAAAACAGTGGAGACGGAGATGCTCCCTCTTTCCCCTATTGCCATTCTTGGCACAGCTCCCAGCGCATTGTAGGCTCTCCATAATATTTTATAGTTGACTGACTGATAACTATATTAATTAAACTCAAAAAATCATAGAAGAGTTCTTGGTGATCTGGCCCTCGCACATTAAACTTCAGTCTTCTCACAGTATGAGGCTGGGTGGCTCAGTCTCCAGATGACAAGTTGGAAATAAGAAGGAAGCCATGTACATTCCACTCTTAAAGGCAATTGTTGGCTTCCTGGAGGAGTGTATGCTGAGAACTAGGAGTGACAAGACAAATGTTAAAGCATTTTGTACACACTGGGCCCATCCTGTGTCAGTATTTCATCCCTTTAAGTTGTTGAATAATATTGCATTATATGGTTATACCACATTTTATTTTTTCATTTGTTGGTGGACATTTAGATTTCTACTTTTTGGCTATTATGAATAGTTTGCTGCGAAATTTTTTACAAGATTTTGTGTGGATATATGTTTTCAGATTGTTCGGCTGTGTACCTAGGAGTAGAATCACTGGCTTATATGGTAGCTCTGTTTCACTTTTGGGGAACTGCCAGAGTGTTTTCCAAAGTAGCTGTACCATTTGACACTCACCAGCAATGTTTAAGAATTTCAGTTTCTCCACATCCTCTCCAAGTGTGTATTTTTCATTATAGTCATCCTAGTGGGTGTGAAATAGCATCTCAATGGGGTTTTGATTTGCATTTTCCTAATAACTAATGATGAGATGATTATATATTGATAAGGACAACCGAATAAATCTATTTGGTATTTTTGTATATATTTACCAAAATGCATTTTACAAGAAAAAGCAGGTACCTTGACTCTCTCCTCCATACCCTGAAAGATGTAATATCACTGGAAACACTTGTATTCTGAAGAATACAGTTTGGAAATTTCTGATGTGGACGGTAATGTTCTGCCTAAAATCAATGAGGGGGTGTTACTACTATGAAGACTTGATTGGAAGAACAACAGTAACATTTATTCAGCATGTTAGAGCTTATAAAAGTGCTTTCACACATCTCATTTGAGCATCACTGTGACCAGTGAAGGAGCCCCCAAGGCTGAGAGAACTGATGTCTTACTTGAGCTCCCACACTAAGCCATGGGGACGGGCTGTGTGACATGCCTTGGGGAGTCAGAGCTACAAGACAGGGAGCAGTACAATTTGTATCATCTCTCTGCCCAGCCATCTCACATAAATACATTTAATCTAAACAATCTGTGCTTGCTTCAAGTGCATTTTCAGTCTCACCTGGCTTCGCCCAGCATTGTGGAATCACCAAGCATTGGAGCTGGAAGAAAACTCTGATCCTCTCTGTGCAATCTTCCCAGTGAGCTGACAGACCCTGAGCACAGGGGACAGTGACTTATTCAGATCAGTTCAGAGCTGGGGTTAGAACCAGCCCGGACCCTTACATCTTCTATTTGATGTTAGTGTTTTCAGCAGCTTCTGGTCCCTTTTGGAAGGGTGGGGTGAAAGCTAGCTCACCATAACTCCCACAACAGAAAGGCAGGGTGTGGAGCCTGTCTTCACTTATCCCAGCCAGGTCTCACCTCCCTATGTCCCTATGTATCTCGCTGGCTGGGGAGGGCAGCTCACCAATCTTCAGGAGGCAGAACCCTTTCGGGTCACTCGGGGCTGGTTTTCCAGCTGCCCTGTGCCTAAGATGGTCCAGGGAGTCAGTACTGAGAGAGCAGTATTCTTCCTAGGAGGAAAACCCGCGCGGTGTGTCATCTGCTTGGGGCTGAGTGCTGGAGGGAACTTCCAGGGATGGAATCAGCACGCGGACCTCCCACGCTAGGAGGAGGAGCTGCGGGAGTGCAGTTCACGCTGGGCCGCCAGCCGCCCTTGCGGGTCACGGCGCCCTCCTAGAAATGCAGCGGAGGGGACACCTTGCTCTCCTGCTCTTCGGTTTGGTGATGCCGCGGGCCCCAGGAGTCGTGTGCGGCCCTCCGCACGGCCGCTGGAGAGCGCTGCTGCACCGTGGTTGCTTCGCCAAGCAACCCCGGCGCCTGGAGCCTGGGGCGCACGCAGATCTGTTTTTGTTTTTTCTCCATGAGCGTCCCCCGCTTTCCCCCACCCCCCGTGTTTTAGAAAGGAAGACTGAAATGAAAGGGAATCTGCATGGCGATTGTGGGTTGTCATTTCCTTCCTGTGCCTGGTATAAACCTGCTTTGATGAGGCCCTTTGAAAAAGGTGGCTGAAAAAGCTGGGGTGGTTGGGTCCTAGGTGGAGAGGTCTTCAGCTCCCTGCAACTCAGCAGAAGGAAGTGTGGGTGGGAGTGGTGTGTGTTTGCGCAACCGAGCCTCTGGCCCCTGCTCAGTACCTTCCCTGACACCCGCCAGGCACTGCCCACGAGGCTCCGCAGCTTCCCAGTGCGCATCTTTTCTGCTCCCCTTCATCTGGGGTTGCCCTCCAGGTGCAGGTAGGCGTGCTTCCGCTTAAAAAGGGGAAGCGTCTCTCTTGCAGCAGCTTTCAGGTAGAGCCCCTGTCACCCATCATGAGCTCGCCAAAGCGCCAGGATTTGCTCTCGTCTGAGGACCAGGTGTCCTGGCTCTTGGTAGAAAGTTGGGCCCCTGAGAGGCAAGCTGTTGGGGAGAGGTGTAGTGACTTGAGTGCTGCTCCTAACAGGCAGCATGACTGGCTGAGTTGCGCCTGTGCCCTCAGCTGTCAGGTGGGCCCTGATCCCACTTCAGGGCCACCTACAGCACTGAATGGGAACTCCCATAGTCTCGGCTCTGGCCGTTTCTGGCCGTCTCTGGCCGAGAGAGCGAGGCAGATAGCCCAGAGGAGAAGCCAGGCTGCCGCTGGAGGGGCTAAGAAGGAAGGCCTCCTGCACTCACGGCAGCAGGTGCAGCAGGCGAGCACTCAGTGCCTGTAAGGGAAAGGAGTGCCTGAGAAGGACCCCCTGCTTTCCTTCCTCACACCCTTCCCTGTCCAGGGCTCTTGCCTTTGGCCTCATCCACTCCCACTGGCAGGCTGCTGAAGACCAGTCAGGACGACTGGGCTAACATCACCTTCCAAACCTCTCCTCCAGGCCACAGAACCCTGCACTAGAGGCCCTGGCTCCAAGAAGCAACTCTCTTCCTTTCCTGTTTCAGGTGCTTGTTCTGACCAGTTGAGCTAGGCCTTGTCACCTGGCACAAAGCCTGCTGTTAACTTAATATCTTTTAAATTAAAGTCATTTGTTTTACTTATTGGTGTAATTAGAGTTAAGCAGCCCCATTAAGTGATCATCCTGCTGGAGGGATGGAATGTGCCAGAGGCTGGCCTCTGTTGTCCTGCTCTGGTTCTGCCTGGGCCTGGGCGCTTACTTGTGCTTCCTCTCTTCACTTCAGACTGCCACCCTTCCCACCACTGGCAGAGTGTCTCCCAGGCCTGCCGAGGAGAGGACCGGCATGCAGGGCTTGGAGCACAAGACTTGGGCTTGAATGCAGTCTGTGGCATTTGGGAACAGCGTGGCCCTGGATGTAACCCCTCTGAGCTTCTGTCCCCTCACACATGACCTTACAGGGTGGCTATGAGATAAAAGTGAGGTAGCACCGAGGTTCTAGCACATGGCAAGTGGCTAAGTGTGGCCACTACTAGTGGTACCTTGGTAGGTGTGTTGGGAGCAGGGACCTTTTTCTCATCTTTTTAGAAGGCCCAGTCCCTATTGATTCAGCTGCAGGACAGTGTTGCCAGCTCACAAAACAGTGTTGGGCCCAGGTTTATTTCAGGGTGTCTTAGTCTGTTCTGGCTGTTAAAACAAAATACCACACACTGGGTGGCTTTTAAACAATAGAAATTTATTCCTCATAGTTCCGGAGGCTGGAAGTCCAAGATCAGGGTGCTAGCATGGTAGAGTTCTACCAAAGGCCCTCCTCTCAGTTGCAGACTGCCAATACCGGAGTGTCCTCATAAAGTGGAAGGGGTTAGGGAGCAGGCTGGAGCCCCTTTTATAAGAGCACGAATTTCATTCCTGAAGCTCCACCTTCATGACCTAAACTCCTCTCAGAGGCCTTACCTCCTAATACCGTCATCTTTGGGCATTAGGATTTCAGCTTATGAATTTTGAGGGGTTGGGGACACAAACATTTAGACCATAGCACAGGATGTCCCCAAGTTCTTTTGAGTCTTCCTTAATTCCCCAAACTACAGTGTTCTCTCCTTCTCTGGCTCTATTCCCTTTCTCCCCTCTACCTAAACTGTGCACTGTTTTCTCCTTTCTGAAAGCACTGGACAATGTAGCCTCATTTCCTGCTTAGTTGTGTCCATGCTTTCCCTTCTGCTAGAAGGAAGAGGCCCCGTCCGTCATCTCTTCTCCCCCTACCGTGCCTAACACATACCTTGCTCCAGGCAGGGGCTCAGCAAAGGCCAGCTGGGTTGGCATGTGTTCTGGAGCAAGTGCTGCTGTTTGGTCAGGGTGTGAAGCTGGAGTCTGCTTTGTCGTTTGTGTGTAGGCAACACGGACGATTTTGCTGTGTATTCTGGGGGATGGAGTCTTCTCTGTGAATGATCTTTTCTAGAAGTTCCAGTTCTAGAAGGTTCTAAGAGGTTCCAGTTCAAACTTATTTATAGTAAACCACTTTTCATGTTTTATTTATCTCTTCTTAGTGGTATTTTTTTCTTGATCCTACTGCACACAGCATTTGTTCATAATCTTTTTGGGAATTTAGCAAAATATAAACTGTAAGTGATTTTTACAAAGTCAGACTACTGGGGAGGCCCACATATCCCCAGAGCTTTCACATATCCCCTGTTTCTGCCCATCCCTTTTAGTGGAGTCTTGGGCTTTGCCCTCTGTAATTCATATCTTACTGAGTGCTATGAGGGGCCCCTGCTCTGGCCAGATCATCTTGGCAGTCCAGGATGTGTTCCCTGTGAGACCCACCCAAATGGTCAGGCTCCTCAAGTCCCGGTCAGTGTGTCCGGGGGCAGGAAGACACATGGTGTGGGATTCCATGGTGTCTGGAGCTGGCTTTGTGAAGATGGAGGGGCTGTATGTGGCAGTCAGGGAGCCTTGGGGGTGTGTACCTGTTGTGACCCTACCTACCAGTCTTACACAGGAGGGAACTGAGGCAGCTGGGCAACAGAGTGGCCTTTTCTCTTATATCTGGCAGGAGAATCAGGACCAGAAGATGGGGGGAGGCGAGGTCTGGCTGAGTGAGTGCATGGCTTTCTGGTTGGTTGGCAGGCAGTGGTCAGACATAGCCTGGGTAGTCAGGACTCCAGAACAGGCCGTGGAACCCCAGAGCCTGTGCCAGCCTGGCCATCTCAGGGAGAGGCTGGCTCTCCTGTGGCTCTGCCTTACTGAACTGCCTGGAGTGTGGTGCATGCACCCTGAACCACTTTCACCTCTGGGACTTTGCTCACGTGCATCTACTCCTGAAACACCCATCCTTTCCTCCCTTATCTGGTTAACTCATTTCATCCTTCAAGGTTAAGCTCTGGTGGGTGCCAATTTTATGGGGAAGCCATCCCTGACCATCCCACACTTCTCTGAGCTCCTCTGAGCTCCCACTGTGCTGAAATTGGCCCCTCTGCAAATTCCTGGACATCAGGGCTGCGTCTTATTTCCTTCTTTGTCTCTAGGACATAGTGTAGCACAGGGCCCTGTATAGAGTAAGACTTGGCATAAGCTTGTGGAGGAGGTGTTTGCCAGTGCAAGTGGGCAGTGAAGTTTAAATGCAATCCTGAGGCTGGGTCCTGGCTGCCGAGTCCTGGGCTCCTTTCAGACATTCTGTGAACATTCGCTCATATAGGCTTTGGATGGCCAATACTCCGAGTCCTTGGGCCATCTATAGAGACCTCTTGATTTAAAGAAAGCTTCCTTGTACTTTTAATGCAGGTTCTTTAGACAAGAAGTAGTGCAACCTGAAACCAACTAGGAAAGTCCAGGTGGGTTTTGGAGACTTCTTTCTGGGTTTCAGAACTCGCCCCTTTGTATTATTATGTAGAGATGCCGCTGCTGGTCTGGGGGAGGTGGGAGGGTCTTGGCTTGTGTTTCTATTTTAGGAGCTTCACTTATCTCTCTTATACCTTTTCAGAGCCCCCAACTGGTAAGCAGTGCCTAGGGCTGCTATTCAGCCTTTCTGGCCAGCAGCCCAGCCCTTGCCCATAGACACTTACTCAGCTGAAGTATGGTGCATATGGCAGCTGTCATATTCCTGAGTTCAAGGGCTCTCTCTGACTTTGTCTTCCATTGGCAAGGCCCTTCAGTGTCTCTGAGCCTCAGTTTTCTCATCTGTAAGATGAGTAGGGACATTCTAGCCCTGAGCAATGTTCCATGGCTCTCTTACTGACATGTGGAAACTGGGCACAGGAAGTTGTAATGGACATGTCTGTTGCTGAGACTGGAGGGTCGTTCTTGAAGCTCTTAGTTGTAGGAATGGCTCTAACCAAGTCTTCCTTGTTGACTCTCCTCTCCCGCTCTGGGAGATATCAATTCATTTCTTGGCCTCTGCCCCAAGCCAGACTGTACCTCAGGATGTGGGGGCAAGGAGTGTAGCATTTCTTAAGCTGTCACAGATGTTTACTACCATCATCATCAGTGATCTAACAATTGCCACCATTTAAGCGGCATCATGCTCTATTCTCCTGTATAATCCTCAGAGTAGTCAGTCCTGTGAGGAGGAAGGTGTTCATTCCCAGAAGGGGTTTTGCAGGTGAGGATCCCAAGCCTAAGGTGAGTTTGGCAGCTTGCTCAGAGCCATACAACTACTAGCTGAGCCAGGATTGAAGCCCAGCATTCTGACTCTTAAGCACTGTATCTTAATACCTGTAATGTCTGTGATTCGTTCTAGTCCCTCTACATAGGGGATGTTCTGTGAAAGTTGAGGTCCCCCCAGGAGGCCTCACATTGCGCCCCATGTGCCTCCTGCATTCTGGGGCCTTATATATGTGTCCCTTTCTCCTTGTCAATAGGTTGAGGGCCCACAGGGTGGGGTGGGAAGAGCAGGGGAACCTCAGAGCTTGTGAGGGGCAGAGCTCTTACTCTTCCAGGTGCTGCTCTTAGAGCCATCTGGTAGCCTCTGTTTAGTAGTGGAATCTTAGAGGACCATGAAGATTGATAGCAGGTCACAAGACGTCTGGGCTGGAGGGAAGTGGAAAGGGCATATAATCCTGTCCCTCTATGTTACCTGCGAGGATACTGGGGCCCAAAGAGGCCAAGCAGATTGCTCAAGGCCACACAGCTCGTCAGCGGACAAGGGGTCTGGGACCAGGTTACCTTCCTTCCCTTCTCCCCTCCTCCCCTGTCTCCCTCTGCTGTCCCTTTTGTTTGTTTCTGAAGCCAATTCTGGGTTGTGCTAGTCTTTGTGTGCTTATTTGTCTTCTATTTTTGTTCCTAGCCTGACATTTTTTTCACCTACCTGTGACTGCCTGTGCAGTTGCCTGTGTTTTGTGTGCATTGATGGCTTTGCTTCACGCCCCACTGAGTGGCTGCCCCAGAATAAAGTCAAGCAGGCCTCCTCAGGTGCAGGCTCCAGAGCCCTCTGAAAAGACCCACTGTCCTTTTGCCCATTCCGGGTCCCCTGGGGGCTGGGCCTGTGTGTGTGATGGGGGCGTGAATAAGAAATCTCACTACTGTCTCCTGCCTGGGACTGCATTCCATCAGCCCCAGTCCTGCCATGTCTGGGAAGTGGGCTCCCATTATGTGAACTGACCTACACAATGCATAGTAAGTACTCTGGACACCTCTTCTTCTGCTGGTTTTGCCCAACTTATAAGGTGCAGCTCATGCTGCACTCTCTGAAGACCTGTTGCCTTCATCAGTCTTTCCAATGACTCTGTTATCCCCTGCTCTGTCTGCAGTGTTAGGGAAGCTGCCAGATGGGAGACATGAGGGTGGGTCTGTGTCTTATCTCTCTCTCCTGGTGCAGCCTAGTGTAGGGGTAGACCCATGTTTTTGAAATGAGTGTGGTGTTGGTTGCAGAATCCAGCTCTTCTTCATCACTCCCAGAGGCCAGGAGTAGTTGTTTGCCTTCTCTGAACTCTTTTCCAATTTGCAGAAGGGACACACTAATACTACCTACCTCAAAATCTTGTTGTGGGGATAAAATTAAATGAATGATCTAAAGAAACTGTTTGTGTTCAGCTCATAATAGGTATCTGCTGTGGACCTGGACAGCTGCCTCATCCTGCATGAAGGCTGTCCAGGACCCTGTTGGAGTCCACCCCTAGGATACCATCTTATGGCCCTGCTCTGCTCATCCTCTGTCACAGGTCAAACCCTGGTACATGTGGCCACACCTGAATTGGCTGCATGGATGCTCAGGTTTGTCTTATAAAATAAAAACAAGTAAGTTTGGCACAGAGATCCCCCAGCCCACATGCTTTATTATATTATGTGCACGTGCTGAGTAGGGCTGAGATGGCAACTGAGTCTAGAGGGGTAGGTTGAGCAGCATTAGGCCCCATGGTCCCCAGTCTTCTCACAGTGGAAAATAAACAGCTTCTGCTCAAGAGAATGGCTCTTGGGGAGGAGATAGTGATCTGGAAAGACCCCAGTGGGGAAGTAGACCTGCGCCCAGTGGTTGTTAGGGCAACACTTGTTATTATGGCAATTAACTACTTGTTTTAAGATAAATTTAACCTCTGGTCAGTGTAGGGTGGGACTTTGGCCCTGGGTCCTAAGGGATGAGGGACTAGGGAACCGATGATACTTGGTCATTCACTGCTGGTGTCTGAGGCACGGCCAGAGTCTCAGGTCTCTCTGATCACTCACTCAGGGTCCAATTGTGCCAGTGGCTCCCTCAGCTAGGAGGGGCTAATGGGTAGGGTGTGTGGGGTGTCCCCTGGGAGTATGGCTCAGGGCCTCTGGGTAGCCTGCAGTCTACAGTGGAAGGTCCTCCCTGGGAAGAGCTGATGGCAGGTGCCACTGTCTGACAGTATCATTTCTTCCACATGTTTTAGTAAAAAACTTAATCTAGCTGGTGACTCCCTTCATTGCTAAAGAGTGAATAGCTCAAGAATTCATCGAGGTTGGTGAGCAGTGTTTGCAGAAGATGGAAGACTTTATGTAGGTCTGTTCTGTTTGCTTGTCTGGTCTTCAGACTCCCCAAGCAGCTTTTACTTTGATCAGAGACTTGAGCAACTAGTTATTTACTGAGATGGCTCAGAGAGTTGCAAGACTTTGAGAGCAAATGCAAAATGAAAATATTTTCTCTTTACTTCAGGCAAAAGCTCTGTATCAAGCATCTGGCTTTGGGAGAATAAATGTGACCTTGCTGTTCAACCGTCTGGTTTCTGGAGCTGGGGATTTCCATGCCCTTTTCTGTGACATGTGCCACATCTGTAATTGACTCATGGAAATCCTGGGAGCTTTGTTATAGCCTGGAAGTATGAAAGGGATTTCTCAGTGCCCCATGAGAGTATTCAGCTCTAAGGAATCAAGAGTCCTGGGAGGAGAAAGTGCTCAGAGGAACGTGAGCAGGTAGGAGCAGTGACAGGACCCCACTAGGAGCCCATTGTGACCGGCTTCTGCAGAGACTATACAACTATAAATCTAATGAATCATCATTTTTCTGTGTACCCTTTGAGCCTCGCTTACTTGCAGGCACACTTTTGGTACAGCAGAGAAATTTGATTCTCTGCTCTTTTCCCTTGTTATGAGACCCACATGTGGGATGCATCTCCTGGCATTTTTCTATCTTTCTATCTTGTCTTGTGCTTATTGTTTCTATGGCTGTCATGTAAGTTATTGTCATAATTCTTTTATTAGACAATCTGTGAGTTTCTAGTTTTTCATAGTACAAATAACAACACAGAGAACATCTATTATGCATATTTTTTTCTTCTTTTGAATTGGTCTCAGGAACCCATCTTTAACTCTCCACAAGGAACAATTGACGATCATAAATGCTCCTGTGTCCCCAAAGTAATATTTGAAAATCAGGACTTAGCAGTAATGCTGTTCAGTGCTCACTCTCTTGGCTTTCTATTATGAAGAGTTTTGCCAACTAATTTATATCACACAGCCCTGCTTTCTGTCCTCTTATGTACTATTTTATTTAACAAAAGTTTTGCTTTTAGTATTTTTAAACATGAATTTAAACTGTGAAATATCAAAATATAGAAAGATTCAGAAAAGATGAAATAGACTTATTTTCCTGTTATATGTGTTAAATAGGGACTAACATTTTGCTGTTTGCTTCAGATTCTTGTTTTTAAAGAAATGAATATTATAGATATAGCTAAAGTCCACCCCTATTTCTTCCCCTCCCAACCATCCCAGAGGTGTTCACTATCACACACAAGAAAATGGTGTGTGCTTTACGGAATTTGAGTTTTTATACTTTTACCACAAATATGTGTGTCTCTAAGACATATATATGTATATATATATGTTTACATATGTAAAAATGTATTTTTATTGCTTTGTATATTTTAAACAGTTATATAAGTGCTCTCATTAAATGTTCTTTTAATATTTTTTCACTGGGCATTATAGTTTTGATATTTTTCCATATTGATATGTATAAGTCTTATTTGGTCATTTTAACTTCATTTTGTAGGCTTTCATTATGAGTAGACCTCAGTTTATTCATCTTTGCCCTGAGAAGTGGATGGCTAGATTGTACACACTTTGTCATTGCAAATATTGCTGCAGTGAACATCCAGGTACACATGTGCATACACACACGTGCTTGAGTTTCTCCAGGTTCCACCCCTGGAAGGGCATTTCTGGCCTGGGGTGTGTGCATCTTTCCAAGATCCTGCTAAGCTCTTGTCCAGCATGGTGGCCCTGCTCCTACTGCACATGCTCCTGAGCGTTGCTGTGGATCTCCATTTTTTTGGTGTAGGTCCTGCTGCCTTTGTGTCAGGAGGCAGAACCTTGAGGTCAACTTTGAAAACAGGATAAGAGGGAAATTGAGGGCAAATTTGAGAGTTTCTTAACACTACTGCAAACTTCCTGGTTATATAGAGACTTGGGCCTGTCTTCCTAATGTTTTCAGAATCTCTATAGATGAGGGTAAAGAGGAGGGTGCCTCCAGCTGAAGATGGGACAGCCTCTACTCCAGTCTTGACTTGATTGCCTCAGGGCTTTCTGAGAAGGCACGGGGCCTGGCTTTGGGGCTGGCTTCCCAGTGGCTAGCCATGTAATCTGGGGAGAGCCCTGTCCTCCCTTGCTGGGCCTCAGTTTTCCTGTCTGAAACATGAGGGTTGAATCAATGACCCAAGCCCCTCTTGGCACTGTATATTGTTCACCCACTTTCTACTTTTTTCAATTAGCAAAATAGTACCACTTTCCTAGCAACAACTCCTAAGCCTGAGCCTTGGATAGTGGGCAGGTTGGAGTGGGAGTGTCAGGGGACGCCTTGTAAGAGGCAGTTCCCTGGTCATTCCCTCCCTGTGTCATGAAACTGTTCCCTCATGAAATAGTGTATGCTTTCATACAGCTTGAGGGAAGGACCTCAGATCCCAGGAGCTTAAAGCCAAAGCAGATTAGTGATGACAAAGAAGGAGCCAAGGGCTGCTGCTTGCCCTTGGGGATGTTCACGGAAGCCAGAGCAAAGGAGCACTGCTTTTTTTGCGGTGAGCCCTTTTAAGGTTCATGTACCTCATCCAGTATTGTTACTCTGTGAAACCTTCATTGAGCCAGTGTTTACTGTGAGCCTAATAGATGCCAGCGCTATCCCAGGATCGGTGAACAAGAGAGTCAAACATCCCTGTTCCTGTGGAGCTTCCATTCTGGCAGGAAGGGGATTAAATGAGCTAATACCATTTGTCTGCTCTGCTGCCTGCAACACAGTGAAGAAAGGGCTAAAAAAAGGGTCAGGTTTCATTTAATCTCTTTGTTGTTCCATGATAAGCAAATATGAGTAAAATTGTACATTGTCCTAGGAGGTGAGCAAATCATACGGTATGTTAGAAGAGGCATTGGGGAGCATGGGGCAGTCATGATATTCCATTCGGTAGGCAAGGACATCATCATTGAGAAGGTGGCATTTGAACAGAGGCCTGAAGGAGTTGGCCAGGCAGGCACTGATCCATCATCTGGGTGGTGGGAGCAGTGAGCGAAGACCTGGGTCAGAGGTGCCTGGCGTGTTTGAGGACCAGTAAGGCCAGCGTGGCTGCAGAGGAGCAGGTTGGGGGAAGGAGGTGGGAAATGGTGTCAGACCTAGTGGAAAGAGGCAGGGTGGGGGGTTTTGGCTCTGACCCAGTGGCAGGAGTAGCTGCTTCTGGGTTTTGAGTAAAGAAGGGTCCCTCTAACTTTGTGTGGACAGAATGAAGGGAGACCTGTTGGAGGCCATTGTCCTGGCTGCTTCAGGGGAGAGAATGGTGGCCTGTAGGGGTAGGAAGAAGTAGAGGGGATTCTGGACCCATCTGGGAAAAGGGCCTTTAATAGTATAGGGGAATGACGAGGTTTTCAGACATGGAGTTGTGGCCTGAGAGGGCTAATAAACACCGTGTTATCTCTTTGACAGAGCCGAGTTTGTAGTGTGCGCAGTCAGGGGTTCTGCCCCTCCATGGCGGAATAAAATAGAAGGGTGGAGTGAGGACAGTCCCTAGTGATTGCGAGGTTTTTTGAATTCTGGAATTGGAAAGGCCTGGGCTCAAATCTGCGCATCAGCCCTCCACCAAGTCACAGGTGATTTCACTTTTCTGGCCACGGCCACTTTTGTTATAAAAGGCACAGTCATGGTGAGGATTGGATGAGCTCATGTTTGTCTACACTGCTGCCTTTTTTGTTTTGTTTCTTTTCTTTCTGGTCCCTTGATGAGCAGATGCCAGTGCTTAGTGTGGTGGGGCTTAGAGAAGTGTGGGGCCCTGAACATGGCCGGCAGGAGACTGTCTTAGCTTGAGGTTACAGGAAGGGAATTAGTGGTGGGGCTTTAGATGAGGAGTCAGGAGATCTGGTTCTGACGTCAGCAGTATGTGACCTTGGGGAGGGCAGGGACTCAGTCTGTGAATGCCTCCTGGCTGCTGGCGCTGTGCTTGGCATTTTAAACACATCATCTTACCCGCAAAAGCAGGTGATGGACGTGAGCAGTGTCTCCAAAGTCAGGTCATTTGAATGTTCCCTTCATGGTATTTGCCAATATCCCAGAACTGCCTGCAGCACTACCTACTTAATATGTATTTGACTGATTTGCCTCTCCCCCCCTCCCCCACCCTTTTTCATTAGCCTCTCCTTTGGTAATATCTGTGAAAACATAGTTCAAAGGTGTTTTTGGTAACTTTCCTACTGTTTTACCTATTAAAATAAGTCCATAAGTATTAAAATAGAATGGTTGGTCTGTATGCCTCTTAGAAGGCCCTATTGTACCACTCCATAGATTTGTACCACATCTTGGGGATCACTGAACAAGGGAGTTTTGTAAAACCTAGGAGAGTGGGTAGCTTCGGAAAATGACAGAAGCTGTCCCAGAGTCTGGCTGGCCTGAACTCAGCGGTGCACTCGGGGGCCATGGCTTCCCTGCTTGGGCCCCATGTGTCCCTGTCCCAGAGAACCAGGAGAGGTGTGGCCACTAGTGTGGAGTGAGGCTCAGCTGGGCCTCTGGGAGTGTGGGGCAGGCACCCTGGCTGAGGCCACCTTCCTGCCTGCCTAGTCGAAACAGGAAGCTGGCTAAGTGCATCCTTATAGGTGTCACATGGGGTAAAACCACAGTGTTCTTTGGGAGGTCACAGGTCATGGGAAATTACCACATTAAAAAAAACAAATCAAGGAATCTGGTGGAGAAGACCTGACAGATCTACAACCACCTGGCTTCTTGGTGAGGAGGCAGTCTAGGACAGTATATCCTGAAATTTCACAGTAAATTCTCAGTACCATGGTTTTCCTCCTCACCTTCCATCTCGCCTCTTTTCCTTCTCTCTCATGTCATTTCTTACCTTTTGGGGTGAAAAACATTTTGGTAGAAAATTGTCTTCTATTGTCAGGAAAATTTAGCATTAAACATAAAGCCAAAAAAACCTCCTAATTTATAAAAGATGTAAATTAAGGGATGATTATACCCACTATGTAAGGATTGTTTTAAAGAGATCACAATTCTTTAGTGAGTGCTGGAGAAAGGCAGGAAGTGAGTGCATTTGTTTTCAGGATGACCGCTCAGTGTTGAAGAGAAGGGAGCTGGGACGAGGCAGGGGCAGCAGCTGGTGAGGGGCGAGGTGAAGCTGGTGTAAGGCTATGAGAGTTGGATGCAAAATTGTGCTATAGAAATTATGGATTTATGCTTATGGAACCCCTTAGCTACATCAAGAATATCTGCAAGGGTACAGGCCACAGTCTGATTGTCACCGTTAGCTGGTCATGAACACTCAATGAGTCTGGAAGATATCACAGACATTTTTATTTGCCCCCACTTTTCCTTTGGAGTCACTTTACGGTCCATTTATAACTGCCTTCAGAGGTGCATCTGGGCTACTCCCTCTGTCTCTGCATTCCTCGCAACGTGTTCGTCTTTTCTCGGTTTCTTCCTTGCCTTCTTAAAGATATGGCTTCATCCCCGTGGTTTGCCATAGTTCCTGGAAATTCCCTTGGAAGGCCCAGGCATGTGCAAGTCTACAGCGCGGAGTACCTATGAGACACACCAACCTTTTTCTTGCTTATTCTCATATACGCAACCTTTATACATGGTTGTACTAACAAGGTCTTTATCTGCTTGCTAAAGGCCCTCTTACCACTGGACAGACAGAATAAGGGGGAAGAAAAGTTGGTGCAGCCACACTGGGTGCACAGAGGGCCCTAGGGCTAGCTCTGGAGCTGGGGTCTCCTCTCCTCCTGTTGTGGTGGCCTGCTCTTCTCTGTGGTGCTTGATTGCTCTGTTGGGGACCTCTGAGTCAACAGAGAATTGAGGTTTGCTGTTTTTCTTCTCTTCGTTATAGGCAAGAAACTAAAACCCGGTGAAAACATGAGGATAGATGGAGGAGCTGGAGAGAATGACCTGGCATCTGTGTGAGATTGCATAGTCCTTTACCCTCATCCCCCTTCAGGAAAAATAACCACAGATCCTTTATTTGCTCCTCAGATGAAAGGATTCTGGACCTTTTGCCACCTTAGTCTCCTCCTTTGGATATGCTCTGGAAGTTTGCCCATAGCCTTCCTGCAGTGCCTTTTCCAGAGCTGGACCCAACCAGAACCCTGAGGCAGTGTGACTGAAGTGGGGCCATCTGTCCCTTATAACTGGTAGGGATTTTAGGACTTAATAGTATTTTTTTTTTTTTTAAAGAGGGGTCAATAGATCTCTCTGTTGCTCTGCCTACTTCCAATCAGACGTCTATCACTCTCTAGTCCAAGAAAACGTCATTTAAGGAAATGCCTTTGAAGATATAATTTCAGAAATAAAAATTAAAATATGGAGCATAGTTATTCTGAAGCAGCTTGCAGGTTGGGCACTGAGTTATTAGGCTATAACTCAGTGACAAAGTGAGATGTTGCAGCCCAGCCCTACTGGATATTCTAACTAGCAGGTGGAAGGTGAAAAGAAGATTCATATTCCTGAAGGCTCAGAATAAATCTCATGTGGAAGAAATTCCTCTCCTTTGGGTAAAGGCCAGGATGGGGATGGGGAAGCACAGGACATACCAAGTGGGAGATTCCAGGGTTAGGAAGGAGCCTTGGACTTCTCAGGTCCTCTGAGGAACAGGCCCTGCAAGGTCATCACCGCTCTGTGTCCTAAAGCAGAATGTTATGTTATCTGCCTTGTCCTTACTGGATACTTTTATCTATGCTCATTTATTTGCACATTTCTTCCCACAACAATCATTTGCTGAGCTTCCACTGTGTGTGAAGCACTTTGCTAAAAGCTGAATGCATAACAGTGAGCAAGACAGACAAAGTCCCTCCTTTGTGGTACCTTATAGGCTATATGGGGCTTGGGAAAAGACAGGCATTAAATGACTAGACTCTTAAAAATATAACACATCAGGTGGTGGTAAGTACTACGGAGAAAATTTGGTAATTAAATAGCCAGATTGGTTGTGTATGTTTTTGTGTGTGGGGGCGTGTAGCTACTTTTTTGGTCATCGAAGGTCTCAGGAGTTAACCTTTGAACTGACACCTGAATAGCTTGAAGGATCTAGGTACCTGAAGATTCTCGAGGAGAGCCTTCTGAAAGAGGGAACAGCCAGTGCAAAGGCCCTGAAATGTAAAAGTGTTGGCATGTTTGTGGCATTGAAAACTGTCAGTCTGTTAGATTTTTCTTTCCTTCATAAAAATATGCCTTCACATTTATAGTGTAAGTCAATGAGAAGACAATTTTTCTTTTCAGAAAAGCATTTGTCTTCCAGCTCTTGTTGGAATTGATTACCAATATCACACAGATTTGGAATGCATTTGTGGGAGGCAATCAGCCTATGGTGGGGCCCATGCCGTCCCCACCTGCCGCCCTTAGAGCAAGTCACTCTGATACTTGTTCCTCCATTATCCTGAAGGATGCTGCGGGGCAAGGGGATAGTGGGGGACCTGCCCCTCTTTGAAAAGGCTTAAACAGCTCCTCCTTGGGAATATGCCAAGTACTTGTCAGTTTCCTAAAAGACCTGTCCTGCTTCTTGAGCTCAAAGGGGATGTTCTTCCTCCTTCTCCCCTGGTGTCCTACCAGGCTAGAGGAGGCCTGCAAGCAGGGGACTGGCACAGGGGCGTGTTATTTCTAACTGTGAGGCAGATATCCATACTTAGTGACTTCATCTGATGTATTAGGACCTCTTCAACTCAGAATTGTATTTACCTACCGGTTTAGGTTGTTTTAGTAATTTTAGAAGCATGGTTTGTAAATAAGTACTCCACACTAAGCATGAGGAGTGTGGAAGGAACCTGGATGGGCGCTGGGCAGCCCCTAGCAGAGGTCAGGCTGGTGTGTAGGCTGAGTGTAGCAGGAAGGAAGACCTGGGACCACCTTCCATTCCAGTCAGAGCACCTCAGAGCCAGGCAGCTCCACGGGGTGGACCAGGGGGTGAGTTTGCTGACCCACTGGTGGACATTGCCTTTGACGGTGGTATGCTCTCTTGCTGAGCCCAGATATTGCAGTGAAATCTTTCTATCCAGTGCTCTGGGAAGCCCATTGGTGCAGATGGACACTTGTTTGCTGTTCTTGCCATAGGTAGATTCCAGCACGTGTCGTGGTACGCCAGGTATTTGGGTAGGTTACCCAGAGCTTCACACTGTCACTCTTCCCTCCAGCGGCTCTTCTAGGGCCAGTCTCTGATTGAGCCTCCGGAGGCAACTCTGTCATCCTATGGCTAGAGGAGCTGCTGTTCTTCAGGTAGGCTTTGGTGTTTCCTGGAAACCTGGCATCTCTCCGTGCGCAGGGCCAGCCCCCTCCACCTCCCTTCTTGGCTCCAAGAGCGTTGTGTGACCTGACTCCCTGTGGGGCATGCCAAGTGATTAATGAGTTTTCTCCACCACATTGAGCTAAGGCTTGGCATGGCTTTATGTCCCTAGTGAGCGTCTAGGGGAGCAGTGGCATGGCTTTTCAGGCCTGTCTGTGCCAGTGCACCCAGGGCCAGGCTGGCAAAAACGTCTGCCCCTGCCTGGCACCAGGCTCACTGTTCTGGTTGCTTTGGCCTCCCTGTGTTGGAAGTGTTGAGAATGTGCTGTGCCTGGTGGATATGAGAAGCCAGCCTCCTCTCTCCCCCCATTCCCAGATTGTCCTTTATTAAAAGAGTTGAGTCTTTCCAAAGTCTCATATTACACAGTGCTCTCTCAACTGCATGCTATATTTTGAACAACAAAGTATAGCTTGACAGTACCTTAGCCTGAAACAACCTGTTGTTACTGAATTTGGGTGCCACTAGAAGTCACATGACAGCATTATTACAAATAAAAGGCAAAGAAATGTAACAGATTAAGTCATTATTTTTTATTTTATAAGTGTGGAATATTGATATAAACGAAGCTTTAAAGATTATTAATAAATGGAATATATTTATGGCTACAAATGTATGATTATAGGCTGATGAAAAACTAACTGCCTTAACGATATGAACATGAGTTCTTGTGGGTTGGGATACCATCTCCAATGACGGCATCCCACATAAATTCACAAGGAGCTGTCTTCAACCTCTTAATTGGTTGACGAGGTTGATGGGTTCTAGAAAACTGCTTAGATGACTGAACTCTAAGGTTGCTAAAGGCATTCATGTTGAGGATTCACATGAAGGGTTCAAAAATAAATCATTTTGCAAGCTGAGTGTTAGAAAAATAGTATTTTATAATAGAATTTTAAAAATTTAAAACTATATAAAATTAATACAAATTATAGTGATTTAACTGTCAATTTTAACCTATCTCCCTAAAAATCACATAATTTAGTTGGTGCAAACCATTGTTTTAGGTCCTCTTATTGGCTTCTTGCTTTTAATAGGGAATTGCCTTGTATTCCTGGTTTTCTAGGTTACATGGTAATTCTTCCTGCAGCTCCCGAGGTGGGGAATTTGAAAGGCAGGAGGAATAAAGGGAGGGTGGCACTTTCTCTGGCTGTCTTTCTCTCTTTTTCTCTCTCCATCACTCTTGCTTCTCTACGCCTTCCAGGCACCAGAGCCTGGGATGGGCTGGGCAGACTCAGAGTGTGCCAGACTCTGATCCTGCCCTTGGGAAAGTGTGGTCTACAAATGTGTTTTAGACTTTGGGAGCCCTGGGTGTTTTGATTCATACTTGTAATGTCTGTGGTTTGCTTCTTGCTACATAAAGTGTATTTCATGGAACATATTAATTTATCTTTAAGTAGATTTATTATATGAAATATTCATTGGAGCAGCCTTTACCATACAGCATTTGGACCAATGTACTGAGTACAGTTTGTCCTCATAAATCTATTAATGCTGATGGGATGTAATTTGTCTCCTGTGAACCTGTGGAGTGAGATTGGGGCCCAAGTAGGGGAAAAAGCTGGCTGCTAAAATCTCTTTATCTCTCTCAGTATGGCTGTGGCAGGTTCTAAGCTAAATGTGCATGTGTGTGTATGTGTGTCTGGTTATACATATCCATTCTTTCTCTCCCTTTTAATTGAATAAAGAGGCTTCCATTTCTGAGAAAGCCCTCTTGTCAGCTTCCAGCTTCTTGTAAAATTTCAGTTTCTAGCAGTGGTTTATAGGTGTAATGAGACTCAGAAGGAAAAGCTAGCTCATGAGTGAAGACTGATTAGTGAGGAGAGGAGATTCAGGGGACCGAGGAGGGAGGTGGGGGCAGGATGCTAACACTCGTGACTAAGCACAGCCTGACAGACCCTGAGCTAGTTGCTTTATCTGCTTCTCCCAGGTAGTCCTAATAGCCACCCTAGGAGGTAGATGTTATCATTTCTGTATTTGAGACTCAGAGAAGTTTAGTAACTTACCCGAAGTGCAATTCATTTAGTTCAGCAAACTTATACTGATGGCCTGTCAGTGGGCTGGGGGCTGGGTCCAGGTCACAGAGCAGTCACAGCCTCTGGCCTCAAGGAGTGTCCCATACAGCAGATGTAGAAACAGGTCTGTAGAGGAACCAGACAGGGAATGGATCCTCCCTCCGTGTGATACAGGGTGCACAGGAGGGCATGACAAGTTGTAGGAGGTTGCGTGAAGGCTGGAGTAGGTGTCCAAGTGAGGTTGGAAGACTGGACAGGAGTTTACCAGGCAGATGAGAGCTGGGAGGCAGAGGTGGGGCTGAGATGGGTTTCCAGATGGTGCAAAAAGTAGGTACAAATATATAAGCACATATAGGACACCAAGGTGTGGTGGGCAGAGTGAGGACTGCTGGATTCAGTTCTACCTAATCCCTGGAGGAGAGAGGGTGAGAAGGGTAGCCAGAGCCACTAATGCAGGGCTTCATAAGGAGAGGAGTCAGAAACCATCAGAGGTTTTGAAGCCAAGGAGAGAGAGAAATGAATTCATATATTTAGAAGATTTCTTGAGAGGTACAATAGAGGCTGGTTTGGAGAGGGGCAAGGGAGGAGGTAGGGAAACCGGTCAGGATTTGTGATGCCAACACAGCCAGGAAGTCACAGGGATGGGGTGGGGACTGTGTATGGTGGCTAGGAGGTGAAAGATGATATCGCTGTTGGGAAACTGCAGAGCTGGTCTGGATTCCCCATCTCAAGTTTAGAGCCCACAAAAAAGAGAGTCACAAGAAAATAATCAGTCAGAAAAGGAGTAAAGGAAAATAGTACATTAGAAGAGAAATGCACTATCAATATAAAAAAGACTTTCTAAGACAGGAATCCCCAACTCCTGGGCTGTGGACCAGTTTTGGTCCACGGCCTATTGGGAACCATGTTGCATAGCAGGAGGTGAGCGGTGGGCTAGCAAGTGAAGCTTCATCTGTATTTGCAGGCGCTCCCCAGCTAGCATTACCGCCTCAAATCTACTTCAGATCATCAGGCATTAGATTCTCATAGGAGCACTCCTCCTTGATGCAAAAAGATTGGGGACCGCTAAGAGATTTGAAGGGTTACAGTTAGGGAATGATGAGGACTAACACAATATAAAAATGTTTCTAAGTTTAATAATGTTTTAGATATTTAAACAGAGCTAAGGACAAAAGCAAACACTTAAGTGAGTTCAGATAATAACAGGTTCTGGTCAAAAGCAGAACCTAAAGTAGAGAAAAGCAGACGGGGTGGTTTACCACCGCTGCAGGGCCACGGGAAAGTGATTATTCTAATCATCTGACAACTGAAGGCTCTGGGAGTGCAGGCTGGGCAGGGGACACCAAGAGACTGATAAATGACAAAATGGAGCCCACTTGCGTGAGAACTTCTCAGATACCAACCACACCTGTTTTTTCTCCTGCTGGCATGGCCACTGACGGTGTAAGCAAGCCAGTTAGGGGATTTGCATGGCCTCTCCTTTGACGCCCTTTTCAGGTAGGTTCTTGGTCCTTGAGTCTGGGTGTTGGTGGCTGAGCAGCGTGTGGTAGCCTTGAAGGCTTGTCCTGTTGGCTACCAAGGAAGAGGAAGGTGGAAAGGGTCTTCAGCAGATTTCTTGTGAGGGTTAAAGAAGGAGGAGAAAAAACATTCTGGCTTGAGCTGTATTTATTGAGTGTCTCTTGTGTGCAGTGGAATGTTCTAGATGTTGCAGGGCACATAGAGAAGCAGAGAAAACTCATAAGAAATATATGAGCAGAGTACATGGTAATTTGGTATCTTGAGTGAAGCTGAGGCTCCATGTGGGATGGACTTAAATATGGACTAATATCAAATAAGGAAACCAACTCATTAGTGTCCTATTGGTACTCTTGTCTAATCACTGGTCATGCTGATGTCTTCCTCCTCCATTGGTCATTGTTAAGGAAAGAAGATGCATTTATAATTGGATTCTAGCACAGGGCTTAGAATCTGGAGACTGGGGTTCAGATTCTGGTTCTGTCGCTTACTAGCTAGCTTACCTTAGGCAAGTGTAACCTCTGTGAGTTTGGAGCTGTAATAGTGATGGCTGCCTTGCTGAAGTCTCATTGTCATGAGGACCGGTATGTGTATGTGAGAGTGTTTCAAAACTGCAGAGCTCTGTTCAGCAGCTGGTGACATCTCCAGATTCTAAGTGTTCTGAGGAAGGTAGTGCCCAGTTAGTTGTTCCTTATACAGCACCACCAAAGTGTCTGGGACCCTCACAGTGTTGGTTGAGCTGATGTGTGAGTTTACTGCAGCATAAAGCACTTTCCAGGTCCTGTTTTCCAGGGACCGTCTCACTGTTCACTCTGTTGGACAAGGGAGATGGAGCATCTCACTGGCCTGTGGAACATATGTAGCAGTCACCAGTGTGTCAGTACTGGGGCTGGTGCCAGCCACTCAGACATGCTGAGGGTCCCAATTTTAGGACTAGACAATTTCATATGGTTCCATACACTGGGCACAGAGCTACCCTGAGGATGGCCCAGCTCAAAGTTCAGAAGCCGAAAGCAGACTAGGGGCCACTCCCGCCCCACCCTCACTCCCACCCTTCCACTACACACTCCTCATGGAAGCCTGCACACCCTTCACACACAATGCCCCTGTCCCGATTCCCCATTGTTCCCCATTTCCTTAACTCTCACTTGGGACCCCCAGCTTGTGACCTTTGAGAGGCACTGTCTGCCTCCCCTTTGTGGGCCCATTTGTGTGCTGGGTGTCCGGAGCTGGTCTGCTCACTCCTTCGGTTTCCTTGTGCCTTGCTGCAGGTCGTCTTCCACGATGTCGCCGTGCTGACAGATAAGCTCTTCCCCGTTGTGGAGGCCATGCAGAAGCACTTCAGTGCTGGCTCAGGCACCTACTACAGCGACTCCATCTTCTTCCTCTCAGTCGCCATGCACCAGATCATGCCCAAAGGTAACCAGCAGCCCCTGGTATTGGGTGTTTGCCTCTGTTTCCCTGGCTCCAGGACTGCGAGTATCAGTATCAGAAGAGCTCCACCGAAACACGAAGGAGAGCGAGGGGGCCAGACACACCCTTTGTGTAACGGAGCTTCCTGCACAGAGTATCAAGGGCAGGGCCCTGAGTTACACAGCTCCTGGGGCCCGTTCACAGGGACACAGAGTGAATGGTGCAGTGTGATGTCCCCGGACTTAGGGCATCTGGGCTCGAGCCCTGATTCTGTCTGTCATACACACCCCACTCTGGGACTCACTTTGCTCATTTGATTAATGGCAGATAGGACTAGATGACCCTTTGTCTATATCTATTAGTCTGTTCTTTCTGGTTCGAATATACTTATCTGAATTTAAAATGTCAACTCTAGATGTGAGAGGTGCAAATTATGAATGAGTAGGACTTTTTTTTTTTTTAACTCTGATACACAATTAAAGGTTTTTCCGGGCTTTTTCCCTGTAGGGTAGAAGAGATGCAATTTTCTAGTCTGTCATCTTTGGACTAGAACCCTTATGTGGGGGGTTCTCATTCATAGGGTGTTCTGGGCTTCTGGATTTTCTCCTCCAAATGGTCCTCAATTGATTTTAGAGCCCTAGATATTGCCCAGGTTCTGGCTATGATGAACCAGGACCTGAGCATTTTAGGGGTGATGAGGAGAGTTTTGGGGTCTTGGTGGGTAGCAGGTCTCTGAACTGTGACTGGTTGAGTATCCAACAGTTCCCAGACTGGACAGAACTTGGTAGCCTAGGGGACAACCAGGCCATTTGGTGGAGGCCTGCTGCTCTGACCCAGCAGACTAGAAGGGAAAGCACCAGACCAGGTATGAAGAACACCACCATTTGAAGGGGCTTGTAACTCAGGATTCAGGAGCTGGAGGCTGACACTCCGTTCCACTGGCAGGTTGTCATTCCATGGGAACATCTAGCCTGTCCATTTTAGCTGGGGCTTTGTCTCCATAAGTTAAGTTCCTGCACCAAGGAGGTCCCTCCATATTCTCTTAGCTGGATGGGAGCCTGAGATAGGAGACGAGCTCACCAAAGGGGCATGGGAGAAGAACTAGCATTTGTGATTCTTCACAGAAACTAGGCACAGCTCTGTGAGCTCCCCAAAGCCCTCCACCAGCCCTGTGAGGTTACAGGTGAGAAAGACCAGGGCTTGAGTGACTTGCTCAGGGTTATACAGCCACTTAAGTGACAACTGGGATTTGAACCCAGGTCTGTCTGATGTGGAGGCCTACTTCTCCAAATAGTGGTTACTTCCACCCTCTCAGGTGGGCCATTCCAGGTCTCCAGGGAGGCCTGGTGCAGGTGCTGTGGGCCAGAAGAAGGTTCCTGCTCTCCTGGATTTGAGCGGGGAGGGAGACAGATGTATGTGCTGGTCCTGGCCCTGTCACTAAGCACTTGTGTGTCTTTGACTGATCCAGTTTGTCTCTGAAAACCTCAGTTTCTACACCTATAAATAAAGAGGCTGATCTAGTGAGCTTTTTGGCTTGGGTCGGAAGAGTCCAGGGTCACAGGAATCCCCTGTGGGGTTCTGTAGTTTGGGAAACCAAGGGAAAGAGATTCTACCCTTACCCCTACCTCTCCCGCCCCATCCCCACTCCTCACAGTCTGTGTTATAGGGTTTGGAGCAGGATTCTATATGGTCAAAGGGTTCCATAATTAAACTAGTTTGAAACATCTCAACTAGGTGGACCTTTAGGATCTGACCAGTCCTGTTATCCCGCATGCATGGTTGGCCATGAATGACACACTGTGCCCAAAGAACCAATAAGGGACAGCAGATCTGGGGGAGGCATACCTGACCTTCCTTTCCCTCTTCACCTTTCAGCTGTTAGTTCTCTGCCCATAAGGTGCTAAACTCTAGGCCAGGTTATGCTTTGGAGCAGCAGAGGGAGGGGAAATAGACAATTCTTCTTTGGGGATCGTCAGGGCAGAGAAGATACTCTGCCTGACAGTGCCATCGGGGGCCAGGTGGTGAATTGCAAAGTGTGGATGACAAAACTTAGAGTCCCTCTGCTTCTCTGACTTTGCCCTGCCTGGTAGCCTGGCCTTGTCCAGGGGGTGATGTCTGCAGAGACAAGGCTTTGGCCAGAGCTTTGCTGTGGATTCATTAGATCAAGATCATTGGTTCCCCTCCAAGTGCAGCCCGTGCCTCTGAGGCGCCTGTGTCAGGAGGTGGGGAAGGAGCTGTGTGAGAGGTGCAGTGGACAGATCCAAACACCGAGTCTTTTCTCGGGTTCTTCAGGCGAATGATGATGTGCTGCCAGAGATTCATTGCTACGTCCGTGTCCTAAGTAGAGAGTTATTAGGAGTTACTAAAATCTGCAGTCATAAAATGAATTGAGCAGTCCTGGAGCTCCGAGAGTCTGGGCTGTTTCTGCGAGCAGAATCTGGCTGCTGCACAGCACCTGACCATGTGCAGGGCTCATGGGCATGTCCTTTGGAGTTCCTGCAGCTTTTGAAGGATGCTTTGTTTTCAGGCACTGTTAGTGCCATCTTGAGTTTGTCATGGCTCTTTATTGCTGCCTTTTTTGTATTCATTTTTTTCAAATTATAGAAATTGCTATTGTTTTGGGCTTTGTTGATGATTTTGTTCTTCTGTGATTGGTACCATCTTGCTGTGTTGATTAGTATATTCCACATCTTTCTTTTTTCTCTGGGAAAATGAGAATGAAGTATGAGTGGGTCACAAACCCTTGGTTCCATCCAGGAAGGCCGGGTCAGGAAAGTTGTGTTTTTCTCAGTTATGTCTCAGGAGGTCCTGTCTGGTGTTTGCCTTAGAAATCCAGGTTATTTCTCTATGTCCAGGCTCCCTTCCTGCCCCTGATCCCATAGTATAAGGATCACTCTTCTGGTCTTAAACTACTTTTAAAATATGTTTACTTCTCTTTCTATTTTAAAAGCAACACTTATTTATAAAAGACTATTTGACAACTACATTAAAATAGGAAAAAAGTTATCCCTACTACTAGATAAACATCATTGCTATTAATTCTTGATTACTTTAAAATATTTTCCCATGCAGCTTTTTAACAATTTAGCCAAAGTAGGAGTTATACTATGTATTTAAAGCATTCTGAGTCTTTTTACATATTAAAGTATGAAATTGAACCTTTATTTAATCTCAAAAAATGAAAGAAATGGTATAAGTAAAGCTGTATTATGGCATTTTCAGTTAATTTTATCTACCACCATTTTCTGTGTAACCATAGCATTTGAAATTTTTTTTAATGTTTTCATTAAGTAGATGAACCCTAATTCACTTTATCATTTTCCTTTTGTTGTCTACCTAGATGCTTTCTATTTTTTTCTGCAGTCAAAATTATACAGTGATGAATATCTACATACTTAGAGATTATTTTCCCTAATTGGGATTATTTTCTGTTATAGCTATCCACAGGTGGAGTTGCTGGGCCACAGGTCCTGTGTCAGCTCTGCTCTATTGCAGTGTTATCAGCCTGCATGAGTGAGGTTCTGTACAGTTTTCTAAGCCCATTGATGTCTGTCTTCTTGGGGGGACTTCAGGCAGCCATATACTAGCATCAGAACGATTGCTATCTTCGATTGACAGGAAAGGAAGGGAGGAGCTACTATCTGGCTGTTTCTCTTGAATTTTAGGGCAAGCTGGACCTCTCAGCCAGGTTTCTGATGCCTTGGCCCAGGCTTATTCTAATGGCTAGACCTGAATTCCAGCCTCTCACACCCATATAGCATCTTGAAACTTATGAAACCTGACTTCCTCTCCCTTCTCCTTGGCCCCTTGCTGCAGCCCTATGGAGAGGGCCTGGCTGGGCAGGGCTAGTTGCGGGGTGGTTAACCTCATGCATTTTGCCCAGACCATCCTGTGGCAGTACCGCCTAGACCATGTGTTCAGAGTGAGGAATGCAGGGGCCCTGCAGGCACGACTGGCTGTCTCTGATTTTGATTAGAGCTTGTTTTTCTTTCCATTGCTTGTTGGAGGGGTCACATGTGACTGGCTGGCAGATCCTGCTGCGACACTTGCCTGCCCCTGTGTCCTTCACAGATATTCAGCCCCTTTCTTCTTCTCACAGCCACAGGGCTTTTATCTCCTCCTGTCGATGGTGTCAGGTTTGTCACCATTGGAAGCATCTTACGCAATGGAAAAGAAAACATTTTTTGCCCAACTGGAGCCAGAGGGAATGAAGAACAGCTCCTTAGAGACTGCCAGCTTCCTTCTCCTGTGTCACATGGCTCCTTGGAGCTATTGGCTCTGGTTTAGTGACATGGGTCATAAAAACAGCCGTTACCGAGGTTGAGCCACGATGCCTGGTGGGGTTCTCCCTGGGCAGGGAAGGCAGGGACCTAGACAACTGGCAATGTGTAATGCTGGCCAGAAGCCCTGGGAGACTTTCCTGTAAGGCTCTCCTATTCTGTGGTCAACCCTTTGCCAGTAGACATCCTCTGCCAGGGGTCTGGTGTTTGCCACTCTGAGTGTCTTGAAGATGTTTGTTGGGTTGCTGCTTCATGGGATCAGGGCAGTGGGGTGAGTGGCATGGTCCAGCAATCAGGCAGAGTGTCAGGAAGGCCACAAGGGAGACCCACACAATGCTGAGGGTTTCAGAAGAGACTGAGGCGCAGATATTTGTCAAAAAGGAGGAAGGCTTCATGGAGGAATTGGTACTTAAGCTTTGAAGGGCGGGTACAATTTTATTGTGTGAAAACAGGTAGGGAGCAGTTTGGGCAATTGGGAAGAGTTGTGGTATGTGTTTGGGAAACAACACATTTTTGACAAACATAGTAGGGCACATGTTGGGAAGTAATGAAAGAGAAGATGGGTGAGGGTGGTTGGCATGTGCTATGGAAGCTTGGATGCCAGGCTGAAGGCTGGCCCTGGACACAGGGAACAAAGTCTTTGTGAGCATTTTTGATAAGGAAGAACATGACCAGACCATGCTTTAGGAAAACTGACATGTCTAAGACAGGGAGTGGATTATAGAGGGAGATTTTGGGGTCCAGCTGCATATCTTTTTTGAGCATCTGCTGAGCTGGCATTATGGATAAGCTGTGAGGGACTCACAGATGGACTTCCTGGCCTCAAGCAGCAGCTCATTTAGAGTGCGCATGTGTATATGTGTGTGTGTACACATGCTTATGTGTACCAAGCATGAACACATACAGAAGGTGAGCTGTAGTACCCACTGGGACTTGACAGGCATCTCCAACTTTTGTATAGCTTCCCTCTTTTCATGAGATCCCAGGGGTTACAGAGGCCATTACACTGCTTGCTATAGGAACAGCTATGAACTAGCTTGCAGTTTTTAGCAACTCTGTAGGTTCAGAAAAAGAGAAAGAGGAAATGAAGTTAAAAGAATAGGCAGGGCAGATAGCCTCTACTCAGAACTCCCACTATGAGATCATAAACTTCTGTAGAACCAATGCAAATATTCCTGCCATGGAACCACTTATTTGTCAGTCCTTTACACTTTAGTATGAATTAGCCCCATCTGCTTGCCTTCCTCTGAACACTGAATTGAGATAGAAGCCCCAAGGGAATGAGATGAAAAATATGTTTGTTGGATAAATAAATGAGATTAAGGGAAAGGTTGAAGAGAGGAGGAAAAAGTGCACTTCCTGATGAGCTTTGGATGAAACCAGCTACATATAAGATAAGTGGTATATACCTTGGGTCCCAGTGGAATCTGGGACAGCTTGCTTGTGCCCGTCATGGGGTCATGTTTCCAGGTGCCTTGTGTTTCTGTTGGTTTCCCTCCTCGAAGTTTAAGAATGAAGTTCTGCATGTTATGCTGTACGCATCCTGCACAGAAGAGGGATGGGTTCAAGTTGTGGAGCCTCTCCTCACTCCACCTTTCTCCTAGCCTCAGTTTCCCCAGCTATTCATAGAGGATATTGGATTCCATCATCTCCCTGGTCCTCTCCAGCCAGGTATTCTCTGAGTGTTACTGGGGGCATATGCTACCTTCACATATGTACAAGGAGTATATTGGCCATGTAGGTTGTGTATATGCTTGTTCTCTATATGTTTCACAATTTTCAGTTTGTTGTACAACCTTCCAGATGTGTGTGTGTGTGTGTGGTGTGTCTATGTGTCTTCTTCACTCTAACTTCTCAGAATCCCATTTTGTCCTTGGCACTTTGAGCCTTAGAATCTTCTCCATAGCTGTCTCACTGTCTAGTCTTGGATAGTCTCTTAAAAAGGGAAAACTTTATTTTATGAAGTAGTTTTAGATTTTTAAAAAGACTATAAAGATAGTATAGAGAGTTCCCATATATTCCCACACCCAATTTCCCCTGTTATTGACATATTATATTAATGTGGTACACTTATTACAATTAGTAAACCACTGTTGATATATTACTATTAATTAAAGCCCACACTTTGTTCGGATGTCCTTAGTTTTAATCTCATGTCCCTTTTCTGTTCCATGATTCCATTCAGGATACCACATTACATTTGCTTGCCATGTTTCCTTAGGCTTCCCTTGTTGGTGAAATTTTCTCTAACTTTTCTTGTTTAGGTTACCTTTTCAGTGTTGAGGAGTATTGGTCAGATATTTTGGAGAGTATTTCTCAACTTGGATTTGTCTGATGTTTTTCTCTGCATTAGACTGGAGTTATAGGTTTTGGGGAAGAAGACCGCAGAAGTAAAATACTGTTCTCATTATATCATATCAATGATATATCACATCATATCAAGGATTCATGATTTATCACTATTGATGTTACCTTGATAACCTGGCTGAGGTGGTATCTGTCAGATTTCTCCTCTATAAAATTATTTTTAATTCCCTCTGCCCATGCTTAAAGATTGTGGATGATCACTTTTCATAGAGTATGTGTCCACTACTTGGGCCTCATCCTGCACATTCTGCTGGTGATGTCTGCCCCCTTGCTGAGCCAACAGCCGTGGTCTCTGGAATCCTAGAGATTTCGAAATGCTACTTCACTGTTTTAGAGGGTTGGCCCTTTTTTACTGTTGGTAGATGACCATGTCTGAGCTTCTTTTGACTTCCAGGCCCAATGTCTGCAGGGAACATAGAGCCAGGCAGGTCTGAAGCAGGCTGGCAGTGGAGTCGGTTGGTAGATCATAGAGAATACGGATTCAGACTCTGGGGGCAGACAGAGCTGGATATAAATTGCAGCTGTGTGAATCACTAGATTAGTGACATTGGGAAGTTACTTAAAAGTGACTGCATGGTATACTAATTAAGGACATAGGCCTGGTGGCAGAGTGCCTGCGTTCATGGCAGCCACATCACTGACCTGATGTGTGACTCTGGCCAAGTTACAAACCTGATTATGCCTCGATTTCCTCATCTATAGAATGGAGATAACCAAAGTTTACATCTCGTTGGTTGTTATGAGAATTAAATTAGTTAGTGTATGTAATGGGCTTAGAACAGTGCCTGGAAATGGTAAAGTGTTAACTTATCTCTTCTCTGGATCTCAGTTTCCTCAGGTGTAAAACAGGGATGATATGGTACTTACTTCAGAGTATTAATGTGATAACTGTGATAGCCCTTAGCACTGTGTATGGCACATGGCGAGGGCCCAGTAATTGTTAGCTGTTTGAGTGGTGATGATGAACTGTGCCTGAAAGCACTGCACCAGAGGGTGTGGAGCTAGAGTTGTTCTCAGACTATTAGATCACCCACTTGGCCTTTGGGAAAGATCTTCTGATACTGGATAAGAGAATTTTCTGGATGTTCCTGGGCAAGTCATCTCTCTACCTGTCATCTCCCAGGTGAGGATTGCCATCTCAGACCTGCCTCCCTTTAGGATTACTATGTGTTGGAAATGGAATAATGCAGCTAAAAATGCTTCATCTCCCTGCAAAATCCCCAAAGACTTTTTCCACCAGCTCCCAGAATCCAGGCACCTGACACCTGCACAGTTGTAGTACATTATTACCACCCCATGCTGCTCATGTTTCCTAAGGAGATCTGTGTGTTAGAAGACCAGATAAATGCAAAATGTTGTAAAATACCTGAAAAGGTCAGCCTTAGGGCCTGAGCCTCCTCTGCTCCAGGGTTACCTTCTTGAAACCTAGTGTGACACTTGCTGTTGTAGAAAAGAATGACAAAATTGACTGAGGATGAATGGGGGTGGGGGTGACCCAGACTTGCTCCCAGCCCTTCTCCCAGCATTATGGATGCCATCACCCCTGTGCCTCTTTATTCAGCAGCCTGTCACTATTGCTTTGCTGTCCTGGGGCTGGAGGCAGATGACTGGACTCTTGTGAGAATAATCTTGGGTCCACTTGGGGTCAGTGACGCTGGGTGAGAAGGGGTGGTATGAATTTCTGGTAATTAGTGTATGGGCGCATCTTAGCCCAGGTTCACAGACCCACATAAGAATGAATGGAGAATGGGCCAGAAAACCTGCAGGCTCCAGACCAGCAGCTTGCATTTATCCATTTGTTCATTCATGCTTTTAAAATCTGAGGTCAGTGTGCAGCCTTTTGCAGAAATTCTTTAAAATTCCACCTTGTTTTTTCCCTTTAAGTGAAATGTGACAAATATAGTAAAAGCCATATTCAGTTTGGATATCTTTGTTCAGTGCTTTTTGTATTTTTACTCACTACTGTGTCCGGTGTTCTCTACTGTTATTTCACAGCAGTTTTATAAAACAGAGAAGGCTTTTAAGGCTGGTTTATGGAACTTCATTACTTTGTTCAGTTTGAAACCAAATTAGGAAACTATAATTAATGTTTAGTTATCCATGAGACATGTATCAAATGGGAGGGGATCCTGCAGAGGCATGGATATGTATTCTGGAACCTGGGGTGTGATGGAGAAGGGGTCTGGGTCCTGGGAGAGGGGCACCATTTTCTTCTTTTTCCTCTACCCCTCATGCTTACTTGGGGTACCCCTCATGCTTACTTGGGCTGGAGGAAGGTGAGATCCTAGTTCCTGGCATAGAAAGATGCTCAGAATTAGGTGTCATTAGTGTTTTTACTCTTGGAAGGTCAAATACATATCAACAAATCAAAAGCTCCAAAAGTACTGAAGTGGAAAAATATTTGACTATGTTTCACCTTTCATTTTCTCAAATGTAACTTATCACAGGACATTTTTTTGAGGTATACCCATTCATGTTCTAAGTTAGGGTTGTTTCACAGAACTCACTTAAAGAAGTACTGTCCTAAAATAAGAGTAATAAATGAACAACACTTGTGTAGTTCTCTCTGTTTGGGTGGGGGTGGGGATGAGGGCAGGAAGCCTCAGCCTTCAGAGAAAGGCACTTCCTCTCAGTCATTTCTCCCTGCAGCGTGGCCAGTGGAGCATGTCATTGGGTATGGCATTTTAATTATTTGCATACTGTGTTACTTATACCGTGACTACTTCCTTAGCAGATCTGAAGTAGTTTTGGGTGTGACCAAAGTTTGCCTCAGACCCAGAAGTGTTAGGAAGACTCCCTAGATCATGAATCTTGGTGAGACCCTGGGTATAGAGTTGTTTGAAAGGAGGGAGATTTATGTCTGGTGCCACTCTGCAAGCAGAATGCCCTTGAAGCATTGTCAGACTGGAGTGGTTTCAGAGGATGGAGGGCAACTGAGGGATCCTGAAATCCACCCTTGAGGGAACTGGGCCCACTCACTAGAGATGACTCATAGCTTCTGAAGAGCCATCGTGGGAAGAGGAAGCAGGCCTGATCTGTGTGGCTCCAAAACGCCACACCAGGTGCAGCTGTCTAGAATTTTTAATGAGTTACCACCTTTCTGTGAGCCCAGGGGCAAGCCCTTCCTTGCCCAGGTGGCCCAGTCCTCACGTACAGACTGAGGGGTTGGATACAACCCAGGGTGCAGACTGGCTATCTACAGCCACAGACCACAGGGTCTTTGGGTACAAAGGAGCTTTGTAGGAGTTACGCCTGTTGGAGTCTCACAGCTCTTGTTCTCTGTCTTTGTGTGTCTCTGCAGTGCCTTCTGACTGTGAAGCCCTCTTTAAAGCTCTGGTGGTCAGTTCAGCTCCTACTCAGCAAGCTCTCCCACTAAGCTGTACCATCTTCCCCGCTCGCTTCTCCTGGACCACCCTCCCTGAAGATATCCCCATAGCTCATTTGTTCCCTCACTTCCTTTAGGTCTTTGTTCAGATGTCACTTCCTCGGGGGACATCCCTGACCATCTCTGTAAAATTATACTCATCTCTTCTGTAGCACCCATAACCCCTACCTTGCTTTATTTTCCTTAATAGTCCTTATCGCCATCTAATAGAGAATGTATTTTACTTTTTGTTTTTCATTATTTGTCACCCCCACCCAAGGCTCTACAATGGCAGGAAGTTTTATGCATTTATTTACTGCTGTGTTCCCATTGCCTAGAACAAAACCAGGTACATAGTAGGTGTTCAATAAATATTTCTCATGTGAATTAAATAAATAAATTTTTGTTTGGTGTGTGTGTTGAACTACTCAATTTTGGGGGTTACCTCAGCACTTTCTAAAGCCTATATAGAGCTGCCTGGGGACGAAGTTCAGTAGCTTCTGATAAATTGCACAGAAACTGGATGTTCCTTGTGGGTTAGTCACAACCAGGAGTTTGAATTTTCTGGACAACCGTTTCTCCATGGGTCCCCCAAGCCTTGAGGAAACACAGTGGATTCTGGTTTCCTGGTGTTGCAGATGATGCCCTGACTGCCAGCATTTGGCGTGGCGTGAGGTGCACGAGTTCTCGTGTGGAAGAAAGCAAAAGGCAAAACAAATATTCAGGAACTTGCCTGAGTGAGAACATCTGGGTAAATATTGAACAAAGGTTATAAACATGTGTCCAGTGATTTCAGTGAAAACTATTTTCTGGCAGTTCCTGTGGAGCAAATTTGAGGCATTTGAGTCTTCTTATTCTGAAGAGGAACAGCTGAACAAATTTGTCATAAAACGCTAAAAATAGTAATGTGGTGGAGACCACTTTCTACTAAGTTAATGCTAAAAGCTCTTTGTAAGCTAAAGAAAATCATTGCCAAATTGAATAGTAATGTCTTTCATTTTGGTCCCCTCTATTAGGTTCTGTTTTTTAACTTTTCAGGATTTTCTTTTAAATTTTTGGCTATCAGTTAAGGCATCAGCCAACATTTATTGCTGTCAAGAGGTTAAGTGGCATTTATTCTAGGCACCTTGTCACCTGTAGAATAGGGTCTGCTGTCCTCCTGCTGTGTGCAGAACAGTTTGGTGGGTGCTTCTGCCCTACTCTTGGGGAGCTTGCCTTCTGGTTGTGGAGAGAGCCCAAGAAAGTGGGTAGTCACATAGTCAGGGGTCGGGGGTCAGTGAAGCAGCAGCAGCACTGAGCCTGGACGTAAGGGTGATCATGTGAGATTACTTGCATGGAGAATGGACCAGGTACTGCCAGGTACTGTTAGAGTTCAGAGGGGAAGATGACGAAGTGGGTTTGTGCCAGGCCTTAAAGACTAAGGGATTAAGGGTGGGGCGGGAGGAGAAGGGCAGGTGTTCTTGGCAAGGGCTGTGCTGGGCAGCCTGGCCAGATGCTAATGTGCCCGAGGGGTGCTAACTCTGTAGATGATTTCACATCTGTAGATGATTTCATCTCAAATTTGTGAGCCCAGTGTGCTCAACAAACACCTCTCTGGGATTGACATTAAGTATGCACCTTTCCTTTGTCCCTACCTTTGTGCATCATCCCTCTGACAGGGGAGTACTTGGTTTCTCTACTCAAGCTATGTGTATAGTTGCTGATGACCGGGTCCTATTGGTTAACCATCTTGTACCGAATCTCAGGCTTGCTTTTCTCTCTCTTCCCCACCTACTTACTCAGGCTTCTGGACATTCTTTGGACTGTTCCTGGCTGTGCCTGGGCCTCCAGAAAGAAAGAGCTATAGGGATCTATGCCTTGACTCCCCTAGTTGGGCCAGTTTTCCCATTTAACCTAGTTTTTTTCTACTCCCCCACATCCATCTTGTTCTCCAGCCACAGTGGCTGCTTTACATTGTTCTTGATTAAACCCACACTCTGCTTTTCTACTTCCTGGGTTTGTTCAACTCTTCCTTTGGCCTGGAAGGCACCCCCTCCCAAGTGATCACTAGCTCTGCCTTTAAGAGGGGCACCCGAGAAGGCAGGCTCTCCAGGTACCCAGTTTCAGCAGGGCTACCTCTGCTGGACCTTTGGGGCTATGAATTAGGCATGGTGTGATGTGACATTAACTTTAACTTTTTAATAAAATTTGAAAGCCCTTGGTGTGGGGATGGGGTTGGGCAGGGTGATTCCTATGGCGTATGGATAAGAACTCTCAGCAGCCAGGTGCTTCCACTAAGTGAAGATTGTCAGCCGTGTGGGTGTGGAGTTCTGATGATGAAATGTTGTTTTAGCGCTTCCTGTCTCCTAGGGAGTTTTCACAAGTCTCATTTGCCTTAAACCTTAGCTTTTTTATTTCTTCCCGCCCTTATACTAGTTCTTGCTCTGGTTTAGGACTGACTTAACCAGGCTTGGTCGGTTTCTATTCTAATCTCATTCACACTATAATTTCTGGACATGACTTTTCTCTGAGAGGGGGTACAGTGGGTGATGGTTTTCCCTTCTGCACTAAGTTGGGGTAGTCAGGTACAATGTTGATTTTCTTTAAAGCATCATCTGTCACATAATAAGGCTCACTCATTATAGTCATGAATCACAGAGCTGTGAAACTGGGGACTAACGGTGCCCGGGACAGGAGTGAACTTCCGACTATGAACTGATTTGGTGGCTGACCTCAAGATGATCTCCTTTCTGCTCTTCCTCCTCTTCCCCCTCTCCTTTCCCTTTTCCCTCTCTTATGAGAAGGTGAGACTCATGTAAGCCAGCACAAGAAGAGAGGGATTATTATGGGAGGGGCTGGAACATGAGTGCTCAGAACTTGTGGCAGCTCTGGGGGACACATTTGTTTTGATGAATCTTTCTCTATCCATCTCTCTAATGGTGTCTCTGTTTCTGCCTGCACTTCTCCATTTTCTTCTCTCTACAACTATTTTTTTTTAATGTATTTTTTTCCTGTTCCCACGGAACTGAAGCTTGCATGGGGCCTTGGTTTGTTATAACTTCTCCATAATGGGCATCCTCTGTTCGTAGTTCCCATTTCAGATCTTGAAAGAGAATTTCCTGGCCAAACAGCAGCCCATACATTGTTGATTTATGTTGTCATTGATCCAGTCAGCAGGGACCAGAGCAGGTGTGGCCCTGTGGTACCCAAACTGGCCGCCTGGGCTTCCCTCTTCAGCAAGGGTGTGGGAGGTAGGTAGGTGTGTGACTGCTGCTCTCAGATATAGAGCAGGCATTGTCACGGGAGGGGAGGGGAAAAAATGTGGATCAGGTCGGGGTTTTGTCCCTATGACTTCATTTTCTAGTGGGAGATTTAGAAATTCTTGTCATACAAATACCATCCACCATGGGGGAAGTGGTAGGCAGCCTCTGGGATGGCTCCCAAGGATCCTCACCTCCTGGTGTTCGTGCTCCTCTCTTGAGTGTGCGCTGAACTCATTGACTTGCCTCTAGTGTATGGAATATGATAAAAGTGGTGGCATAACACTCCTGAGATTTGTGCTATAAAAGACCATGGCTTCCATCTTGGATGCCTTCTTTTTCTCTCCGAGACCTTGCTCTGGAGGAAGCCAGCCACCATATTATGAGCTGCCGTGCAGAGATGCCTGCTCAGTAAGAAATCTCTGGCCAAGAGCTGAGAGGATCCGAGGCACATCACCAGCCACATGAGTGAATTGTGACATGATTGCAGCCTGTGACCCAGGGGCGTCCAGCTAAGTTGTGCCTGAATTGTCTCAGAAACTGTGAGATAATAAGTGTTTGTTGCTCTCAGCTGCTAAGTTCAGCTTGGCTTTTAAAGGATGTTGAGGGTGGACAGGTACAACCCATGTAATGCAGCACTAGAACTGATATGGAGTTATATCACAGAGCTGTAGGACTGCAAAGGAGGGTGCACCTCTGGTTAAGGAATTTGGGGAAGGCTTTGAGAAGGATGTGGCATTTGGGCATGGCCTACTTTTTTTTCATGTAGTGGTCTCTTGTACAAGACGGGCCGTCTGTGCATAATGGAGGACAGGGGTGCCCATCTGGCAGTTCTGTTTCCCAAGGTGGACCAGATGAACACATTTTTTTCATACCCTTACCTTTTATTAAGAAAACTTCAAATATTTATGAAGTAGAGAGAATAGCATAATGAACTCCCATGTACCCATCACCGAGCTTCAATAGTTAGCAATTCATAACCTGTCTTATTGTATCTCTACTCCCCCAACTCTGGGTTATTTCAAAGCAAATACCACATATTGTATTATTATTTTATTCTTAAATACTTTGATAAGTATCTCTAACATATAAGTACTCTTTTTTAAAACATAAACATAGTATCTTTATCACATTTAACAATATTAACTGTAATTCCTTCTTATTATCTAATATCCAAGCAATGTTTATATTCTTCAGTCATGTTAGAAATTAATTTTTATAGGTTTGCTCAAATCAGGATCCAAACAATTGCTATATGTCTCTTGAGTCTTTCTCTCTCTCTTTCTCTCTCTCTTTCTTTAAATTAAACTTTAAATTCTGAGATAACTGTAGATTAACATGTAGTTGTAAGAAATAATATAGAGATCCTTTACCAGTTTTCTCCCAACAGTACCATCTTGCAAGACTGTAATACAACATGACAACCTGGATACTATTGACACTGATACAATAAAGATACAGAACAATTCCATCACCATAAGGATCTTCTTTTGCCCTATTATAGCCATACCCACTCCCCCAAACCTTGGCAACTACTAATTTGTTTTCCATTTCTATACTTTTGTCATTTTAGGAATGCTATATAAATGGAATCATAAAATATGTAACCTTCTGGGATTGGCTTTTTTACTCAACATAATTCTCTAGAAATTCTTTCAAGTTGTTGCATGTATCAATAATCCATTTCTTTTTATTGCAGAATAGTATTTCATGGTGTGGATATACCACAGTTTGTTTAACCATTCACCTATAAAGATATTTGGGTTGTTTCTAGTGTTCGATTATTGTGAATAAAGCTGCTATGACATTAAATACAAGTTTTTGTATGAACATAAATTTTTATTTCCCTGGAATAAGTGCCCAGGGAAATAGTAGGTTCTTATAGTAGTCTTATAGTAGTTTCATGGTAAGTTTTCTAAGAAATTGCCAAAATTTTCCAAAGAGGTTGTATCATTTTCAATGCCCACCAGCAATGTGTGAGTGTTCTTGAATTTATTTTAATCTATTGGTCCTTTCTCCCTCGGTGTCTATTTTTTGACCTACCAACTGTATATAAAAACTTATACTCTGATTGTCTTGCATAAGTGAGATGATAGATCTGAAACTGCTTTATAAACTGGGACTATCAGGTCTTCTCTTTTGTGAGGGTATCTCAAAATGGTATCACAGCACCTTAGGGAATTACTGTAAATATCTATTGACTGTCTGCTCCTGCATTTCCCAGCCTAGCTGGATTCTTCAGGGCTGCTGAATCACCTGGGTAACTGCAGATAGGCACGTTTAGTTCAGCTTGGCTTTTAAAGGATGTTGAGGATGGACAGGTACAACCCATGATACCATAGTCTCTCCCCGCCACCCAGAAAGGCTCTAGCCAAGCACTCTGGCTGCTAGGACCAGTCCTCTGGTCACCCTCTCATTCTCTCTCATTCTGGCTGGGAGTCCTACTTACTGAAACATGGAAATGACAGAATATGTAGTGTGAGTGTGTGTGTGAGAGAGTATGTGTGCGTAAGCTCACTAGCCTTTTATCCACAGGTCCAGATTTGCTTAAGATGATGACAGTTTTGTAGAACATCATGTGCAGTAAATTCCAGTTTCTATTAGAAATAAAAATGTGAGGCTTTTTAAAAGCACTTTCCTTGTCTCCTTCCATGTGCTATGTCTAACATGACTAATTTCCTCATTTGTCGTCATCCTTCCCTCTCCCTTCTAGATTGTTGACTGATGCTTCTGACATTAGTGGCAGCCTCTGTTCCAGGGGCTAACTTGACTAAATGTCCCCAGATTCCTTGGTGACCTCAACCAAGCAGCACAGCAGATACTTGGACTCTTAGCTCCATCAGCATAAACAATGACAGCCCCAGCATACAGCAGGGAGGGGCTGTGAAGAATAAGTAACAGATTTACAGAAAACACCGTGCAGGGGAATCATTTTGGAGAGACACTAGCACAACAGAGAGAATGGATTGGTTGGCTGTTTACACCTTACTTTAAACATTGAGTACTTAATGGATCTCTGTTCTTTGTGTTTTAGGAAAGGAGGTCTTTATTTTGTTAGATTCACTTCTTTGGTAGGTCTCCTTTAGTGTCATCTTGTTCCCCTTTGCATTGCTCTCAATCCCAGGCCTGGGGTTGGGGCTGTGTTTGCTGTTTGCTTGAAGGATTTGCAGTGAGATACAGGGAAGGGTATAAGCCACTCAGTTAACAAATAATGTGTAGATGAAGGTCCAGGAATGGTGGAACCCTGGCATAAGTGTTTGCAATTAGCCTTGAGATGAAACTCAGTTGCCCCATTGTAGGCTAATGTAAGTTCTCTGAGCATGTTTAAGGTTGGCTAGGCAAAGCTATGATGTTTGGTAGGTTAGGTATATTAAATGCATTTTTGACTTATGATATTTTTAACTCACAATGAGTTTATTGGGATGGAACTGCATTGTAAGTCGAGGAGCATCTGTATGTGTATATTATCCCCGGTAAACCTAGAGAGAGGCACAAGTCCCTCTTTCACAGGTGAGGAAAATTGGGCCTAGAGGGATTAGGTAAATTGCCCCAAAACACATCTCTGGTGGGAAGGCTGGGCCAGAACTGGGACTGCCTCACTCCAGGGCCTACATTCTTTATTAGTAAAGGGAGATTTGAATGATCCACAAACTTCAAAGGAACTTATTTGAATGTTGTCCTGGTTACTACCTTCATTCTCACAAATAGCTTTCAAGGACAGTGAACAGTGCACAGCCCCAAATAACCAATCACAAAGGAAACAAAGTGCAATGAGTGAGAACCAGCAAAGAGACAGCAGAAAGAGACCCTCAAAGATTTCAGGTGTTAGAATTATCAGACACAGATCATAAAAATTGTATGCTAACCATGTCTAAAGAAACAAAAGACAAGCCTGAAAACACCTGCAGGAAATTTAAAAAGTGACCAAGCATATTTGAAAACCACCCAAGTAGAACTTTTAGAAATAAAAGAATATAGTAATCAAAACAAAAAGTTAGGAATGGTCAATTAGAAAAATCTTAAAAATGCAGATTTTTAAATGTAAACAGTGAACAAATTCCTTCATTTCTTCTTTCCTGCTCTAAATGTTTCCCTCTTCAAAGGTAAGCATTGTTAATAGATCAGTACATTTTATTTTACACATTTTCCTGTGTAATTAACACACATTCCAATAAACAAGTTTTTTGTTGTCTTTTTTCCTTCCCCACACTTAATAACATGATAGACATTTAGACATCAATGCATATAGATTTACCACATTAATAAAACTCATTTAAATTTATTTTTTTGTTTTGTTGTCTTATTTTCAAGCAACTCCTCACAGTACAAAATTTAAAAAATGTAAAAGGATATAAAGAGAAAATAAGTCTTTTTACTCTTATCCCCACACTGAGTTCTCAACTCCTAGGGAGGATTCTGCACTTTATTATTATTTTTTTGGCAATATGTCTTGCTGATAGTTTCAAATCAGTGTGTTTAGGGATGCCTCATTATTTTTATAGCTACAGAGTATTTCATTATATGGAATTTAATTTATTTAGTCCCTTGTTGATATACCTTTAGATTATATCCAAACTTTATAATTAGAAACAATACTATAGGTACTGTCTTCTTTGTAAGTGTTTTTACACACATGCAGGATTTTGTTGGATAAATTCCTAAAAGTAAAATTATTGAGTCAAAGTTATGTGCATTTAAAATTTTGATCATTGTTGCCATTTGTCCTTCATTGTGTTTATATTAATTTCTAAATCCACCAGCAATGAACAAGGTTGTCTGTTTCTCACATTCAGCTCACAATATAAGAAAACTATTTAATCTTGGACATTTTTATAGGAGAAAAATTATATCTCAAAGAATATCATTTTTCTTTCTCTTGAATGCAATTGGATCTTCCACTTTTTTTAAAATGTGAACATTTATATTCTTAGCCAATTTTTCTATTGGGTTGTTGACTTTTTCTTACTGATTTCCTGATATACATAGAAATATATATATATATTTTTTTTTTTTTTTTTGCAGTTTTTGTGTTTTGACTTTTTTCTATGAAGATTTTAAATTGTGTTGTCACACAATTTTATATCAGTCTTTTCTTTTGGATTTTTAGATCTTGTGTCATACCTAGAAGTCTTTTTCACTCCAAGAGTATAAAAAAACAGTATCCTATGATTTCTGATGAAGCACTTTGTAAATTGTAGTTTTTTAACAGAGACATGAACTGTTATTATCCTTAAGAAAAGTCCTGGCCTATTTTCTTCTCTGAATTCATTTAAAGTAACTCTTCTTTTGAGGTGACTGCAGTGGGTGACTGACTGTGAATACAGAAGTTTGGAATCTAGGAATCTGATAATCTTAGGTTGTCCTTGTGGAGCTTGTGTACCCCAAATAGACAGTGTTCTTAGGATTCCTAAGATTTTTACTTTTGGGGGCTGCTGGTAGATGTGGAAGTCTGTACATATGGGAGTGAAAGCTATAGAAATTTGAAGAAAGATCAACGAAAAGTAGGCAGTGAAACCAGAATGCTCTAAAGCCCATGCCTAAGAACGCTCTAAGGCGTTCTTTCCCCTGAACAGGGCTTGGGTGGGCACTGCCAGCATTTGCTGCTGAAATTCTTTATCTTTTGATTGACACCTTACATTTTAAAATTTATTAATATATTCTGTCAAGTTACTGGCAATTTTTTGGCCATGGACCTAGTTGATCTCTTTACGATGACATTGCAGTCTCTGCCCTATTCAGCTGTCTGTTGATTTTAGGATTAGTTCTAAACATTTATGTTTATTTCTTCTGTTTCCACATTACCGTGGGTCTCTCTGTAACTTTTTGTGCTGACAATCGAACAAAGTGTGATTCAACATTCCAGAGACTTGTTCCAAGTCTGAAGTTGGCCTTGGCTAGTTCTTTGTACTCTTGGCTCTTAGCTATCCCTGAGCTACCTGTGCTGATGGAAGGAAGAAACAGAGAGGTGACTAAGTCCCATACTTGGAATTAATCGGAATGCTGAGGTGTTGGGTCCCTCTGGGCTTTGAGTTATGACTTTATCCTTTGGCCAGTCAGGTTCTGTGGAGCTTGGACAGTCCTTGTGACATGTGTATCGGCCTAGCTGGGGCTTGGATCTCAGGGGCCAGCCAAAATAGGTGTTCTACCTGAGATGGCCCAAAGTATGACAAGCCACTGGAGTGAACTCAAGCCAGAGTCATTGTCAAAGGGAAGCCTGAGACTCCACTACAGTTTCTGAGTTCAGAAGAGCAGAAATGGGATCAACCACAAGGATTAGCATCAAGACAGGAGTTGAGCTAAAGTGGATATAGAATTAGGAGGAGGAGCTGGCACAGTTGATGCTTGTTTTTGTTGGCATGTGGTTTGAGATTATGTTAGGATGGCTTAAAGGCAGAGGGTTGAAATGGACTTGCAGAGATAGATAGTTGTGAGGAATGTCCCAGAAGCAGATGGGTAAAAGTATGTGCTGGGATTCCCAAGATATACAGAGCACCTCCTCTGTAGGGACTGAGGGTTCTTCCCAATAATCTTGACCTTGTCCAGCCAATGATTTGAGAGGTAATGGGTTCAACACCCTCTTCACAGAGGAATCTGAAAGTCCAATGGCCTTTTATAAGGTACAGGAAAGAGTGCTTGTGATGATCCAGGCCAGTGGCTCTTAACAAGAGGGTGGATATGAATCACCCAGGGAATTTTTTCAAAATATTTGCCTGGGTTCCAGCACTCAGAGATTTCTTTTCTTTTCCTTTTCTTTTCTTTTCTTTTCTTTTCTTTTTTCTTTTCTTTTCTTTTCTTTTCTTTTCTTTTCTTTTCTTTTCTTTTCTTTCTTTTCTTTTCTTTTCTTTCTTTTCTTTTCTTTTCTTTCTTTTCTTTTTGGTTCAAGTAAATGTCATATACAGTGAAAATAGAGATTTTTGACTCAGTAGGTCTTGGATTGTATCTGGATGGAATTATATTTTAAAATGCCCTGGATAAGTCCAATTTACATCTCCAATTGAGAACCTTTGTTCTCTTCACTTCTACATTTTACTGAGGGGGAGACTGAGGCCCAGAGCGGTGACTAGTGGTAGAGCACAAGAGCACATCAGACCCTGGGGCTCATGTTGGACCAGGGACTGGAGCCCAGGTTTCCTTCTTGTGGTCCAGGGCTCTTTCCCCCAAAGGACTGTTATCCTTAAATGAGCGACCAATGAAGTCAGAACAGAGCGAGGCACTTTGACCCCCTCTTCTCAGCCTAGTCAGACAAGGTGTTTCCAGGTTCACTGCATGTTTCAGTGTAGCCCCAGGTCCTTGCTCTACAGAGTCTGGGAGGGGCTTTATATGAGTCAACTGATTGTAGGCTGGGAGCTCTGGTTATCAAAGCTCTTGCCTGGGGTTGGGGAGGAGCTAAGGTGTGAAGATGAAAGGCAAGTTCTACCTCTGTTGCAGGGCTCTTGGTAAGCACTGGGGAAAGCAATTTTCCAGATTTGATTCCAGAGGAGTTATGGAATTCCACTACTACTGTATCTACTGCTGCTACCAGTGGACTGTGCTGTATACTTCGATGAATTATTTTATGCAATCCACCCTGGGGAGTGGGTATGGTTATTTACCCCATTTTATGGATGCAGAAGCAGATTAAGTAACCTGGCCAACGTTCCCCATCTGGCTGGGTCGAAGCTGGAGTTCAAACCCAGACAGAATGACTCCAGCACTGGGCTCCTTCACAGGTTGCTCTACAGCCTTCTAGAGCACTGGATCTGAAAGAAATCTCGTAGAGCAGCATTTCCTAAACTGCGTAACCCTTATAGGAAACATGAAAAGCAGTGACAGAAAAATGTGGAAACACAGCATTGATCCCCTTTAGGAAGAGTCATAGTGTGCTCCATTATACTGGAGACTTAGAGAACAGCCAGAAGGAAATGTGTTTAACTTTGATTAACCAGCAGTTCTTCCATGGAATACTTCTTTTCACATTATTCTAAGTGGCTTACAGTCTGTTGTGTTTCTCAAACACCAGTTTGGGAAATGCCATCATGGCATATAAGTTTAATTTTCTTATTTTCAATGAATACATGTAACCCAGGGAAAGGCTTTGAGAGACTTTGGATAAAATCCCAATTTCTCTTTTCAAGGTGGTGATGGAGCCCTGAGCCAGTGGCTAAGGGAACAGCATACACTTGTTTAATCTGGATTCCTCTTCTGGTCCTGCCGGTGAGGTCTCTTCTGTGGGCCCTGCTTGTTCCTCTCACACTGACTCCGGGCCCAGTGGTAGCATTCACATATCCTAGCTCTTCATTTATTTCGTAGATTAATTTCAGTCCCTGGCAACACAGTTGATCAAAATTTATTTTCAAGCATCAAGACTATACCGATTGATTTTTACACAGATTTGTCTTTTCCAATGTACTTGGCAAAATGCCTACCAATATTTAACTCATTAACTTGAGAATTGGTTTTTGCCCTCCCATCCAAGGACTCTGCAGCTTTCCTCTACATTTTCTGTAGTGACCAATGTTCTCAGTGGGGAGGGGACAGGGTATTTTGCTCCATATGATGGAAGACTCACTTCTTGAATGGGCTATCCAGTATTGTGGGTGTGGTGACCTTGTGAACACTGTGGAGCTTTTCTTTGATACTGGGGTGTTCATGTTGAAAGACTTTTATTATGTGTTGCATAATGGTTAAGAGCACTGGAAAGCACTACTGGGCTCACATGCAGCTTTGCCACTTAGTAACTGAAAATAGTAGTATGTGCTTGTGAAGATTCCGTTAATAGATGTAATGTACTTAGATGATACTTGGCACATAACAAGTGTTATATAAGTGCTTGCTATTACTGCTCTTGTTAGTGTGGCTTTGGTGGAGACATCCTTACAACTCAGCTCTTTTGACACGCAGGCCTTTGACCCCGTGTACTCAATAACCTTTTCTTACTGTGGAGCCAACATGGCCTGTAACTCCTTCTTCAGTCACATGGACTTTCCAGGAGGAAACGCTTGGGCAACTTGTTTCTAATTGACTCTTCTAAAACTCAGGGGGAGTGGGAAGAGAATTCTACATTGGATGACTGTTCTCTTTGAGCCTACTTTCTACTCAGAGTTACTCATCCTTTTTATGAATCACCTGTGCCAATTATTACCTCCTTAGTTTGCATCCCTCCCTTCCCAAGTATACTTCTGGGATCTTTTCCTCAACAATTGCTCCACAGTCAGGAAATGCAATTTAGTTTTTATAACCCAAGCCAGACAGAATTGGGTGAACCTGAAATACACTATATACTCCAAGCCCCAGATGAATGGTTATTGGATTATCTATGAATTAGTCACACTTGGGCTAGTCTGATTTTATGGATAAGGGATAGCTGAGGGTGAAGCCTGTGATTAGCACACGAAGGGGTTGGCTCCTCTGTACAACTTGCGTGAAAGGTAGTGGGTGGTAGAGTCTTGTGCCTGCAGAGTCTTGGATGGAAGCCTCTGGATTTGCTTTTCTTTAAGCTCCTGGTGTGGGCTAGGGGAGTGTGTGAGGCCAAGACAGCAGAACATTTCTCGAGAGGGAGAGTGATCACTGTATCAAATGCTGACATTAGGCAAGTACGGTGAGGGCTGGATTTAGCACATGGAGGTCGCCAGTGACCTTGAAGAGCAGCTTCACTGAAGCAGTGACAAGTGTGAGCCTGAGTGGAGTGAATATATAATCGTTTCCTTTTTTATAGGACCTTTAATTTGTTTAGATTATTTCAGTTTTTGCCATTTTAGATTGTGATGCTCAAGAACATCTTCAGGTACATAATTTTTCTTTCCACACATTATTTCCCAAGGATAATTATAACAATAAGATTACTGGACCAAAGGATTAAGACATTTTAATATTATGCCACTAATATTGTACTCTCAGTCTGTCTTTGCAGATTCTCTAAAACAATTTGAAAAAGCACTGCATTTTTGTTGTAAATAAATATCCCAGTTAAAAATAGAGACTGGCTGCTATTGTTTTAAATTAAAAGCTAATTGAGCCATGAAAACTCATTGCCAATTCAATAGCAAGAGGTGCAGAAAATAATTGCCTCAGTACATATTGATTTTTTTTCAATCCAAGGTGGTTATGCTGTGAAATAATTGATGAACACTGGCTTTTAAAAAGGACCTTTCAGTGCCAAAGCAAAGGATTTTCTTTCTGCCAGCTCACCTGTCTTCAATGTGCTACTTTTTTTTTTATTTTTTAAATTTCTGTGACATGACAGTGACTTGAAATTATAGCCGACCTAGTCTCATCGCATCTAACATTCCTTATTATTTTAGTATTTTAGTTCCTGCAAAGCATTTTATAATCCCCTTTTTCCTTTCTGAAATGACTCTTATGTTTCATTTTACGTAATTTGAGCTCCCACTCTTAACCTAGTGGTGAAATTATGACAAAATTCCAAGCAAGTTTTTTATTCAGTTTTAAAAAGAGAAGGTGGAGGCCTCGCCTATCCCCTCACATTTGTATCCCAGGCCTGGCTCATGCAGTCTTTCTCTCTGGGTTTTGTCCCCAGAGTGAGTGGCCGAAAGATTGAAGGAGTGATCCTCAGACCTGTGTGAACACATCTGTCGCCCCAGGGGGAGTATTTGTATATGCTAGGTTGCCAGTCCAGTGGTGGGGCTGGCAGGATGGAGAGCAAGTAGGCCCTTGTGTGCTGTGAGGGACCAGGGCAGGATGAGTGGCTTGAGGTTAGGGAGCACTTAACCCTGCTGCCAGTGGACCCCTGAGGGGTTGCCAGGCCAACGTTTACATCTGGAGGTGGGCCACCTGATACTGTAGCCACTGGCTACATGTGGCCATTTAAATTCAAATTAATTAAAAAATAAAGTTGAAAATTCAGTTCCTTGATCACCCTAGTCATATTGCAAATGTTCAGTAGCCAAGTGTGATTCGTAGCTACTGCCTCAAACAGTGCAGACGTGGAACATTTCCATCAGAGTGCTGCTTCAGGGGACTTGGCAGCCTCCTGATGCCCTGAGTAGACACCATTTAGAGTGCTTGTTCTTGGCAGTTCCCATTCAGCCCCTCGTGCATGTGATACGAGAAAGCAGGCTGCAGCCTCAGCCCAGAAGGAACAGCAGTGCCAGGCAAAGAAACCGAGGCAGAATCCTGAACACACACTGGGCCAGTCCAATGAGGAGGAAGGGGACTGCAGCTTGGAGGTAATGATGAGGCCCAGACCCACTGAAGCACTGTGGATACCTTCATGGCACCAAGACTGAGTCCCGACCCTCATAGCTATGGCTGGGGATGCTGAAACTGCTGGCCAGAGGGGCTCAACCCTGGCCAGGGGGCGCTCCATCAGGGTGCAGGCAAGTCAGGGTTCCCAGCACTGCCCTGCCCTGCCCCTCAGAGCTGTTCCAGAGAGCTGCGTGAGCAGGGGTGGTAGGGTGAGCAGAAGGCGGACACTTCAAAAGCTGAGGGAGGAGGATACAAAAGGTTTGTCATTCATGAACATCTTTTATTTACAACACACTAGGACTGGCCTTTTCCCCAGGCATCTGGATGGTTCCAAGAACAAAGGAACAAATAAGCAAAAGGTGGCTTTTTTTTTTTTTTTTTTTTTAAAGCTGAAAGAGGCTCTATCCAATGGAAGAAATGGGGCCACTTGTCAATGGGACTCCTTATAGGAACAATTCTGGCTGCCTACCTAGGAGCCTCTGGGGAGGGAGTCCCTATGGCCACCCATGGAGGACCCCACCACCTTTTCAGAGAACTTCAAGACATGCCTCTTACATTAGTAATAATAATGACATTCCTGGTAATAGTGAGAATAATAATGAAAATAATTAATACTTATACACTGTTCTAAGTGATTTATATAAATTTATTTAAGAGAATATTTATGTCAACAGTAGCAAAGTTTACAATTGGAGGCTTCTTAGTGAGAAAGGCCTGGCTCCGTAGTATTTAATAGCATCAACGCCAGTGTAATAGTAGCTGCTATATAGGGTTTAAAAAGAATTTTTACATAAATTGTCTTTTTATTTCCCAACACATTCACAAAATTCTCCCACTGTAAATGCACAATGTAATGATTTTGGTAAATATATAGAGTTATATAGCTATCACTACAGTCCAGTTCTAGAACCTTTCCATTACTCCAAAAAGTTCCTTGGTATTTGTTCGCGGTTAATCCCTGCCCCTACCCTTCGCCACAGGCAATCACTGATCTTTCTTATTCTATAAATTTGCACTTTTTGAAAATTTTATATGAATAGAATCATACAACATGTAATCTTTAGCGTCTGGGTTCATTCGTGCTGTCTTATGTATTGGTAGTTCGTTCCTTTTAGTTGTTGAATAAGAGTACATTGTATGGATATACTACTACATTTTGTTCATGTATTCATGAGTTGATGGACATTTGGATTATTTCCAGTTTAGGATTATTATTAATAACGCTATTGCAGACATTCTGGTGTATGTTTTGTGTGGACATATATTTTTATTTTTCTTGGGTCGATTTTCAAGTGCAATGGACTGAATGAATGTGTTACCCTCCAAAACTCATGCGCTCAAATACTAATCCCCAGTGTGGTGATATTTGGAGGTGGGAGTTATAGTAGTCTTTTCTGTGTGGACTCCTTGATTTTTAACATACAAGAGCATGTCATCTGTGAGTAAAGACAGTTTGATTTCTTCCTTTCCAATCTGGATGCCTTTAATTAATTTGATGATGATGATGATGATTTTTGCCTTATTGTACTGGCTAGAACCTCTACTACATCGCTTGAATAGAAGTGGCAAAATTATATCTTTGTCCTGTTTCCAGTCTAGGAGGAATGCAGTCAGTCTCTTACCATTTCTATATGATGGTTGGCTATAGGTTTTAAAAACCCAATAGATGCCCTTTATCAGGTTAAAGAAGGTCCCTTATTTTTCTAGTTTACTGAGAATTTTTTATCTTGTCTATGGAGATGATTTGTTGTTTTGTCCTTTAGTCTGTGATTATGATATATTACATTAATTAATTTTGAATGTTACACCAACTTTACATTCCTGGGATGAATCCCTACTTGGTTATCCTCTATAATTGTTTTTACATATTGGTAGATAGGGGTTGGTAATATTTTTTTTAAGAATTAAAATTTTCTTTTTTGTAATGTATTTGGTCTTATAGAATGAGTTGGGAAGTATTCCTTTCTCCTATTTTCTAAAAAATTTTGTGAGAGATTCTGCACTTTTCTTTGTGGGACAATTTTAAATTATGAATTCAATTTCTTATTATAGATCCATTCAGATTATCTATTCTTGAGTCAGTTTTGGTAATTTATGTCTTTCTAGACATTTCCATTTTAACCAATTTGTCTAATTTGTTGGCATAAAACTGTTTTGTAGAGTTGTAGTGGTGCCCCTTCTTTCACACATCCTTTTATTGTAATTTGTGTGCTTACGCTCGTGCGCGCGCTCTCTCTCTCTCTCGCTCGCTCTCTCTCTCTCTCTCTCTCTCTCTGTTAGTTGTGTCATGTGTTTTTGGGATCTGGTTTTAGGTGCAGATGCATATATAATTTTTACATCTTCCTGACATAGTAACCCTTTTATTATTTTGGAATGTTTTTCTTTATCTCTAACAAGAATTCTTATATTAAAATCTATTTTGTCACTTAGCCACTCCAGCTTTCTTATGGTTATTGTTTGTATGGTATAGTTTTTCTCATTCTTTTTATTTTTATCATATTTTTGTGTTTGAAACTAAAATGTGTCATTGTAGATAGCACAAACTTTGGATTTTGCTTTTTTATCCAGTCTGGCAATCCCTGCCTTTGTTTAGGGTGTTAAGACCATTCATATTTAATTAATTGATTGATACATTTGCCATCCGCTACTTGTTTTCTATATGTCTTCTGTCTTTTTTGTACCTATGTTCTTCCTTGATTGCCTTCTTTTATATTAAATAAATATATGCTAGGATATCAATTCTTCTGTTGATTTTTTGCTGTATTTTTAAATATTTTTTTAGTGTTTGCTGTAGGGCTTATAGTGTGCACCTTATTACCATCTACTTCAGATTAATTGGAACTTAATTCCTGTAAAATAGAAACTGCTTCAGTGAAGCCCCATTCTCTCTTCCTTCCTTTGTGCTATTATATTAATATTTATTACATGTTTATAGTAATCCCAATAATAATGTTATAATCAATAATGAGAAAAATATATTTAGTCTTTTATATTAACACATATATTTAACATTTTTGATACTCTTCCTGTGGATTTAAATTAACATCTGGCATGATTTCCTTTCAGCCTGATGGACTTCCTTTAGTATTTCTTTTATGGCTACTCTGTGAATGATGAATTTTCTGTTTCTTTGTTTTTCTGGAAATGTCTATTTCGTTTTAATTTTTGAAGAATTATTTTGCTAGCTATGGAAATTTTGGTTGATAGTTTGTTTTCATTACTTCAGTTATGTCATCCTGTTGCCTTTTGTCCTCCACAGCAATCATACTGATACTCCCTTGGTACATGATGAGTTGTTTTCCTATTACTACCTTCAAAATTTTCTCTTTCTCTTCGTCTTTTAAGAGTTAAATTATGCTTTATGTAGGTGTAACTCTTTTTATATTTATCCTACTTGGGGTACGTTGAGTTTTTTGTATATGTAAATTAATGTTTTTCAAGTTTAAGATATTTTCAGTCATTGTTTCTATAAATATTTTTTCTTCTATCTCTCCTGTCTTAGCTATCTGGGGCTCTCATTTCATGTATATAGTATGTTTGATGTCCCATAGGTCTCTGAGATTTCATTCATTTTTCTACAGTTTTTTCTGTTTGTTCTTCAGATTAGATAATTTTTATTTCTTTGTATACAAATTCAGTGATTATTTCTTTTGCTATCTCGAATCTTTTGTTGAAACCTCTCTTGTGAGCTTTTCATTTCAGTTATTGAACTCTTTAACTCTAGAATTTTTATTTGGTTCTTTAAAAAATATTTATCCCTATTGAAAATATTTATTGATTGTTATCATATTTTCTTAAAACTCTTTAAATATGTTTTCCTATAGTTCTTTGGACATAGTTATAATTATTGACTTTGAAGTTTTTGTCTGCTAAATTCAATATCTGGATACATTCAAAAACAGTTTTTATTAACTGCTTTAATTCCTGACTATGGGTCACACTTTCCTATTTCTTTGCGTGTCTTGTAATTTTTGTTGAGAATTTAAAGTTTTGATAAAATATTGCAGCAACTTTGGTTTCTAATTTTTTTTCCCTTGATAGTTGTTATTTCTGTTTAATTTGTTTGTTTGTTTAGTAAGTTGCCTGGAATAAATCTGTGAAACCCAAATCATGTTGAGTGTGCGGCCACTGATAATTTTGCTCAGTATTTTCGTTTTTAATTTTTATTTTTAAGCCTGGATTCCTACAGGTTTCCTGTGTTTGTATAGCTTAGTAGCCAAGTCACATATGTTCTAAATCTCGGTTTTCTTATGTAAAGTGGGAATAATACAGTATCCAACTCATAAGATTCTTGGGAGGTTTGAATTACCTAATCAGTATTCAGCATAGTGACAGCTACATAAGTGCTCTATGAAGGTGAGCATTATTGTTATTTACTATAATTGCGTGAGGAAAGTGACACCCAGAAAGATGAAATGACTCAAGATCACACATCTGGTGAAAGCTAGAGCAGAGCTTGAACTTAGGCCAGACTGCGTCTTCTGGTTTTGAGATGTCTCTGTCAAGTTAAATCACAACATGTTTGTGTCAGTGCTTGACGTTTACACAAACTTGGTTGTGGAAGAAAATCGAACATTGGAGTGAGGATTGGAAGAAATTTTTGCCCCTTCAAACCCAAGATTCTATGATTCTGAGATAGTGCACAATGGACCAAAATAGAAACAAGCAGTTTTAGCTGTTGAACCTTGAGCTGGATAGGCCCTGTGGCCATCTGGTCCTGGTGATCAGGGTTTCATGTTCCTGAGGATCTAAAGTCGGGAGACCACATGCACCCAAGAGGCATCTTTGGCTGTTAGTCTGGAAAGTTCACTTCACCAGGGCCTTTTCAGGGTCTGGATTTCTGGAAAGCTCCTAGAGGCCAGCATACCTCATGTCACTGTCTGCCCTGCTCAGGAAACAAGAGGAAACTGCAGAAGAATATTTGCAGATCTGCTGTAGCTGTTGGTGGAATGCATGGCCCTGTGGCACCCAGCCCGGTCTTCTCCAGCCAGCACAGAGGATCGATTCAGCCTCACGTCCTGGACTTCCTTCCCCAGGGAGTAAAGGGTGGGTCTTACATTTGTGGTTAGCTGGCCAGAGACCATTCCTATTAATTATGCCTTTGGGAGGGAAGCTAATGTAATTCTGTCCCTTAGACGCTTTCCTGTCTAGAAGTGGTATCTCTGGGATCAAACCTTTCTTAGAGTCAGGTGTTTACTCTTACATCTAAATTTAGAGCCAGGGAAGCTTGTTGAGGCATTAGTTGAATTCATATCCTTGGGATGCATTTTATATCATAGTGACTTTCTCTATTAGGGCCTTTGTCAACGAGAAAGAATTTGCTTATTTATTTATTTTTTTTTTAGTGTGTGTGTAGGGGGTGGTTTAAAAGATTGACAATAAACAAGCACACATCTTTGAAGTGTTTAGTAAGACAGGGAAATTTTAACTATTTCCTGGCATTCATCTAATTTACAAACACACAGCTTCATTCATCATATCCAGGCATGTCCTTAGCCCCAAGTCTTCCCATAATATTAAGACCATGTTTACTGCATATAGCCTGCATCATTCACTTCTGGCTGCAAAGGAAAAAAAAGTTTCAGTCCACTAGGATTCTACTTCAGTTTGGATGCAAAGCAGTTAAAACTGGAGAAGCTTATAAGAATAGTTTCCAGAGGCAGAATCTCTTTTCTTTCTCCTTCTATCTATTGCAGTTCTTGAGTTAAGTTGCCTCAGTAAACATTAGGACAAGATATTAGGGGGAGAGTGCCTCTGATTGATTAAATATAATCTTATGGTTCCTCACAGTGCTACATGGATAGTTTGACATTTCCTTAAAAAAATTGAATGGGTGTAATGGCTGTGGAGGCAGATATCTAAGGAAGGAACACAAAAGAGAAAGTTGGGGACATTAGAAGCAAAGCTTCAGCCAATATTACCTGTAAGAGGACTCAGGTAGATGAATTTGTTACCAGCACTTCACTTATTCATTCAGCAAAGATTTACTGAATTCCAACTGTGAGCCCTAAATGCTAGGGATACAGGGGTTAGACAGCTGTGGTCTCTGTCCTCATGGAATGTACAGTGAAGATAGACATCTAGCACATAGTTGACCAGGTGGTTAATCAGTTGCAGGTGTGGTAAGGGAAGCAAAGGGGAATTATAGGTGCTGTGTTAGTGGGGATTTTGGGGTGTGTGGAGGGTGTTAAGAAAGGCTTCCTTGACAGAGTGACATTTAAGGTGAGACTGATGGGCAGGTGGGACTTAGCTGGGCCAGGAGGCAGAGGGAGAGGGGTACAGGTTGAGAGTGTGGTGGATATAAAGGCTTTTGTGGAGGAAGGAGCTTAATAGGCCCTAGACACTGAGGCCCAACCAGTGTTGCTGGAGCGCAGCGAGCTGCAAACCAGGGCTGGAGGGGTGGCGGGTTCAAGCCATGCAGGGCTTTGAGAGCTGTGCTGAGAATTGGGGATTTTATCCTGGGAACTGTGGGATTTGCAACCACTGATGTAGTTCTAAGCAAGAAAGCAACATGGTTCACATTTTCGTCTAGTGGTTTAAGTGTTTTTTCATGCATTCTTTTGTGGGATGGACCTGGACTTGAGGATCCCCACGGAGCACATCAAAGCCCAGTGAAGAGTTTGTTCCAGTTCTTTTTGTGGGGTTGTGGTTTGGGAGCCAGCACTGGAAGGTTTTGAAGAGGAGAATGACAGTCTGGGGAGCAGCTCTGCGGTGGCTTTCAAGTTTGAGAAAACTTAGTATGTGACAGAAGGCAGCTGAGGAAGACAGTTCAGGCATTTAGGAGAGAAGTGACTTGGAACTGGTAAGTGAGACGGGAGGTTTAGTGCTCATGGCAGGTGTCAGAGGGATGGTGATATGCAAAGGCTCTGGTCTAAAGTCTTCAGAGCTGGAGTGCTAAGGGAGAAGAAGGCCTTCATAGGAAAGTAAAGAGGTTACAAATCTGAGTGAAAGCCATTGAGGAGCGGCAGGAAGAGGGAAGGGAGGCTATTCTGGACTCGTGAACGGAAAGGTAGGTATCCAGGTGTAGAAATGGGTATGTTAGCCCCCTTTTAGAGAAATAAGAGTTAGGGCTCACCCCATCAATAGACGATTAGATAAAGAAGAGGTGGACATATATACAATGAATATTACCCAGCCATAAAAAAATAATGAAATCTTACCATTCTGCAACAACATGGATGGACCTGGAGGGTATTATGTTAAGTGAAATAAGGCAAACAGAAAAAGACAAATACCAGATGATTTCGCTTATATGTGGAATCTAAATAACAAAATAAACAAACATACAGAAATAGATTACAGATACGGAGAACAAAGTGATGGTTGCCAGATGGGAGGGCATTTGGGGGACTAGGTGAAAAAGGTGAAGAGATTAAGAAGAATAAATTGGTAGTTAGGAAGTCACAGGGATATGAAGTACAGCATAGGGAATATAGTCAATAATAATGTAATAACTATATAGTGCCAGGTGGGTACTAGACTTATCGTGGGGATCACTTTGTAAATTATATGTGTCTAACCACACTCAAAAAAAGAGGGCTCACTTTCGACGTTTAGGAAAGACCCAAAGGAAGAAAGTTTAGCCACTGTCCCCACTGTATCCCTCAGCATCTGGAGGGTGTGTTGACCTTTTGGCTCAGGCCAAGTCAGCCCAGTTCTGATAACTACACAGACTCAGTAGAGGGCTAATATAATTTGTGTCACAGCTCTAAAGTTAGAAAGCTGGTTTTTATAAATCAGCACAAATTGACCTCATTACCCATGGTCATTCAGTAACTTCAGAGATCAAGGGGAAAAAACAAAAATGGATCAGAAACCCCTCCAGATGACAGCTTTGCTCCTGAAGCAGGACCCAAAGATACTAGTAACTTATTTTTTGCTGAGGTGTTTCTGTCCTCATGGTGTTGCCTCTGGGGAACGTTCCTCCAGTGTCATTCATTCTGCCCAATTCCACACTGCAGACGTGCTCAGAGTTCTGTGTTCTGCTAGTCAGATTACTATGATGGAACATCCGCCAACCAAGCTGCTTTCTTCATTCTTTATTCTTCTAAGTTTAAAGACACTGAGCATTCCAAAACGCTGATTGTTCTTTTTTGTTTTGTAGAACAGACTTTTCTTTCCAATGCTCCAGTGCATGCCATTCTTTCATTGCTTTCCCCTTCTTATCGGTCCTTTTTTTTCTCTTTAACTAGAATGAAGTCATTTGTGGGGCTGTCACTGCTCTGCAGAAGAGTAGACAGAAGGGATGCCGAGCCTTCATTGCTATGATTTCTGATTTGAACAGTCTGTAAAGTGAGCTATATAACATACCTAACATTTGGGAAAATAAAACTGAAAGAGTTGTTAAGATACAGAGATAAATTATGTAGTCCTTCTTTTTAATGTACTCCATTTTATTACTTAAGATAAGAGTGATTTGACATGAAGGGGGAACTTCATATTTTTTTCTTAACTGAAGTGTAATTTCCCCAGAGTATTTTCCAGCTCACACTGTCTATGCTAATTCAAGTATTGGAAGTTTTAGAAGTAGTGTAGGAGTGGAGTGGGGGTTGTATTGATTGTCCAGTGAGACCTGAAGAGGGAGTAACCTTGTTTCTGAGTAAGTAGACTCTGCATCAGATAGACTCAGTAGGTTTCTTGGGGATGAGTGAGGAGGGAGTTCTTCTGAACCATTTTGAGGATTTTCCAAACTTTTGTAATTAAGAGGCCGTTTCTTAAGGTGGTCTGTGAGGGTATGGTGACAGCCAATGAGGGACGATGGGATTTTAGTTATGTTTTCAGTCTCAAGGCAATGGCAGGGAAGATGGGTGTCATTCTGTTAGCCCCTTGTATGATTACATGGTGTTTGCCCATTTGAAATTCAAAAGGAAACCAACTGAGGTGTGGAGGGCACTGTACATTATGCTAGCAAACATTCCTCATTCCACATTTACAGCAGTTTTGGAAGGTGTTGTCTGAAAAATTCATGTAGTCATTATAAAAATGAAGCATTCACCAGGCTTGCCCATTTTTACTTTGCACTGAATTAACTCACTGTTAATAAAAGAACCAAGATGGGGCTCTTCACTGGTGGCCTTGGTGCAGGGCTCATCTGTGTATCTTGCTCTGTTTGTTCCTTGTGGACCTCATAGGGCAATTATGGAGAGGAAATGAATTTATATATGCCAGGAAGCATTGCACAAACTATGCCATAAGTTTTTTATCTTTGTTTTTCTTCTTCTCCCCCTCTCTAGCTGATAAACTCTGCCAATCTTTTAACAGAAGATATTCACTCCAGAATTTAGGATGGTGCTCCTCTCCCAAAATGAGATGCCTCACAGATGGCCTGGGGCTACCAAGAGGATCACAAAGCTCTTTTAACCCTGGGAAGTCTCAGGCCTTCAAGCTTTTTCTGGCTGTTCAAACCTCACACTAGTTCCTTTCAAGTCTTGAGGTGTTGAGGAGTGGATCTGAGTTGGTTCCAAATTATCCTCCCCTGGGGACTGGACTGAGTGATGGTTGGCCTCTGGGCCCCATGATAATTTCACTTCCTTCTTGTTCACAACTGTCACAGAGCCTTGACCCCCGTCTGGAGGAACTCATGTCCCTGGATTCCTGGAAATGACTTGACCTTCTTTCAGTGTCTATAGCAGATGGAAGCCAATTTTGCAGAGAGCCCAAGAGCAGACCAATCCCGCTTGAATCCCAAGAGTTCAGTGGGAGGCAGTGAGTGGAGCAGAGGGATGAGTTTAGAATTCCCAGACCTGAACTTCACATCCTAACTTTTCCACTAATAGTTGTGTTAACTTCATCATTTATTTGTCATGCCTGAGCCTCAGTTTTTCAAATTGTAAAATGAGGATAATAATTTGTACCTCACAAGGTTTTGTAGAAAATAAAGGAGACGAAATATATGAAAACATGATATAAGCTTTAGTAACATGGTTAATTTTTTCTACTCTCTTGATTTTGAAATGCTTTTATTCTTGGTACATTCTTTAGCACCAGGCACATTAGAAGGTTTTCAGTAAATCTTTTGGATTTAGGGAGTTATTTTGGCAGCTCTACCCTAATGGTTTAGAGTCTGACCTTTCATAGGGAAGTCGCTGTTGTTATTTTGGGGAAGAAGAAAACAGATTTCACGTAAAGGGATGAAAAATATAAGATCTTTGTTTTTGTTTTTTTAATTTCCTTCCTTCCACCAATGCCTTTTTGTATTAAGATCTTCACCTCTTGATGGTAAAAGCAGACCTTGGCTTACTGCTAAGTTTGGGGGCGGGGTACAGGGAAGGAGAATGAAAAATAAGCAGGATGTTTTCTTCCCTCAAGAGCTGTTTAGACGCTTTTAGCAGTGGGAGTAACGTACTCTGCTTACCTGAGTCTGGCTCTGTGACTCTGACTTGTCCAGTTGAATACAGGGCTATTTATTTATTTGAAGTGATTTGAGACTTAGATGTTTTGAAATGGAGGTGCTATATTCCAGTCCCTTGTATAGTAAACATTACTGATATTGCTTTGATAGAGCCGCTGATGCTACTGCTATTACCTAATAAGAATAACTACAGAAAGCAACCTGTTTGTCAGGTAATAGTAGCAGCATCAGCAGCAGTGATAACTGACATTAACTGAGCAGTTGCTAGATGCTAGCCACTATTCTAAGTGCTTCTTTAGTGCTAACCCCTACTGCACACAGCTACCGTATTGGATAAGAAAGTAGGTACTCTTGTTTTCTCATCTTAAGACTGAGAAGGTCTAGCACAGAGAGGTTAGGTGACTTACCCATGAGCACAAAGCTGGTTAAGATGACAACAGGGCATCAGGATTTGGATGAATTAATTAAATGCCCTTCGTGGTGTCTGGCACAAGGCAGTAACTCAACAAATGGAAGTTTTTAGTCATATTGGTTCAGAATTGGACTGGAAAAGTGGAGTATCTCTTGAGAGAGGAAGTGTATTTGTAGTAGTGTATTTCACTGGAGTTCTTAAAGAAAAATACTATAGCTCTTTTGCAACCAACCTCAGAAGTTAGCCTGAGAGCTTAACCATTATCTGTGAGTTAATTAGGTAATTCATTTGTCTTATCCTCATATTTGCATGGTTCTGTTGTGACAACCAAGTGAGTTTATATATAGGAAGAATTTAGAACAGCACCTGGCACTTGGCAAGCATTCAAGTGAAGTTTCTTCACTATTAAGGTTGGTATTTATTATAATCATCATCCTAATTAATCACTTCCCTTATTCCTCAAAGAATTTGAGATGTTCATTAAAATAACACAAAGTTAAAAAAAAACTCCAAACATATAGAAGATGAAAGCTTAGGTCCCACAGAAAAAGATGGAAAGACATGCAGACATGCATAGTTGCAAAGGAAGCTTTTTAGCCAGTGCAAAAAAAAAAAAAAGGGTTTCTTGCTATTTGAATATCTATCATCAGAGAGAAGGAAGCAAAGCTTTCCCAAGCATTGACTTCTAAAATAAATTAACACCTTTTTTTTTTTTTTTGTAAATATAGAAAATAGGCTCTAAATTCTTAACACCTGGCCCTTAGATGGGTTTGTTCACTGCCCATCATATGCTGGGGACATCTCTACTGTTGCTTGACCGTGTCTTTCACCCCTGTACTCTCCACCCCCAAGTCTTTGGTCTGCTTAAATTTAGTTCTTTGGAACCAATCTGGCATTTTATGTTTTGGTTTGTGGTCAACCCTCGTTAGCCAAGCACAGATGAACCATGTCTCTTACTTTTTTTTTTTTTTACAGCTGAAGATCTTATACCACTTTCTCTTTGAAAACCTCCTGTAAACAAAATTCTGGGCCAGCAATGGGGTTCTGGTAGTTTCTCCTAAGGAGTGCCTGTGTGCCATTGCTCCTGGAGAGCAGAGGTGTCATCGTAGGGTGGGGGGCAGTGGGCGCCTTTCCAGTCTGCTCTTGTGTGTGTGTGGAGCCATTAGGCCCGTGAGCCTGGTCACGTTTGCAGTGGCGCTTGCTCCCATCACTATGCTTCCTGGTCTTCCTGGTGAGACAGGGCCACCTCACATTCTGGGGCTGGGAGGGGCCACAGGGACTGGCCCCAGAGGCGACCCTTATCTGTTTGTTTGCTTATTTCTAAAGGCTACAGAGCCAGGAAGAGGAGTACAGCCCCATAGAAAGAAAAAGGAACAGGAAATTGTTCAAAAGGGGATGATGAAATGAAAAAAGCAGCAGGAAACAGATTGGGAATTAGGGGAGGTTTCGGCCAAAGGAAATAAGCCTTGAGGACCAGGCGAGCCAGAGGGATAAGTTATTCCCAAACCTCTGGGACTCCTTCCTTCTTGGCCTTGAACTACAGGTTGCCAGGATGGAAGGGACCTCTCTGGTTACTGAGGGACTGTCAGTCCCCCTCCTTCCCCCTGGCTTCAGTGCAGATGCTGGATCTGGAATTAGCAAGGTCTTTGTGCTGGTCCAGGCCATACCCTCCTAGGTGTGCTGCGTGGCCACCTCCCCTCCCTGCCAGACCTCGTGTTCTCCCCTCCTTCCTTCCGCTTCGAAGTCAGGAGTGTTCTCCCAGGGCCTCCTAGAGCCCCAGATCACCATCTTGATGCTACTCAGAGATTAGTGTCCCTCACCAGAGGCTTGGTCATTCCACTTCACCCCATTCTTGCTCTGTCTGCAGTGCAGAGTCCTGGCCCGGAGTGCCTAGGTGTTGGGGTGGGGGTCAAAGCAGGAGGGGAGGGGGCAATGCGATGCAGCATGGGGAGCCAGAGAAGGTGTTCTCAGAGGTGCACACAAGTCACACAGCATGAAGGGTGCAGACACAGGGCTTTCTGGGACAGGACTGTGTCTTGCTTTTAAGTTTGTGTCACTACTCTAAGTGGAATTTGGAAACTCACCTTTTAGTGCTCCCCTCACAGCATGGATGAAATTGAGTCCCCAGTTGGAAACTGCTTTCCTCTAGATCTGTCAGGTTAGTTTGTTTATGTTTCTGGGGATTGATTTTGAATTTGCAACCTGACAATGTCCATTCTGTGGTCTGTATCTCATCACCATTCCTCTCCCTCCCCCACCCCAACCATATACACGTGCACACATAGATCATTTTCACTTGCTGATTCTTTGGCTGGGATTCAGGTTCAGTTTAAATAGGACGTGACTGCAAACCAGTCCTTGAACTTCCATATCCTTTTCTGGTCAGACCATTGAACATTGCAATTGTTAGTGGAGATAAGGGAGTTGTTGAATTGGGTCAGAGAATTCCAGGGTTGGAATAAACTCGAAGGCAGGATCCCTACATTAGTTCTTGAATCTATTCTGTGGCATCCCTGGAGAGTGAGATTGTCCAGTGGAACCCGTGTGGACTCGTAAAGCTTTCATCTTTGGACATGTTTTGATTTTAGAAAGATCTTTCTTACATTGTTCAAAACCTGCTTTTATCTCTTGATACTTATATACTCACTCTTGACCTCTATGAAGAAGCCTAGTTCCTTTTTTCAGAAATTTGAAGGCAGCTTTCAACAAAGGGAAACAGCTCTACCTTCTTTGTGTGTTCCCCACAGGATATATTTCTAGACTGCTCACGATCTGTATGCCTGCTTCTGGGCATGCTATGTTGGTCTCTGCTCCCCTTAAAATATGGGCTCAGATTTGAACAGAGAACTTCAGAGGTGGGCACTGTGAGGAGGACAGATACAGAGGAATACAGAGTAAGGTGGTATATATTCTCACCTTCGCATGTGAAACACTGTAATCTGTTGATATGACTGCATGTGAGGTCTTAATTGACAGCTATATCCTGCTGGAGATGCAGTGCTTGCTCTTACAGCCCAGCCCTGTGTGTATCCCTTTATTGTGGCCACCCCGCTATGCCAGGATAGACCCCCACCTAAAATTTGGTTTGGATGTTGAGCCCACCTAATGAGACTTCTTGAAAACAGGGCATGCTTCCCTAACTGGCCTGAAAATGACATGGGAAAGGAGTAGGGAAAGACCAGTGTGGGCTTTTATCGTGGTTGGGTGTAGGGTTGCAGTGAGGGTTCTGCGCAGGCCAGGGCTTACACGGTTTGAAATTCCTGCTGCAGAAGAGGAGGGAGCGTCCAGGCTTTTTAAAAAATCAACTTTCACAGGTGTGGGCAAAAGGGGACAAGGGAGGCGTGGTGCTTGAAAGCTGTCAGCAACGAAAATGGAACCACACCATTCTATGTCTCTGCTTCATGACCTCAGCAGGCCTGATAGGTATGTTCCTCTACCTTCTAACAAGTCCTTGGTGGAAATTTTTAACAGAGCTGCTTCCTGGTGAGCATCACAGACATGGAACTGACTAATGTAATACCATGTGCATACAATGGGATTATGTAAAAGAAAGTATGTAGGGAGGTAGTAATTGTGCATGGATAGCTGCAAAGTCTACCAGAAGACGAGGAGTTAGGCAGGAGGACACCCGGTGAAGCCTCAGGAAGGGACAGAGCCTTCATGAGCAGGGTCCTGCCCTCTCACAGAACTCCTGGTCTGTCATGCTGATGTGAAGGCTCAGCGAGAAGCGGTCACAGGTGGTCTCTCACATGCTGCAGAGGGGATGTCAGGTATGTCAGTAGGCCTAGCATATGAATTCCCAGGCAAGGGTTTGTGAATTCCTTTCCATTAGTCCTGAGTATGGCTGGGTATTACGTCTCAGATCACATTCAGGTCCTGTAGGCTTGTGTTCTGTGAGGTAAGGAGTATTGCTATGGGAACAGTGACTTGCATCTTCTTACTGAACTCTTCACATTGTCAACTCCAGCCCCAAACTTCTGCTTTTTGTGTGTTCGTAATCCCTAGATAAGCATAAAGGAGTTAAGTAAGGAACTGGAGAAGCTGAGGAAACTTAACAGACATGATAAATTAATCAGATAACACAGGAGTATCAGAGAGGTGGCACACACTGATGGTTCACAAGCGTGGCTTGTTGTGTTTGAGATCGAGTAACAGAACTGGGATTCATATTCAAGATTTGCTTCTCCTCATTTCATCCTGGTTATTCTCAGATTGTGGGGGCAGAAGATGAGCACAAAGGTATCAGAATTATCTCGAAAGGACTGAAACATTCTATAATAGCCTGCCTCTTCCCAAGATTATAATATGTAGCCTGGTGTGGGGCATATGCCTCTTTTCCATTACAGGTCATCGATTACTGGAGTATGGTTCTGTTATTAAAATTATGTCATATCTTTTAGGTGTATGGGCAGATAAAAGATTGTGCATGCTTACCTTGTCCATCTTGACTTTAGCTACTACTTGTACACTGATGTCATCTGCATTAGTAAGTTTATGCTAGACTGGGCTGCAGTAACAAACATACTCTGAATCTCAGTGCCTTAATACATAATTTTTTTCTCCCAAGTCAATTTCACTGAGGGTGCAGTGGCTATCTCTAGGGCAACTTTCTTTTAAGCAACAACCCAGGGATCCAGGTTACTTCCATCCGATAGCTATGCCACCTGGAACACATGACTTGCAGGGGAAGAGTGGATGAGGCTGTACAGTGGCTTTCACCATTATCTTCCAGAAGTTACACCCATCACTTTTGCTCACTTTCCATTAGCCAGGAACTAATCATATGGCCACGTACCTGCAAGGAGCCAGAACAGGGTTTGAGTGAGCACTATTAATCTTCTTACTGCGATGTCTACCTGAGACCTGCTTTACAAAAGTCTCAGTTAAGACTCGCCCTGGAAATCTCTTTCTGAATATCCCATAGGTACATCAGAGTCAACATGCAACACAGAACTAATTGTCTTTCTTTCCTAAAAATTGCCCTTTCCTTATCTTGGCAAATGATAGATTGCCTGAGCCAGAAACAAAGAACTCATCTTGGACTTCCTTTACTCCCTCATTCCCCCTTAGATCATCAGCAAGTCTCACCAGTTCTTTCTCACACATATCTCTTGCTAGCTTCTGCTCTCTGTTCCTGCCCATGGGGCTAGTGCGCAGTCAGTCAGTGCATACTGCATGGCCACCCTGGTTATTTCAAAATACTTACGTTCTGGTTGCTAAGTTCTCATACCCTGTATTACTCAGTGACACTTGTTCTGGCTGGGCCTCCAGGATCCTGCTGCCATATTCCAGGATTCAGTTCGTAAAAATATTTTTCATGTTCTGTTCCTATTGGTTGGCTTTGCCTGTGCTCTGTCTACTTGCGGGCCTTCTCATTACTTGTAAGATCTTGCCACTTTTCTTCTAAGGACTCGGTTTCAGGTCCTTAAGTAGGTAGCTCTCTCCCTAGTGAGTCTGGTTCTGGGAGAGTCGTATTTCCTTTTAAAAACAATAGTTGTTGAAGGTGCCCAGCACTGTACTAGGTGCTAATGTTATAAAACCTAATGTAGACTACAGTCTCATGGGAGAGGCTGACCATAAATAAGTAAATAAGTCTATAGTTGCAAATTGTGAGAAATCCTTAGAAGAAAAAGAATGGTGTGCCTAGAGCAAGGAACAAATTCTTGGACTTGGTTTATGGTGGGGGGAATCCTCATTCCCAAGATCCCTTTCCTCAGCCCCTCATGGAGGAAGTAAAGAGCTCCTCCCCTTTTGAGAGCCTGAGGCACTTGAGACAAAGATGGGGTGGGAAGTACAAGGGTTTCTTTACTGTCAGTGGCCAAGCGAGGGGTCCCGGCTTCCCTGAGACTTGGCTTATATGCAGCTGATAAATGGGATGATTTACAGCCTTCATTAAAAACATGATTATCAACATAGTGTCCACATGGCCTGTAGCCACCTCATGCCATAGGTTTCCTGTCCTGCTGCCGGCTGAGTGACTCTGCTCTCTGCAAAGTGAGGGAGCCAGAGACTTGTGCTCATTAGCATTCCTGCTGACACAGGTTCCGTGATCACCTGTGGAAGACATCCCAGGAGTGACACCTGGTCACTGTCCTTCATGGAAAGGGGATCATGGCCTGTGATAGAACATAGGACTGACTCTGGCGGGAGCTGTGCTCTCCTGGGTCAGGTGCTGAGCGGGGAGTGGAGCAGTGCCTGCTCTCTAAATGGAAGCTCGCTTCATCCAGAGATGCCTTTAAATATGATTCCTTGGAGCACATATTTTATCCTGAGTCGTCTGACTGCCATGGTGGGGATGGTAGGAGGAAGGGAATTCAGAGAAATGGGAAGCTCACTGGACGTTTGAAAACCAGAAAAGAAGATGAAGGAGCTTTGAAATTCTGCTTTTACTCTTTGAGAAAATAGGATGAGCAGCAGTTGACTTCAGCCTAGCTGGAGAAGAGCCCCCACTTTTTATGTGTGAAATCTCCCTTTAGAGCCCAGCCCTTTGTGGCCACAGTGACTTTGTATGGCCCACCTCCTGGCTGGCAGTGCCACATTGTACTGTACCATGCCAGGGCCTCCTCACCAGACAGAGTGAGAAGAGGGAAGAGTTTTTGAGCAGGGACTCAGGCAGAGTTTTGGTGCTCAGAGGAGTCTGGGCAAGGCAGCCCTGGGTATAGGGACTTTTGTTCCCCCGCCACACCGGGTGGGCTTCAGTCAGCTAATATCAGAAAAGCTCAGGCTTGTCTGTCTGCAGCCTCATACCGCTCTGCACCAAAGCTCTAATGCAGACCCTCATTCTCCCTCGTCCTGGCGATCACAGTAGCCCTTTATCCGCCTCCCTCCTCAGGCTGGCCTCCGCACTGCTGCCCAGGAGAGCTTTGACCTAGGCCCGATCCTGTCATCTTCTGATCAGTAACGTCCTTGGCCCCCTGCCAACGCGTGACACTGGAATCCTCTGTAACTTGTCCTGGACTGCCTTTCTAGCCTCATCTCCCCTGTGCCCCTCACATGTCCTTAATTCCAGTCAAACCAGCCTGTTTTCTGCTCTCCCAACAAATTTTCCAGGCTCCCAGTCCCTCCTTTTCTGTCACTGGTCTCTCCTTCTGTAATTCCATTTCCCACTTGGAAAGACTTTGATACAAATCTGTCTTTCAAAGCCTGTTATGGACTGAATTGTCTCCCCCTCAGACTCACATGTTGAAGCCTAACTTCCAAGGTGATGGTATCTGGAGATGGCCTTTGGGAGATGATTAAGGTTGAATGGGATCGTCAGGGGGGTCCAGGGGGGTTGATGTCCTTATCAGAGAGAGAGTGACAGCAGAGCACTGTCTCTCTGAGCACAGACAAAAGGGCTTGGAGGACACAGTGAGAAGGTGGCCATGCACAAGCCAGGAAGAGAGCTCTCAACAGAAACCAAATTTGCCAGCACTTCAATCATGGACTCTGAACTGAGAAAATCAGTGTCTGTTGTTTAAGACACCCACTGGGCATTTTGTCAGGGCAGCCTGAGCTGACTAAGACAGGGCCCAGCTGAGCACCGTCTCTTCTCCAGAGCTACCCCCTCATTACGCATACAGTTCTGCTTCTCTCCCTCCCTGGACACTGGTCATAGGCTTCCTTGGGTTATTGTCACCATTATTTAGTCTCTGTTACTAATCTATAAGCAGTTTGAAGGCAGGGACTTTGTTTTGATTATTCTAGTCAGAGTGCCAGATATATCTTTATTCAACTAATAAATAATTGAATGAATTAAACACAGACACACACACTGACTCCTTTATAGTTGTGTGTGTAGAGTCCTATTATGGCCTCATTTCTATGATGATCACTTAACCTGATTTCTCCAGTATACTACCATGTGGATGGGGTAGGGGGCCTACCACGTTATTTTTTCCACACTCATTGTGCCATGGTTTGCCTGGATGTGCAGCTTTTTCTAGCTCTGTTGGTAAGAGGAGAGGGTTTTGGTGATAGTATCAGTGAGAGCCGAGGCTAGGACCAGCACCTGACCATAATGACAGGGAAGAAGCTGGGGAAGGAGAGAGTGCCTGTGGCCCTAAGCCTTCCTGGTATTGCCCTCCTTGAGGAGTGGCAGCCACATCCTCTGTCTTTAGACCCCAACCTCACAAAAGTTAGGTGGCAGAGAGAAGCGGTTCCCTAAATGGGGTGTGCTTGATGACATCCCTCAGGTTGAGCTGGGAGCACAGCCCAGAGAGCTAGGGTGCCTCAGGTGCTGGCATGTCCAATTAGGGACCAGGGCTCCTGGCCAGGGACAGAGGCACAGAGGTGCCAAGTCTACAGAGCAGGGGTCTTGTACAATCAGGCCGCCACTCTGCCTGGCTAAAACCCCTCAGTGGGTTTGGTGGTCACCCAGCTCTCCAGCCACAACTTTCTCACCTCTCCCTTTGTATGCCAATGTGCTAAAGGCATCTCCTGATTTTTGTTACTAGCCTTCCTTTGCCCTTTCTTCTCCCAGATCTTTGCATTTCTCTTTTCCCATCTTTCAGATCTTAGCTCAAATGTTGCTTGTTCCAGAGGTCTTCCCAGTCTTCCCAACATCAGTAGCCCCTCACAATATCATGCTGCATCCCACCACTTGGTTTTCTTTTCTCCACAGCACTTACTGCTGTCTGAAATCATCTTGTCCAGGCTGCGAGTGACATGAAAACAGGGCCCTTGCCTGTCTTTTCCCTGCTGTATCTTCAGTGGTGAGGACAGCGCCTGGCACCCAGGGGTGGTAGAGGTAATAAGTATTTGTTGAACGATCAAAAGAAGGTGATGTTCTTCATGAACAGGACAAACACTGAGAAGGTTGACATGGTGCTGCTCCAGGACTGGGAGAGGATGTAGGGTTCACACCCAGCAGCACCCAGCAATTATCTTCATGGAGAAGTGTTTTTCCTCCTGACTGGTTTACTTCTAGCAACTTCTAGTTTTTGTGTTTATGACAGCATGTCAAGCTTCTCATTAGGTGCAAAAGGATATTTGGTGCAGTTCCAGATTCTCCTTTTAAAAAGGAGAAGGGCTCTATCCTTGAATTGAAAACCACAGCTCTGCCTGAGCCTGGAGGGTTTTTGGCAATTAGGAATACCCTGAAGTTTTGGAGACATTGTTTATAGTGAAGGAATTAAAGTTGCCAAACTTTATGACTCGATTTCATGCATGAGTGGAGGTGAAACTATTTTAAACAGAAAACACAACTGGTCTGGCTTCCCAGAAAAGGAGCATTCTTTTTTCTTCTAATATGTGTTTGTTATTTCTATAACCACATAGTCATGCCTGGCTTTGTGATTGAAATCACTTGGAAATAGTTTTAAGATTGTTCAACTCTTCTATCACTGGCAGTTACCAAACTCTGCACCCGGATGTTTATCACTGATGATTCTAATAATGTCACATTTAACTGTTATGTGCATTATACAGAGGCAACATCATCTCTTAATATTGGACTGAAGTATTAATAAAGCGAGTTGCCCTGACCTAGCATTTCAGGAGCCAGACCTTAAACACTGACCTGTGGGAATCTACCTGCCTTAGTAGAGGAGAGAGGGGCAGGTCATGTTCTCCATTTAGAGCAGTGTAGAGTTAGACAGCAGTCAAAACACCAATAATCTGGACACCATCCTACAAAGAAAAGGTTAAAATGTCATGTGTTTCTATAGGAATGCTGAAGTTTTTCCTTCATACAGGCATGCAGGAAATTAAACCACAAGAAAGACCAAGTCAAAAATCTTAATCCACCCCTAAACAATGAACGTGGAGTGTGGGTTTATAGTTTGGAGAGTGGATAAAAATAGAGCTGAATGACTCAACAAATCAGCCTCCTCATACTCTCTGAGCCATGCGCACGTGTGGATTCTGGTGACCCCAGTGCTTGTCTGCTCAGAAGCTGCCCTCCTTTGGAAAGGCAAGGCCTCTAGGAAAACTCAGTCCTACTTTTGTCATCTCTTGCCCAGCTTCCTCATTCTCTTTATACTCAATTCCAGAAGTTTCCAATCCAGGCTCACTAGTGTCCTTTAGTAGATGTGACTCACAGAGAGGACCCCAGCTGCTTTTGGTTTGGGATATAGATGGTCTCTGTGTTTAGGGCAGTGGTAGCTTTATCGCCTTCAGCTGTCACAGGCTCTTACCTGACAGGAGGGGTATTGCTCTGCCTCAGGCTACCTCTCTTCCCAAAGCAGTGATCAAACATTCTGTTTTAGGATTTTGTGTCCTCTTATATCTCTAAGGCTGCCCTTTCTTTTTCAGACTCCTCTAGGCCTAGAGCTCTGAGAGAGCCTAGGCAAATTGGCCTCTGAGAGAAAAACTCATCCAAGTAAATTTGAGGGTTATTCTAAGCTGCTTTAATACCCAAAGCACCTGCCATTTGTCTTGGACTTCCACGATGTACTTGGTGAGAGGAGATGGGGCATATGTATTACAAATACAATTAGATAAATGACAAGAAAAAGAAACCAGATGAGACTAACTCCCAGCTTATCATTTGCTTTTTTTTATTTCTTCTTTTTTTTTTTAAATGCATCTGGAAACCCAGAAAACCACCTGTGGTGAAGTAGGAGGAAAACAGAATTTTTAGATGGACTTGCCTTAGGAAAAAGATTATAAAAATGGGTGACTGTCCACCTAGAGAAGAAATCCTAAAGAAACTCGAGGTCATGTCAAATGCCTTAAATCTGATATATGCTACCAGAAAATGGATATTTTTTATGAGGTATTTCTTTAGTCCCTTTAAAAATGTTTTTCATTTAAAAGCAATACCTGTTCATTTTGAAAAGATAAAAGTTTAAAAAATGCACACTTCTAGTTTCATATATGTGTGTATATATATATAAATATACAGATGCATGCATATAAATAAATAATACATTATATATTTGTCATACTGATGATCATATGTTTTAAAATATCGATTTCCATGATTATTAAATAAAATATATGTATATTGTAGAAAATTTAGAATAGTATAAAGAAATTTAAAATGATCTATAATTCACTACGGGGCGAGGGTCTGTGGAGCTGGTCTTCACAGATGACCTCTTGATAAGCCATTCTTCCAGTATTCATACCTTTGTGTAGTCCCCTTTCCTTGAACTTGGGCTGGCTCTGTGACTTGTTTTTGACCAGTAGAGTATAGTGGAAATGATGTAGCATGACTTCCGAGGCCAGTCCCCAGGAGCTTTGTGGTTTCAGCCTGGGTCTTTTGGAACACTTATTCTTGGCAAGCTTCATTTTGGAATCCAGCTGCCATGCTAGGCAAAGCCAAAACCTCAGGGAGAGCCCACATGAAACTGCTCTGGTTGAACAGCCCCAGCTGAGCTCTTTGCCAACAGCCAGTGACAACTGCTATAATATGGACGTCCAGCCTGGCTGAGTCTTCAGGTGACTACAGCCTCTGCTCCCATGTTCTGGTTTCCACATGAGAGACCCCATGTGAGAACCACCCAACTAAACCTGGTTGACCCACAGAACCATGAGGGATCATCATAACCTATTTTAAGCTACTGGGTTAGGGGGGTTGATAACTGGCATGGGTGTGGGCTAATTTCAAAGTAAACTCATTTAAAGAGAGCTGCGTGAAGTAAAAGAGCTCAGACTCTAGGGCCAGGCAGGCTTGATGTGCATTACTGCTTGGTCACTCACTAGCTATGTGACCTTGGCCAAGTTATGTGGTGACTGTGAATCTTAGTTTTCTATATTTGTTAAATGGAAATTGGAGGATTTAAAAATAGTCCAATATCTTGCACATAGTGGGTACTAAGTAAATGTTAGCTTCCAATATGGCAATATTTAATAATCATGAAGGATGATGATGATAAGGAAAAATGGAAACAGTAGTGTCAGTGGCAGCAGCAGAGAATATATAATGAAAATCTTACTATATTTGCATGTTTTAAGGCTAGGAACAGTGTCATTTTTTTATAGTATTTTTTTTCTCAACTATAGTTTACATTCAACATAATATTATTTTCAAGTTTATAGCATGGTGGTTAGACTTTTATATAACCCACGAAGTGATCCCCCCAGGAAGTCTAGCACTCACCCAGCACCATACATAGTGATTACAACATCCTGAACCTTCTCCACACCTGTCATAGTACTTAGCAAACAGTAGGGACTTGGCTTGGAATGGCCAAGATAAACAGAGTAAGGCATATCTTCTTTGCCTGATATATATTTGTGCTATTCTGAGAACAAGGAGCTGAGTTATAAGTGAGGGGAAAAGGCCACCTGTGTTCAGAATCACAGGTTGGCATTCTAACCCTCTTATCTAACAGTCAGGGAAAACTGGTGCCCAGAGGGAAGTTACTTGCCCACGGTAATCTGGTGCCCTGTCTACTTATACTTGCCTAGAGTTTCTAAGTTCTCATTAAATAAGGCAGAGCACATTGCATACTTATTTTTTAAAAAATGGGGGAAAGAAGAGTTAATCTGATCTTGCCTTCTAAAAGTACCTTTGATATGCAGTCATCTCCTACTTATTTATTCACTTATTTATTTTTGTAATTTTTTTCAGTTATTATTGTTATTATCATATTATTATTGTTGTTGTTGTTGTAAAGAATGAACAAGAGCTCTCTAACCTGGTGCTGCTGGAGATTTTTCAAGAGGTCATGGACACCTTTGAGTATTCGGTTGGTGGCCCAAAGCCACAACGGTGGCTACTCTGATGCTCCTTCCACTTCCCCCGCAGCAGGCAGCACAAGGGCCTTCCAGGGGGCGAATTTGCTTGGTGTGACCTACCGTAAGTGGGATGACAGAAAGTTCTCCTTTCCAGTAGAATGCCAACCAATGAATGTAGAGAAATGAGGACATTAATCACCATTTGATGACAATCATTATAGTAATAATTTATTCAGATAATAAGAATGAATGCTGAACTAGCAGGTAAAAATTTGTTCGAGATTAAGACATTTTTACAGTCTCGAAATGTTCCCCCACATAAGCTACTGTTATAAAGAAAAAAAAAATGATAACTTTACAGTGATCGCGATTGATATCACCAATCATGGGACAAACTGACATGCTGTGCCTCCTGATACAGAGTGAGAAAAACAGTGTCACTCTGTGCTATTTTTGACAAAGGTGCATACCCTGAATCTAATCATAAGGAAACATTAGGAAAACCCAAACTGAGAGAAATTTTTCTAAATAATCAGACTGTATTCCTCAACTTGTCCTAGGTCACAGAAGATGAAGACAGACTCAGGAGCTATTTCAGATTGAAGAGACCTTACAACTCTGTGCCATCCTGGACCAGAAATTTTGATTTTGTTTTTGGAAAATTGACAAATTTTAAGTGAGACTATAGATTAAATGGTGGTGTATTAGTGTTAATTTCCTGGTTTTGATAGTCGTACTGTCTTTATGAGAGTGTCCTTGTTTCTTAGGGAGTACACACTGAAATATTTAAAGCTTAAATTTTTTTTTTTGCTTTCATCTGCAATTATGTCAATTTCAGCATTATATTTTATGTTTTTAATTAAAATTAACACAACTTAAAATTTATTTAGTTAAAAAACCCTTAAATTTAAAATTTAATTAAAACAAGGGAATGAGTTAATTAGTGCCAAGTACAATTTGGTAGACAGAATCTTTTTGATTGTAGGGTCTATCATGAGAACAAATTATAAAGAGGGTTACTTGGGGACACCTGCTCTGTAGGAAGGCGAGTTGTATTTTAGGTGAGAATTCGAGTCTGGACTCCCAGCACAGCGGCCAGTCTTTTGGCTTCTCCACATTCTTGGGTAATTCTCATTAGACTAATAATAGGAGGGCTCCTCTTAACCTTGGTAAACAGGTATGAAAGCAAAGAAACGTAGACTGTAACTTGGGTAGAAGAAAACTACAAAATGGGGACAATAAACTCTATAAGGCTTAAATGAGGTAAAATACTTAGCCTGGTATCTGGCAGATAGGACTCTCATCATTTTGTAGATGATGATAGGTAGTTCATCTTTTTAAAAACTTTACCATAAAAATCAGTAAAATTACATGACATTTTGACAAGAGGCCTGGCTTAAGAGACAGGAAACCTGAGGAGCCATTAGACTACTGGCAAGTCAGTTAACAAACTATCACAGGGGAGCAGATGTTGCTTCTGAAAAGATTAAAACCATATGTATTTTTTTTTATCCTGCTACAAAAGTTAAAAGGGAATGGGTAGTTCTTCACTTAGAAATCTCAGAAAGGTATTTCTGGGTTCATAAGGTGGAGAAACCGGTTTTTCTCATTGAAACTGATGTGGACTTCTGGGCCCAAGGAATGATGCAAGGGCCACTCTTCCCCACTCCTCCATGACCCCAGGGGGAGTTGGGCATGTGCCTGAGTGCTGTTCTCTTCCTGATCCCACTTACCCTTTCTGTGTAAGCATCTCAGTAGTGCATGCCCCTCTCTTGGGTTCAGGGCCTTCTGTTGTACTCAGCTAGAGAGGAGACTCATGAGTATAAAGAGAGAGGGCAGAGGAGTTTAGAAGCAGGAGACCCTGAACTATAATAAAGAACCTCTGAATGAGGAATTTGCAAAGTTGAGTTATGACCATTTGGGCAGACCAGTGGTAGTTGTATAACTATTTCCAGAAGGCACATATTAATTCTGCCCAAAGAGTACTTTCTTCTATAGCTGCCATTGCCAGGAGTCTATGACAAAAAAACCTGCTGGAGAAGAGCAGGGACCAGGCATCAGTCTCTGTTGGTGAACAAGGTCAGATGGTAGTCCTGCTCCAGACAGGAAGGGGAGCTTACACTTTTGGTGATAAATAAAGTCTATAGCAAACACCAGAGAGTGATAAGCTGTGGGGAGGCCAGCACGGACCATGGATATCTATACCATAGAAATGAAGGAAAGGGGGAGTATTCTGCTTTCCAGATCTAAAATTCAATTTCCCCTGCATATTGAACTTCATAAAGAAGGCCATGCACTGTAATTTCATATTGTCAATAGGAGTGGAAAATTGAGACCAGGTGTTGTATGTGTTTTCTCATTATATGTGTTTCATTATATAAAGTTTTTCATCCCAGTTGAAAATATCCTGTCCTAAAGGAAACGATTAATACGTAGTTGCATAAGGTGCTAAGGGTGAGGGAGGGGACTCATGTTATACTGTCACTTAAGCAAAACTGTGTCTTTTCATAATTGGCTTTATTTTGTACGCAGAACAGGAGCTGATAGTTACAAAAAAATGTTATGGCTGAGCCACAACTAATGTCCCGTTTCCCAGGCTTAGTTTTGAGAGGGGGCGAGTAGGGCTAGAAGAAAGAATTTCTCATATAGGTCATTAATTTCAACCTCTTGGCCCCAAAACCTCTTACGAGAGCTGCTAACAGGTTATATAAATCACTCTTATGCACTCCATTTCCTCCCTTTACTCCTCCCTCAGAGGTGGGGGCAGGCTGCTAATGTGGAAAACATAGATTTACACAGGAGAGAGTCACGGTCGTCTTGGCTGAGCAGCTCCTGCAGAACTGAGCACAGGTCATGTCCTGGCGGCTCAGGGACCTGGAAGGTGGGGGAGCACGGAGAGGAAGGGCCAGTACAGGGCCTCAGAGCCCAGCAAATTTGAGTGTGGATTCGGGCTCTGCCCTTTACCAGCTATGTGGTCGTGATTGCCACACGTCTTCATTTCCTCATTTATCAAACAGCAATGATAATACCCATCTCACAGCAGTTGGATGATTAAATGAACATACATGTTGGTCATTGTCATTAAAAACTTCCTTTCAACTTATTTTTATGGCATTAAATCCTTTTTTCCTGAAGTTTCTCCAGGGGTCTTTGTTCAATGAAAGGGGACCCCAATAGTCTTCAAGCTCCATGGGAGAAGGAAGTCTTGAGGGAGGTGGTTTGTGGGAAGTGGGGAAGTCCCAGTCACTACACCAAGATGATCTAGAGCTGTCTGATATTTCACCCTTGAGGTGGCAGCATTTCTTGTTTTTAAAGTGGAATTTTAAAAAGGACTTCAGAGATGTCTGAAAGCTTTTCTCAGAAACCTGTAGGTCATGGATCAAATACTATTGATTGAGACAGATCTGTGCTTGCTCTCCACTTCGGCGCTTCCTGGCCAGGTTGTTGTAGACAGGTTGCTAAACTCTCTGAGCCTCAGGTTCTTTATTTGAAAATGGGAGTTACTAAAACCCATCTGGCAGAATGTAGTTGAAGTTCGTGAGCTGACTCAGTAAATGCACAGCCCCAGCTTGGGCCTGGCCCACAGACACTCTCTCCCTGCATTTAGGGAGGGGGCGTTTGACTGACCAGGCTGGAGGTGCTCCAGGAATCTGGGCCCAAGACCTTGGACCGTTGGCATGTTCCACTGTTTCTTCATAGTAGCTATTTCCATAGTTAGCCAGCTGTCCTGCAGCTGGGCCTGACACAGCAAAGGGAATGGAGCGGGCTTTGAGGGACAGGGAAAAGCCCATCTGGGAAGTGACCCCTGTTCCCTGTCAGATGTACAACCACCACAGCCAATTCCACCTGCACACCCCCTCAGGGACACAGCTTGGATCCGTGCCTTGTGGTGAAGGGCCCTCTGTCATGGCCTAAGACGCTCCAGTAGGAGAAGCCAGTCTAGTGTGGCTGGTGTGGAACATAGGGACCGTGCCTGTCTCATGGGCCTCAAAACAGCTTCTCCCAGGTCATGAGCCTCTTATCCTTAGAGGAAGTCTCTACCCCTTTTCATTTGCCATTTTTGGCTTCTGCAGGCCAGAGGTGCTGCTGATCAGCAATTAAAAAGCTACAGAGAATGATAAAGCAGGTGGCAAATTGCCGCAATATTTCCAAGTAGACAATGAGAAATTAAGCTCACTTCCCACGCAGCTGCTTCCTGGTCCCCAGCCCCATGCCCCACAAAGCTCGGGGTTGTCATCATTTCCCCTTCTCCCTGAACCCTCTCCTGGTGAGTGGAAAGTTTACGCCAATGTTCTGAGGTGAAAGCCCTCTGATGTGTTATAAATATTTATCTCTGGGAAGCTCTGAAGCTCTTTCAAAACAGAAAGATGGGGAAGGGCTCACACGGTTAGCCTGCCCTTTGGAGAAGGCCTGTTTGTTTTCCAGGATGGCGGGCCCGGTGCTTACTGAAGCACATCTTTTCTTTTCAAAATTTTCTGATGTGTTTTACTGCATGTTGTTTTTTGTTTGTTAACAATTGTCTACCAAGAATTGTTTCTGGGGATAGGGGAAGAGAGGGCAGAGGAAAGGGTTTTTCCCCCCCCCCTCTTTTGTTTGTTTTCTGGTATCATTAATTACTCATTCTGAGTTGTAATTCCATCCTCGGTCAGATGACATGCCTTGTGGCTGGTTTAATTGGAAGCTGATGATGAGCTGTCCCAAGCCTGTTTCCATCGGGAAATGTGGACTTGGGAGCCTCCCAGCTGCTTCTAAGGCCCCGAATGTTGCCCTGTGCAGTATACTTGTGCAGAAGAATCAACCTTACAGCCCAGCCTGCTGGGTGCTCAGGGTCTCACACCGACAGCAGGTATGGGCTTCCTAAATCCTGAAAGCCACCACCTAGACAGTCTAGAGCCCTCTCAGTGCTGTCCAGGACTAAGGTGGTGATGATGGCAATGGAATCATGAAGTTCTTAAAAGCTGTGTCTTTAGCCAGCACTTTCAGTCTTTTCTGCCTTTTTCCAACTTGTTAGAACCAAGTGGCACTATTCTGTTAGCCTGAAACTAGAGCATGAGAGGCTGAGGTGAGAAGACTTGTTTCCTTGTGAAGATAGTAGCACATTCTTGATTTTACCACCTGGAGTTGAAGTTAAAGCGGAAATACGTCTCAAACTAGAAGGCCCATGTAGGTCCTTAGCATCTTTTCCTGCATTGAGTTGACATACTTCCTGTTTTGTGGTCAAATATTCATCAGTTCTGTGGCTGGGGATTTCAGCCAGAACCCTAAACCACTTTCTGTGCCCTAGAGACAGCAATTCTTCTACTTCTTGAAATAGCTCAGCTCACCCTCCCTCATCTCTTGCCAAACTCTCATCCCCCATGGAAATCAGTGTTCAAAGCTCCAACTGCTGACCCATGAGGTAGATGCTGGAAGCTCTCATAGATAGATTCTATCATTTACCAAAAGGCCTGGTCAGCCAGCATGAGGCAGTTGAGCTCATCCAAGGAGGATGCCCAGCATAGGCGTGCTCCTCAAACACCTGGTGCCCACACTGGACTTTTCCTGATACATGAGCAAGTGTCCTTTTACCTGAGAAAATGACTCAGGGGAACATTGATACTTCATTTCTTGTTTTTGTGATTTAAACACGTGCATAAGAAAATCTGTAAGTCCGAGGGGCTGGTTGCAAGGACCCTCATCCTACTGGTTAGATGTAACAGCAAACCCATTCCGAGGAATGAACGTCTAACTAGAACAGCAGACGGCAGGGCAGTAGGGTGGACAGTGTTTTGCTATTGTCTGCTGCAGCTCTCAAGTTAGGCACTGAGCTTGCATCTTCAGGGGTGACTCCTGGATGTTAACTCAGCTTCCTGCCTCCCTTTGAATTTAGCACTGCTCAAGGTGTGTTCTTAGAGGATTGTAAAGATTTGTTTGTTTGGTTTGGTTTTTAACATTCCTGCCTAATGTTAATTTGAGAATATGGAGAACAATTTTCTCATGCCCAAAAACTGGCTATAAACTCTGTGGATCATGGAATTTTCTCATTTCTTTTCTTTGGCTACTAATTATTAATCTTCAGGTTTACATTTTCATGGGATGATATGCGGATTCTCCATGAGCTACTTGACTCTTTGGGCCATTGCACAATGTTTTCTGCTTCCTAGGAGTTAATGGTCCATGCTGGGAGTGTGTGGGAGGGGGAGCTAATTAACATAAGAGCATTAACTAGGGAGCTAGGAGACTTGAGTTCTGGGATCAGCTTTGCCACTTAGCTCAACTGTGTGACTCCCAACAAGCTCTCTTTATTCCTCAGTTTCCCCAACTGTACAGTAGGTATATTGGCCTCAATTATTATTGGACTCTCTTTCAGATCTGCTATCCTAGACTATTTATTATGTTCTCTACCTTTTTGTTGTCTTCTCGTAGGATTCCAACATGGTGAACATTCAATTAGCCTTGGATGCTGGCTTGCTTTATCTATCATCTATCTATCTATCTATCTATCTATCTATCTATCTATCTATCTGTCTGTCTGTCTGTCTGTCTGTCTGTCTGTCTGTCTGTCTATCTATCTATCTATCATCTATCTATCTATCTATTTATGTATTTTTAACTCTCTAGTCCTCCTTTTTCTCAAAGGTGCATCCCCATACTTTATAGATTTCATCTACTCCCTGCTTTGGGGGCAATTATCTCAATTTACTTATTCCTTAAATTTCAATGGTTCTACTGCTGTCATTACAATTATCCTCCAACCAGCATCCTCTCTGGGCCATCAACGTGGCTATCACTTCCCGATATCGATCTTGTTTCCACCTCAGAACTGCCTTTCATCATTATGTATAAAATCCCCGAATGTACTTCCCACAGAGGGATGACTTATATGAAGGACCAGAGGCCAGAGGAACAGGGCCCTTTAAAAAAACCTTATCTCAGTGAATTCCAGCATTCCTAGTAAGCATCTTCCTCTTTTGAGCAGTCACATTTACAACTTGGCATCCCATTTCATAATTATATAAAAGGATAACAATCTGGACAGATGCCTGCATGAAGTGCAGGCTATGCTAAGGGCTCTCAGCCTCCCTGAATAGAAGGGAATGTCCTCCTGCCTTAGCATAAAAGGTGACATCTGGGTCAGTCCTTTCACGTTGGTATGAAGGGGTCACTTTGTGCTGGAGCTGCTGTTTCTTTTCTTTCTAATCAGTTAACCTTGGTTTAGTGAAGTTCCTTTTAAAAAAAAAAAGTATTAACAACTTTTAGCAAACCTTTCCTTAAAGGTGCTTTATAGACAAAGAACTATAAAAAAACATGGAAGTATCTCAAATTCTTGTGTCTGAGGGCTGAGTTTACTCCCCACCAGCCCCTAAAGGGCAGAGAAAGCAGTCAGATTTGTCGGGGGGCTTATTAAGACAAGGCCAGGGCTTGGCCCAAATGAAGGAGCTGGATCTCTTCAGGAGACATCTGATATTCCTGAGCTCTGCCTTCCCCGCACCTTGCTTTCTCAAGGAACATTCTCTCTGGCAAGGACGGTGAGATAGGTACACTAGTAGCAGTGACCTGAGGCAGGCAGCCATAGCTTCTGACTAGGCCCTGTCCAGGCAGGCCAGGGAGGAAGGCATTCGAGCTGCTTCTTGGAGAATATGTAGGATTTAAATGACCTCAAAAGACCAGAGAGTACACATAGCATGTGGTTTCAAGGAAGAATGACTGATTAAATGAATGGCTTCTCTACTGTCACGAGTTTCTTATAGTGAAATTACCATTTTCATATAGAAGACTTTCCTTAAATTCCACATTAGGCCAACTTGTTGCTCTGCTTTTTGTCAAAGTCTTTGGCACTCCTGTGTGCTCCTGGGGTCTCTGTGTGGGTAGCAGTAGAGCCAAAATCTGCCTTTTTGGAGCTCTTCTCTAAGTAGTAGGAGAATCGGGGTGTATGGAAAAAGCATGCTGGGCTTTCAAGTCACGTAGACCTAGGTTCAGATCCCAGCTCCAACACTTATTTGTTGTGGGGCCTCAGGCTGTTGTTTTTAAAGGTTTTAAGCCTCTGTTTCTTCATTTAAACATAGGAATAACTCTACTTTACATGTTGAGTGGTTATGAGAAATAAACTATTGCTTGTGCAAAGCTGGACACTCAAAAACCACTCAAAGAAAGGGTATTTCTATGTGGCCATCACTGACGTTATTGCAAGTACTTCCTGGAGCCATGAGGATGAGATTTACCCTTCCCTCATAACCTTGACAGTGCCATAAGACTACCTCCATACATCCCTGAGGTCACTGCATCTCCAGGCCAAACACTCTTGTGTCCACTGCCCCCTGCCCCCGCTGCCCCACAACATACCCCTTTTATCAACAGAACCTGCAGTGATGTGGTTTCTCTACTTTGGATGATGGTGCTAGCCTGTCCTGGTCTTACAAGATCTCTACCTTGTGTGAATGAGAGCTACCCATGAGAGCTTGGGGCACAGGAGATGAACTGAAAGGAAGAGAAATGTCTGGAGGGGTGTGTGTGCTGTGGGGCCCCCATTATACTTCTTGATGGCTGCAACTCTCATTCCTGGACATTCTCTCCTGGGATACACTGTTCTTCCTTAAAGTCACCATCAGGTTCCTTTCCTCTATTCTCCAGGGCCATGTCTGAGAGCAGCAAGCTCCTGCAGGCTCTGCCCTGCGGCCTGTTTCCCGTCTCCACTTCTGGTTTAGGGCAGCTTTCGTGGAAACAGCAAAGTTCCACAAGGGGCTCCTGGGTCATCACCTTTCCTGATTACTAAGTTGTCATTATTGTTTTTAGTGCAGGAGGGAAAGACATCATTTTCACTTACATTTCCTTGTGGGGATGGGCATTGTGAAACCAGGCAGGCAGCAGGGTCCACATTGGCCCGGCAGGCCCATTTTCCTCTACCCTCTTCCCACAAGGGCCAGAGAAGCCAGTTCTGGTGCCCTTTTACTTTCCTCTGGCCTGGGCAGCTAGATTGTTACCTACTGTAACTTTTTTTCCTTAGAAAATTCTTATAGGATATCAATTAATGTGTTGTTTCTTTTCATCATGGAGGAAAATGGAAAAAGGAACAAATAAATTAGTTTTTCTTAAATTATAAGCTGTGATTTCTTTATAAACTAATTTAGAAATGGCTTTTGAATTCCACAAACAGTCCTGAGTGTTTACTGGATGCCAAGCTCTGTATGATGAATGGATAGAGGTTGAGATGCCAAAGATAGAGTCCTTGTCTTCAGAGGGCTTCCAGGGGCAGCCTGTCCTCAGATAGCCGTCATGCTCTGCAGTGGGCAGGCATGAAAAGGCTGCTGAAGAGTGGAGGGGAGAACCCCAGTGTCCTGGATGGTGGTGGTGTTATTTCACCTCTCCATGCCTGTCCACACGTCAAGGTCCAGACCATGTCCCCGTCTTCCACTAAGTTTTTCCTGACTGCCTCAGGCCTCAGTGAGTTCCCTACTCTCCAAGCTTTAGATCCCTGTAGCCTCTACAGCCTGTACAGATGACATTCCCCATCTGTCATTTCACCTTCTCAGCATCACAGACTCATGAGGCACATCATACCATCCCCGCTTTAACAAATGAAACAACTCAGGTTTAAAGAAGTAAAATTTAACTTTCCCAGGGACACAGGATTAATCAGCAGCAAAACTGGAACTTGCAGTCATGTGGTCTGATTCCTGGTCAGGCCTTCTCCTAGTACCAGGTACTCTCTCCTCCATCTTTTAACCCGTAGCAGACCCTCTTTGGAGTTCCCACAGCCTCGCTTCCATTTCATGTCAGCACTAATTCCTCACTCTGTTTTTAGTCACCTGCACATCTCTCCTTGAAGGCAGGGTCCCAGTCAGCCTGGTGTCGGCCCCCTCATGGCACCGACAGCACAGGAGCTCAGGCTTGGCTGGGTGAAGGAAGGATGAGAGAATGAGCTCGGCCAGTGCCCTGCTCCTGAATTATCTGGAAGCCAAAGAGGCAAAGAGTTCTTATTTGCTAGGTAACTATGAGACTCAGTTTGTCTACCTCGACACATATTTAGGTTTGCAGAATGTACTAAGAAGGGCCTAAAATGATAGTTTGTACCCCTCTCTCCCGTGGGTCATTTACTACCTATGCTTCAAAGAGAAACACCTATAAGCTTTCAATTTTAAGTAGGGTGTCCACATGACGTGTCAGGTATTTCTGAGAATGAAAATGGTGTGCTGATGACAATTAATACCAGGACAGTAGGCCTAAACTGCTTTTAAACAAAATATGTATCTGCAATTGGAAAGGAAGATACGGGACTGTTGTTTATGGAGACTTCTAGTCTTGCAGAATGGGTTGCTGGCACATGAAGGGCCTTTGTTTCCAGTGGTAACTTTGCATCTTCAGTGACAGTAAGAATAATCCAGTATCCTTTTCTGCACCTTCTACTTCATTTTCTATAAATAGCTGAGCCTCCCAGGATGTGTGTCTGTGTCTTATTATTGTCTTTTTCTTTCCTCCAGAGATCCTGCGGATAATTCAGCTGGACCTAGACCTAAAGTACAAGACCAACATCCGGGAATTGTTTGAGGAGTTTGACAATTTCCTGCCAGGCGCCATCATTGGCATTGCAAGAGAGATGCAGCCAGTGTACAGGTACATGGCAGCTGTAACCGGGCGGCCTCCAAGTGCCCTCTCTACCCCGTACCCCCTCTCTCCGGCCACACATGGCAAACTGGAATTTATCGGTGTATAGTCTTTATGTACTAAATATCTTAGGGACACATTTTTATGTATTGCTTATAATTAATAATATGGGCAGGTGGGTTTGCTCCAAAGCCATAGAGGTTATCTCATTCTTTTGGGGAATTTATGATATTTTTCTTGTGGAAAGCTTAGCTGTTTTGGTTGTTGATTCCAGTTAAGCTCAGAATTTTTAAATCGTGGCATTTGTCTTACAGAGGAGGTATCAGGATATAGTTTTAACTTGCTAGTCTAGTCATAGACTAGGCTTTCTTGGCCTCTGAGTCACCAGTGACCCTCCTTTGTATAAGTAGGATGGGTTCATTAGTGTCTTGGAGGGAGGGAAAGGCGGTACAACTTTGGAGCACAGCTTGGCATTGCCTAGTCAAGGTGAGGAAGCGCATTCTGTGTGACAGAGTTTTTATGGTCAAGTGTGCATCATAGAGAAACTGCAGCACCCAAGAACCAGGAGACATGATCAAGAATTTTTACTGCAGCATTGTTTGTAGTGGCAAAACGGAAAACAACTTAAATGTCCACAGATAGCTGAATCGACAAATAAAATATATTCATCCAATTGAGTACTGTATAAAAAACCAAAGTGAGCGAACGGTAGCAATGTGCACTGATAGGCAAAACTAGACTGTAATCTTTAGGGGTACATACACAAGTGGTAAAAATTATAAGAAAAAACAATGAAATGATAATTCCTGAAAGTCAGAGGAAGTTACCTCTGGAGGGGATGGGGGAATGATGGGGAAGGGGACATGGGTGGGGATTGTGTCTGGGGTGCTCTGTTGCTTTGGTTTTCCACCTGTGTGGCTGTGCACATGTTTACATGAACGCTTTTGTGTGTAATATATGTCTTACAATTGAAAAAAAAAAGCAAGGAAAATCAGCAGCACTTACAGGTTTTTGCTAAAAACTAGGCCCATGGCCCTGGATCCAGAGTTCCATGTTGCCAACTGTTCCTCCCCTGGGCCGGGCCATAGCTGACCCAGAACCAGCTGCCTGGAGCTAATATTTCACTGCCCCCTGGGCTGGCCTGCTCTTTGTTCTCAGCACAGACCCTCTTGCTGGCTCCCTGTGAACATTCTTGGAGCCAGGCCCAGTCTTCAGAGAGCTGCAGGGCACAGGCAACTAGTGATTCAAGAGCACACATTTTTCCTTAGAGGGAGGGGAAAAAGTGACAGTCGTCTCAGCTTGATTGTGGCTATTTGCAAGGCCCAGATCACATAACAGGAAATTCCTGCAAGGCTTCTGAATGAGCTGATAAACTCCTGGACCTTGTGGTCTGTTTCCCGGGACATAATCCCCCACAGTCACAAAGTAGAACCTCTTACTCCTCAAGGGTAGTGAACAGGAGAGGGTTTGGGCAAACACCTCTCATTTAACTCACAGCAGCCTCCCCGCCTCATTCTCTCACCTTCATGTAAGGTGTATCTTATGTCTGGGGTTCTTGATTTAACAAAGGGAAGTGATGGAAGGAGCACAGAACCAGGGATCCAAAGTTCTATATGTTAGTCCCAGCTCAGCCACCATGCTTGGGACCTGGGCTCTGTCATGTGAGAATGGGAACAGGTATGCTTCAAGACCTCCCTCTCTCACCCAGCTCTTCTAACACTCACCATTTCCTCATTGTCTTTCTTCTTCTGTCCTGAAGCTGCTAGTCTGCTGGTGAGCTCCTCAGTTCTCCATAGGGGCCAGTGTCCCTGGGATATTTAATGCAGTTAGAGCAGCAATGCCTTCAAGCCCTGGTTTGGGATCTTCTTATGTAATATAAATGGAAACCTGATCGCACTTAATTGAAATTGGCCAGAATTTATGTTCTGTAGATCTAGGATTTTACAAACTGTGAAACTTAAATCAATTTAATAGTCTTGCCTTCTCAAAAGCAATCTCTGAAAGATTTTAGGTCCAAAATGAAATTGAATTTTGTCACCTTCAGAGTCTTTAATTATCATTATGTACCAAGAGAAATTTGAGACGTCTACTGCAGGACTGCCATAGAGTCCAAGAAATGACTCGTTTACAGGGCTTGCACACTCAGAATCAACAGAAATGAAAACTCCTTTCCATGCTTTTCCCTTCCCCTCTTTCACTCTTCTTAAGCTGAAATGTTTCTAAAGGCCCCTAATAATTAAGTCTGCAAATGACTGCAGTCTCGTTCTGGAGCTGTGAATGGTTTGGTGCTGGCTGGGGCAATGGAGAATGGAGTGTCGTTTTTTTGCCATCTTCCACAACAAAACTGCACATACCTGGGGCCCAAAAGACCAAGTGTTAAGTTGTCTGCCACTTTGGAGCCTGTGCCTGGGTATGTGTGTTTCTGGGGAGCGGGTGGGAGAAGAAAGGGAGAAATAGAAAGGGAGTGAGTAAACAGTGCCCAAGCAAGGAAAGAGAAAGCGGAGCCTTTCTCAGGAGATAGGTCTCAGCCCTGTCACCTTAGACTTGGCCATTGCAGCTTGTGGGGAACGCCCTGTTCAGCCGTCTGCCCACCTCTGAAGGCACCGGCCGCTCCCCGAGCACTTTTTGAGGAACTGGCAGTGGAGTTTTGACAACCTTGTGCTCTCCCTAAGTGATAGTGTGTGAGGTGGACAAGGTTTTTTTGCTTTTTTTGTTTTTTTTTTAAATCATAGATGGAATCTGCTAGCATCTATGAAAAGAAAGGAAAATTTAGAAACAAAACAAAACAGCACAAAAGCAAAACTCAGATGAATTAATTGAGCACATTTGGATCTGGAAATTCACTAAGCAGAAATAAATTTGGATCGCCTCAGCTGTGTTATTTTATTTTTATCTAACAGTAACTGTACTTCAAAAGGGCACATATTGAGTCATTTTTATGGCTGTTTCCCCTCTATTGTGTGCCACGAACGTTAGAAACTTGGAGGGGGTGGGAAAGACAGTATTTCCCGCTGTCCATTTGACAAATAGCTTTCTTTACAATTTTTTTTCTCCAAAATGTTCAAATATCCGATTGTGTTTTCTGGTAAATGATAAATCATGGGATGCTAGGATAGTGATAGAGGAACTTTCTTCTCTTGGATCCCTGTTAAGATTCTCTTGAGTCAAATATCCTGAAAATCGTGGAGTAGTGATCATCTTGGGTGAAACACTGTCCTTCCTTTCTTGACTTTTTCTCTGCCTCTGTGTCAGGCAACTGGTCCTCACTGGTGATGTGTTTAGTTAGGAAAAGTGGCCAAAAAGAGAGAAGGGTCTAGTGGTTTCTCAGTAAATAAAATGGTCTCTGTAAATAGAAAACTGTTTTTTACAAATTCGTGTTGGTTCAGGATGCCATTTTGAATTTGTTTCTTTATTAATATATTGGAAGAGTAAAGAAAACTGTTAGACCCTCTTTTCGTATAGCCTATAAAAATTTTAAAGCAGCAAAGCAGCTATATGTAAAAGAAATAGTACTCAGGTTGTACTCAGAAGTTGTGGATTATAGTCCTGCCTTTCGCAAATTATCCATGTGATGCTTTGCAAGTCAGTTTATTCTTTGGCCCTCTGTTTTTTTCATCTGTAATGGAGATAAATAATATCTAATGCATAGAGTCACTGGAAAACTCAATTGTAATAACACATTTGAAATCTTCTAATATAAAAGAGACCATCAGTGAAGAGCATTTCCTCATTCTCTCCTGTAATCCTCACAATCTTTTTTGTGTTTTCTTTTCCAGATGGTTTGTTTTCTGGAAACCTCCTATTTTACTCTACTTCCAACTAGATAGGGCTACCAGTTAAAATACAGGACACTCAGGTAAATCGAATTTCAGATAAACAATAAAAAATTGTTTTCTGTGCATATGTCCCAAATTTTCCATGGGACATACTTATACAAAACAATTATTTGTGGATTAAGTGAAATTTAAATTTAACTGGGTTTCCTGTTTTTTTGTTTTTGTTTTGTTTTGTTCATTTGTCTTTTATTTTTGCTTGTTTGTTTTGTTTTGTTTTGTGGCAGCCCTACCTCCCTACCCAAAAGTTAAAAACCTTTTCTTTTTAGCCAAAGCAAGTGATGTGTTTTTTTCTACAAGATCCTTGGGTAGGCAGGAACAAAGGGTGTAGAAGTGGAGCTTGTGAGGGAAACAGAGGTTAGAGAGTGAGGGGTGGGAGGCAGGCAGCCCTTAAAGTCTTTGTGAAGCAATGGGCCTGAGGTTCACCACTGGGCAGGAGCTAGAGGCCTGGCTTGGGATTTTTGGAGGGGTGGCCACTGGGGCTAGAAAGCCTGCCAGTGGCTTGGATTTAGGTATCAAGACTCTTGTTGAACAGGGAAAGGGCACTGGAGAGGGAGATAATATGTGAGAGAGTATGTGTGCAAATGTATGTAAGCAAGAGACGGAATGTGTGAGTAGGAATGTGTGTGTGTGTGCGTGCGTGCGTGTGTGTGTGTGTGTGTGTGTGTGTGTGTGTGTGTGTGTGTTGAGGATCTGGGGTCGTAGCACTTGGTTATGGTCACTCTGTCTGAAAGCTGGCCACCTGAGGAGCTACTGAATGGGAGCTTTGTCCTTGGAGGCCATGGGCTTCCGGTTCATTCTCTATTGGCTCCACAGGCCAGGCGGGCTGTGTATTGGTTTGAGCTCAGACCCATCTGAGGGGGAAGCAGCAGGCTAATCCTGTCAGCTGCTGATAACACACCACCAGGCAGGAATTTGCTTTTGTGTTAAGTATTTTAATAAATGTCTACTCTTTCACCATTTTAGGTCATGTGGTTTTTATTGGTGGCATTTGTGCCAGCCTAGCCTCTTTCAGGATGCTTGGAATGAAAATATCCGGCTAATATGCAGGCTGCCTTATCTATTCCTAGGACTGGTGAAGGGCTCTCTGGAGAGTTGGGGAGGAAGTGAGGACTAGCGCAGAGGTAGGAGGAGGAGAGACTGACACCAGCTTTGTCACTTATAGCTGTGTGACCTTGGGCACGTCTCCTGCTCTGAATTTCAGTTTATTTAGCTGAGAAATGGAGATTATAATACTGTATAACTATATGGCAGAGTTGACTGGAGGATTAAATTAGACAATGTATTTATAGTGCCTAGGACAGAGCAAGACTCCCTAGTGGTGGTGACAATTTTATCCAATCCTAGTTCCGCCACTTATTAGTTTTGTGACCCTAGGGACGTCACTTAACTTCAGTTTTCTTATATGTAAAATTGGAGCTACAGACAACTTGGGCATAATTAGTGCTAATATTTGGTTCCTCAGCATCTGAACCCCTTTCCTATGTTTGAGGAATTCCCTGCCATATAAGCCTGCCTCCCTTATGGAAGACAGAAAGGCTGGATACTTTATTTCCTGGACTCCTTGCAGCTAATATGGTGGTGGTGTGTTCTCTTCCTTCCCTCTCTCCCTTGAGGAAACCATCATCGTGAATTTAGTATCCATGCAGGCTGATTTTTATATGTTTATATTTCTAAGCAACATAAGGTATTTGCAAAACAAACTGACAGTATTACAAGGAGAATACAACTCTGTAATTATGGTGTAGGGCGGGGCGGATTTTAACATTCCTCTATCAGAAATGAACTGCTCAGAGGAGGGGAAAGACTGCAATATAGCCGTAGCACAGAAGGAAGGAGGAGCAGTGGAGGGGAAGACACAGAAGAGTGAACAGTGTCTGAGGCAGGTGTCCCATTCCTGATTTTGCATGGGAGCCTGGCTTCTACTTTATCCCAGGCATGGGGTATTTTGATCCTTGTCACTCTGTAGAGGGCAAACTTTTAGCCACTCTGCCTGCTTCTGGTGTAAGGCTCTCACTCTGATCACCATTGTGGTTATTGCTCTGTTTCTGGGCCATGGAGATATTCATCTCGTTTTTTTGAACCCTACTGTGTCCTTTACCCATGCCACACCCTTTGAACTAAAAAAAAAATTATAAAAAAGTAATTATAAAAAAGTAATACATTTTCATTAAAAATTCAAGAAGTATACAAGGATTTTTATTTTCCAGAAATTTTCTACAAATTTATCATGTGTGTTGTGTGCGTGTATGTGTAGACTCATTTTATTTACTGTTGTGCATCTTTTTTGTTCACTTGCCCATCCTTATACTTAACTCACTCTATTTCTTAAACATTGCTAGTCTCCCAATATAACTTTTTTTTTTTTTTTTACTTTTTACTATGGAAAATTTCTAATATAGAAAGCTAGCTATATGTATGTTTCAACATTATAATATTCATGGAACTTCAATAATTATCAACCTTTGGCCAATTTTGTTTCATCTCTGCTCCACCTACTTTCCACCCTCCACCTTTCTTTTTAAGCAAGTTCCAGACAGCATACCATTTTATCTGTAAATGTCATTTTAAATCTTTTTTTTTTTAATCCTGTTTGGAGCTGAGGAGTGTTGTATGAACTTGTGGTGTCATTTTGCCTTTGGGTTCCTCAGTGTGATATCAATTTGTTTGAGGGAGGAAAATAGAAAGACATGGCTCTCACATCTAGCCAGCCGGCATTTTCCATCTCCTTCCAGATTGTCTCATGTCAGGATGTTAATGTAATAGTCATGTTAGGAAGGTTTTACAATCAGTATAAATTCAGGTCTGTTGTTCACTGGGCATGAAGCTCTGCTTTGTAAGAGAACCCAACCACCACCATCATTTCAGGATGAGTAAATGTAAGACTTGAAGATGAAAGTAGTAGATTTTCTTCTTCTCTCTGATACCTGAGAATGAGCGTCTTGGCTCTTGTTCTCATGTTTTTTGTTTTTTGTTTTTTTAATTAACCTGTCAGTTTCTATCAGAGTTAAATCTGAGTAAAAAAGAGAAAAACCTGTCACCTTTTAAAGTGTAGTGACTGATATACAGTAGCCCAGTATTTTTTTACTCCCTGGGGATTAGAAGACTGTGCTAAATGTATTTGCATAGCTTGTGTAACCTGGAGGCTGTGATGTAGCCCCTGCAGGAATTTCTTATAAAAGAGGAGAGAAATACCCACCTTGTGGTAGAGATAAAAATATTTACTATGAGGCCATTATTTTTAATAACACCATTGGAAAATATGTTTTTTAAAAAAATAAGCTATCTACAGAAGAATCGAAGTGGAATTGTGTTTCTGGTAATGTAATTGTTTCCTATCTGATGGCTGTGCCCCCGGAAAGCCATCTGAAGACAGTGGGAGTCAGAAGGGCTGCGAAGACTGAGTGTTCAGGCTGAGCTGAGGTCCTGGTTGAACATGTGAGGGGCTTTCCTTCTCTGCAAACACAATTCGTTTCAGTTCTTTAGTCTTCCTTCACATTGTGAATGCTTTGGCCCTACTGAATCAATTTAAAAAAAGACCTTTCACATGGTACCCAACACCAATGTCTCTTGAAAGGATGAGTGAGGAAAGGAATGAGTGGGCAGGGTGGGACCAGGTGTGCCAGGTGCATAGTAGGTGTTTGTGGAATACATGAAGGAGCAAATGCTTAATTAGAGATGCTTCCTCAACAGTGTGTTGGCCAAATGTTAAGAGTCCATAACCCCATCACCAATGTTCTTATAGAAATTGCTTTAGCATTTTTTTTCAAAGACAATCTGTAGGAAACATTATTATCAATTTTGATTGGGCTCATTGTGTATGTGAATCATAGGATTAGATGCTTTGAGGAATTACGAGTTAGAAAACATGGCTTCTGCTTTCAAGGAGATTATAATGGGAGAGAAATAGGCAGATAAAATTCAGTAAAGACACAAATATCAAGGACATAAATACTAAGTCACTACTGCTGTTCGGAGATTTTCTCTGGGTGAGCTACAAAGACGCTTTGCTGCAGAAACTGCAAACTTCACTGTGTGGCCCATACCATCCTCAGTTTCATAATCTGCCTTCAGAATTCTAAGAAGTGTGTGTGTCATGCTTCCGTCTTTCTTCTAAAAAGTTACTTGGAAGGCCAGTGGGATTGGCTGTGTGGGCACAGCCTTCAGGAAGTACACTTAGGACAGGCCTGGCACTGCGCAAATAGCAAACTCACTCAATGGGCATTTGCTGAGTAGCGGAAAGAAACTAGACCTTGTCGTCTAGTGACTTGTAGCCTAGTTGGTGGGACCACCTTACCCAGATCACTCCACTGGGAAGTGAACCTGGGCAGGTGCTCGAAACGAGACATAGCAAAGGATGATGGGCCCAAGGAGACTATCCTCTTTTTCATTACTGTTACTTGTTTCTTTTGCCAAATAAACATCTCATTGAGAGAACCTCATTTGCAATCTAGGCAGCAAAAAAGACTTATCTATAAGCATCTTCCAGGGGAAAAAAAGCAAGATGGCATAGTCCCATTGCAGTGGCATATGTACAGGAGGGATTTTCTGTGACAGTGTGTGGAAAGGACTGAGTTAAGCATGACCAGCTCCACGTGAGGAGAATTTCTATATGGCTCCATGACCACCTCGGGTATACATTTCAGCCACATGGCTGCCTTTCTGTGGGTAATTAAGTGAAATGGATATGCAGTCCCCAGGCCCTCTGTTTCCAGGTTAGCAACAGAATCGGTTATTGCAGAAATATCAAGCTTTTAAACTGGACTTGAGTTGGAAATAAACACCTTACCTTCTCCTCCTTAATTGGGGAACTTGTATAAAGAGAACCCCTGTGACCTTCTATTTTGAAGGTGGCAGAATTGACCCCCAAAAATGAGGAACCCATAGGAACACTGATCCAGGGACCCAGCCTTTGCAGGTGTCCCCATCTTTGAGACTTTTCTATCACTCTTTGTAAAAGAAGAAGCTTATTTAGGAGCCAGAATTGCCTAGTATATAATAATTTGCCCGGACATTTGCTAGATTCCTGTCTTTAGACAAGCACTTTAAGAGGCTAGCTGGTCCTGATGGACTTTCAGAAATATGAAGTCATAGAGATGCTCGCAGGGTTGTATTACTGTCAGTCAGTGTGGAGTGAGGTGCCAGTGCATTCGACTGCTTTTCTGTTTCCACTTGATCCCCTTGACCCCATAAGAAAACAATGTCTCCCCTTAATAAAATCAGACCCAGTACCTGCATGGAGTATAAACAAGGAAAACCCTTTCTCTAACTGCTTAGGTTCATCTTATTTCAATTGACCCAAGAACTATTAACATGGGACTGTAAAGAAAGCACTATAATTCTAGCACTATACTTGGCCTGGCAGTGACTTAGACTTTCATGTTTCTCATAATGTAATTGCAGTTTTTGGATATTCAGCTTTCAGAGAGCCTGGAAGGTAGTGTCTAAGCAAGATAAAGACATAAAGATGGATCATATTATTTAGAAAGAATTCCTAGAGGAGATAGAGGCACCCCATTTCCTCTGCCTGTTCCTTGCTTCCAGGACGTAAGCAGGGTTTGGGAAGAGTCCGGTGTGATCTTGGTCCTATAGGCCACCTCTCTACTCAAACCTCACATCCTTTCAGCTGCTGTCAGAGGTTGGAAGCATTATACCGGTGATCCAGCAATGCACTCTATAAAAAAAGCATAAAAAGAGAGAGTCTTTGAGGCCTTGGTGCAGAGGAGACTAAAATGGCCTGCCAGAACCTGGGAGAGGTTTGCTGTCGAAGTGGGATATCTGAATTGCATGTGATTAGCTGTGAGTACAGGAGCCTGCCAGCCACCTGCACAGGGTAGAAAAGAGGAGCCCCAGTCTCCAATTCACACACCATGTCACATGTGGTTGTTCTATTAAAAAAAAACCTAAAATGAGAGAACATCTAGTTAGGCTCTCAACATGAAAGGGATCATCCAGTGAAAGTAACATATTATAACAGGTATAAGAAGAGGCCATCTGTAATTCAGAAACTCAGGATATAGCCTGTAGCAGTTTAATTTCAGGTAAATGCCTCCAGGAAGTAATACAAGATTTTAAAGATTTAAAAATGGATTGTGACAGAGAAGCAAGAAAAGCAATTGATTCAAAACCCATCTATGCCCTGGTTTTTGACTGCTGTTTCTGATATTCTTTGTTTTGCATGAATCTGGGCCCAGTGTTACCAGATCTTCTGATTTTTCCTCCAAAGAGAATCCAGAAATCTGTGTTGTTAATGTAAAAATTTCTGATTTTTATATTTTGACAATTAAACAAACAATTGGCTGGCCGAACAAAACACAGTGTGCATCAGATTGGGCCCAAGAACTGTCAGCTTGAGATTTCAAGTTTAAAAGTTCATTGAGGCAAAACAAAACAAAACAACAACAACAACAAAAACCCAAACCGACCAAATTCTTCATTCCACCAGTCGGCCTGGATCTTCTGAAGGCTTTGGTTAGTTGGTCCTTGATTGCTGATGGTAATCATTTTTGGATCCTCAAACTTTGTTATTCTCAAATATTTTCTTCTATTACTTGAAATAGTTGATTTTTATTGCTAACTTAAAATTTCATTAAATGTTTTTCTAATTAACCTCAGATTTACCTAGTAACAAAATGTTAAGGCCAAGCATAATTCTTGTCCAGAGATGTAATTTTGGAAGAAAATAAAATGATCTGTAGACTTAACCATTTATCAGAGCTGGCAACTACTTTAATGTGTATAAGAACATCTTTAAACTACAGAGTGTCTGCTTTAGGGAGAGTGAAGGTCTAGATAGGGCGGAATGGAAGGAGAGAAACTAAAGGGAAGAGGGAAGGAGAAGGCAGAGGCCTGGGAGTGATGTGGCAGTTTATGTTCACCATTTCTTAATTTACCATCTTGTCTGTTCATTGCTGCCTCATAAACAAGGGGGGCAGCGCTGGATCCACGGAGACCCCAGTGTGTGCACCAGCATTCAACCCTTGCTGTCTGCTCAGGCCTGGTCTGGGGAGGTCATTAGTGGCATACAGTAGCTTCTTCGACAGCCCATCTCTCCCTGGTCTTAGAGTCACAAATAGTTGTATTTCTCCTGGATAATTAATTGGTTACTCCTTCTGTACAACCAATTCAATGTCCTTTTTTTTTTAGTTGACTAAAGGAAAATTTAGAGCCAAACCTGTACACCTATAGCAAGCTTATAGCTCTATATAGGATGCATTTTGGTATATTTGCTAAGATAATGAAAGATAAACATCATGAGAAATAGTCCTGGAAGGAAGTACAGCATGGGTGGGGTGACCATTTCATTTCACTGATAATTTATTGTTTAAACTGAACATTTTTGATAGGAAAGGGAAGATGCTGTTAATAATCACACTAAGACAAGTGTAACCCAGGACTATCGGAGGGCGTATCATCGCTTTCAAGTGGAGGTGGCAGAGCAGGAAACGATGGAAGGGAAAGGAATGGGTTGGGGATGATGCAGGAGGGGAAGGCAGCTGTGAAAGGCTGAGGTGTTTAGGATCAGAAATTCTGCTGAGTTTGGCAGTATATCTGGAGCTATCTTCTGTTAGACCCAGGAGGGAAGTATTGGGTCATTCTTGGGCTGGACTTTGGCTTTTGACTAAACTTTCAAGATAGAGAATAAAAGTGCCCTGTCTGTATAAATGCATCCTACCAAGGCTGCCTTCCATATCTCCTGGTAGTCCATGTCAGCTCTTCTGCTGTAATTTGTCCCTTCACTGCAGGGAAAGACGAGGCTTTCTCTGTTGGGTGGTGCTAATACTGTGTAGAAACACATTTGCTAATTTTGAGAACTAACCATTGGTATTTGGCCATAATTCCATGTAGAAAGAATTAAGGGAAGAAGTGGAGGTGACGCAGTTGTTTCTCAAAAGTGTAAATGCTTTGTTTTTATCATTGATTTTAGGCTGGTCTCAGAAATTCCCAAGAGCTACTTCTGGTGTGCATTAGCTGTGCGTCAGTATTTCTCCAGGGCTGCACCCTGCAGCCTATGACTGGAAAAAGCTGGTTTGTGTGTTTTCGTGCGCCCCAGAGGGCCTGCGGGGTGGGCTTTCCTCCCAGACGCAGTATAGGGCTCAGAAACGTTGTCCTCTGCCTACTGGGTGGGCTGGTACTATGTCTGGAACAGAATTTCCAGAAGCTGGGAGGGGTCCTCTTTGGGGAGAAAGTAGCACGGGCTGTAGGTGAAGGCAGCATGGCCCCCATGGCCTCACTCTGGAAGGGGAATGGAGTGGAAAATCAGACCCCTTCTGTGATCACCACCCCTGTGACCTGCACTGAAATTACGCAAGATGAAGACAACCTCAGGAAGTTAACACGAGCTGGGCCCAAGTCCTGGGTGCATTTTTGCGAGGTGGCCCTTGTCCTCTCTTCTCAGCACATCTGAGCTTATCCAACCTATTTTGGTGACTTTAACAGATTAGCTATTAAGAATTCCACAAGTATTTGCTGGAGACCCACTCTGCACCAGGCTCAATGAGCAGGCTGCAGCCTCTGCCCTCAAGAGCATACAGTGTGGAGGGTGGGCCTCACCTGCAGCCGAGGTTCTGAGCGCCCTATAAGGAAGCCTGTGGCCACATTCCTGTAATAGCGATACCTCCAGTTGTTGCTTCTTCTCCACGGCTCATTCTGACACTGGAAGCCCTGGGTTCCTTTCTGTCACTTCATACCATTTTTGCCCTTTAGAAGCTCTTTAGACAGAATGTCCACTCAGTTTTTAGTTTCATTTCATGTTGGACAGTCTTTTGGATCACTGACAACTCTGCGTTCTGCAGCCAAGGGACAGCCTACCCCATTCCTGTCCCCAAATTGACTGATGATTTCACTCGTTCAAGCTTTTTGAGCACCTGCTGTATGCTAGGCATTGTGTTGATTCCAAAGCTCAAACACCTTAACACTACATGGGGACTTCCACGGTCTGCCCCTCCCTCCAGCCTTCCTTTCCCCTCTCTCACCAGTTTACCTGTACCTTTTGTTTCAGCCACACTGAGCCCTGGGCTGTGTCCCAAACAGGGCTCACCCATGTGTGGTCCTTAGGTATGCTCTTCCCACTGCCTAGGATACTCTCCCTCCATCCTGCTCTTTTGTTTGACTTACGTAACCTACAAGGCCCAGGTGAGAAGCCACCATTTTTGGAAAAGTCCCCTAGGGGCCTCCTCATTCCCTACTCCTCAGCACTAACTTTTCTAAGTCACTCATGACCTGGTAGACAGATGCTTTTCGTGTGTGTATCTCCCCTGATGGGGCTATGAACTCTTTGAGGACAGAGTTCATACATCTAGTCTGAGGGCCTCAAACTGAAACAGTCCCTGCAGCCATCATCCAGTTCTGGTTTCCTAAGAACATCTTGGAGTTTTAAGAGAAAGTAGAGGGAACTGAACTTTAGTTATAAGGATAAAGTGAAATCATTTAAGTTTTCTAGGAATATACATGCTGCTATTGAATTGTGGGGCTAGACTGGAATGCTGGGAAATTATCTGACCTCAAAGTCAGACAGAGTTGGATTGACTCCTAGTTCTACCATTTACTAACCATATTAATTTGCATAACATATTTAAACCTTTTGAAGCCTCAGTTTCCTCATCTGTGAAATGGTAAAATGGGAATATATCTACCATCTGTCTACCTTATTTGTTATAAAATGGTTTTTGGTTACCCCTCCATGGCATATTTGAGATATATGACTCACATTGCAATATGGGTAGAAAGGATGTGTTTGAAAAAACCTGCCTCATGATTCTGATATGCTGGAGTTTGTGCCTTCTCTCTTTCCCCAGTTTGATAATCACTGGCCTCAACTTTTATGGGTGCTTAATAAATAGTTGAACATGAAATGATGTCATGTACACATCACACAACACTAGGCACAGAAGCATTCGATGAGAGATATTGGCCCTATTCCTTTCTCCCCATCATACATGATCCATATCTTCCCTTGGTGCTGGCCAGTAGTGGACAGTGCTTTCAGAACATAGAGAGGTTGCTGTAGAGTGTGAGATGGGGCCACCTCTTTGTAGCTAGAAGGAACTTGTCCTGGCTTGGAAAGGGAGCGTGCTGTGCAGGAAGAGGCCATATCCTGTTTTATATGAGGCTGCCCTGGCCCTTTTCTCTTCATAGCCTTTGAGGTTCAGGCCAGGTGCATGCCCTTGGCCATGATGAAAAACATGGCTTTGCGTTTTCCATCTGGTGGTGAGGCAACCAATGTGGAAAGCCCAATGGCAAAGGTTGCAGAAACTGGCTAAATTGGAGTTAACTGTGAATAGCTACCTGTGTTTTGTAAATTACAAACTGAAAACTGCTTATAACAATATGGCATCAAGGATTTTTGAAGCACCAGTATTAAAGCATTTCAAGATTCTCCTTGTAATGCGCCCATCCCTGTGTGCCACTCCACCTCCATGCCCCAGAAGGAAGCATCACACTCTACTTTCTCTCTCCACATTCTCCTTTCCCTTCAGGGCCCCTTTTCTGCTGGACTTCTTCAAGCCAAGTCGGCTGATAAGAGCCCTTTTTCTCTGCCATGGGCACTGAAACATGTTATAACTGTGCAGGATGGCCCAGGGCTGCCACAGCTAAACCTAAGTTTATGGACAATCTCACATGACTTGACCAAGTTAAAGTCTAACCACCTCTTTCTAGACACTAGCTTCCTGGGGTCATTTCTCAGTTTGAGAACCTGTCTTCTGGATCCATCCCATGCCATTTCCGTTCCAGAGGCAAAGAACGTATTTATTTCCTTGGGCCTCCTCTTGGTCCTTTCTTGTCCAAGCCAGAGGTTTTCACACCCTTTGATAGATATGCCATTGCCTTGCCAGCAACTCAGGTGTGCTCTGTGAGCTGTGAGCTTCCCATTGCAGCTTCATTGATTCTGCCAATGGTTGTAACAGGAAGGCAGGTAGTTGTATCCCCATTTTTCAGAAGAGACTGTTTTGAATATATGATTTGCCCAGGGTCACTCAGTCACTTTGTCAGGAGTAGAACTCGGGTCTCTGGCCTTGGTGCCCTGCCTGTCCTCTGTACATCTAGGTGGACAGTTCCTAGACCCTGCCCTCCATTTCCTGAAATACAAAACAGCAGATCTGGCATCATACTCAGCCGTCTCACAGCTTTGGCTCACCGAGTCCCCTTTTTTGGAGATTTACAGCATATACTTACTTGTATGTTAAAGACAGACACAGTCTTTCTTTTACAGTCTTTTGAAATTAAGACATTTAAGAGCACTCACATTCCTACCTATACAAACTGTCTGCCCACCTGTGTCCATGGTCACATTTGGCAAAGGCTGGATTTCTGTTCCCTCCAGCAAAGTGGTTTTTATCACTTTTCCTCACAGCACAGCGATGTGCCTGGCAATGCTGTGATGAGTGCGTAATTAAAGAGACTTGTGGATGGCTGCTTTCAGGCTGTTTGGGGGGTGGGGTTATCACTGGGGAATCTCAGTGGTTTGGATTTTAGTGTGAATTGTGTCCAGTCAGTCCAGTCACAGCTTTTACACCAGAGAGAGCATGTTTTTAGTTACTAGAAGGCATGGGCTGCTGCTGCTGCTGCTGCTGCTGCTGCTGCTGCTGCTGCTTCTTCTTCTTCTTTTTCTTTTTTTTGATATGTATGCAGTCTGACTTGGATTAAACCTTCTCTTACTATATGGAAACATTAGAATAATGTCTTCTTTCTGCCCTTCCTTCCTTCCTTCCCTCAGTCCTTCCCTCCCTCCGTCTTCCCTTCTAGCCAACCATCCTTCATCATTCATCTGAGATGATAGGAAAGATTTACTATGGGTGTCATTGATTCTGATGAGTTGCAATATCTACCCCTTAACTTACAGGAATCTCATTCTGCTCTTTATTGCCCAAGCAGCCTGTTTCCATGGATCTCTGCCTCCTGGTGTGAAGCCTGGGGGCTGTGTTCAGAGCAGGCCAGGAGTATCCAGGGAGGTATGGAGGTGCTCAGGGTGTCATCAGCTCTTAGAAATTGAAACCACCTGTGCTTTGCCTCCCACCCTACTTTCTCCTTGCTGCCTCTTTCCCCTCACCAAAATGCTTAACAAGGATTCCTCATTCTGCCAAATGACTTTGATGAGGGGATGGGGAGACAGACTTGGGTGGCTCGAGTCAAGTTACTCCTTTTCTATCTACTTTGGTTTCTTCCTTTATAAAATGAGAAGGATGACTGAAGTGTCTTTTCTAACTCTTAACAGAAAATTATAGATTTATTAATATAATTACAGAATCTCAGGAATAGAAGAAACATTTGATGGCACCTTTTCTCATGTTTGAATTCCCCCTAAAGCATCTCTGACTTATCAGGTCTCACCTTGGTTACTTTCTACAATGTGGACCTCACCACTTCCAAAAGAGCCCATTATTTTTTTAGTGGACAAGTTCATTAGAATGTTTTCCTGTATATTAAATAAAAAAGTGTCCTTCTCTGTGGTTTCTACCCATTATCTCTACTTCTGAACTCTGGGGCCGTAGGGAGCATGTGTGCGTTCTCTTCTCCACAAAAGCCCTTTAGATATTTAGATTTGCAGAGAAGCCCTCATCTCTGAGTCATCTTTTTGTCATTTGTTGTTTATGAAGACCTTACCTCATACACACACCCCTTCTCCCTGTGCCCAGGAAGGACATTCCACTTCCGGAGACCAGCAAATTGTAATATGGGTGGAATGCGTTCCCTTCCTGTGCAGGTGCCAGGAGGCAGGAAGGGGTCCTCTCTGGAGCAAAACTAGCAGAGACACATTTCTTACCTGGGAAGCCAGGGTCCCAGTTTGTAGGAGTGCTCTGTGGCTTCCCAAGGGCTGGCTTTGTCCACTACAGGGACACAAACCGTGCAGACTCCTGGCAGGGCCTCGTTCCCCAGGCTTTGCCTGGGCCCTTGCCTGTGCACACAGCTCAGCACGGGTTCATGTTGTAAGGTCAGCACAATGACCAGCAAGAGTCATGTTCCTATTCTGGATACAGGGACCAGCAAGGTTTCACATATCTGGGACATTAGAAGAAGAAAGGGACAGAAGAAGAAAGCTTTGGGACGACCAGTATCTGGAAGAAATGTTTGAGTTTGTTGGGAGCTGCCTAGAGAATCCCTGAGAGCAGGGACTGTAGTGACTTCCCAGGGTATGGCTGCACAGACCACTTTCCCTGCTTTCCCCTCCTCACTTGTTTTTTCCCATCTCCATTTTGAGGAAAAAATAGGAGATTCTCTGTGGTGGTATCATTTCTCCTGTCCGGTGGACTGGCTTGGCCATTTCAAACCACAGAACCACAGTAAGATGTATGTTAGCAGCTTCAGGTGGAGACACAGCAAGTTCTGCTAGTCTTTTCCAAACCATAGTGTCCTGAAGAGCTGATTTTTCCTCTTCCTGCCATCTAGGTGGTGGCCTGTACCTTCTGGGTTCCCTGCCAAGTGTGGGTAGTGCATTTTCACAGCTGTTAGCCCCAAGGGCCTCTAACTTTCTTGACAACTGGAATTCATGGTCATGGGGCATTTGTCCCAGCTTTGTTGGGATGTCTGTATGGCTTCTTTGAGACCTTACTACTTTTATTGTCACCTAAAAATTAGCTTAAACTTTGTGTTGGAATAAAAATGAACTAAACCCTTAGGTGTCTCTGGTATACATAGGGGTAGATCTCAAGGGGTTTTGAAACACTTGAGCTTCTCATGCGTGGAGTTCAGTGTGGAGCTATTGTTGTGAGTGGCTTTCAGGCCCTTAGAGTCTGGCTTGTCAGGAGGTTCTGGGGAACGGGTATGCTAGCACTGGTCAGGAGGAAGAGCTGGGGAAGCCGGTTCACTTCCTTCCTCTCTCTGAGATGCTAAGAGGCAGCGTAGCAGAGAGGTGAAGGGCTCAGGCTGGAGTCATACGGCCTAGGTTTAAATGACACGCACTGACCTTGAGCTGGTTGCTTGACCCCAGCCTTGGGACATTATCTATAAAACAGTACCTTCCTCACTGGGGTGGGGTTGAGAGGATTGAATAAGTGAATACTTGTCCAGTGCTTAGAACAACACCTAGCACAAGTGCTGTGTGAGTATCTGTAAAATAAGTAAGAGAGTTGTGCCAAAGTATACACCACAGCATGATAACTGCTCACCAATAATATGCATCTGAGAGGCCTTTAAATACCAGCTCATCTGCCTGGAGTTGTAATTCCTAGCAGAGGTGATTAAAATATGGAATGTTATGCTAGAGACTGGAAATATGTTCTTCTTGGTACAGACACATTCTTTGAGTCCAATAGATGCTGTCACCTATAGGACAGTTTCTCAGAAGGTGTTTGATCACATGTTTGCCTATAGCCTTCCAAATCTCCTGGGTGCCTGTTGGATGCCCTCAGATTTTTCCTCCTTCCTACTTATGGAGAAAGGTCTCAGACCTCTTTTTCTTCCACAGAATTGGCAAAACCATCTACCTGCAGATGTGGCTGTTGTGACTCTAGTGTAATTCAGGGAACATTAATTTTCGTCTCCTCAGAGTGTCACAGCCGGTAGCCACTTGTCTGTCCAGCAGGAACTTCTGCTGCCTCTTTCTTCCCATTTCATGACTTTGATCCACTCGATTCCTGTCTGCACAATCCTCATTCTATCAGCACCTGTGACCATGCTGGTGGGGACACGTGCCTACACCTCCACCCCAAGCAGGTCTTCCAGAATAAGATGACATAGGATTCTGTTTCACTAGAACTCAGTTAACTATAAGATTCAGTTTACAGAATGTAGCTTTGTGAACTAGAAAATCTAGTTCATCAGAATATATAGTTTTGATAGAAAGAGAATTATGTATGAAATTAAGCAAACCGAATTAAAATCTTGTTTCACTTTTTTCAGTGGTAAAATAAGAATCATATTGTGTGTCTCACAGAGTCATTTGAAGATCTGTGTAAACCTTAAAGTGCTATGCAGCTCTGAAAGATTATTTTTAGCCTTTAAGCATTCTACTTCACCAGGGTCAGCTACAAATCTCCAAGTAAACAAAAAATGAAAATGTGGCGTCACTCCTTGCTCTTCAAGAAGGCTCACAGATCATGTCCCCTGCAAAGGCTTTTGCCATTAGTGCCTGCAAAAACTTTGTTTTCTTCTGTGGCAGTTTAAGTTAATGGTGGACAGAAATATATTTTGTAATAATACCACCACCAACTCATACTTAATGAAGGTGTATTGTGAGCCAAGCACTATTCAAAGTGCTTGGATGTTTAATTATTCCAGCTCCATGAGGTCAATACTGTTTCTACCCCCATTTTACAAGTGAGGAAGCAGAGGCACCAAAAAACCTCACACCCAGGCTGTCACGGCCTGTAAGCAATGAGACTGGGTTCAGACCTTGGCCCTGTCCCTGGCCACTGTGCCAACCTTGTGCCCTGGGTGTCTCATAGGCACCAGTGGGCTCCAGGAAGACCCATCCTGTGGTGTCCAGGCGCTGAAGAAGGAATGCTCTCCTGGAAGTGGCTTGCCATACCTAGCTGCTAGTGAGCATCTCATCCTGTCTCCTAATGGCTGTGCATTTCTGAGTGGATGAGAGGAATTGGTTATATCTAGTGACATTGGGTCTGTTTAAACATGGGAGGGCAGACACTGGCAGCATCTCCAAGAATCAGCAGCTTGGCTTTTCAGGTTTTATAGCCATCTTCCTCACTGACCTGTAAAGGGATGCTTCTCCATTCCCTCATGCCCCAGTGTTGAGTCCTGGGCTCAGGGCTGATGCTTTAAGCTCAGAGTGTGTGGTCACATGGCTGGTGCCAAGGATCCATGTCTTGCATGTAATACTTTTTTCTTAAAGCTGAAATAAAACGAAGCTCACTACTATTGTTTGAGACCTGTACTGAGGCTTCGCTGGATCCTGGGAATGCAGAAAGCAGTTAGATGCAGACCTGTTACTCTCAGGCAGACAGAAGTTGAGGACTCTGAAGGGGTTGGGGCAGGAGAGAACGGTATGTACTGAGGCCGAGATGGTGGAAAGGCCATTCCTGGCAAAAGGAACAGCCAAAGTGAGAGCAGAGGCAGGGAAATGTAGGGCTTGGTTCAGGATGGAAGAAGGCAGTTTGGCTGGAGCACATTGGCTGCGTAAAGGGTGGTGGGGATGTAAGCCTGGAAAGGGAAGCTGAAGCTGGCTAGTTGTTAAAATTTCAAGTGTCTATATTTGTGCTCGTCTCCTCTCTGTGGGTTGGCCCGGGCACCATGTGATGTGTGTGTTCGGGCCTTTCCATTTCATCTCTGCCCCATTCAGGCTCAGGGTGTAGCCATGACCCCCATGACAGCGCCAGGCAGGCCCTCAGCCTGCAGCCTCTTGGCCTGACAACCAGGTTCCAGCTTGGCCCCCATGTCTGATTTTCTGCTGCCTCAGCCCTATTGGGTTCCTCAGCCCCTTGGGAGTGAGGCCCCATCTCACTCCCTTCAGTCTCACTGTCTGGCTTCCAGCATCTTCCTGTTGGCCCTCATAGATGAAGACCACATGCCTGGAATTCTTTTTTATTGCCACATCTACTCATGGAGCCTCTTAAGGGACAGCTAGTAGATATAGTGACTCCATTTTACAGATTTTGCTCAAGGTCATAAAACTATAAAATGGCTCCAGAGCTCAAGCATAGTCCAATATTCTTTTTTACTTTATTATAGCATTGTATCCTTTGTGGTGAAAATAGCCTGGGTAGGCTGGGGTCACTGAGAAATAGAGTTTTGTTATTGTAAAAACACTGCCCACTCGCCACCCCAGCCCTGCCCAGCTCATGCTCAGAGGACAGTCTTCTCAGAAGGAGGTTCTCACTTCTCACTTTGAACTGTGTGGTTTGCGTCATTGACTGTGACCACAATGGAGGGAAGAGAGAGAGAAAAGTGTCTTACAAGTGAAGCGGGGCTTTCTGGAGATGCGTTTTCCTGCTGCAGCAGATTCCAAGCTATTCTTTGTGATGGCTGATTTGCGCATGTTGCTGCAGTTGCAGAATAGCCATGCTCTAGTTAGCCAAGTGCTGTACGTCCAGTCTGCTCCGGGAGAGCTAGCTGCAGAGCTGAGGCCTGCCCTTGCTTATAAGGCACTGATGGAAATGTACAGCTAGGACTGAAAAATCCACCTGCCTTACAGGCAGCAGAGTCAGAGCACATGTCCCATTGTCAATGGCCTGCATGTTCCTTTCATAGGCAAAGACCGTGTGTTTGGAAATGAGAGAGGATGGGGAAGGAGGGGTGACAGAGACCTTCTCCAGCTGGTGAGGTTCTGATTCTAGGGTGATTGAACAATGCGGGGGTTGGATCTTTGGTAATTAGGATGCCTGTGACTGAGAGAGGCTGCTTCCCCCTGCAATGGAGAAAAAATGGGTCAGCATTAGGCAGAACACTTCATATGGTCTGTTTTCAAGGGCAGGCTGCAGGAGAAGGGGTACGGATGGAATGGACGGAGGCACTGGAATGTTGCTGCTTGCAGGACCTGCAAGCTGTGGCTGTGCCATTGTGCTTGCAGAGCCTGAGCTGCTCAGACCCTTGGGGGGCCTGCCACCATTTGGCCCTGCCCTCCTTCCCTCTTGTCACTTACAAGATGAAGCCACACTTGGTATGGTGTGAAGGCCCCTTTGATCTGGCTTCAACCTGAACTCATTTCCCTCTACTCTCTCTCCCCACACCCTGAAACTGGGCACAGTGAGCTGAGTGTGGGCGTGGGTGCATTTGTTCAGATTCTCAAAGGTGCTGGCCTTGAGTCTAGCCCCTCCAGATTGCCTGTTGCCTCCAGTCTCCTCTTCTTGCTGTTTCCTAGCTTGGCATGCCCTTCCCCAACTCCAGTTGTTGAAATCCTACTTATTTTACAAGCTCAGCTCAGGAACCACTCCCTTTGCTTATGAAGCTCTTTGCTTATGGCTCTGTTAAAGCCTTTATTTACTCTTACCCTCCTGTCACCACAGTTTGATTGTAAAGTTCTTGAAGGCAAGAAAGGTCTATCTTTACTCATTTCTGTACCTTTCACTCCCAGCCCAAGTCCCACCTAGCAGCTTTTAGAAGACAGAAGCCTACACAGTCCCTGTCTATTGAATTGCATCACGGTCACTTCAAGTCAGCTTCAGAGTCACGTCTAAAGGTGCTAGTGGGTATGCTTTACCCATTGGTGGGTATGCTGGCCCTGTACTCAATAGTTCTCAGAGAGGGACCCAAAGATCTACCAGGAAATCCTAATTGAACATAAAATAGTACAGTCGCTTTGGAAAACAGTCTGGCAGGTCCTCAAAAATTTAAACATAACCCAGTCATTCTATTCCTAGGTGTATGTTCAGGAGAACTGAAAGTATATGTTCACCCAAAAACTTGTGCATGGATGTTCATAGCAGCCCCATTCACAGTAGCCAAAAGGTGGAAACAACTCAAATGTCTATCAGCTGATGAATGGATAAACAAAATATGTTATATTCATGTAATGTAATATTATTTGGCCATAAGAAGGAACCAAGTATTGACACATGCTACAATGTGGATGAACCTGTAAACATTATGCTGAATGAAAGAAGCCAGTCACAAAAGACCACATATTATTTACTTTCATTTATATGAAATATCCTGAATAGGCCAAAATAGTTGCTTCGAGCCTTGGAGGTTGGGTTTGGGAGGTTTGTGGGAGTGATAGCTAAAGGGTATGGGGTTTCTTTTAAAGGTGATGAAATTGTTCTAAAATTGATCGTGGTCAAAGTTGCACAACTCTGGAAATATACTGAAAACCATATAAATGGGTGAATTGTATGGTACAGGATTATATGTCAGAAAAGCTATTAGCAAAAACAATAAGGGCAGGAGAAGGTAGACTTCAGTGTATATGCTAAACTCAGTTTTTCATGGATAGAGACATCTTTTAATGCTATCCTTGTCTGTCTGTAGCCTACCACCTTTCCCCGGCACAATATTTTTTTCCAAAATAGAACAAGAATAGTACTGACAGATCTATATAAAGTCATTTTTCAAGATGAAAATTTTTATATCATTTATGATTTAGCTGCCCTTTTACTTTCCAAAAGAATTAAAATGACTCAGCTTGCCTTTGTATTTCTTCATTGGCCTCTGGGACAGGGCAGCTTTACTAATCTTTTAGTAGATTGGTTGGTACTTGTTTTCATTCTTCATTCATTTATTCATTCAAATAGTCAATCATTCTTTCATAGCAAACATTTATTGTGTGCCAGTGTTCTAAGATCTCAGAGACAAAAATAAAAGTCTCTGCCATAAAGGAGGTGGTAATACAATGGGGGAGACATTCAAGTAAGCAAGTAATGGATCAACATTGTGATAAGGGGCTCAGTAAACACCCCTAAACTCAATTAGGGATAACCAGGGAAGGCATCAGGAAGAAGTGACTTACTGGAAGACAAGTAGGAGTTGACAGAAGAAATACATTTTAGGTAATGGGCAGCACCTGGGGTTCTTCAGAAACCTATAAGTTCAGTCCAGGGCACCAAGGTGGGCAGGGTAAGAGTCAGACATGGAGCACCTCGTAAGTCACACCAAGGCATTTAGATTTTATCCTGTAGAGTGTGGAGAGGCCTGGTTTTATTATCATTTTAAAGTCAGGTTGGCTGTGGGATGGAGATTAGATTGGAGAGGAGTGAAAACATGAATGACTAGGGTAGAGATGAGATTTAAGGAAAACTGGGTAGGAGGGTGAGGGTGCTGTGGGGTTAAGGGTGCCACCCAAGGTTCTGGCTTGGACATCTTGGTGGACAATGATTCCTGTTTGTGAGCTCAGAGATGCTGGAGGACACACAGGCCTTTTTAGTCATTTGCTTCCTGGGGAGCTGCACTGAGTCTGAACTCTCAATGCTTACAAAAGCAGACCTGGACCAAAGGCTAGAAAGTGACAGAATTGGTACTGAATCACCCACCAATGCTGTGGCCATGTACAATCTGTCTTTGCTAGCCCTGTCTCAGCTTTCAGGTCCTCGTGGCCCTGGGCTTTCAGCATGCCAGGCTCTCATTTGTCCAGACTCCGAGTTCAGTAACTATCTGTACAACAAGGAGATGGATTTTCTGGTCTTTAAGCCCTTTCCTCTCTGGTAGTACATCATTCTATGTGATGGGATGTTACAATTTGCATAATTACTTCTTTTGAAGATTTACATAATCATTTCAGCGACACTTCAAAATTTATTTCTGATTATCTGTCCATTGTTAGAGAGCTCCAAAAGCTTAGTTTGGTTTAGTGGTCTCTACCTTCACTCTCTTTTTAAGTACTGATCTCTGAACATTCAGATTTACTGGGAAGCTGTGTTGGAGAAGGCTTTTCCCAAAGCAAAGACTCTTCCAGAATGTGAGGCCCATCCCAGTTACTTCAGGCTCCTCCCACCTTTACCTCCCAGGCCTTGTTCTTTTAATTTCTTAGCCTAGTTTTGAGAATCCACAAGGAGAATGTTCTGTGAAATGAACCCAGGGGTCAGTGGCTACACTCGAGCTGCAGAATGGAACGTATGAAGATAAGAGGATTCCTTCTTTATGCTTCCCTATGAGAGTTGTCTGGCCCCTCTGCTTTACAGCCTCATAACTGCATCATAACTAGGTGAGAAAATCAAATCACCTCCTACCAGATTTACAGTGTTTTCCAGTAGGTGACTAGAGCTGAATGAGGGCTTCTTGAGGGATCGAGCCCTCCTGCCACCTGCTGACAGACGGTGTGGCATTGTTGTTGCTGATTGTCTGTTTTTGCCAGGGAAGGGAGTGTTGGGATCAGACAGAGGCAAGGAGGAGGAACCAAACCTTCAGGGCTGTCTTGTTTTCCTATATCACTTCTTTCTCAAGGATGGACATTCGGTCCCTGCATACTTCCTTCCTGGGAAGTCACTTTACCTTGGTGGGTTTTTGCCAAGACTGTCACAGAACTGATAAATGTCAGAGTTGGAAGATCCTGTCCAAATCTATGAGCTCCATCCTAGAAAGCAGGAACTGTGTCTTTGTCACCTTTATGTTTCTAGTGATTGACACAGCACTCGCCACTCAGATTCTCTGTGAAAGCCTGCTGAGTGAATGAATGAATCAAGAATAGCTGACTGTTTCTCTGATGAGGAGGTGACTTCTGACTTTCCTTCACCCGGAGCGACCTGATTCTGTTAGCACCGTTGGACCATGCATTCTGCAAGGCACAGGCAGTGTGTCCTGGCCATATCGGCATCCAAGGGCCAGCCCATTGCCAAGGGGGTGGGTGGATGAACAAATACCCAACCCTTTTGCTACAATGCTGGTGTGGCTTCTTCGTAAGCAGATCAAGCAGCTTTTCATGGTGGCCTTACCCTGCCTCCAGCTGCACAAGGGTGAGTGGGGTTCTTATCCTTACCTCTGAGAATTAGGAGTGGAACTCAACTCATTAAAAAAAAAGAGAGAGAGAAACAAACTGCATCAGCTTGCTCTATGATGAATAGAAATTTTAAAATAACCTTATAGTGTATGTGTGTGTGTGTGTGTGTGTGTGTGTGTGTGTGTGTGTGTATGATGTGCCATTTGTCACAACATTTTTCATTTTTCATTTGTTGACTATAGAACAGTAATTCCTTAGACATGGTTTTGTGATGTTCCCTGGTATCTTTCTGAGTGATCTCAAGGGATGTTGCAAACTTGCCAAAATGTTGCTTCAATCAAACTTCTAATTCACTATTTTTATTCATTTATTTATACCTTATGCTTCATCTACTTGTAAAGATTTTAAGGTGACATCTAATAAAGGAGGTATTGGTACTGTTACTTTTTGTTTTGTTTCATTTTTATTTTTCAATTAGAGTTGACATTGAATATTATTTTAAAATAATGTTCAAATTCAAAAATAAAAGGTCAAAACAACATGTAGAAAGAGGATGTAAATAGCAGGATATTTTAATTGCTTTGACTGAAGATTTATTTCAGGCCTTAGCTTCTTGGAGGCCAAGATAAAAATTATATACATATAAATGAAATAAGTGATGCATTTTGTAGCAGAAGCCTGTGTGCCTCAGCCTATTGCCCTTGGCCAGCTTCAATTTCAGCTACAGCTGCAGCAGCAGTCTTGTGAGAGCTCAGACTCGCCCCAGGGTCCTTTCCCCACTTGGGGCATCCACTTGTGCACATCCTAGAAGTAGGCCCCTGCTCCTTAGGAGCCCGCTGGGTAGAAAGAACCCTACTTTGTGTCCAGCCTAGTGTCTGTATTGGTAAAGAAAGATTCACGGTACCCCTTGCCCACTCGGCCCTTTTCAGGCCCTGTTCCCCGCCCACCCTGTTCTGGGGCAGACACTGTTTTCCTCCAGGTCTCCCATTCAAGGTGCTCAGTGAACACGTGTATATCAGAGGTGAGAGGGCCCCAACAATTATATTAAACCCTCAAGTAACAACAGCCCCGTATTTTATTTCCATCTCTAGACATCCTTCAGAGCAGGAGGAAGCAACTGTCCTATTTTTGCAGTCACTTTTTAGAAGAGACTGCTTTGTGGTGAGGACTGAAGGAAACCCCTCGTGGATTGGGTTGTCTTTTCCTGTCTTGCCTAGGACTGCCCTCTGCCATTGCTCACCCTGTTGGTGGATGCTGTTGTCTGCTTGAGCACCCAGCTCTTGTGGAAGGAACAAAGCTGCTGTGACACCTGGGGTCGTCCTCATGTATGGGCTCAGCCCCCACTGCCAGATTAGCGCCATCCTGGCCTTTTGTCCGACCCCATTCCTGGCCGCAGATTTTGATTGCGGACATTTCAGCTTCTTCCTGGCAAGATTTCAGTTGAAAATCAGGTGGTTTCTTTGCTTGGTTGGAATAATTCGTATTTGGTAGTCTGGGAGGATGGGCATCAGATACTGCCAAGAGATTGATTGTGCTTAGATTCTGATTGAGGAATCACCCTCTACCCCAAGAAGTTTGAATCAGTTAGTGCGGAGGATAGCTGTCCCAGCCCTCTGCTGCTCACCCTGACTCCTCCCTATTGCCCCTCCCCATTCCCAGCTGGGCTGTTCTCACCTATACCCCTCTCACCTGGTTAGGGCCCTACTGCTTCATGACACTTCCTAAGGAGGGCCAGCCCTGGGCCCTTCTGCGTCCCCCAAAGGAAGGAGATGGGAATGAAAGGAACCTGAGAGCCAGGCTTTCCCCACCTTCACCTTGTTTCTTACCTTTTGGGGACTGTTCTGGTCAAAGATTTGGGAGGAATGGAGGCAAGAAGCATCGTTTTCAGGCCCCAAATTTAATATAGGGCAGCTTTCTTTTATAGTCAGGCTCCTTATCCTTTCCTTGGGGAATCTCTGTGTATTTGTGTGTCTCTAATACCACTGTCTTCCTTGTTATACCCATCTTTATACTCATCTTTTCTCTCCTTTTAGAATGTCAGCTTCTTGAGGGTGAGTATCAAGCCTTTCAATTTTTCTCTTTCCTTATGAGTAACGGCTTAGTAAATGTATAATAAATGAATGATCCCTGGGTTAGCTTAGAAGAAGTTGGGATGTCATTTATTCTCTTTTCCCCTCTGTACTAAACATAACCCATGGTTCCTTTGCTCACCCTGCATCATTAATAGAAAATACAGATGTGCCTATACCCATGAAAAATGGTTCTAGTGCTGGCTCTGACTCAGCCTTTCTGTGAAGCCAGTCCCTTTCCATGCTTTGGTCAGAGGGAGCCCTGGCCCCTGGAGACTAGCTGACCATATTCCCAAGCAATAGGGGCAGCTCCACAGTGCTGATGTTTGTGTTCATTTCTTCATGGGGCTCTTGTATGTGGAAGCAAAAGAGCTCATTTTCAAGGTGTCTTGGGTTCTTGGAAGTAGATCTTAAGACATGTGCTCATTAGTCTATCAGTCAGCTAGCAAATATTTACTGAGTGCTGTCTGCTTGCCAGGTGTGGTGCCAGGGGTTAGGGACGCATTCATGAGTAAAGCAGACATGGTCCCTGCCCCAGGACTCCACAGTCTAGCAAGGGAGACACAGAAACATTAAGCAAATTATTATTACGAAGAAAAGGTGTTATTCTGTGCCAAGCCAGAAGGTCTTAGAGCTCTCTCATGCTGTTACTGCAAACCATTTCCCTCTCAGGGGAGGGGTCATTGGGCTTGGATTCGTACCCTAGTTTTTCCAGAAGCATTCCAGGCCCTGGCTGTCTTTACAGTTCCTGGGTAAAGCCTTGGAGTTTGCCCTAAAGCAGCTGCCCAGCACCTAGAACATTACCATTTAGTGTGAGGGACTGTACCTGGCTCACTGTGTGAGCACTCTGGCCCTCTGTCACTTTATTTACATAAGGAGGACTGTGGTCTGAGGCCACACTTCTCAAAGTGAGGTCCATGGAATATCACTCCCAGAATATGTCCTGGAGAAAAGGATTTCATGATCAAATAAGTTTGGAAAACTGAATATTCCATATAAATATATATTTTTAATTTCCTTCTTCTAGAGTCATGGAGCTCTGAGAAGTTCTAAAGTCTACAATCTGCTATAGTTTTGTTGAACATAACCTTATTTCAAGTTTCGGATTCCGATTGCTTTTTTCCCTAGGCACCTGTTTTCCCAAGGCCCTGATACTCCACGGAAGCTGCTGGGCCAGAGACCCTTGGATGCCGCTTCTGCTCTAGCACTCTGTAAATAGGGCTCTGGCCACGGTGCTCCACAGGGGGGACAGAAGTTGGTGTGGGACAGAGTGGCCCCAGACCCTGTAGCGTCAGGCACCCCTTCCTCCTTTGCCATTATCATGCCTGTGTCCGAGGAGACGGCTGACAGAATTTCCTATAGCAGGTTCCAGAGACATTTTAAGATGTTCACGGGTGCTGGCACTGCCTCGGAATCTACAGTCATTCTTAATTGGCCTCAGAACCATCAGCTCACAAAACTATCTGTCATGGGAAACTTGAGCAGTATTCAGAGTCTCATTAATAATTCAGCTGATGAGTTTCTTCAGGTTCAGGCCTTCCAGCCCTCGGGACTCACTTGTCTTCTGCCTCCAGAGATGTTTCAGGGAGAGTGCTCTGTTATGTTACAGATGTTAATGACTCAGGGAGTAGTACCTCTGTGCTCTCCTTGAATCCCTAAAGCCTCATCAGTGAGAAAAGGGAAGATTGATACAGGTTAATCCCACTCTAATTATATCAGCCATTTCGGAGTGAGTGGGCTTGCTGACCATGAGAGTCTGGGGAATGGATGGCAATGGCAGGCTTCAGGCAAGTCCCTCGTGCTAGGGTGGTGGGGGCTTATCCACTGTGATGGGTGGATGAGCATCCTCTACTCTTTCCTCTGTCTATAGCACCTCCAGCCATTCAGTAAAATATTATATAGGATCTTTTTTCACTTTTTGCAAGTTAGAAGTACCTAAAAATATTGGTTGAATTAGTTCTAGCTGATTCAATCTGATTCTCATTCCCATTTGGTAGAATTATAAGATGTCACAGCCGAATGGGAACATGGAAATCATCTCATCCAGCTCCTTCATTTTTCAGTGTAGGAAATGAGACCATAGAAATGTGACTCTCTCAAGGTCACCAGCGGGTTTGTTGCAGAGCTGGTGGGTACCCAGGCCTCCTGGCTCACAGCCTCGTATCCTTTCCAGCCTGTCACACCCTGTTCTGAGCACAGTGAGCACAGTGAGCTTCTTGGAGTGCTGGAAGCAGTTTCAAACCAGTGGCATTGGACACCAGATGCTCTTTTCCTTCTCTGGTGCTATGGTGCCAAGGGTGGCACGTCCATCCTTGCTGTCATGCTGGTGGGGTTGTGAGGCGGGTTTGTTATGTGCCATCAATAATGTGAAAGTCAACGAGCCAGGGACTCTTCCTTCTCTCAGTTTTCCCACTGATTTGCGGTGATTGGTGCTGGCTGTCACCTCTTCAATTCCCCTTTCCCCTTGCTGTAGAGTTAAGCCTAGCTGCTCAGGGAAACTCGGAGCCTTTAGAATCAGATCTTCACATCCTCTTGTAGGATCTGCTGGGCCTGGCTATAGGGTGCTCAGGAATAGGTAGTTTCTGGCTAGACACTGAGCTGTTTTTCTATCTTCTCCTCAAGGCTGGGGAGAAGGTGTTGGAGGGAGATCACAGCCTACCTTCACAATTTGCATGGGGGTGGAGGCTGAGTTTCTCATGGCATCTCAGTGCTAGCAGTGCCTTAAGAGAGGACAGGTCCAGCACCTACTATTTAGAGATAAGGACATTAGACCTGGAGAGGGGGTAGCCTTTGCCCAAAGTTGCAGAGACAGTTGATGGCAGAGCTGGGATGCAGTCTGCCCAACACCCCTTCCTTTTTTTATCCTGCAGTCTCAGCTGTGGGTCTTCAGCCTTTCTAGTTTGGGTTGCCGTTCTCTTGTGTAGGACCAGTGTGTCTCATAGCCCCAAATCCAGCGGTTAGAAAGTCCAGAGTAAGTTTAGGGAGCAGAGAACACTCTGGTGTGGCCAATAGGGGTTTTACAGTGAGGTATGGGGACATATAAGATGGAAAAGTCAACTGCGGCCAGGCAGCCAAGAGCCTTCGGGGCCTCTTTTACAGAGGACCTGTGCTCTACTGAGATCTCTGGAAAGTATGAGGGCTGGGAAATAAAGGAGCCGAGATGGGGATGAGTCAGGGGTGCCACTCTGCATGCATTCTGGATGCAGGGACCCAGGCTTTCTTCACTTTCTCTCTGCACTAGAGGGAGCTCCTTCTCTCCTAACCTTTCTTTTTCTTTGAATTTCAAGATGAGGCAACACTTTGCCAAGTTTCTGTGCAGAAGGCTTAGGGAGTTGCAGCCAGACAGGGCTTGGGCTAGCCAGGATGAGAAGTTGACCACATCCTCAGGTGGAAAGACAGACATCTAGGCTGGCTTGGCAGCCTAGACCCCCTGGGTGACTCCAAGGCCCCCGCGTAGTTCAGTAATACTGACTTTCTATAAATGCAGTCAGTGTCTCTAAGAGTAGGGTGTTGGCTGAGCTGAGGATGACATGGCTGCTAGGTATTTGGACCACAGGGGAAGGGGCTCAAGGAGGAGGCAGCAGCAGGCCAAACATAGTTCATGGGCCAAAGGCCTCAACCTTGACCACCCACCAATCTACAACACATGCAATCCTGCCCGCGAGCCAGAGAACAGGGGAGACTGCTGAGGCCCCATTTATTGGGTTGCACCCTCTATGAGGCACTTCTAAGTACTTTATATGGAATGTTATTTAATCCTCATGGCAATTTTATAAAGTCGTTATTAATATTACCCCCATTTTCCAGAAAAGATAAGTGAGGCACAGATTGTTTACATGCTTACTCAAGGCTAGCCTCAGAGCCAGGAAGTGGTGGAGCCAGGCTTCCACATACTCCACACGTAGTCCGAGGCTGTTTCCCAGGCTTTCCCTTCTGTGATCCACGTTGGGGTATCTGCACAGCAGAGAGACAGCAGTGGTTTTTGGAGGAAGGATACGCAGGGAGGATGGGACAGCTGCAGCATCAGAGTTGGAGGGCGGAGGCCCTTTGCTGGACATCTTGGAGCAGCTTTTGAGTAGAGCATTCCCTCCCCATGGCCTTAATATAGGCCTTAGACAACAGGATAGAAATCTAAGATTTCATTTTCAGAGAGGAGAAAGAGGAAAGGAGAAAGAGGGGAGAGACAGAGAGAGAGAGAGAGAGAGGGAGAGAGAGAGACAGAGAGAGAGAGAGAGAGAGAGAGAGAGAGATTGAGAGATTGAGATTGAGAGATTGATTGAGATTGAGAGATTGAGAGATTGTTAGTTTTGACTGGAACCCAATCCTGGAGAAATGCAGCGAGTGCCCTAGTCATCCTGAAGGAATCCTGCAGACTCAGTGGGAACTCCCTGCCCCAGGAGGAGCTCAGGGCCAGAGCCTGCACCCCACTGGCCCAGCCCCTGACCCTTCTGCCTGCCTTCCCTCTTTCAGCCAGAAACCCTCAGCCTTGTTGTTTCAACTGCTCTGAGCAGGTTTACCAGCTATTGTTCTTGGAAGCCTTTCTGTGATCTTAGGACCTTTGAGAAAAGAACAAACAGCTAGAAAAACATAGGGTAGTTAAAAAACGTTTGTGATTTTTCTGAGGCGAATGGAACAAAAGAGGCATTCAGGAGACTCAGCATTGTTCCGGGGGAGCTAGGATGAAAAGGCCCTGTTCAGGCCTCCTCTCTTTTGGGAGCATCCAGCTGATTGCTGCGGAATGTCCTTAGAGCCATCTCCCCAGCATCAGGCTCCTCCCCGGGCTAGCACTGTATTTACACTGATAATCGCCTTTAATTCTCACTGCGTTTCTATTCTTTTCATCTTGTTTGGAAAAATGGCTCAATGTTATCACTCAGTCACAATGGTTTCCTTCTAGTTACTAGCTACCCAGTTTTTACTGGGTACCTTCAGTTGCTGATACTCAGCAGTAATAATAAAGCCATATAGTAATTCATAGTAGACATAGTAATTTCCCTTAATGGATTTTTAGTTCTGTTTCATTATGGACACTGTCTCCATTTTATCAAAGGCAAAACAGAGGTTAAAAGGGGAGCGACTTGCCCAGTGTTGCTCAGCTAGTAACACACTGTGCTCTTAGCACTCTACTAAGATTTTTTCCTCCGAGGAATTACATTTTAAAAGCTTACTATTTCAGCTTTTTTGGAAATTCAGAAACATTTTGGACCCACTGTTGTCTTTATCCTTGAAAGCTATTTTTAGAATTGGGGTGCCATAACTCCAGGCTCAGGTCTTTCTGATTCTGAATTGGTTTACTTCTTCCTTTGCAGCCCCCAGAGTATGCCCGGTGGCCCAGGCCCAGGTGCCCACAGCAAGCCAGTGATATCTGGCCTGCCCAGTACCCCCACCACAGCCCACAGCCCCTTGTGGGCGGTTGCAAGGGAGCCAAGCTCCTCATTTGCCTTCTCAACTGACACACAGCTCAATTGCATCTCCCCATTTCTCCTGCCGCGTCCATGTCCGGTTTGATCTGTGCAGCCTTCCTGTGTAAGCCATGACCAGACAAGCTCAGTGACCTGCATCCGGAGCTGCGTGTGGAAGCCAGGTCGCAGTCATTTGTGTTGGAACACCAGCACGGGCTTCTTTCACCTTGAGAGGAGGGCTCCAGGGGAGATCGGAAGGGCCTTTGGAACCGCCTTCCTCCCCACCCTGCTCCATCTGTCCTTCAGATTTCTTCTGATAGAGATGGTACAGATTTGTCCCCTTGAGGGGCTTGCCCATGTGGGGTCTTTGCCTGTATCCTATCAGAATTCCTGTGTTTTTCTGGAGAAATAACAACTTGACCTGTCATCAGGAAATTCCTGAGATGTATGCTCAGCACCAGTTGAAGGAACTGGGGATGTTTAGTGAAGATAAGAGAAACCCATGGGGGCGTTATCACTTTTCATGTGAGAGAGAAAATATGCCTGTTCCTTGTAGCTCCAGGGAAGGACTTAGACCAAGAGTAGAAGAAACTTTAATGGGGTGAAATTTAGCACAGGTCAAACAGAACTCACTAAGAAAGTATAGTTTTCAGAAAATGGAATATGTTGTCCTGAGCAGGATGAATTTTCTCTCCCTGGAAACAAGTATTTCTCTGATGAGGGTCCAGGTGATGGCAACTCCAGCCCTGAGTGGGGAATGAGATGACCATTTCCCCATATACCTACTGGCCTGTGATCACACTCTCCACAGTGTCCTTTAGAGACAGCTACCCACAGGACTGAGCCGATCCAGAATGGGGCCCCAGGGAGGCACCACAAAGCATAAAGAAGGTCAGGGAAAGAAGAGGCTTCTGACTTCCCTACCCACATGGAACCTATGCTTCTGGTCTTAGCCTTAATTTCTCTTGGTGATGATGATGATGATGATGATGATGATGATGGTAGCAACAGGGCCTTTCAGTGATTTGAAGAAGAGTTGAGTTTGAGCTCAGCTTGGCTGTCATCACTGGTGGATATTCTGATGGCTTCTTGAGAGAGAGAATACATGACATCTCACAGATTCATACCTTGAAGGCAGTGGGAGGTTTTTGAAAACAGCAGCTTTGTAGAGCGGCAGGTCTTCCCTTCCAGCAGCCTTGTGCGTTGGAAGTGTGGACTGGAGAAGAGCAATGACCCGCCAGATTGTGACCTTTTCATTATTCATTATTCATCAATGCAAAAACGTGTGTGTGTGTGCGTGCACGTGTGCGTGTGAAGAGAGAGAGGGGTGCATGGGTTTGGTTTTATTTCCCTGTCCAAGCTATACAGTAATAACTCATTTTAATAACTTGGAATATTTCCATGCTTTCATCTATGCTTATAAAAATTATTTGATTATGCAAATACCCATAAACACATATATATGTGTATAAACTTTTTAAAAAAGTAATTGTTTTACAAAAATGTGATCATATTAATCATATTTACTGCAGACTGCTTTTCTCGTTCATCAGTACTTCATAGAAAAATCCCTCCAGGTCAACTGAAATACCTCTTCTTTCATTCTTTTTATTTCATGGAAGAGAGGATCTGTATTTCATTCAACTATTCTTATATTGATAGGCATCCACTTTGTGTCTAATTTTTTTATTTATAAATAACTATCTCTACAAACATTCATAAACTACTTCCATAAACATCCTTATACATATGTGTGTCTTTATGAACTACAGCTTTTATTTCCCAGGGGCAGATTCTCAAGGGGAAGAATGCTGAGCTAAAGGGTATAGTATTGCTATTTTTGATTAATGTTTCAAGATTGTTTTCCAAAAATCTACAGCAATTCTCATTTCCATTAGCAGTTGGTGAGAGTATCCATTCTCCTTCATCCCCATAGCATTACTATTTATTTCCATGTTAGTGCTAGCCAGAATGGGTAGACCATAATATCTCATTGCCACTTTGGTTTTCATTTTTCTGACTCCTATTGAGTCTGAGCATCCTTTCATGTGATTAGCTGCCCTTTGCATTGCTCTTCCATGAATTGCTTGGTCACATCCTTTGCCTGTTTTTCTCCTAGGCTCTGGGGTAGCCAGCAAGCCAAGGGTGTGTTTCTATAACAGATTTCACCTGGTCCTGATGATAGTGGGCTCCCAAAACCCCTCCCCTCCCTTTCTCTTCCATTCCCTTTCCTTTCCCTCCTTTTCCCTCCCGCTCCAGTTTTTAGAGTCCACAGCAATGAGAAATTAAATTATTTTCTCCCAAGGGTCCCAGGGTAGGAGCGAGGGAAAGCAGAAAATGAAGCTGTAAGCAGGTGGGAGATGACAGGCTAGTGCGTGGGTTAGTTGCTACTTCTCCCTTGTGGGGTTCTAGGCAAGTTCCTTTACTTCTTGCTGATGTGAAATCTGCGTCTGTGAAATAGGGAACAGACACTGGAAGAGTGTCTCTCAGTCATGCATCTGTGAGTAGTTCAGATTTTGAATAATGCTTAGGAAACTTAAGGTCTGGCTACTCTCAACGTGGTCAGACCCCACCCCAGACCTACTGAATCATAATCTGCATTTTAATGAGACCCCCACCCCGACCCCGGATGATTCTTGTGCACATTAAAGTTTGAGAAGCATTGTCTTAAAGCACACTGAGTATTGAGTGGTAAGAAAAAAATATAGTAGAACTTGCCCAGAAATTTTGCTGCAATTGTGGATTTTTAGATGCATCAATAGATCCAAAATAGCATGGATAGGATAGCTCACATTAGCGCAAGTTTTTGTTTCTTGATCTTGAGGCCTCTTAGTGCATGCCACCTAAAAGAAATGCAGCACCCCTTTCCCTTGGTGACAGAGATACCTCAGTTTAATAAAACTCAGTAGACCCAAATCCAGTTGGTTCCTGCCCTCCTTGACCCTACAGTCAATCACACCAGGTCCATATTAATGAATAGCCTGTTCCAACCATCCCAGCTCCATTAATGGCAGATGCTTGATGTTTCAGCCACCTGGGCTCCCTGTGGTCTCCTATGCTCTCTCATCACTAGTTCTGTTAACTGGCTTCAACCTTTCTCTTTGGAGCCTCAACTTTTTTAGTTTTCACACTGAACTTCCCCCATCAGACCTTCTCATCCTCTGAATAAACACAGCTAGTCACCTTCTAGGTAACCAAGACCCAGTCCTGTCAGTGACCTGCCTGGCCTACAACTTCCACCATCTCACCTCAACCTCTGCCTCCACTCCTCTGCCCCTGTGTCCTCTCCCATCAGCCTTAGCTCTATGGTGAGAACACCAGGGCCTCCCTTTAAAGCCATCCTAGGAACTCACTAGTCAACCCTCAACAAAGTGAGTCTGGTGCTCCTTTAAATAGTAGTGTTCCCAGGAGCCTTTCTACTGTGGCTCCTGTGTCCTCTGAGCTTTCTGCATTCATTCCCTGAAATTCAGCCTCCATTCTGTCCAATGGCTGCACAGGTCCTGGTTTCTTCCCAGACTGGGCTTCAGTGCATTCTGCAGGCGGAAGCCCCCCTCTGAGGAATAAGACCTTCCTTCCTAACAAACGTGGTCCCACTGCTCCAGCGAGAAGACTGTGGTATTCCTTTATGTCTCTCTACCTTTCTAAGCACAAAAGATACTGCTACCTTCCAGGGCTCCAGATGCTTTATATTTTTACTTCTACTTACTTTTGCCTGATTACAGAGTGACAAGCTGGGTAGAGATTCAAGAAATAGACTGTACTAAGTTGTGCCAGCTTCAACAGTAGATGGCATTTGTTTTGGGCATAAGGATTTTGTCTCCAATCCTGATTTTTGTTATTCTACACGTGTTATCTCCCAGCCCTATTAGCCAAAACTTTTCCTTGCTCGTGACATGGTTGTATAACATGACTGCCTATGGCCTTTTGCGGGGAGAATGTGTTTCAGGTGTTAGGGAAATGACAGTGATTTGGGTCTGAAGGGGAACCCATGGGAGGGCTCTCAGTTTGAGGGTATGAAAGGCTGTTCAGGAGGGTGTGTCTGCTGAACTGGCTGGGTGTTTAGTGCTGAGGTCAGGGATGATTTGTAATAGGGAGAGATAGGGTTCAGGAACTCTGCCTTGGGCAGCGCACTATTCCTGGGTGCCCTGGTCAGATCCTGGCATGGCACCTTATGCAGAAGAGGTGCTCAGAATGATTTATTTATTACATAGAATAAAACAAAAAGAGATTAAATGCAGGTAGGATTGGGAGACTTGTGATTCTCAGCATCTCCTAGCTCTCAATGAAGCAGTCACTCCCTGAGCCCTCAGTTTTGGGGGAAGCAAATCAGGGCAGCTGTATTCAGGACTCCATGTGCAGGAGAGAGAAGGTGGCTGCCCCTTGGAGCTTTTATGGAGAGCATTCAGTATGGGGCACAGGTTTTGCAGGATGGTTAGTTGCCACCATTGTGGAGCAGAATCCAGAGGTGGTTCTCCAGTGGACCTTCGTCCTGCTTCTTAATTGAATCTTGGAATGCATTCTGAATTTTAATCCCTGGGGCTTGGCATTTAAGGCCTCTGTGATTGGCTCAGTATGCGTCAACCAAATTGGACGCTCATGATCCCCTGATGCTGTGCCAAGCATTCCCATCTGGGTTAGGGGAAACTTCTCTTCATCCCTCTGTACCTTGAAAAATTCTTTCTGTCTTTCATGATCAACTCAGTTACTCCTTCATGGCATTTCTAGAGTACCCGCCATTAGGTGCGCCCTCTTGCCCTGTCTCAGCACCCAATTCTCTAGCCATTGCCTCTTTCTGCCTGTTAGGTAGTCCTGAGGATGCTGTTCAGGTCTCCCTCCCTGCCAGCTCTATATCCTCAGAGTAGGTGTCAACACGTGTTTGTGGAGTGAATGATTAAAAAGTGAAGCAAAACACCATGAAACAGAGGGGAAAATCCCAAACCAGTTAAAAAGAGAACAGATTCTGACAGATAAAGACACCATAGTAGTGTGATTAAGGTCATGGGTGCTAGGTTCACACTACCTGGGTTTGGTTCCGGCTCCACCACCTAATAGCTCTGTGACTTTACGTAAGCCACTTAACCTCTCTGTGCCTCAATTTCCATATCTGTTAAGTAAGGCTAAGGATAATGTGGACCTCACGGGGCTATTGTGAGGATTCAACTGTTTATATAAAGTTCTTAGTACAGTACCTGGCACATAATAAGTGTTAATCTATACTAAACACCCCTCCCCCCTCAAATAAACTTTCAGAACTTTTTTACTTGCTTCTCAGAAGGCAGTTCCAGAAGTTAAGGGGTTTTAAACTCCCTCTGGATCTCCACCTGTTTAAAAACCCCACAGTTGTGGCCTGATCAGATGGAAATTTTTTCTTGAAAGGGCTCCATCCTTCCTACGGAAGGGAGGGGGAGCAGAAAGTTCCACTGACGGTGGACCAGCTACTTGTACAAAATTCTGTTTAATCTTTACAAAAGCCTCTAGGTGCATATTAATATTTTCGCCTTACAATAAGCTGAAGCTCAAAGAGAACTAGCATGTAGCCAAGATGATACAGCTAGTCAGTGACATGGCTGTAGCTGAAACATAGATCAGACTCCAGACCTGTGTTCTTTTGGGTGCTTCCTTTGTCTCCTCCACTGCCTGGAGCTGGGAGATGAGTGTCTGTGTGGTCCTGATGGGGGCAGGATGGGTGTGTCGGCCCTGCCCCATTTGCCTCAGAGGTTCGCAGTTCAGATGTCAGGAGGGAGAAGAATAGATTATGTGAGCAGATCTTGCGGGGCCTAGAAAACTTACAAGCAGCCAGTAAAATGGCATTTATTAGTTGCCCAGTGTTGAGCTGTAAAGTTCACAGAACCCAATAATCTGGATTCCTATAGCCTTTTGCCAAGATGTCTCTGAGGTGTGAGCAGGCATTGTTTCATTTTTCTAGTCTGTGGATTCTCTTCTTGGTTAGAAATGTTCCTGTTGATTTTAAGAATAATTATAACCATCTTTTTCTTACTTATGCTGATGTGGTATGCCAATTTACCAATCTATATTAGCACCCATGTAATTTGCACGATACTTATATAGTGACAGTGATGCCAAGTAAACTGTAGAAGAAATGAGTTCCTGAGGTGTATACAGACCTTAGTAATGTAACTTTGCATATATAGCATGCACACTCTATTTGAAGCAAGCTTCTATCATTGAGATGACCAAATGATGTTTATATTTACATATCCTCCCCCCCCCCCCCGCAGGAAGCATGGAATAAGGACACCTTACCTCTGTTTTAAATCTTTGAGTTTATATTTTTGGATATTCTATTCTGTTGTAACAGAGAATAAAGCCCCAGGGCTCTCTGAGGAAGGCATATATTAGCAGCCCATCCGTCAGCCTTACCAGCTTGAAGGCAGCAGAATTCTGTGGGACAATATATGATTCAAGAGTTCCTACCAGTGGTGGTAGGTGTGTGGGCCAGAGTTGGCACAGTGGTGTTCAAACTTGATCACAATTTGCGTGTCCCTTATCTACTGCTTATAGACGTTCACAATGACAGGTACACCTCCTTCATAAGAAACATTGGATGCCATCCCACACCTGCCCTGGAGAACTGTCTTAGCCGGAGGGAGTACACACAGCCCATCTATAAATCAGCCCAGCCTAGCCACTCTCCTCTCACCCTCTTGCCCTTTCCCTGCCTTTCTCTCCCTCTTTCTCCTCCCCTTCTTACCTCCACCTCTCACGCCTCCCTCAACACTCACTGTTACAGGTTGAATTGTGTCCCCCCCAAATTTTATATGTTGAAGTCCTAAACACCAGTACCTCAAAATGGGACCTTAATTAGAAATGGTCATTACAGATATAATTAGTTAGGGTGAGCCCTAATATAGTATGACTGGTATCCTTATGAAAAGGGGAAATTTGGACACAGACACACTCACACAGAAAGAGCACCATGTGAAGATGAAGGCAGAGGTTGGACTTTGCTTCTATAAGCTAAGGAATGCCAAAGATTGCCAACATATTCACACACACACACACACCTGGTTTAGGAGAACCAGGCCTGGTTATTAGCACCTTCTTATAGCCTGCTCCTTGAGGTAATCAAGTGAACAGGAACTTATTAGTTGTGATGCAGGTCGCTGCTGGGGTACTGGCTTCTCATGGGGAAGCACCATGCATGTGCCTTCCTTTTTAAAATTGTGCTCTGTTCAAGGATGGAGATCTGCAAAAACAAAGAGAAAGGGTCTGGTATAATACAGGGAGTATGAATTTTGGGGGCAGATGGACTGGCATCATTTAAAATCCTGACTGTGCCATTTTCTAGTTACTTTACTTCCCTGAGATTTTACTGCTTTAGTGATTTATTGGAAATAATAATGATACCTTTGGGGGTTTTGTGAGAACTAAAGAGAATATAGCTCTGGACATAGTGCTTGACTCACAAGATGATAGCTGCCTTAATTATTATCATGAATAAGTACATTAATAAAAACATTTATTCTATTGTTGAAATGACTTTGACAGTAGGATGCTGTAGGGGATAATCCTTGTATTTGCTTTTCCTAGGCTGAAATACCCTGAATTCTAGCTTTGTACGTGTATGTGTGTGTGTGTGTGTGTGTGTGTGTGTGTGTGAGAGAGAGAGAGAGAGAGAGAGAGAGAGAGAGAGAGAGAGAGAGAGAGAGAGATTAAAATTGAAATTAAGTTATATATGCGTTGTTCCTTATGGTTTATAGAGTTTTCCAGCTTTTTACTTTGAACACATATTTTACAAATTTATTTTTAAAGAAAAGAGAATTATTTTACTAAGTTTTAAATGAGTAAAACAAGAATTAGATTCAGCAGTTTGATAATAGTTGAAGGTTCTCGAAAAAAGCTCCAATTATACCTAGTTTTAGGGTTTCTTGTTATCTTTCTCAGGTATCATGTTTTTGTAAATGTAGAGGTTTGCATTTCTAACTAATGTTTATGCCTGCTTGGTTTTAATGTGCAGTTATATTTAGTAAAGAAAAACAAGAATTGATGGAAGGCAATATAACGTGGTTGGCCCAGCCCAGAACTGGGACTTGGAGACCAGGCACCCGTTAGGGGCTAGGCTTCCACAAGTGGAGTGATGTGAGGAAGGCTGCTAAAACCAGACCAGGTGGGTAGGGATGTTTTCACCTTACCTGTAGTGCTGCGTAGTTTGGCTGAGAGGAGAATAGTGATAGAGCTGTGTCACCCAGCTAGGATTGTTTTATCATGTGCAAGGACCTCCTCAGCAGAAGCAGGCAGCCATCATGGAAGAAGGGCCCCATTGTGCAGGAAGCCATGATGGCGGGTGATTTATCCATGCTGGGTTTCCATTTTCCTCATTTAGGATGTAAGGTAGCTGTCTCCACTGTACCTGCCTCCTGCCGCTGTGAGGACTAAACACACTGACAGGGCTTAATCACCCACTTGAAGTGAGAGACACTGGGGAAGGGGTTGATGGTGGAGATTAAGATTGCTTTTAATTCTGCCCCCTGGTACTTTGTGGCTCCTTTCCTTTTTTTGAAAGTAGTTTGGAGGCAGCTTTTAGTCTTGTTGAAGTGAAGCTGTAAATGGAAGGTCATTCTAGGCTAAACAAAACAAATGCTCTCTCTGCACAAAGCAAGGTGGGGGGTGCCTCTGTGTGTTTGGTATTTGTTTTTATTTTCTAATCTTGTTAGCAACAGAAAAAGACTCAGAGGAGCCTCTGATTTTATTACGTCCAGGGGCAGTTTATCTGTTGTCTGTGGGATCCCAGGCTAGATGTCTTGGGCTTCAAGCCTCTCCTACCTTCACCCCTCCCTCTAGGATGGTTTGGAGAATTTAGAGGAGGCCTAGGAGGGGTCAGTGTTCACAGTCAGGTTCTGTCTCTCGTCTCTGGATGGGGGCTGCCTGGCCTGTTGGTTATGAGGGATAGTGCATTATATCCTGAGGCAGAGGTGACAATGAGAAGACAGTGGTGAGAGACAGGTAGAAAGAGGAGTTGGCACCTGTTAACTCCATGAGTGGCCACCCTCAGAGCTTCTCTGCTTACAGTACCCCAGTACCCCGTCTCCTCCTGCTGAGTGCAATTTCACACCTCGCCAGCAGGGGTCTCACCTTTGTTACAGCTGGCGCTGCCTTCAGGTGGGAGAACCTTCCCTGGGCTCCTCCCCCACACAGTTTAGAATCACTGAACTCTGGAAAGTTTCAGCCTAATGAGATTTAGACTCCATTTTGAGGCTCTGAGAGAGGAAGTCTAATCCCTTGAGAGAGGGTGTGTTTGAAGCCAAACTGGGGCCAGAAACTTCTTGAGGGTAGGATGGGGGTGCAGAATAAAGCAAGAGCATCTCTCCATCATGAACATTAATGCATGATGGAATGAAGATATACCTGGCTTCCACAAAAAGATTTTATCATTTTTTCAGTGATAATGTAATTTTATTGATTGTTTGATTATCATTTTTTAAATAATAAGTTGGACACTTTAACATAAAGAGCCCACATCTAGTTTAAAGCCTTCCTTTTCCATAGGAATCACCACCTATGGAGTTCAAAATCAGTAGTTAAATAAATAAACATCAGTGAAGTGCTGCCTGAAATTAATCAGAAATTCTGCCTCTTGTTAACATTTAAACACTCTGGGAAAAGGTAAGGCTTTAAGCTTGCTAAGAAGTCATGATAGTAGGGTAAGAGGAAATGGGAAAGCAGGAGCTATAACTTGAAATGCTGGGAACAGTTGGCAACGTCACCAAGAAAGGAAAAGGTAAGCCCAGTGCTGCTGGTGATCTTGGTTTTCTCATGCCTCACTGAGAACGGTAGAATGCTCTGTCACTGTGTAGCGAGCTCTCACTGACCCCTCTGGTCCCCAGTGGATTGTTGAAACAGTTCTCCAAATCATTGCTCTGTGGCCTGTGGGTGGACACGGAGGTGTGCACTTGGCTGGAGCTTCCAGGGATGGCCAACGGTTTCTGGAGGAGTCTGAGTAGCCCAAACCACAAAGCAGCCAAGGGAGCACATCCTGCAGAGTGGCCTTGAGGCCTGGATGAGCAGAGCCTTTAGAGCAATCTAAGCACTTAATTTCCTTTGTCTGCTTCTTTTTATATAAAAAGTGTAAGTAAACCACTCTTGAACCATTAACCTTTTAAAGCTGTGTGTTGTTAAAAGACAATTTCTTGTTATTATGTCATCTTTCCCCTAGCACATTTCTAATACTTTACTAACACACACATGCCTTTTTTTAGAGCAGAAATTTAAATAGAAGTCTGCTAAATAATTTGCGTATGAGCCTTGCTACTATGGACTTCATGTGGCATTTTGCCATCGGGCTTAGATCAAATGCAATAATATGGTATCTAGACTGTCTGTGCTTTGCAGACTTTGGTGACAATCCTAGGGACCCTTGCGCTTGGGAAGTACTTGGGGTTCTCCAAGTCACAGTCCAAACGTACTGCATCTTCCTAAAGAGCCAGTTTTACTCAAAGATTTAGTAGGCAGGAAATTCATATGCTAACACATATATTATACATATTATAGAGCAGAATATTAAAGTTTTATAACAACTCTTTTTGATAAGATACAATTTTACATGCTTCGTATCAGCTGGGTCCCAGGTCCCATCCACGCTGACCTTTGTCTTTTCCCTGGGGGAAGTGTTAGAAGCCCTCCTGTTCAGTATTTTTTACGATATTATCATTTTATCATTCTTATATTATTTTCTCATGAGCTAGAAGTATGAGACGAAAGTGGATGTTTGGTTAAATCTATGAACACAGAAAATTAATGCAGACTCTCCAGTGGCTCCTAAAAGTTGGTGCAGCCCCATCACACACACCCAGGGAACCTTTAAAATGTGGCTTCCTAGGCCTTCTCCCATGGGACCCTGATTTGACTGATCCAGAACGGGGCCTCCAAATCTGCATTATGGACATGTACCCACCATGATTATAGCCTATAGCTGGATTTGGGAGCCAAAGAACCAAACAGTTTATTTTGACCACAGATACTAAGAAAGTGGCTGCAAATTGGTATTCCACAGACCAGGTAATAGAGTGTTTTTTTCTTTCCTGTATTATTATTTTTTTGCTCAGTTTTTATTTGTTGCCAACTTTTAAAACCAGGATATATAACAGCATGCATTCATTCATTCATTCATTCATTCATTTTAATAGCTTTTCTTTAAAACTCAAAAGTCTGGACCATACCAGGCCTACTTTCTAGTGATGGCCTGTTTCGAAGGCCCATACTCTCTGGGTCTCTATGACCTGGCTGTTATCTCCCCCTGCCACCTCCATCTTCACCAGTTCATGTCCCTGCCTGGCTCTCTGGTCCTGGAGGTTTTGATCCCTGTGTAGTGAACAAGTGATTGTGCAGAATGTTCTTCAGTCAAATGTTGTGAACAACTGAGTCACAATGTCCTTTTCCAGTGAGCAGCCGGCATCAACTGCTGCCACCACTGGCCCTCTTCTGCTCTCAGGGGAGCCACTCACCTTCGTTCCCACCTGGAAAGTGAATCGTTTTAGAGAGAAGGACTTCCTCTGATGAAAAGAGAGAGGGACTTCAACTGAAGGGTTACTGGGACTCAGAATCATTGCCTCTGCTTAGTACTTCTCCTTGTCTTTCAGTTGCTTCTCTGTTCTTCTGTTTGTTTTTGTTTTTTCCCTAGAGCCTCATTTTTCTCTCCTGGACCTGCCCTCCCACAACACACACACACACACACGCACGCACACATGCATGCAGGCACACACACGTGCAGGGGTCCTTCACGGCCCTCCTCATGGTAAGGCCAACCCAGAGTGTCCCTGTTGATCAGTCAATGTCATGAGCATAAGCTCCCCATTCTTTTCACCATTGGTTCAAATCTAAACTCTAGCACCATTAGGATATAGTTTTGAGAGTTTTTTTGTTGTTATTTTATTGAGAAATAACTGACATACATCACTGTCTAAATTTAAGGTGTACAGCATGTTGATTTGATATACATGTATTGTGAAATGATTACCACATTAGGTTTAGTTGAGATTCATTATCTCATATAGATACAGTGAAGAGAAAAGAGAAAAATTTCTCCATGTGATGAGGAGATGGTTTCTCTAGGAAAATACGTCCCGAATCCCAAAGAAAACTTGGAGCTCTGACCTGTTAGAGCATCATACATACTTTGTGCCCTTGTCGGGGAGGCTGTGTATGAGCACATGGTTTGGCAGGAACCTTGGCCACTGTCAGCTGGCGCTGCCCCTGCTTAGCAATCAGAAGCATAGTCCCCCTTCCTGTTTTCTTCTGAGATAGTACAGGGCCTCTCTTTTGTTCTGTGAGGTCAAAGGACACCATATGGATTGGTCAACTGACAGGATTGCATTGTTTCTCTGTATGTATATGTATATTTTTAGTTGCCCAAGCCCTGAGCCAAAGTTCTCTTTCTAGCATCTTCCCCTTGTATTCCAAAGGTCTCACAGAGCATGCCTGTTCTCTCATTGATCTGAGTTTTGCTAAAGACACAGAGATGAGAATTTTGATAACCTTTAAAAAGCCTTTAAAAGGCAAAGAACATTTTTCTTTTTAAATTTAACCCATCTCTTGCCTTACCTGGAATGATGGTTTCTGGGCCCTGAGCATGTACGACTTAGGCCCACATGGCCCTTAACAGTTCCAGAAATGCTGAATATAGGCTGCTGGGCCAGGGCCACGTTTCTGCACTCCTTTCTTGCAGCTCAATCACTGGATGGCCAGCACTGAGGCCCAGCTGTAAGGCCCTGAATGTCAGGCTCTTATCTTAAGCAAATTGCTATTATACTTAGGCTCCCCAAGCACACCTCCCACAGCACCAATGGTCCTTAGCATCAACCCCGCTTTCAGCATCAGGCACCAGCTATTCATTTCTTAGATATAAAAAGTAGGCAAAATCAGAAAATATTTATTTTAACATCACTATTAGAAAAATGTACAATCAGACTTTTCAGACCTATTTTCTGACATCCTAATTTCATATATTTCATCTTAATATAGGTCCAGGTATTTTAATTTTCATTCAGAATGCATGTTAATCAAAGATACATGTATAACCACCGTATTTTGCCCAATTCATACTGACTGACATGTACAAGGTATAAAAGGAGTATCCCTGGAGCTAATTAATGTTTGAAAATATGTACTTAAAGCATGTAGAAGATACACACATCTTCAGAAAAATTAATAAGAGAGAAGGGAGTGGTTTTGTAAAAGGGTGTTTTGCCAGTTTCACTATGGTGATGCCCTGAGAGTTTAGGTACCAACCTGTCAGGGAGACTCTGTGTGTTTTCCCAGTGTGATTTGAACAGCTCTGGGGAAGGCGGGAGTGGAAATACAGTGTTTGTTCTGTGCTGTAAATTAATTAAGTAGATTATGTTCAGTCTGGTGGTTTATGTCCAGGCTTTAAAAGGGTGGCACCACACTGGCAAGTGACCCAGCAGGTTCTGGAGATAATGTGGCAGTTACTGTCATTTGCTGTGAGGGGCTTAGTGGCTATCTCGCCAAAGCTGGGTGTGGCTGGAGTTGCTCTCAAAGCCCTTCACAGACACTGTCATGGACCTGGGCTGTTTGGTCTCAGTGCAGAGCCTGGCTGTCTCAGAAGAGGCAGGTTTTATCTGTGCTGGTGTTGAGAGTATAAAGAATTTACTTCAGTAAATATGGCCTGAGTCTCTCCTTCCTGCTGGGTACTGGGCTATAGGTAGCATGAATTCGAAAACAAAAAGACACAGTCCTTGTTCTCTAAAAACTCACAGCGTACTAGGATGGAGAAGCTCACAGGATTAATATAAATGTCACAGCCACAGAAGTGTCTGGGGCCCAGAGGAGGGAGGAGGGAACTTCACAGAGGATGTAGCCTCTGAACTAGGTATTAATGAAGAGAAGTCTCTGGTGGATGAGGAGGGAGAAGGACACTGCAGCCAAGAGGAGCAGCAGCACATGCAGGTAGCATGTGCAGTGACTGCAGCTACTTTGGTCTGGATGGAGCACAAGGGGTGGGGCTGGGACAGAGGAAGATATGGTTGGACAGGGGCAGCCAGATCCTAGGGAGTCTCATGTGTTGTGCTGAAGAGTTAGAGTTCACTCTGTGTGCAGTGAGGAGCATGCCATCAGCCTGATGCCAGGGTAGAAGATGGTAGACGCCTGTCATCTGGGAGAGGGGTCAAACCTTGACCCTACCCTAGCTAAATTCCTGTCCTGTTATCTTGGTGGTCAAAATGCCAAGCCATAACTCACTTCCATTCCACATCAGTCATGCTTTCTGATATCAGAACCCCTGCGAGCTGCAGGCAGGACATTCAGAGATGGAAACCAACCCTGTCCACCTGTTGGAGGGCCACAGACCGGTGGAGGAGGGATGGACATGGCTGGAGCAGTCATAAGGAATGATAGCCTGTTGTGTGAAGCACTGAGGACAAGGGTGGTAGGGAGAGCCATTTCCAAAAACAGATCTCCGGAGGCTTTATGTAAGATTCGGAATTCTAGATTCCCCTAAACGTTTTTTCTAGAGAATTTTTTTTTTTTTTTTTTTGTAGAACAAGCACTAACCCCTTTCCTTTTTAATACTTCTTTTGTTTCTTCATTTAAGTTGCTCTTTTTGGGAATGGCTCTTATTTCTCTCCTCTCCTTCTCCCTGGCCTCCGTGGTGCATGTCTTCCTCTTTTTTGTTGTTTTCTTTTGTTGTTGTTGTCTAGTATAGACAGGCAGACTTTTTCTCTTCCTTCTCTTATTTATACCCAGTGAGAAACAGATCCCAAATATTACCAAAGCTACATTTAGAAAGCAAAGGAATTTTTCTAAGAACCTCTACACTGAACGAGGTTTGAAATCCAGTTTCTACATTTAATTTCTCATCAAATGGTTGTATTTTTGCTAAATTGAGTAGGGAAAGGGGCTTGTGAACCAGGTTATTATAAGAAATAGATTTCTCTTTGGTGACCTGACTGCATCCAGATTGACAGTGCAGACCCCAGGGCCTTGCTGGATTGCTGGGTGCCTCAGTGGTGCATGCTAAATGTATCTGTCTGTGGTCTTGAGGCCTGTGTGGTGATGGAGGCAGAGCACAGTCTGTCTAGCTGTTAGCCCAGATGTGAGCCCATACACCTGTGCTGAGGTCTGCTTTATACATGTGAAGCTTAACAAGTTTATTTAATCTCTCAGGGTTTGATTATTTTGATTTCTCGGGAAGAGAAAAGGAGAGGAGAAAACAGTCCCTCCTCCACAGAAGCGATTGTTGTTTGCGAACCCGACTTCTGTCCCACGTGTCCTGGGCTCCCTTGGAACATTCCACGTTAATTATACATTACTCTGCTGCCACGATTTTTCCTTTGGCATCTGCAACTTTGGAAAACAGATAAATTGTGATTGCAGAGTGGCCTTGCTTGAAGAAGTGAGAGTGAAAAGGGAAAGCTGCAGCCTTGTGAGGACTAAAGGCCTTGAGGGGTCTTGGAGACCAACAGCCTGAGGGCAGAGAGACCTAGGGAGGGTTCCTGTGAGCAGGTGGGTGGGAGTACAGGTGAGAGTGAGGCTTTCAGTCCATCTGATTCTACCATGAGGTATAAGGGCTTCACCTCGCAGGTCCCAAAGGGAAGAAGTCATCTGAGCTCCGTGGCACAGTGGTACAGAGGTTCCCCAGGGACTGCCAGTGTCTACACCCAGTGCCTTCTACTCCTCCTCCATTTTTTCTTATTGTGGTAAAATATATATATCATGAAATTTGCCACTTTAACTGTACAGTCACTGGCATTAATTAGTTACATTCACAATGTTGTTCAACCATTACCACTATTTCCAAAATATTTTCATCACCCCAGAGAGAACCTCTGTACCTATGAATCAGTAACCCCCATCCCTTGCTCAGCCCCTGTCCCTAACTAGTCTGCTTTATGTATTGATGAACTTGCCTGTTCTAGATAGTTGATATTAGTGGATTCATACAGCATTTGTCTCCTCCGCCACTCTTTGCTGTCTCTAGGTCCTGGGGCACACTATTCCTCCCCTCCAAGCCCCCACTGGGACCCTGGGACTCTGTCAGCCTTTCCTCCTTGCTCGTCACAGAAGTTGTACTCTCCAGGGCCCTCTCTTGATGCCCCTCAACCAGCATAATTTTTCTCTGTCTGGAACATTTGGTTTGAAGCACTTTTTCTGCCCAGCCTGACTGCTTTGTATTTGGTGATCTGTTTTAGAGTCTTTCTTTCACCCACATTCTCTTGCTGAACCAGGAACAGCTGGAGGAAGCAGCAGGACAGCGTGGCAGAGTAGATGCTCAGGGATGTTTGTCTCAGTGGGATAGTCACAGGGTGTTCACTGGGCACTGAAGGGTGGTGGGGATGGCATTACAAAAGGGGATCTGCCAGGCTGCCCTCCTTTGAACCCAGGGTTCACCAATTACTAGCTGAATGGCTTTGGCTAAATTCTTTAACCTCTGTAAGCTTCAGGTTCCTCATCTATAAAATGGGGATAATAATAGTGCCTGTCTCACAAGCTGGTGAAGAGTAAATGAGTTCAGGTGTGTAAGCCACTTAGAGCAGTGCTTACATGTGCTTTATAAATATTCACCATTATTATTAATGTTGTAACCTACATCACAAAATTGTGAGGCTAAGATAATTCACATAAATGGTTTCAAAAGTGGCTGGCATACAACAAGTAGGGACGTGAGTGAGTGTGTGTGTGTGTGTGTGTGTGTGTGTGTGTGTGTGTGTGTGTATGGCATACTTTTATATCAAAACCAGCTCAGGGCTGAGACCAGTTCCAGGGGCTATCTCTAACTTGAAGTTGCCACTGTTCTGAAACAAGCGACCAGGCCACCCCAGGGGCAGATAAAAATTAATCTGCCTGCATTTCCTGTCCTTTTGAAGAGAACAGAAGAATAGGAAGCCCTAGAAGATGGATGCCAAGGGAAGGTCTCCTTAGGAGTCTGGTTGAGGTCAAAATTGGTGCAGCTAGACAGAGTGTCATCTGAGGTCAAAATTGGTGCAACTAGACAGAGTGTCATCTGAGTTCACGGCACAGGCTTGGAATTTTCACCTTTTATCTTCATTTTAAATATGAAAACAAATTATGAATTTGCATCTTTTCTGACTTGAGGTCAAAGAACCTCACATTCCATCACAATTCAGAAGACTTGACTGGGCTTTACTGTTTATGTGGCTGCCTACAGTTTCCATCAAGATTTTTGTTTTTTTAAACTCATAGAAGAAAAGTTATCCCCTATGAAAACCAAGCTTTACAAATCTTGTCTCTGTGCTCTGATTTTAATTGCAAGCTGAAAGAAACCACAACTCTGCTTGTGGAATAGCTGTGTGAGTGTTACCAGGACATGAAGAAGGGCTGAGGTTGAAGAAGCGATAGCTTCCCTACAAATTTGTGACTCTCTGAAGAAAGGAGTACTTAAAACTAACTGGGAAGTTGAACTTCAGTTTCTCAAAGGCAGAGAAAGTGTATATGTGTATAGTGTGCGTGTGTGTGTGCGCATGTGTATGTGTTGGGGGTTACACTATGGAAACAGAGAGCATTTTGGGGATCGTGTTGTTTCTCCCACTCAGAGCCCCATAGCTGTTTGTCTGTACCACCATCACTTACACAGTGTTCCCTCTCTGGCCACGTGTGTTGCTCTGTGCTGAACCATGCCAGAGGGATCTCCCAGTCCTCCTACAGGTAGTCCCAGACTTAGCATCTACTCCCTAAAAGTATGTTGAAACAGTATGATTTTTATTAAAATCAAAGGAGTTTGTTCTGTGTGTGTGTGAGGGGTGGGGGAGGCTAGACTGGCTGTCAATAAATGCTTGCTGAAGATGAATTTGCCATCAGTCTAATTTCTCCTCTGGCCTTTGCTTTAGACTCTACAAACAACACTGCTATATATCATGTATTTAGCTGGGTTCCCTGAGCCCTAGCCTCTCTCTCTCAGGAAACAAGCAAGACCCTCTCTGAAGCTCCTTGAGTACCTATTGGCCAAGAAAAGGATAAGGAAGGAGGGGTTTTGATAAATGGTCCTTTTCCAACCAGACTGGTTAATGCGGCTTCTAAAAGCACCTAGCTTTCTTCTTTTGAGTTGCTGACCTGCAGTGAGAGTCAGATTCACTAAGTGGGGATGTGCATTCCCCTCCAGTGAACGCCATCTGACCAGCAGATCAGGAGGCAGCAGAGCTTGCGGCCCTACCCAGGCTGGTCCAGGCTGGCTGCTACCTGCAGGCCTTTGCTCCATCATTTTAGTGGGTGTCCTTGCTCTTTCACAAGCACCCAGGTAACAGAGTCACTTGAGGAATTGCCTGTCAGCATGACCTGAACAACCCCTTTCCCCAGCAGCGCATACCCAAGTTCTCAGAACTAGATGGAGACCCTTGGTCTAAGAGAAAGGCCTTCAGGTCCCTCTCCCCACCTCCCACCCCAGGCCCCCAGTGAACATATGGAGCACATGTTACATGCTAGACTCAGGACTAGACAAAAAGAAGGAAGGTGAACTCTCATCATCCATCCCTACTATGCACCGTGATGTTTGTGTTTTATTTCATTTACTTCTTTGGCAAAGCCTCTCTGATGAGGTATCACGTTTCCTGCTATCAGAGGGAGAAAACTGAAGCAAAAGGAAGACAAATTGCATTGGTGAGCTCCCGCTGTTTTGGGGACTCAGGTACCTCATTACCTCATGCAGTCCTCACAGCACTCTTCTGAGGTATGATGGTTGGTTCCAGTAGAGCTGGTGCCAGAACACAGTTTGACTGACTCAAAGTCCTCACTCTTCCTCTACCTTCCTGGTACCCAGAGTGTAGCCTGTGGGCCACAGCATTGCATCACCTGAGAAATTCAAACTCCTACCCTCCCACCTGCTGAATCTCAACCTGCATTTTACCCAGATTGGCAGATATAAGTTTTGTGTGCGCAATGAAGTTTGAGAAGCACTGCCATTCACCGCACAGCTCCTCTGCAACTGAAGCCTGTGAGGGGAAGTGGAGGAAGAGCAGCGTGAGCTGAGGAAAGCTTCCTGGATGTGGACTTGAGCGGGCCCACACAGGAGTGTCATAGAGGAGAAGCCACACCCTCTGATTAGAATAGCCTCAGCAGATACCTCTCCAGTCTGTGTTGGGGGATGAGGGGCCCTGGTGATGCAGCTTCGTGGTTTCCGCTCAAGTGGAAAAGCAGACATCATGGACATGGGGTGAATTGACACTTGCATGATCCCCACACATCCAGAGACAGAGTTGCCTGGAAGGGCAGTTGACTTAGAGCTCACTCAGTGACACGTTTGCACCCGGATGCACTTCTCAGGAGGAGGATGGGCGTGAAGGTTGAAAGGCTTGGTTTGGAAAAAGCTTCCCAAGATCCCATAGGAGTCTGGCTATGAACAAGGTGTGGGGATGAGCCAGCCAGCTAGGTCCTGTGTCAACAGCCCTGTGCATTTGCATCTGGACAGATTGGGTTACAAGGTGGCATAGCTGGGCCACTCCGAGCCTGTGTGCATGTGGGCAGTTGTCTGTTGCTCTTGGGCAAGGGGCCAGGTGACTCTGAGGAAGTGGAAGCCCCATAGGAGAGGGGAGTGTAGAGGACGCGCTGGCCAGCCTAGGGGCGTGAATGTGGGTTTAAGCAGAGCCTGGTGACACTGGGTGTTTGAGTGGCTTGGCCCTGCTCTGCTGAGAAGGTTTGTTTTTTTTCTCCTTTGCCTACTTGCCAAGGTGTGTCTATACCCAAGGTTTCTTCTTGCTTTTCCTCAGGCTGAGACCTAGTTAGAAACTTGTGGCCTCCCCAGCAAGACAACCCTGTGGATTTCATATTGTGGGGGGTGGTGTAGAGGGCAGAGTAGCAAGCCCCCACCCCTTGGTGGCACCAAGATTTGTGGAATTAGTGCCTCCATAGGGTGTGGGTGGATGAAGATAAACACCTAATCAGTCTGGATGTGTTTTAGGTCAAGGCACTTCTTCCTCAGTCAGCAATCCAGCTGACTGCCATGTGGCAGCTGAATTGCCATGGGAGAAAGGCAAAGAGAGGGTAGCCAGGAACCCTCGAACAGCCCACCCCCTGAACAGCCAGAGTTCCAGAAGAAGACAGCTCTAGTAGTGCCCGCGGAACTGCCGTCATTTTCAGAAGATTCTAATAATTCTAATTTCAATGCCAGCTTGGATCTGCTTTTTTAAAAATTCTACTCTTCACATTCGCTCACATACCAGTTGGTATCTTTGTACAGACGGGTTGATTGACCTGGCCAGTGTCAATCACTGTGTGAAAATGATTAAAATAGCTTTTACCATTTATACCGTGTCTGGAATGCTTAAGACAGAAATCCCAGCATGGAGCTCCTTATCCTCCTTCATCCCCTGTATTCGTCATTCCTTAGGTCCACTCCCATGCCTGCTGAATATCCCCCAAATCCTTCACCTCCCTCCATCCTCAGCACCACCCTGCTCCCCTGGGCACTGCCGCAGCCTCCCGAGCCTGTCTCGCTGCTCCAAGCCATCCTACCCTGGTCAATGACCTTCCTCAGGAGCTGCCTTGCTTTAACAACACTTCGTTACTCTCAGTGTCAAGGTCAGCCTGCCTGCCCTTCTTCACAGGATGCTTCCTGGTCTGGCCCCTGCCCACTGCCCATCTCATCTCCCAGCAGGCCGGGTGCTCTCTCACTGCTACCTTCACTCTTCTCCTGCCTGACTCCTTTCTTCAAGTCTGGGCGTAGATGTCACTTTCTCCAGGAAGCCTTTCTTGAAGCCCAGAAGGCTGGGTGAGGGTCTCAAAGCCCCCACTGGCATGCCATCCCCATCTCTTGTCATCCAGAATCATGCCTGTTGTCTGGTCTGCCTGCCCGCTGCCTGCTTCCCGACACTAAGCTCCACGAGAGTAGAAGTCATAGCTGTCCTTCTTATGGAATTTTGACTCCTGGGGGCTAGCAATAAGCATAGTAGGTTTTCAGTAAGTATTTCTTGAATTGATAATTATGCCCGTCTTTTTTTTGCGGGGGGGGGGTGGTACTTTGTATACCATGTCTTATTTAAGCTTTACTAGAGGCCTAAAACGATCTCATTCTCTCAGTTTTACCGATGACCACAACTCACAAAGTAACTGGCTTTTGTCCCCATCTCTAGAAAGGGAAGCCCTGAGATGGGAGCCCAGGTCTGACTCCTCAGCCCCTGCTCTGAACCATTGTGCTTGTTGATTGGAATTCGTAGACTCTACCCTGCAGGTCTGTGATCTCTGCTGAGACCGCTGGCAGGCAGGCTTAGAGACCAGGAAGGAGCCTCAGTTCCAGTGACCCAACAAAGGCATGTGGGAGCAGCTCAGATTCCAGGCCACCTTTGACGAGTTGCTTATTCTCTGGACTAGACAGTTCTGATTAAGTCCTGGTAATGTTGATCCAGCCCAGCACGGTGTGATCTGAGCTGGCCTGATGGGAGAACAGTTTGCTTTGTGGATTTTCTTTTTTTCTTTTTTTTTCCCTCTTAAAAAAAAAAGCAAAAAGAAAAAAGCAAAAATAGCACAGTGGATTGCCAAGCTGTGAGTCTTCAGGGCTTACAGTGCTGCCAGCTGTGTGGGGACACTGGGCAGGCTGGGGACAAGCTGGATGTTTGGGTGGCCTGGGGACCAGGCACATTTTGCTCAGGTTTGTTCTGTTTGTATAAAGGACCGCTAATGCCAACTGCCCCTGTGCACAAGCCCTGGGCAGCTCTGTGGTGAGGAGAGGCTTAAAAAGTCAAGAACGATCTTTCCGTCTTTCTGCTTCTTGGGGCATCGCAGAGTCGTAAGAAGCTTGTGCAGCACAGGAGGCGGATGCAAATGAGGTGCCTGCCTTAGGGTTAACTTGGGGTGGAGGAGGAGGCCAGCCCACCCAGCTGTCCAGGTGCCTCTTTCCTGTACTGAGCACCAGCTTCGTGCCCACGGCAGGTGTGTCATCACCACAGCCAAAGGGTGAAGCCATGAGAGGCCTGCAAGCACGCACTAAACTCTGAGTCGGCCCCTGGCGGAATGGTCAGCCTGAGCACCAGGATCGGAGCAGTCTCGCCACGTCCATCCTGGACTCTGCCAGGTTGCCACCATACACAGATTGTGGCTCACAAAAATACTCAGCACATATGTTGGGGCTTTGTTGATACATGGAAATGGGTTTTTGAACAAAAGCAAATAGCTACCAAAAAAAATATTCATGTTGTACTCACACACTGGTTCTAATTTAAAAAGAGATTAATTATTGGAGCTTAATCATTCAGGCATAGAATGATAGGTTTTCAGAACAGAAAAGAATCTTGGGGCTGATTAATCAGTTTATTTAATAGATGGAGGAACTGAAGCCCCGGGAGGGGAAGTGACTTGCCCAAGGTTACTCTAACAGTGTCTGCAGAGCCAGGTGAACCAGGTTCAGGGCCTCCTGCCTGCCACAGACAAAAAGGAGGAAGATGTGTGTTTGCCATGAGAATCCACAATGCTTCTCACTCAACATGACCTGTGTCCACAGCTTCCATCGTCTCCTCTAATTGTATCACTCATTTTACCTGTGTTATCTCTTAAAATCCTCTCAACAGCTGTTTCCGTACAGGAAGCCAGAAGCACAGAGAGCTTCAGTGCTGTTTTTAGGGCAATGAGCAGTGGACCAGGATTTGGACCCCCATAGCCCCCAGAATTTGCATTTTTAACCCCATCATGCATCCGTATATTTTTCAAGGCAGTGGAAAAACTGATACACATCTGCCTTCCTGCCCTGCTTCCCCCTGCACCCCAGACTGATTGCCAGTCCCTGGGGATGGAAGGTGGGAGAACTGAGCTCTCCCTTGTGGCCTGTTAAACGTGGTGCTTCCAGGAAGCATTTCCCCAGCACCGCCTTCCCTCCCCCACCCCACAGTGACAAAGTGAGAAGGAGCAGCAAACATTAGCAATAAAATTTGTATAAATTTTAAGTGGCTATGCTACCTCTTTTGTGGCTATTTTCAGGATAATATGATATCATTGCTTCTCATGGTTTTCATCTCTTTGTAAAAATAATAGAAATACTCTTTTTTTCTTTGAATTATGTTCTTTGGGTCAGCAGCATCAGCATTACCTGGGAGTTTGTCAGAAATGCAGCATCTGAATGAGAATCTGCATTTTAACAAGATCCCAAGTAGGTCTCTCTCACCTGAGGTCTGAGAAGTGCAGCTGCCCATGACATGCTCCCAAAGGCCAGTCACTGTCCTCCTGTGGTGACTTGCTCTGTGCCTGACAAGTGGGAGATCCTCAGTGTTTATGTTGATGTGACAAACTATTTTACTTTTGACTGAGACCCATGCAGCAATGTGTAGGACATCAAGCAGGGGCAGACAAAGGTAAGATTGGCTTAGCTAGAATGTGAGGTCTCACAGATTTTCTTTTGGGCTTGAGAAGCAACACTTGTTGCTGCAGCTCAGTTGCTTTGTGCCTGGGTCAGCCATGCCCAGGTAGTCTCCCGAAGGGCTGGTTCCTGTATTGGAACATCCCTTTCTGTGAGGATGAAAGGTGCTGGGCTGGATTAACTGAGCTTAATTCCTAACACAAGGTAAAATTCCACACATACCCCTTTCTGTCACCCTTACTGCACACACCTGTGTTCTGCTCGTTGTCCTGGAAAGCACCTCAGCATGTGTCCTGGGCACTTCTCTCCTGTGTCCCCTAGTGCCGTGGGGCTGTTGGGGGCAGTGAGCCAATTCTGAAGGTGACTCTCTCTGACTTTGTCTTCACCCTGATGAAAGTCTCTCCCTCGGTCTCAGTTCAGGGAAAGGGCAGGGCTGTGGAGCTGAGCCAGGGGCCAGGCCAGCTCCATGCAGGTCCTCACAGCCCAGCCTGCTGGCTGCAGGCTCTGCAGTCCTTTGGTTGCGTCCAAGGACTCCCACCAGGTTTGAACTTCTCCCTAGTAGTGAGGTAGGAGCCCGGCACTTGGAAGCCGAGGGGGTCTTCCAGGGCCAGCGTAAGGAAGGGCATGGTCCAGAGGGCTGTGGGCAGCCGTAGGTCAGGTTACCTCCTGGGCCCCTGCATCACTGACCTTTGTCACCCTGGCATCTTCTCACAGATGTGCATTTCTGGGCTGCTGTGGCCAACTTTTCTGCCTTGCCTTCTCTGTCCTCACCTCGAGTGAGACCTGGCTCCCTACTATGAAGACCCGCATGGTTCCAGCTCACAGGGCCCAGGGCACATTCTCCCCTAACTGCCTCTGCCTTTCAGAATTGTTGTTTTACCATCTTCATTCATCGTTCTCCTCTTGTAAATTTTTGCCATCTGATTGGACAATCTCTTATTCCCTTGTTATTCATTCTTTAACCTACCCATTTATCCATTCATTTGAAACTTAACAATTCTCAGGGGCCTGCTCAAATGTCCATGCCAGGCCCCGAGATGTAAAGATGACTAAGACACATTCCTGTTATCAATCTCAGGGTTTCCTGACTCCACTCAAGCCTTCGAATCCTTCTACTCATCTTTTGTCAATTCCTTATTGCATTTCCCAGGGTCCATTGTACACTTTTTCTTTCTCAAACCCTTATTTGCATCCCAGCCTCTCTAGCTCCATAGATTATTTCACCTCTTACCTTCCCAAGATTTAGAGTTCACCAAAAAGAGCTTTTTCAATATTCCTAACTCCCACCTCTGACCCACTTCTGTCTGTGCTCCAGTCTCAGATGCATCCCAGGATTTCCTTCTTGGCGAACCCTTGCCTGGCTCCTGTGACCGTGGGCAGATGTTTTATATCTCCCTACCTCACTTTCCTCATCTATAACATGGAAATAATAGTCCTTCCCTTATTTGTGTGTTAGAAACCTTAAGTGAGTTAACACATAGAGAGCCCGGCGCAATGTAAGTACCTACTGAATATTAGCCATTATTGCGATTCTCATTCCCCAAAGTACCTACCCTGCCATTCACCCTATGTTTATGCTCTCTTCATTCTGGCTTCCTCTGGCATGCACAGCCCTTTCCCTTGGCATCTGGGCATGCTCAGTTCTCCCTTTGCTCACTCCTGGCTGTGAGGTGCTACCCGCCTGCCCTACCTCTATTCCCTACTGTGCACGTTCTCCCCAGTGCTAGGTATCCAGCCCCTTACTTAGTCTCTATCACTCTCTCTCTCTCTCAAAGGTCTCAGTCGCCTCCGGTAGCATGTCCAAGTCCTCACCCTCTGCAGCTCTCAGGACTGTCATATTCTCCTATGCAGTGAGGTACCTGAGGAGGAGAGCCTGGGGAGGGCAGCGGTTTATACTGGGGTGGGAATCAGGAGGATCCAGGAAAGATGGACAATCTAGACAGAGTAGGGAGAGGTGGCCCCAGAGACCACCCACAAGGGGCCAAGACTGGGTCCGTAGAACAGAACATTATGGTCAGAGGGGCTCTATCTCCATTCCCTGTCACTGGAACAGAGTGCTTTCTTGTGGTGAGATTCACAGAGGGAGAGCTGAGTGGGGAGTCAAATGGGATTTGAAGAATGCCGAGGCCAAGGTAGGCCATCAGGGCCATTGAAATTGTTCAGGATGCCCCTAAGGATGTAGCAAAGAGGAAGAGGGTGTGGATAGTGGGCAGAGGTGACAAACAAGAGGACAAGGAGGTGGCCAGAGTAATGATGCTGCTACAGTGGATGGTGGGGGACAGTTCTGGAAGTGTGAGTGGGTGGAAGAAAGGCAGTATATATCTCCAAGGTCCAGAGAGAGTGGTGGGAGGATAGGTCTCTATTTGGGGAGGGAAGGGGCTGAAGTACATACTACTGTCTGGGACGTCATTCTGTCCAGACCAGGTGTTCAAATGAGAGGCAGAGGATGGGTAGTGGTGTCAATGAGAGGGTTTGGAAGGCGGTATCTGGAGTGGGAAGGAATACTGGGCACATTGTGACTGGGTGGCTGGGTCACAGGGCTGGGGGACCAGAGGTTAGAGTGGACACAGTGGGCCTGCTAGCTCATCGGGGTTCAATCTGCAGACAGATGGCCCACAGCGAGTCGGTACCAGCCGCTCAGGCTGTCAGTGTGGCTGACAGGTAGCTGGGCTACTCCTACATCTTCTCTGGCTCTTCTTCTTCCATCTCCTAAATATCAGAACTCTCCAGAATTAACACCCACTCTGCACTCTGTCTTTGTGGCCTGTATCCAGCCACTTGCTGGGCTTTTGCACATTGCTATTCTTCTCATTGGTACCTGTTCAAGACTACATGGGTCATTCCCCTTTTTCTACTCCTGGCCTAGCCATGGCTGTTAGTGGTTCCACCATCTCTGTACTAACCCACCCAGACTTAAAGCCCCTCTGAGCTCCATCTGTCTGGTGGAACCCTCCAGTGCTTCTCCATCATCTCTGTCCCTTCCTCCTCCCTCAGTTTGTCCTCATGTGGACCTCTTAGGCCTAGCCCAGTTCCGGCACATCCATGCTCCAGTGCTGGTTGTGGGATTCCGATGCGGTAAATTCCGCAGTCACCCACCTGTGTTCACAGCTCTGGGGCAGCAGGTGAGTGAGGAAGCCCATGTGGCCAAAGTGTCCCGGCAGGCTGGGCTTGGGGAACAGCAGGCTAGGTGACACACCCGCTCCCTGGGTGCGTGAGAAGAAGAGCGATGCTTTAGAGAAGGGCACCACACCCCTTCCTGAGGGCATGGGGGAGCAACCTCCGGGCCCTGGCTGTACCATGCCATGGAAAGCCTCAGGCTTACTGACAGCCCTTTCCGAGGGCTCCTGAGAAAAGGGGGACTGTGGGCATTCGGTCGGCCTCCAGGCTTCAGAATTGGCCAGGCCATTTTGTGGCGTCAGAGGCCTTGCTGCCTGGGATGTTCAGCCCTCCATGATTCCAGTGCTGTAACAGGTTTCAGAGTCACACAGAGATGGTCATAGCTGGTGTAGCTTTAGGAATGAGACAGGCAGTGCCAGCTGCCTTTATTGTCCTAGGCTCCCATGTCGAAACAGAAACCTCCATGCATCTGGCTGGTTGGACGAGGGCTGGTCTCTGAGGTACCACCACACCCTGAGAGGAGCCTGGGCAGGGAGGGGCGTTTGCCTTTCTGTGGCTGAGCACCCATGGTGACTGTCAGGGCCACTCCTTGTGGGTATAGCGCTGGGCAGGGTTTATGCATGCGTTTGCCCCTAGAGTCCCATTACAGCCCTGTGGACTTGTAAATCAGGCCCGTCCCCAGGTTATCAATGCATAAACCAAGGCCCTGAGAGGCACGGTGGCTCACGGAGCTCGTCCTTAGGTCAGGCCTCTGGGTTCCAGATGCAGCCCTTCCTTCATCTCATGACAGCCACTTCTGGCATATGCACTTCGGGGTCTCATCTCCTTGCTAGACCACCCATTTCTCGAGGGCAGGGATGTTCTACTTACCTTCATATCAGCTGGGTCTATTAAGTGCTCTGTTAAATACATGGGTGAACACTCACTGATTCTTCTCCCAAATTAGTATGCTTTCCAGTGTTCCTGCATGTCTCACTAAGAACTAGGAGACATGGCATTGTGGGATTTTGGGCACCTCTCTGCTGGCCAACCAGCGCCACGTGACCTCTAGCCTCTCCCCACTTTCTGAATCCCTCTGCTTTTCCCTGCAGCCTGTGTGTCCAGCCACTGACACCCACATCCTGTAGTCTCCTGGATAGAGGCTGACCAGCCCATCATGGCCGTTTGTCTCAGCCCACTGTGGGCAGCAGGGGTCAGGGAACTTGCCGAGGACACTTCTAGACCCCACAGGTGCCCTCTGAGCCCAGCCAGTGAGAACATGGGTGAAGATGAGCTGTACTGTTTTCCTCCATCTTCATCGTTGGAGGGTGCTGTGGGCCTAACTGCAGCCCCCAAAATTCACATGTGGAAGCCCTAACTCCTAGTGCCTCAGAATGTAGCCTTGTTTGGAAATGAGGTTGTCACAGATGTAATTAGCTGAGTTCGTACTGAAGTAGGGTATGAACTAATCCAATATATGACTGGTCTCTTTATAAAAGGGCAAGATTGAGACACAGATGTGTAAACAGGGAGATTGTCATGTGAAGACAAAGGCAGATATTGGGGTGATGCTTCTACAGGAATGCCAAAGACTGCCAACAAACCCCCAGAAGCCTGGGGAGGCATAGAACAGATTCTTCCTCACAGCCCTTAGAAGGAACCAACCCTGCTGACACCTTGAACTCAGACTTTCAACCTCCATGACTGTGAGACAATAAATTTATGTTGTTTAAGGCACCCAATTTGTGGTGCTTTGTTACAGCAGCCCTAGGGAAATACTGTGGAAAGCTCAGTATTTTTTGCCTTTTAGGCAAAAACGAAGAAGAGTCCATGGTACCAGTCGTAACAGTCAGCTCTCTAGAAAGTTTGGCTCATGTAGTAGCTACCCCAGTGCCCTGCCGTGACCTTCCTCTCCCACGCAAAGGCTCCATTATGGCCTAGTTAAACACACACACACACACACACACACACACACACACAAACACACACACACAGATTTGGGATTATATGCTCAGCAAATGTTAACTTCTTTCTCTCTCCTCCTCTTACCCAGACCTTCCTCAGGTCATCACACCTCTGTGAACCCCCATTCTCTCAGACTGGACCCGGCAGTGCAGAGGTGCCAGGATTTTACAAAGCAGGAGCATTCACAGCCTTGGGTGCAGGGAGAGGCTACAGTGAGGCTCGACCAGGAGGGGAGGGGAGGAGGGGGAAGAAGGGAGGGGAGGAGGGGAAGGACAGGAGGGCCTTGAGGAAGCCCATGCATTGTGCCTCCCCCACAGGGTCTTTGTTGGGTTTCAGCACCACAGTAGCCCGCTCCTCTCCTGCTGGGCAACCTGGTTCCAGCACCAAGGACCGCCTCCCAGCTCTGCCCGGTGCCCTCTCAACCTGTGAAGCAGAAGGTCCTGTCTCAAATCCCCATTTGCCTTCCTCTCCCAGTTCTGGGCAGATTGTGGTTTGGATACTGTTGCTGGCCTGCAACAAGGGCTGATGTTTGAAAGCAAACACATGTTTCTTATGAGGTCCTGCAATCACATCTTCCACCTGCTGTATTGTCCTCCTATTGCTTCAAGCAAGGCCCATTGGTCTTTTGAATACCCAGCTCCCCTTCCAGTGGCAGGCGTGTTGAGCTGGTCCCCGTGAAATCTGTGCCCCCTGGAAGGCTGACATTGTCTGAGCAGCACTGCATGTCTCACCACAGGGCCTGTTTCGGGGATGGGAGGGGCAGTTGCCTTCTCTGAGCACAGGCATTTGTGGGAAAGCACAGATGATTGACCTGTGACCGTGAGGTTGCCCTTTACATGGTGTGACTGTAGGCAGGGCGATTTCTGAGCCTCAGCTTCCTCATCTGTAAAATGGGAAAATGAGCAAGGAATCTTTATGTGTCTTCAGGTTCTAGTTAGCTGTGGTTCTATGAGGGGCTTTCACAAATAGCTGGTGTGACCTTGGGAACATTTCTTACCCTCTCTGTCCAGCAGAGCTAAAGACTTAAATCTGCTTCAGGTCTTGTGAACAAGAGATCCTAGTAAGGGTCATCTGTGACTCCTGGCAAAGCTTTGCGGCAGCCCCAGAACTCCAGGCAGTTTGTGCCCTCTCCAGTTTGATACCCCAGGACAGTGATTTCCCAAAGAACCAAAGAGTCAGCATCCATCCCACAGAACTTCAGCCTCCACTCCAGGCAGGACTGCAACACAGTGTCATTGCTCAGAAATCACCCAGCACTATCACCCGGAGCTATTCCCAGGTCACCTCACAGGACCTGGGATGGATGGAACACAGGGCTGCCACCAAGCACTGCTCCTCAGTCTTGGCCCTTCCCCTTTGAGGGCTGGAAAACAGGGTCCCTTCCAAGTCAAACAAGAGCTAATTGGGCCTGGTACGCAAGCATGGGCATAAGGGAAATGGCGCTTCCTGATTCCAGCCTTCACTGATTAGACGGCATCCAGACGGCGTGCTTCCTCCTGGAGGCCCAGCCTCACTCGCTCATAAGAGCCTGCATTCCACTCTGATGGACACTCGTGGGGTAAGCCATGGTGAGGAGGTGTGCCTGCACATGATGTCGTCTTCACGAATCTCAGACCTAAAATGGAGGCTTCTCTGCCTGAGAGCCTGACAATTTGAACTCAGCCTGAGTTGGCACAGGCTTCTGGAACCTTCCTGGGGAAATGTGTGCAGTTGCCCAGGCTTGGCATGCGTTCTCATCCTTGCTTCTTCCCTCTCGGAAGTGAAAGTGGAAAGCTCTGAGCCTAAGGAGTTAGAAAAGACTAACAGAGGAGAAAAAATCATGGGGAGACAGAGAGGCAAAAGAGTCTGATTTGGGGTGGTGGGAGAAAGGGATTGCTCATGGTAGTATGTGTTCTTTTCTGGAGAGCGTGAGCTTTTGATTCTCTGGCCAGGGTCTCTAGTTGGGAGACTCGTTGGGGTGACCTTGGCAGTGATCATCAGGGGAAGACCTGAAGGAGCAAATGACTTTGCTTTTCACAATTGTATCAAATACTCCTTTCCACAAAGATGGGTCTTCTTCATGAAAACTAGTTTGTTAGTTTTTAATAGTCTTTTTAATGATTCTTAATTAGGATATACTTGACATAAAACATTTAGAAAATTCACCACTTATAACCAGAAGAATGTGCTTGAAGATTCTCAATTTGTATTTTCCCCATAAGCCTCGCTGACTCCTGGGCCACCTGCACGGGGACTTGGTTCACAGTTATAGTTACTTCTAAAGGGAAAGAAACTTTACTCCCTCTAGTGTGGGTCTCCAGGTGACCATGGAGGACAAGCCCCTTCACAGGGCAGCGTGGCTGGGTTGCAGTCATAGGAAATTAATCAGAGACATTTCTGGAAACTCCAGGACTCTGGAAACGCCAGATACTGCATTCTTACAGAGGCTCCCTGCGGCCTCGGCATGTGCCACTGGCAGTGCTCTGTGAATATCTATGGTTAGCCCCAGGTCCTGTGAGGAAGGCCAGGATCTGAGGTGCTCTCTGACCCGCCTGAGAGTGGCTCTTGAGTCTGATGCCGGAGTCAGTGAAGCACCAGGGGCAGTGGCATCACCTAATGCCTTGGTCCCCAGTGCCCCTGGCCTTGGGGTATTACAGCCAGATTCAGAAAACAGATTGGAATCTAAGTACTTCTTGGAACACTAGCCTGTGGAATCTGAGGCAAAGATGAAAGAGACCTAAAAATTAGAAGCCCTGGATTCAAGTTGGATCCTGCCCCGACAAACTGAGGACCTTTGTTCCCTCCCTGTTAAAATGCAAGTGATAATGTTCTTTTGCTGTTAGGAGAGGGGCTGAGGTAGAGAAAGTAAGGGCTTTGCAACTTTCACCGTCCTGCGATGGGTGAGAAACTGGTGGCACCACCTTGTTAGTCTGTTTCACATGGGATCAGAGCCCCTTATGAGATCTAATTCCTTCCGTGTCCCTGTATTCTTTTTGCCTCAAGCTGGCGGAATCCCTCCACAAGAGCAACTGACATGAAGGCCAGAGAAACCTGCCATTCCTCTAAGTGTCTGCTGTTTTTCTGGGTTCATTTTAGAGTAGCAGGAATGCTTTGAACATGGGCACCCTGGCAATAATTTTGTACTTAAAGAGTTAGTGGTTTATTTTCAGGCTGTGTTTCTGCTTCAGCAGATACCCTGAGCAGCTTGTATTTCTAATTTCCTGTCCTTCTTTTGCTTCTCCATACAAATCATAGTGCTGATGTCCCAGACCTGGTTCTTTCTAGCTCTTGGTTATAAAATGTCTCTTTGTCCTGATTGAGTGGTGGTGCCAGGCATTATGTCCTCAAGAGGCACCTGGGTTGTGGTCTCTGCCTAGAAGGATATTTTGTCCCCTCTCCTGGGCCCAATAAGTTCAGTGTCAGGTCACTCTTGTGTAGGCAGAGACAATTTTGGGGAGCTGAGATTGTGAGGGTGCCCGGGGCTGTGGTGGCCTCTCTGCCCCCTAGCTTGCTCAAGAGGAGAAACCCTTCTGAACCCTTTTAAAATGTCTGAGCACCCTTTCATGGTTCCCTGCTCCTCCCTCTACCCCAAATATATCTAGCAGTAGTGGATTATATGCTCAATGAAGCAGCAGGTTTTCTCTCTAAAGCTGCCTCTGAATCCAGCCAACATTGAAGGCTGTGCAGCCTGAGCCACACCAACTTTTCTTCGTTCCTTGTCAGTCACTTCATCATACCTGAGGTCTGCTGTTCAGGCATTGTGCAAAGTGCTGATAAATCAGAGGCAGGCGATGGTGGTCTGGGTGACCTCACAGACCCAGGAGAGGATTACTTGACCCCACACCCTGGTCTTCTGAAAGGAAGGAGATGAAATTTGGGGGAGATACAAGAGGAGATGTGGGCTCAGTGGCTGATGAAATATCCAGGAGTTCTGCAGGCACCGCTCTGCCTCTCCATTGCTGTCTGTTCTCCTGAGCCTCTCCTTCTGGTGAATGCTTCTGTTCTCACCCCTGAGGCATGAATCCAGCACCTTGACCTTCAAAACACCCCTTCTCTACCATGCATGATGGCCCAGGTCTGTTTGGTAGAATTTTAGTGGTTTTGCAACCTGGACTGACATTAACCATTTGGAAGAAATATGGTAAGAGGAACAAATATTTGCCAAGCTGTACTGCAGACCCCTCTGAGATCCCATCATATGGCAGGCTTTTGTGGCTAGAAAGACTTCAGCATCTCAGTTTGCTTGAGAGCCTTATTTTTGCCAAGTTTGTTATCACCAAGCAGGCGCCAGAGCTCTGTTCCACTCATGGTCGTATTATGGCAAAACTCAAACAATGGACCTGTGTGTTTCATGTGTAACAATGTCCAAAGGGAATGCTTTTCCCTCACCAAGATCAAACTCCCGCGCCCTTTGTGATATGCGAGACCTCAAGGAAGGTCTCCCCATTCCCAGACTCGGAGAAATATGTTGGAACCAGAAAACGGTCTTCAGTGGCTGCCATAGGCCAGGTCACTGGCTCCTTGCACTGTGCCGTCCACTTCATCACACAGATCCTTCTCTGGGAACTATCGCTGTGGGAGGCCAGAGAGGTGGCATTTCCAGGCTGAGAGCAGAGCTGGTTTTGCCGTGATGTATTCCCCGCTCAGAACTCTCTAGGGAAGAAGAGAAGCTGATAACAATAGGTTATATGCAGTCTGATGTGGAACACCCTCCTGCCCCAATCCTGCCCCTCGCCTGTGACAAAGGGCCCTCTGTGTCTCCTCTTTCCTCCAAGTCACAGACCCCTCTGCTGTGACTGCCCAGGGCTCTCCGCCCACCCCTTGCAGCCTGCACAGAAACTACATATTAGGGAGGCTGGAGAACAGGATAGCCAGCACCCTGACCGTGTCACCCCAGGATGGTTTCTGAGTCTGTCTTCCCTTTTCCAAATGGAAGCATTCTAAAAGAGGACCTAGAAGGGTCCCCTGGCTCTAACAGCTCATGAACTGTGGGTCTAGTTTGGATTTCTAAATCTACCTAGAGACAACTTGAAATTGAGGTGACTATTCCTCTAAAGTAATTATACCTGGCCGTTCCACAGCTGATTTTCACCTAACCCGTGGGTATGAATCCTGAGCTTTTTCAAGCTTCCAGCCCCTGCTCCCCCTTTCAGAAATGCTCGGCTTGCCGTCTTAATGAATGAGGCTTGCTCTAAAGCAGAAAACAATTTTGTTCTGGGCCATATGTTGCTTCCTACATCTTTACCAGGTCACTATTCAGAATTACTTCCCCTCTTTTCTCTTTCTCCTTTCTTTTTCAAGATCACAAAGACAGGGAGGTAGAAGGTTCCACTTGGATTGTTGCTCTCTCAAGAAGTGGATGCTGGAGCTGGATGCTTGGGTTTCTTCCTCAGTTGTGTGACTTTGGGCAAGATACAGAACCTTTCTGTGCATCAGTTTCCTCAGCTGTGAAGTGACTGTCATCTCACAGTGGTCCCATCTTGTAGGGGTGTGGCTTGGAGTAAACAAGCCGATCTAGTATGGTGCTGATGCATCTTAAGTCTATGCAGGTGTTGATGATGACAGTGATGTCATCCTGTGGTAGCACTGGGTGGTGAGAAAAACATGAGGTTTGGAGACAAGAGACCTGGGTCCAGGTCCCAGCTCTGCCACTTGCTGGTGCTAATGCAGATTCTGAACCTCAGGATTTCTCAGTTTTCATAGCTGTGAAACTGGGGTGAAATGGTATCTCCCTCTGGGGCGGTTGTGGAGGCCCAGGGAAATAATGCTGGCAAGCTTTTTCTCCCCGCAAACCAGGCTAAGTCTGCTCTCTCTTTCTTTCTCAGGCACACATTCTGGCAGTTCCGCCATGAAAACCCCAAGACCCGGGTTGGGGGCCCTCCCCCTGAGGGGCTCCCTGGCTTCAACAGTGGGGTGATGCTCCTGAACCTGGAGGCCATGCGCCAGTCCCCGCTCTACAGCCGCCTTCTGGAGCCTGCGCAGGTGCAGCAGCTGGCCGACAAGTACCACTTCCAGGGCCACCTTGGGGACCAAGACTTCTTCACCATGATTGGCATGGAGCATCCTGAGCTCTTCCACGTGCTGGACTGTACCTGGAACCGGCAACTTTGCACCTGGTGGAGGGACCACGGCTATAGTGATGTCTTTGAGGCCTACTTCCGGTGTGAGGGCCACATCAGGATCTACCACGGGAACTGCAACACCCCTATCCCAGAAGTCTAGGTGCATTCTCACCTGCCATGCCCTCAGGCCTCTGGATCTGGGGCAAGGAAAGGGGTGCCTCTGGGTCTGAACCCCTTGAGAGACACTGCAGGGATGTCATTTGTGGTCGGGTACTGCAGCTCTCCCACCCTGTGAGTCACTTTCCTGAGGTGATCCAGTGACAAGGACTGTCCTGCACATTGCTGGTGCTTGGGGTTTTTTCCCTCAGTGGGGACAGGCATCGTGAAGGACACATACTCAGACATCTTCCGGTGGGGTAGGAGGCAGGTGTTTGAAGAGAAGGAAGGAAAGAAAACAGTGCCCTTTGTCTTCAGTCCCCAAAGAATGGAAATCCTTCAAAGAACCAGCCTTTCTAGGGCCAAGTATAAATTTATTTTAAATTGATAGGCTTCCATTTTGTGAGAAAGAACAAACAGTACTGCTGCAGTTCCCAGTGAGCCAAGGTTTTAACAGCCGGCCCAGAGTCTAAGCATCCAAATGAACACTGACCTTCCACAGGCACACCCCAGGAGGCCCTGCTCTTACTTCCATGGTGCTCACATAGCCCGCTGCAGGTGTGAAGATCACTGCCTCTTTGAGGAGGGAGGGCCTTCAGCACCAGCAGTGGCCCACATCAGAAAAGTGATCTCATTATTGTAGCCTTCACAGCTGCATCATGAACCTCATTATCCAGGCCAGCTCCAGGTGACCAGACTGTGCTCAAAAATCAAATCTGCCATCAAAGAACAGAGGTTAGCCACTCCCTAGGACACTGGAAAGACTCCAAAGAGGACCCCAGCCATGCTTGAGTGTAACTGCATGGCTCAAATGGGCTGTCACTCTTAGGTTTATAAGCATTCTAGTCTCTGTTTAAAAAATCATCTTCCTGTCTTTCTTACTGCACCTTGTCAGACCTTGTACATTAGAAGAAATTAGTTTGTTTCTTTATTCTTTTAATGAGTTCTCTTGTAAGTAAGCTGCAAACAGAAAACTCTTAGTGGTCCATTTTGTAGAGTCTACCTGAGGGCCTTGGGGAAGAAATGTTGGATTTTCATCTTATTTTATTTCAATTTTATTTACTTTTTTTATTTCCCTTTGCCATGAGTGAGAATAGCTAATAAATAATCTTTGAGAACACAGTGATTTCTGTCATTTGTTCTCTGAGTAGTTTTCTGCTACGTGCAAGTTCTGAATCGAGAGTGTGATTAATGCCATTCAACGTCTCCTTCTCCACATGTTTAAGTTAAGCAAGTTCACAGCAGGTCTCTGATGACTAAGGAGGAGCATGTCTGAGAGGGCATGGGGAGGACAGTAGTATCGTATTGGGTTCAAATCGGGAATTGTTTCATTAAGGTATTGGTGGGCCCTTCTGCTCCTGGGAGCAAAAACAACCTCATCCCTTCTCATTGTCTTTACCACAAACTGTCCAGTTACATCATCCACTGATGAAGTGGAGCACATTTCTCTCCTCTCAGCCCTGCCAGAATTGGTCTGTTTTCCTAGGTACTTGGTTTCCTTTTTATAGCTACCAATCATTGAAAGTCTGCTGTGTATAAGCATTGTATTGGGGGATTTATATGTACTATCAATAATGCTGATGAAAACCTAATGAAGGTAATTAAAATTCTAAAGTCATTGTAAGAAAATAATGACCTTACAACTCATGAAAAACAACAAGGTAACAACAGGAAATCTGGTCAGACCAAAAATGTCACCACATACTCCTGAGCTTTACCTGAGCAGCTTTTTGATGGATCTTGGAATCCTGAGATCCTGTTATAATCAATGCAATACAAACATAATTAATTGTGTTCTGTTCAATTGGCTTTATGAAAACTTTCACTGTAGAGCATATGCTGGTAGGTATGAAAAGAAGTCTAGAAAGAAAACATTTCTAGGTAGTAGGATTAAGGTTTTTTTTGTTTTTGTTTTTAAATCTTCATCAGTTTTTATTTCTCTATTTTCCATTGCGAATGTTAAATTACTTTTAAAATAATAATTGCCCTAAAATTTTAGTCACCCACCTTTCCCCAATTAAGACAAGTATCATCCTAGCCACTGTACAACTCTTGATTGGCCACAGTTATCACCCATAAGAAAACATAATTTCAGCTAAGTAGGCTCTGAGTTGTCAACTTTCCCTATGGATGCCCTAATTCTCTAAATAAAAGTGACCTAATAATAGCATCTCCAGACTCTGCTTTCATTTCTAATACTGTCATCTTTTGTGTTTACGCAAATAATAATGGCCTTTGGAAAGCTCACGGGTTTGCTGGAGAGATTTATTCCTGTATATGTGTGAAAAACCAAACTACATCATCCCCTTCAATAGCATCTCATCAACCCAGAGTAGCACACTGGCTCAGCAGCCCCCAAACTAGTCATGAGTTTATAGACCAAGGGGGCAAGTGCAGCTGCGACTCAGCACCTGCTTTGACTAAAGGCCAAATTCCTGCTCATTCAAAGACCTCGTGGCTGATCTCAGCATGGGAGGCTCAGAGGTTGGGCTGAACATGGAGTTTGGTACGGCCAGGAGGGATTTCCGAGCAACCAGGGTGGTATGGTAGAGAGAACTTTGCACCTAAGACAGAGGCCTGGCTTTGAATCCACGTTCTTCCCTCACTACTTGGGCGATCTTGGACAAGCAAAGTCACCTCTTTCTCCATTTCTAGACACAGATAATAAGAACTCCCTCAAAGGAATATTGTAGGAGGAAAAGAGTGTTAGGGCTTGGGAAGCTAAGAAATAATACACAAATACAAGGGAATTCTCATAGTTACTACTTAAAACATTCTTTTTTAAAAATTAAATTTATTAGTGTGACACTGGTTAATACCATAAGTTTCTAGTGTACGTTCTATAACACATTGTCTGTATATTGCATTGTGTGCTTCCCACCCCAAATCTAGTCTCCTTCCGTCACCATATATTTGACCTCCTTAACTTCATCCACCCCACGTCCATTCCCGCTGGTAACCACCATCCTGTTGTCTGTGTCTATGAGTTTAAAACATTTTTAAATAAATTTTAAATTTGTTAAATAATAAATAATAAAAATTAAATAATAAAAAGTTTTTAATAATGACATTTAGGGCACATTAAATTGTTGATGGCATTTCCCTAAGCCCAGTAGATGACAAGATGCTTGCTTGTAGGTTTCCTTAATATGTGATTATTTACTCATTGGTCTCACCATCTGTAAGGACTGTGAGCTCTTAAGGGCAGATGCCTTGCTGATGTCACCTCTGCTTGTCCTCCAGCACCCACTCAGGCCTGGCACAGTGCAGGGGCTGCAGGGCAAGTAGAGGGGACTTCCCTGCACGCTTGGGCTGGTCTGCTGTTTGGTATGGGATGTGGGTGAAGCCAGAAGGTCTCAGCACTTCCCTTTCAGGTAAGTTCCTGACACCTCCCAGAGGGTGGCCCATTCCCACCACAGCTCCCAGTTAGGTCCCTCTCTTGTTTCATTTATTTATTCCCATTTATCACCACATCCCACTCCCATCCACCAAGAGGCAATCACTCTAATCTGCTTACTGTGTAACTTTTTTGCATTTTTGCAAAATGGTATTGTTTTGTGTACCTTTGTTTTAATTTGGGTGACTTATGCTCATTCTTTTTATTAGCACTATGTCTTTAAGATCCATCTTCATTACTATGCACACACCCAGCTGCCCTTAAGCTCTGGTGTGCTCCTGCCACACTTCACCTGCCTCACCCACATAGATGGAAACCTGCATAACCTGCCACCCACCTACTCACCCCCACCCTACCCCCTCACAAATGACCCAGTGATGAACATCCTTGTGCTCGATCCTTATAGATCTGGTCAGAATTTCTTTGTGTTGTATATCAAGGAAATAAACTGCTAGATGGTAAGTTTTGCAGATACCTACATTTCTGCCTAAGTGGTACCAGTTGCTCCCCAATGCAGTAGTCCCCTCCCTGCTCTCCCTAGCGCAAGCTCTTACTTTCACTGCATAACTGTGCTCAGGTTCACGTGTCTCGCATCGACACACGTGAGGACCTGTGTTAATAATGGAGTTCTCCGAAACATGTGCCTGAGTTAGAGCTGCTCTGTGTGAGTGGTATCACATTGCCTCAGAAAGAGGCTGGGCAAAAAGACAGGGGCCCTGGGTTCTGATCTGACCTCACTGTGTGACCTTGGCAGCAGGGCACACCTCCGAACTGAGGAATGTTCAGCTGGCTTCTGGCCTTGCCACCCTCCCAGGACAGTTGTGAGTAGTAGTTAAGAGAACCCATAAGAAAGTACTTTCAAGGCCCTAGATATACCCTTGCTCCCTTGCACTGCATCCTGTCTCCAGTGCCGTGGGTGCTGTCAAGGTGGATGCTCCCAGCTTGCCTAGGTGGAAGCTTTGTGGTCAGCCTGAGTCTTGCCCTGGGTTCATGTCCTAGCTATCTGCTCCACACCCAACCTGCGTCATGGGTAGAACCCAGAGTTCTCCTATTAGGGCATCCTGCCCTCCCTCAGGAAGGCCTCCTCTCTAACACCTCAGGCATCCAGGAAGCTCCAACCCTCTGACTCTAATCCAGCTTGGTCCTGGCACTTTCCAAAGCACAGAATGCCTTTATTAAAGGGCACAAAGCCGGGGCTGAGAGTTTCCACTAAGTGTGCGTAGTTTCCGTGCTTGCAGGGCATGCTGTCGGATGTAGTAATCTTCGTTCAAGCAGCAGTCTGAGCCAGAAAGTGACAGAAATGTCAATAATCTTCCAAGGCTAAGTGAACACATGCTTTGAAAAATGTAAGTCCTTGTTCATGGTCACGGGCAAGCAGCCTCGTGGTAAACTTGAGTCCATCTCACCTTGTCCTACCTTTCAGAAAAACTAACCTTATCTCTGGACCAGGAAGCCATAACAACCCTCCCCTCCAGGCATCCCTTTTGGATGCCTCTGTGGCCTCTCCACTCCCCCTTACCTTCCCTGGCCAGCCTCCTCCCCCAAGAGCCCCCATATTCCTCCAACCACTCTACATAATTCAAAACTTCCCAGCGTCTCACCCCATGCCCAAACTACTGTGTGCTATGATTCCATGCCACTTCCCACCTCTCCCTACTGGGCCTTTGCTATCCTAGGAAGCAGGCTCTGAGATGGAGATTTATGTGTCGGAGACTTCCTGAGAAGACTTCTGTGGGAGAGGAGGGGAGAAAGACCAAGCAGGGAGAAGCTGAGCTGCTCCCACACAAAGCTCCTAAGCTGGCACAGCCTTGCAGAAGCCCTGACTGGAGCCTGGGAGCAGCGCTTTCACTTTACACCCTGAGCTGCCCCATGGGTGAGGGCCCCCTGAGGGAGGCAGCTCCCTTCAGCCAGAGTAACTCCTGGACAGAGCCTCAGCTCTGAGTCATCAGTGGCCAGCACTCTTGGGGGAACAAGGCCCCATCCTAAAGGGGGATCTGGGTGGTATACCAGAGTGTTCACTATGGAGGCCCACCTACCCGCAGCCCTCCTTTTGCTTCTTCCTCCTTGACTTTCCTCTGAACTACATTATTCTTTCTCTCAGCTCAGGTTTCCTGATTCAGCTCTGCCTCATCCCAAGTTTCCTGGCACCCTTCCCGAGTGAGGGCCCAGCCCCAGGCTCCCTGTGCAGGTTGCTACTTCTCCATGGTCACGCTGTTATAGCCCAGCACTGCCCATGGTGCCAGCTCAGTCCCAGTGGCAACTTCTGTTTATAGGGAGCAAGACTTTATCTTCTGTCTTTCCCTCTCTACTCAAAAGCCAGCTTGCCTCTGTACTTTCTAAAATTTGCATGCAGGTCACACCAACAGTCTGTAGGAAGGAGCAGGAGTTTGGCCACTTTGGCAGACAGGTGAGGTGCTCTACAAAGGTCAAGAACCCCCACCCTTACCCCGCAGACATAAGGGGGCATCTGACCTTGCAGAAATGAGGCAAAGCTGTGGACCTTTACTGGGGCTGCCTACTGCTCACTATTGGGGAAAAAACAGAGAAATTTTGTGCAGAGAGCACAGGCTTTAGAGGACAGGGACCTAATCTGACACCCTAAGTATGATACTGTTCACTTGTGCATGTCATAGATATTTATCAAGCCCCTTGCTGTGAGCTGGATTCTGGGGTCACAGAGGTGATGGAGGTGAGTCAGCCCCTACCCCAACAGAAATTCTCATAGTGATGTGATCTCACTGCTGTGGGTACATGATATGAGAGGAGAATGGATAAGCAAACTATAGTAATACATATCATAGAATATTATTCAGCAACAAAAATGAAAAAACTATTGATATGTGCAACTGTTGTGGAAAAGATCCAAAATCAGACCAGGGAAAAACCAAGCAGCACTCAGAGAGTTGGGGAACTCAGGTTTATTATGCCCGTAGTCCCAGAAGAACTAGCGCTCTGGCTATCTGGGTCCAGAGCTCAGTTGCAACATTCCTTATATAGAACCTTTTTGGCACAAGCTGATTGATTAATTTGTCCTCAGACCGTTGCAAAGCAGCAGGGGTTGCTATAGTTGCAGGTAGTTACATTGTGTTACAAAGGGTGAGAGTTGCTATGGGTTACCAGCAGTTACAAAGTGTTACAAAGCATGGGAGTTGCTAGGGGGTACAAACAGTTACATTTGTTGCTTAAACAGGTCAAACAAAAGAGAAGGTGAGTCTTTTGTCAATTTTGAGTGTGGCCCATGCAGCAAGCATGTTTACAGAGGTAGAACAGAGAGCCGATTAGCCTTTTGAATGAAAGTTCCTCTTCATAACAATATGGATAAATATCAAAAACATTTTGTTGACTGAAGCAGCCTGATACCATAGAGTGATCACTGAATGATTTCATTTATGTGGACTTCTTTTTTTTTTTTTTTGCATTTTAAAATTATTTTATATTAGTTTCAGGTATACAGTTCAATGGCAAGACATTTATATAATTTATGAAGTGATTCCCCTGATTACTGTAGCACCCATCTGGCACTACACACTCAGCCATTACAATAATATTGATTATATTTCCTATGACCATAAAACTTCTCTGGAGTTAATCATTTTCATTTGATTAAAGAAAGAAAATACATTTACTTAGCCCATCAGTGAGTAATGTTATCATGATCCTATCAATAAAATATCACCATATTTTTTTTTAAACTTAGAATGTAAGGAGGAAGGGAAAGAAAGGGATGTAAAATTATCATTTATTATAAGAAGTTATCAGAGAACAAATAAAACTCATCATCAAAGGCTACGAAATAATTAGTAGAAGAAAACCAAAGGAACTGGAATAGATTGTTTCTGAGAAAGTTATGAGGAAGGGTAGAGAAGCTGTCTCTGGCTTTTAAAAAATAAGTTTTAGCACCATTTGCTTTAACAAAAAAACTACTTGCATGTAATACTTAGATACAAATAAGAAATCACTGCAAACAGAGGATATTTAAAGTCTCCAACCGATTAATATCCTTAGAAAGAGTGTAAGTAAGGAGAGCCTGAGGGCTCATGCTAGGCTGTAGAAGAGGGAAAGTCAGCCCTGGAGCCTGGGGGTGTGGGTATGTGTGGGGTGGGTTTGGGTGGGGTGGGGAGGGGTGGGGTGGGGGGTTGGGGTGGCACAGGAAGCGGGAAGGGATTAGAGGAGCCAAGAATAAAAAGGGTTTCCAGAAAGGAGTAGTTAAAATGCTGTTGGTCCTGTAAAATAAAATAAGGTTGAAGTTATTCTGGTACATGAATGCAGTAGAATTAAAAATTGCATTTTAAACTATATAATTTGTACTTAGCTAAATCAGACTGGTCTCCCCCAGTCTAGATTTAAAAGGTTTGTTTGTCATATCACCCATGATCACCTTTCAATGCCTGCTTCTGGTCGAGAACAACTTCCTCCTTTTTGCCAAATTTCCTTTGTACTAGAGCTGGCTCACACCAGTTTGCAAGAATTGATTGTTAATTGTGAATGTCATCTTGTTGTTAAATACAAAGGTCATTAAAGATTAAACTATATAAACTTTCAATTAAATAAATTATCTTAAAGACAAAAATAACGAATACTGAAACTCTATTTTCTAATTATTTTACTACATTTCATAATTATCTGAGTTTATCTGTATCTGTATGGTGGAAAAACTATCAAAAATGTGCTATGTGCATCCTTTGTTAACTCTGCATAGGTAGCATCATACTGGTAGCTTGAATTCAACCACAATGGGAATATTTATACCACGGAAATTGGCAAATGCCACAAACCAGGGTTTCTTCTCCTCAGATTGCCAGTGATTAAACATGTACCAGTATATCACTACTTACACATCTTTGTATATTTCTCTTGGATGTACAGATGAATGGATAGGCAGATGGTTGCTTGGCTGGTTATGTGGATGGATGGATGGATGGATGGATGGATGGATGGATGGATGGATGGATGAATGGATGGATGGATGGATGGATGGATAGATGGGTAGATGGATGGGTGGATGGGTGGGTGAATGGGTGGGTAGATGGGTGGATGGATGGATAATTGGTTACATGTTTGGAAGGCTTTTTCCTTTCTGACAGTTACTGGAGTCAGTCCCCAGTGCATGAACAACAGAGCAACAGGAGGAAGGCCTGACTCTAGCATGCACTGGGGGTGGCTGGTCAAGCTGAGGAAGGGAGCAGGGAGAGGCAAAGGGAATATCCAGCAGCCTAGGAATCAATACCTATCCCCAAGGCCTTGCATATTTGAAAGAAATGGGGCAGGTAGGCCTAGACCTGGAACCAGACAACCTCACCGCTCCTTCTTGGTGGTCCCTATGACACCTTTTTTAAGGGAGCTGAGGCATCCTGGAAATAATAATAATTATAATAATAATCCTGAAGTTAACTGATATTGATTTTAAATAACACTGGCCTGCATCTTCTGACCCACACTTTGTGAAGTCCAGTATCTCCAAGACTTCTGCAAGTTCCCAGGATTTACATTGTCATGGCTGCAGACAGCTGTGTTCAAGTCCTCCTTGAACTCACCACCTCCTTCACATGCCACCTCCTGGGCCAGCTGTTTTGTAGAAGACCCACAGTCTGAATTCTTCATATTAGATTCATGTTGAACATTTTAGGAAAGAATTCTACATAGTTGGTGATGTGTCCTCAACTTGGCAACATATTGGGAGATAGGTGATGTGAGCTCGTCCCACTGTTGGTCTTGCTGGGTTTAATAACTTCGTTAAGGTGGATCAGCCAAATCTCTCCAATAGAAAGGTGTCCTTTCCCCCTTTGTAAATAGTAATTAATCTGTGGGATGATACTTTGGGACTGTGCACTCAATGTTTTTAGCATCCAATGACTTGCCAGCATCAATGATTATTATATCAGTGGCTGCCAAATGGTGATTTGCTGATGCTCTAATTCCTTCTGAATTTATTAGCTGGCATTCTACTGTAAGGAGCTTTTTTCCTCTTTATTCTACACTTTAGACCAGTGGCTCTAAACCCAGGGTGCATACTTGAATTACCTAGGAGCTTTTAAAAATGATCAGTGCCCATCTCCCAAATTCTGGTTTATTTGGTTGGAGTGGAGCTTGAGCATCAATATATTTTTTAAGCTCCCAGGTAGTCAGGGCTGAGAACCTGCACTGGGTACTGGGGAGCCATCCGAGGATTAGATGTGAGGAGCGAAGACTCCACTGGAGCTTCCAAAACGTCCTTCTGGCTGCAGAGGAAATGGCACTTCCAAGGGGGCAGGGAGCCAAGTGGAGTGAGAATGTTCTTGCAATAATACTGCTGAAACACCGTGAAGGAGAAACCTAAGGAATAAAGTTTATGTTCAAAGGCATTTGACGCTGCAGTCCTGGGAGCTATCTTTGCGGAAGTTGTGGGCTGAAGTTAATAAAAAATTAATAAACAATCTCTTTTATATATGTGGCATGGCCCAGCATTTCAAGCTTCATCACACCTCTTAAAACTTGCATTTGTAAACATTTGGGATGGCATAGGAGGATGGGGGTGTGAGGGGTGGGGAGGATTAGGTGAGACCCCCACATTTGTGCTCTAGTTCCCCCAAGAGCTGAGCAGCGCCTTGCTTGGAAAGTGTCTTGGTTAAGGCACAAGAGTGGAAACTGTGCCTTTTGACTTACTATCCTCATCAGTTTTGAGATGACCCATTATGGCTGGCTTTATTCTGCTCTTTACTTAAATAACACACATATCTCTATCAAGGATGGTGGGTAGGTGGGAGCCTAAAGGGAACATGGATTTGGGGAGAGCATTACGCTGCTCACTGCAGAGTGTGATCAGACAGGGTGGTGGCCATCACTCCCACACAGACTCCAGGGCAACTCCGGAAGGCAGGTGTGTGGTCTGACACCTCTCTTTCTTAGAATGAAGTGGAAATTCCTTTCTTGAGGCATTAAGAGCATTCCTTACAAGCAGCTTTCTTAAAGAGCTGCAGCTACAGCCATTGGGAATGCTGACCGTGGAGTTGTCTCATGGCCCTTCCTGTGGGCTCAGCAAGCGCCTCAAGGAAGGGTCAGGCCAAGAGCACTGCTGAGAGGCCGCCAGGCCTTGCCTACTCCTCCAGCTGTCCACAGTCTCCTCTCTCAGGGACTGCCACCCACTGCCCAGAGCACGTGACCACTTAGCAGAGCCCTCTAGCCCAGTGTCCCACAGCCATAGCTAACTTCATTCTATCAAGAAGTCACTTGGCCTTCTTTCTCTTGTGCCCAAGAAAACTGGGCAGAACCAACCGCTATAGCCAAGAAGCCAAGACACAGGTCAATAATTATGTGTCACACATGTGAGAGGGCCATGTGAGGCACAGACAAAGTGTAATGGGTATCAGAGGAACACGGGGGGAGGAGGGCTTTCTGTGGCAGGCAGGACACTTCAGGGAATCCTGTCTCCTATGTGAGCACTTGTCAACAGGAGGATGCCAGAAGAGAGGGTCCAAATCTCAGGTTAAATCTGTGCATAGAAACCGAACGTGGTGAGGAAAATGTTCCTACTTCATTGTTAAGATAAAGAAATGACTGCAGTCCTGGTTTTGCCACTGTCCTATCTGTGTGACCTGGGGCAAGTGCTCTCCCCTATGGGGGCCTCAGAGCCCTCACTTTCTATTAGGCCCTTAAGGCCCTAGTGCTCCATGGCTCTGGAGTTATTTATAGGGCCCCGGCTCCCTTTCAAAAGGGCAGAGCTGGCTTGGGCTCAATCTGTCACCACCCTCCCCTCTCCCCTGTGGCCTGATATTTGGATATGGCAGGGAGTGCCAGAGTTTTGCAGGCTAGTTAGCAGATGAGGCTGACCACTCTCTCTAGGTTTATCCACTGCTAAGTTTCCCCAAATGAGCTGCAGGCATGGGAGCAATGACATCTGGACTCTGGATATGGTGTTTTGTGACCTTTGGTAAGTCACTTGCCCTCTCTGGCCTTTAGGTTCCTCATCTGTTGAAAGGGTGATGCCTGAGGGCACTCTGGCATCTTGGTCGAGGTCAGGATTTAAAGGGGCAGTGCCTGCCTTGGTCCTCAATGAATTGTCGGGCAGATCAAAGTTGATGTTTTTTGAATCCAGTGAAGAGCCATTGTGTGAATGTGAGAAACGAGGACAGTTGTTACCATCAAGAGCAGAACCCTCAGTCCCTCCATCTCTGCAGGAGCACTGCAGGTCTGGGGCTGTAGTTTTTCCTCATAGCCAGGCAGCAAGATTTCATTTTATTTCTCTTTATTCAGTTCTCCATCCCCATCAAAAGAAGCAATTTGCCCTCTGCCCAGCCTCGTGGGAATGCTGTGAGGTTTAAGGAAGTAATACGTGTAAAAACGGTCTGGCCATGAAACCAGTTCCTTCCTTTGCCTCTCTGGGGCTCCTCACTTCCCAGCAGGGAAGCTGGGTGGGAATCTGCTGAGCCCCCAGCTTCAGCGGCCCCACTTCCTCAGGATCTCTTCCACACATTCCCCTTGCAGCCCCTCGGTTCCTGCACAAGTCTCTGACACCTCCAGAGAGGCTCCTCCCTGTCCATCTGGCCCTCTGAAGGCTAAAAATTCACCAGAAAGGACCAAGCTCTTTTCTTGTAGTTTTTCTACCTTCTTGGAGCACGTCAAATAGAGAAATGCAGTTTAGAAAAAAATCAATATTCTTGGATGAAGAAGAACTTGCTGCATTTACAACAAATCAATTCAGCACAAATTTACAGAACACCTGCTGTGAGTGGGGCCCTGAGTGTTGGAGGTCATCAGAGTTAAAGCAGCGCCTGCTGGGCCATAGAGAAGCCCATGGGCAGAAGAGGAGATGGATGGAGGCATTAATAATTCATATTTAAGCTGAAGAGGGTTGCTAAACTAAAAAGCCATTTACCAATCTGAGCTGCCACTTCCTTATCTGTAGTATACTGGCAATAATACTTATCTAGGGTTGTGCAGAAAACATGAAATGAATAAAACAATTCATATGAAAGGGCTTGCAAGCATCATCATCACACTCTCAGTACTTTCCTATGCGTAATGATCAGTGTTATAATGGAGGTATAGGAAAGAGAGAGGTAAGTTCTGACTGAAATGTTCTTTCTTGTTTCTTGGAGCAGGTTGGGTTTGCACCTTGAAAAATGGTGTGATATTTTGTATGAAGTTTGACTGTTGGTACCAGAGAATTCCAAAATAACAAATGCCTTAAACAAAATATAAGGTCATTTCTTTTCATAGTAATATCCAGATGTAGGTGGCCTAAGACCAATATGTCAGCTCCATGGGGTCAAAGACCCATAGAGTCCTTCTATCTTGTTGCTTTTCTATATATAGCTTCAGTTCCAAGATTACCTCATGGTTCAAAATGGCTGCTCTGGTTCCAGCCATTATAGCCATTATATCCACATTCCAGTGATTGGAAATGAAGAAAAGAATAAAGCCATAGCCCTTTTCATTAAGAAAATACCTCTGAAGTGGCACTTACTTATTGACTAGATCTTAGTCACATGGCTATATCTTCTGCAAGAAATGCTGAGAAGTGTAGTCTTTGTTCTGAATGGCCATGTTCTCAGTTAAACAGCCCACGGAACAGGGAAAACCAACAAGTCATGGCCTGCACACTTCATCTCCAGCACTCATTTCTTTTTGCTTTCAGGAGCCTCTTTTTGCCCCTCCCATCAGGTATCCAGAAAGATGAATTCACAGGGGATTGTCTGATTGGCTCTAATTCTGACTACCCTGGAAAAATAAACCAAGTTAGATCATTTCAGCTATTCCAGAGAATGCCTCGCCAGGAGCAGAGGGTTGTAATGTGGGCCTGTGTGTTGATGTCTGTACCACCTTGGTGTCACAAATCCATTGGTCTGAAGATTTTCCCCAGGACAGGAGGGGTCCTCTCTCTCTGAGGCTTCTCAGAGGCTCCAGCAGGAAGGATTTCTGAGAAGCTGATGTTAGACTCACATGGGGAAGGAGACTCTGTCTCTTGGAACCACCTCCACTTTCCCATGTGGACAGTGAGTCCTGGCCACTCCACTGGAGAAGGGGGACCCTGGGGAGGAACTGGCAGAGTTGAAAAGAAAAGTAGTTTGAAGGGATTTCACCTGCTGCCTCCCTGGGGTGTCCAGGCTTTAGGAAAATGGGGTACCTGTTAGCCTCTTGGCCCTCATATCCCCACCCCTTGCTCACTGCTGCCTGGCTTCCTGCAAAGGCCTCCTCACCCCAGCTCAGGGCTTCGCCCCAGCGCCTCACGTGCCTTGTCCCTGTCCTTCCATGGCCTAGTGAAAAAGCCTATTACACCTTCACTCACACTGATTTTTGCCTAGATTGCCCTCCTTACTACTGCTTTTCAAAGTCCAACCATCACCCAAGTTCCCTTGTGCCCTCTTTCTTCAGTTCTCTCTTATGCCACTTGGCTGTGAACCCCTGACCTTGGAATCCTCCTTGCATTCAACATGCCCCTCTCCTAATGGAATCTCTTTTGGTCTTGGGTATAGGTATCTGGCAGTCCTGAGTTCTGCCCTAGACTGAGACCCTTGAGGTATAGGGGCCATCACTGTGTTTCCCCCCCAAATAAGGAACTGGCCCAGAGCAGGGGCTCAGCCAGTGTGTGCTGAAGGAATACTGGGGGACATAGGTTAGCCCACCTTCCCACCACTCACTGAATGAGAAGAATCCAAAATATTCTCTCTTGGAAAAAAAGTAGTAGGTGTCTAGAGCTCTTAGGACTTCAAGGGTGTGTAGATGGGTTTAACAGACTTGGTGGGCACTCTCAGTGTTATTTAGGGCATGGTTTGCATGGGGCACACACTTGGTTTCAAGTAAGTGCATGAGAAGTAGCTATCTTTGGTGAACGTGGGGACTCGCTGCCTTTTCAAACACCAGGCCTGAGAGCCCTGTCTGAAGACTGGCCAGTATGGTAAGAATATAAATACTTTTGAAGTGGGAAGAAGCAGATACGTCTTCAGCCCCTTGTTCCAGTCTTTTGAAACTACAAAAGCCCGAAAACCATCTCCCTACTCCACCTCTCCTGCACCAGTGAAACACTAGAAATTCCACTGTGGCTGGCGTTATAGCTGTCTGTTTCACTGTGTCCTAAACTTACTTCCCTGAACCTTGTATGTCAATATCACCGCACTTCCTGGATCAGGGATGAAATGATGAATTGTTAGATCCAGTTTAGCCAAGGCCTGCCTCTGAGGATGTGGTGAGGACCACCACATCACTCTTTACTTCCCTTTGAAGCCAGCATCAATCTCTATGTAATTAACCCCGTTGGACTCAGTGTTTAATCTGCCAGGTTTGTGTGCCCAAGGTCTGCCGAGCAACCTCCTGGCTCTCTGATTACTGTCTCTCCTTACTCAGACTTTTTCTTCCAGTTCTGTTTTTGCTGAGATGCACCAGTTAAACACTTAGCTTCAGAGAGAAAAACGTATCTGGGACTTTTTTTGCCCTCCCACCCCAGTGCTTAAAGAAAAAATTCAGGATTGAAACTGACTTATCCGAGAAATTTTCTCTAGGATGAACACCCTAGATTTTGCTCAGCTATTTTTTTTAGCATATCAACTTTTTTATTGCTAATATTTTTGATGCCTGAGAACATAGTTGGTGCTTTAGCTTTTTAAACATATACTTTATGTACGGAATAGCACACTTAAGTGTATAGCTTTGTGCGTCTTCACTTACCTGTGTAACCACTCTGTCATTTTTAAAGTCCCGATTTATTAAAATAAGATTCCATTAGGAGGAGAATCCCCAAATGTGGGTGCTGGATCAGAGCCTGGGTTAGACTTGCCAGCTCTCACAAAAACCTGGAAGGTGGGTTTAATTCTCTCCCTTGCTCCAAGAGGTGTGGCCACCTGGCTACTTAGTCCGAGGGCTGGGGCTCAGCCAAGTCCCTTGCTCCCAGCCCTGTACCGAGCCTACCCTCTTCCTACTCCCCTTGCCACCCATCCTCTCGCATAACCTGCTCACTGGCCTTCCTGGAGCTGATGTGCCTGAAATGTGGTACCCAAAGAGCAGATGAATGGACAGGTAGATAAATGGACCTGGAATAGGGGGTGGTAAGGACAGCAAGTTTGTACTTTTCTTTACCTACTGGTGTCCTTTGAGGGCTTTATGCTATCCAGCGGGGGACCCGATATATGTGTCTTCTATAAATCAGGCAGCCACTGCTCACTCCCTTGCTGAGAAATCCATCAGTCCACTGCAAGACCAGAGCCCACATTTATCAATTCTCAGGTAATAGGCAGTACTTATGAGGCATCTGCTGCATCCCCATTATCTGCATCCGTCTGGTTCGTCACGCAAACACTTAACAATGGCACAGCAGTATATTGACCACTCAGAAGGACACCAGCCCTAGGTCTATGGAGCAGAGTCCTGGAGGCCCTGCCAAGACAGGGATCATCCATTAGAGGCAGATGGTAGGAAGGAGGCTTTGGGGAGAGAGCTGGGCACCTGGGTGGGTAGCTCTCCAGGTCTCAGGCAGCCCATTCAAATACTTGAACAGCTAGCCTAGGCACACCATAAGCCCTGCTCAGAGATTCCATGAAGAAAAGATTTATTCCTCACTCCCAGGGAGCTTGCAACCCGGCTGAGGAGATAGGTGAGAGGTTCACAGCTGGAGGGAAAAAATGCTTTGGTCTTAACTGGCCAGTTTAGTTATTTGTCCTTCCTCTGTGTACCACAAGCCTGCTACCTGCCAGGCCCTGGAGGATGAATATAAGGCGGCCCCTGCCCTCAGGAGTGTGCACTGTTTATAAGAAGAATGGGGAAGCTAAGCGCATAACCCCAGTGCAATTTTTCATTTGAGTTGATATCCTGAATTTGAGCTCACTTTAGAGCATTTTCATGGAAATTAGAGAGCCTCAGAGCTTTCCAGAATCACCTGTTCTAATTCTCTGTGTCTGAGATGAGGAGAGAAGTTACACACTCCAGGGCAGAGGATGAGGCGCAGAACCAGACCTCCAGCCCCTTCCCCAGTCTCCCCTGCTTTTCACCCTCATACTCCATTCCTGCTCCTACCCTAAAAGCAGCAACTTCAAGGAGGTGGGCAAACTGACAACTTGACAAAGGGGCAAGTCACAAAATTATAAAAAGCCCAGGGCTGCAAGAACTCAGGAGCTGACCCTTGACCCTTGGGGCTACCAGTGTAGGGGCACTTGCCCACCCTTCCCAGTGGGCCCAAGGTGGTCCCTGAGATATCAAATTATGTTCCATTTATTTGCTTAAAACATAAAGCTGAGTGCTGTGGTTTTAGAAAGTTTTACCTATAAATTAGTAAAAATGTTTTTTAAGAAGTTTGACTTTTGGAATGTCTTCAGTTGCCTACCACATTCACTCCCATGGAAGCCCCTGTTTCCTGGCAATGTCTGATAAGAGGTTTTTCAGGAACTATAGCACTCCCCTGTGAGAAGTCACAGAAGAAACCTCACTGTCAGTTCTGAAGGCCTAGTTACAGTGCACATTGGTCACCAACTTACCAAAGTACGGGATGGCCTTTCCTCACTGCAACCTGGGCAATGTTTTGAAGGAAAATGTATTTGGGATGTCTTTGTGATTGTTCCTTGTTCCTGAGACATAAGACCCCCAGGACCCTGAAAAGGAGAGTCAGAAACCGATGGCCAGGTTTCCCAAACAGCTGGAAACCCCTTCCCACCTTGAGAGGTGACCCACTTGCCGGGGGGCCCTAGGGCGCAGGTAAAGTCCTACCCTGGCTGCCACGAGACCCTGCCCTCTTCTGCTACACTTGTGTCCATGGGGAAATTCCAGGCTTCTCCAGATACCATCACAACTGTGTGGAATCCTGCTCTTTGACCCATCGGCGCTGGCTCAGGCCTGGGAGGAAAGGAAAGTAAATAAATATAAATCTGTTTGATCACAAGCAGAACATTTATGTTTCAATAGGAAGCTTCCTGAGGAAGAACAGCAAAAAAGTTTGGAATGAGAGTGTGCTGTGTAAGCGTCGGCCTTTCCATGCCTTTGCTTGTCACGATTAGTGCCTGCTGTGCCCAGACAGAATCTCACTGGGAGTGGCATCCTGGCCATGCTAGGTCCCAGCACTGCAGGGGTACCTTATAGCTCTGCCTTCCCTTCAGGATCCCACCAGGGGTACACCTCCCTCTAACCCAGCAGGCTGCTGATGGGCCCAGCTGGGCTTCCAGTAGCTTCCCAAATGGAAGAGGAAATGGGTCTTCACTATTGCAACCAGTGATCTATCCTCCCTCCAGGAGCTGGTTCTTTCTCAGGGCCGTGAAGGCAGTGCTGAGGACAGGACGTACTGTGGGTAGAGAACTCAGGTGTTTCCGGTGGGGATGTCCTTTGATTTTTCAGGATCCCAAAGGAGAGAGGACACATGTACCTTCTGGCCTCAGGAATCACTTGCCTGGGATACCTGTCACTTCCACTTTACATGTCTGTCATTGTTTGGCTCTGGCCAGAAACCTCATGTGAAGAACTGAACAGGACCAGAGGTCCTTCACTGAAGTTTAGGGAAGTCCAATAGCCTGTTGTCAAAAGCCCATTTGCTAAAAGCCATGGGTCTCCTTCATGTTCCAGCTGATATTTGCTCAGAAGGTCCCAAGGACTTTTTAAATTCACTGCATAAGAAACTCACTCCACACTCACCCTTCTTCTCTCTTGCCATTCCATTCTACCTCATCCTTCCTTCTACTGGATGTCTAAGAACTCACACTTATTCCACACACCCCAATCCTCTTAAATTTTAAAGTCAGATTCCAGATAATAATATGATGTCCCAAAGATGTCCTTTGTGATGAACTCAATTTCACTTGATTTGTTTAAATGATTCCCTCCCTCCCTTTTCCCTTCCTTCCTTCCTCCCTCCCTCCCTCTCTCCCTCCATTTCTTTTCTGTTCCATTTGTAGAGAGCCTTGCTAGGTTTTTTATTTTTCTAACTACTGTATTTATTTTTGCTTTCCTTAGTGCTGTTTGCATTTCCACCTTCCTTCCTTCCTTCCTTCCTTCCTTCCTTCCTTCCTTCCTTCCTTCCTTCCTTCCTTTCTTCCTTCCTTGCTTCTTTCCTTTCTTCCTTCCTTCCCAGATACTTTGGAATTGCTGGGCACCATTCTGGAGCTGGAGTCACAAAGGTGAGAAGACAAGCTGTACCTGCCAGGATACTGACATAGATGACTGACACCCACACAGGGAGCAAGAAGAGAGCTATGCACTTGGCTAGAGGGGCAGCCCTCAGTGGGTCCCACACTTACTTCATACCCACGCCTTGCCCCATTTGCCCCAAACCTGGACATTTTGCAACAGGAAACATAGGCCACAAAATAATGGTCAGTATAAACAGCAGAGAATCAGGAGGTGGGAAAATTAAATAAAACAGGCTCTGTAGGCACCATATATTTTTAGAAAGTGGAGTTCATTTATTCAGGAAGCTTGATAGATAATTAAAGTGGGTCAGCCAGAAAGAATACAGAGCATTGTAGCCCCATTTATGGAGTAGGCCAGACCTCATGCTGGTGCATCACACACATCTTCACGAATAATCCTGTGCATTCCTATTTTGCAAATGAAAAAACAGGGTCAAGAATTATGTGGTTTACCTATAGTCACGGAGCTAGAGCCAGGATTCAAACCCAGGTTTATCTGATTTCAGTATTTCTGCTAGTGATGGCATGGAAAAGATTCTTTATTTCCACCACCAGCTTATTTTTAATCAAGACAGATTAGGCATTTATGCATTGGCCAATACAGCCTTTGAGTGCAGTAATGTATATTTAGCACCTACAAAACAAGATTAGCTATTACATGTTTTGCTGGTATTCTGGGAACTGATTGTTGGCAACTACCAACCAGGCTTTATCTCAGGTTATTTGTTGAAATCTTAGCTCATATTTGCCTTGCCCACAGAGTGGCTCTGGAAATGAAATGGTCTGGAAGTCAGGTGACTGAAATTGTAATCCTGGGCTTGAAGGTGATTAGCAGTGTGACCTTGGAGAAGTCACTTTTCTCAGGTTCAATTTAAAAAATGAAGGAATTGTAGCAATTCTACTGCCAGGACAATGAGAGAAGTACATGTTCATCAAGAAGCATTCCCACTTTCACCACTTTAATTCAATATAGTATTGGAAGTCCTAGCCACACCAATCAGACAAGAAAAAGAAATAAAAGTCATCTAAATTGGAAAGAAAGAAATAAAACCATCATTATTTGCTGATGACATGGTATTAGATATAGAAGACTCTAGAAATTCCACCAGAAAACTTAGAACTGATAAATGAATTTAGTGAAGTATCAGAATGCAAAATTAATATTCATAAAGTGGTTGCATATCTATATATCTATAATGAACTATCAGAAAGATAAATTAAGAAGATAATCCTATTTACAATTGCATTAAAAAAAATACCTAGGAACAAATTTAACGAAGGAGGTAAAGGACCTGTGCTTGGAATATTATAGGTCACTAAAGAAAGAAATTGAAGAAGATACAAATAGAAAAAAATAAATACTGTGCTCATGGTTAGGAAGAATTAACATCTTTAAAATGTCAGTACTACCAAAATTTAACTATAGATTCAATTCAATCCCTATCAAAATGACAATGGCATTTTTCACAGAACTAGAAAAAATAATCCTAAAACTTACATGGAACCATAAAAGACCCCTAATGGTCATGGCAATCTTGAGAAAGAAGAAAAAAGTTGGAGGTATCACACTACTTGATAGAAAACTATACTACAAAACTATAGTAATCAAAACAACATGGTACTGGCCAAAAAAAAAAAAAAAAAACAACAACCAGATACATAGACCAACAGAACAGAATAGAGAGCCCATAAAAAAAGCCACACCTATGTGAGCATTAATCTATGGCAAAGGAGGCAAGAATATAGAATGGGGTAAAGACAGTTTACTCAATAAATGATGTTGGGAAAACTGGACAGATACATGCCAATAAATGAAACTAGACCTCTTTCTTATACTATATAGAAGAATAAACTCAAAACAGATTAAAAACTTAAATATAAGACCCCAAACCATAAAACTCCTAGACGAAAACATAGACAGCAAACTCTTGACATTGTTCTTAGTGATTTTTTCCCCAATATAGCTCTTTGGGCAAGGGAAACAAGAGAAGAAAATAAACAAATGGGACTACATCAAACTAAAAAGTTTTTGCACAGCAAAGGAAACCATCAACGAAAGGAAAGGACAACCTACCAAATGGGAGATGATATTTTCCAATGATACATCTGATAAGGAGTTAATATTCAAAATTTATAAAGAACTTGTACAACTTAATACACACTAAAAAACAAACAATCCAATTAAAAAATGGACAAAAGACCTGAATAGGTATTTCTACAAAGAGGACATATGGATGGCTAATAGACATATGAAAAGATGCTCAACATCACTAATCACCAGAGAAATGCAAATTAAACCCAAATTGAGCTATCACCTCACACCTATCAGAATGGCTATCATCAATAAATCAAAAAATAACAAATTGGGGAGAGGATGTAGAAAAAAAGATAACATTTGTGTACTGTTGGTGGGATTGCAAATTGGTATCCTCATTATTGAAAACAGTTTGGAGGTTCCTCAAAAAATTTAAAATAGAACTACCTTATAACCCAGCAATTCCACATCTGGGTATTTAGCCAAAGAAAACCAAAACATTAATTTGAAAAGATATATGCACCCCTATGTTCACTGCAGTGCTATTTACAATAGCCAAGATATGGAAGCAACCTAAGTGTCCATCAATAGATGTTTGGATAAAGAATAGGTGGTACCTGTATATAATGGAATATTACTCAGCCATAAAATAAATGAAATCTTACCATTTGCAACAACATGGATGGACCTACATGGTATTATGCTAAGAGAAATGTCAGAAAGAAAAAAACAAATATCATATGATTTCACTTATGTGTAGAATCTAAGGAACAAAATAAATTAAAAAAATGAAAACAGACTATTAGATATAAGAACAAACCAGTTCTTGATGGGGCAGCAGGTGGTTATGGGTTAGGTGAAAAGGCAAAGGGATTAGGAAGTACAAATTAGTAATTACAAAGTAGTCATGGGGATGTAAAGTACAACATAGGGAATATAGTTAATAATATTGTGATAACTATATATGGTGCCAGGTAATACTAATTAGGGGGGATCACTTTGTAAATTATATAAATGTCTAACTACTATGGTGTACACCTGAAACTAATATAAAATAATATTAAATATTAACTTTAATTAAAAAGTAAAAATTAAAATAAAGCATTCCCAAGGACATTCATGGCAGCGTTACATGTGACTGTGAAAACCTGAAGACCACCTGGGTGACTCATGGTAACCCCATGTGGTAATCAGCCTCCAGGTTGGCCCTCAGTGCTCTCTGTCTCCTGGTATTGCTCCAGGTATGGTCTTTTCCTACACTGAACCAGGGTGGGTCTGCATGACCAACAGACAATAGCACATGGCAGAAAAATGGCATGCCACTCTTGAACTTAGGTTATAAAAAGACAGCAGCTGCTGTCTTTCTTTTACATCACTGAGGAAGTTGACTTATGAGCAGCCTTGTAGAAAGCCCCATGTGGAGAAGAACTGAGTCCTCTTGCCAACAGCCATGTAAGTGAGCCACCTTCATTGCCAATCTTGTAACCTCAGTCAAGTCTTCAGGTGACTAGCCCTGGCCCACAGCTCAACTGCAACTTCATGAGAGTCCCTAAGCTGGAGCCATTAGGATAAGCTGTTCCCAGATTCCTGGTCTCAGAAACTGTGTGAGATGGTTAATGTCTGTTGTTTTAAGCTTACAAACTTTGGAGATAATTTGTTACACAGCAATAAATAATGAATATACTCATTTTTCCCCCAAATATAAAAGGTTTATTCACTTCTGTCACTGTAGTATAGAATATTATGCAGCAGTTAAAAATGGAGAAGATTTTTGTGTACTGATGTGGAAAGATTTCTAAGATATGTTGTTGCAAAAAATAATAACTACAGAAAAAACGCAGAGCTAAATCTCTTATTGCACAACACCATCACCACCCACTATATTTTGCATGCATTTATGTATATATGTACATTTGAAGTAAGAGTCATCATGATATACCAGCTATTAATATCAGTTTACCTGTCAGTAGAGTGTCAGAGGACAATGCAAAAGAGGACTTTCATTTTTTATTCAATATTGCAATTTATTTTAGATTTTGCCATGATAATGTGTCCATGTATAACTTATATTCAATTAAAAATTTCTTCTTTAAACAGAAGGGTCGGATTTTGTGGTAACTGAAGTCTCTTTCAACTTCGTTGTTTTATAGTTCTATTAAAATAGTCATTGAATGCAAATTAAAAGGACAAGATAACATTTATCACCTTTTAGTTGACAAACATTAAAAAGTGTAATAAATCAAGTATTGGCAAAGGCATCAGGGAAATTGGTATTCTGATACACTGCTTCTGAGACAATACATTGAGAATCCATTGGGAAACTTGGTTAGGATGAGAATAAGATATTATCAGCTAAAAGAAAACATGCAGACTTATGAATATAAGAACTTCTAATTCTAGATATTCATTCTTTGAGGTCTAGCAGTTCTAATTCTAGATATTCATTTTTTTTTACATAGAAACATACTGTAAACAAGATGGTATGTTTATTTACATAAATGCTATATTTTAAGGAGCAATCTGTGACATACCTGAAGATGCACATGACAGCAGGGCATGCAAGAGCAAAACCTTTGACATAACCTAAATGTCCATAAATAAATAAATTAGTGTATTTCTATACCATGAAATACTATGAAGCTATTACAAAAAATGATCTAGACTTAGATGTCACATTGTGGTTAAATCTTTGACTCAGCAAGTAAAAAAAGACATGGCAGAATGTAACATATAATACTATTTAGAAACACAAACGCAAAATTTCATTTCATTTTCTAATGTTTTGATGAAAAAATCATAGAAAAAATATGTGATGATACAAGCCAGAGTCATAAGAGTGCATGTCTGTGTCTCTGGAGAAGAGAATATAATCGAGGGATAATTAATGTTCTGATCTGATTAAATAGTTATAAAACACTAGTAAGCACTATATAAGAAACATATTTAAATAATCATGTGTCATTAAAAATAATTTAGGAAAAGTCTTTTGCCTATACCAAGAAGAACTGACTGGACAAGTAGGAATTCTGGTATTTTAATAACAGTATACCTCAACTCTGGCTGGCTACACATCAGAATCACGTGGAACTTTAGGAAAAAATGATGCTAGTTCTGTTTGCACCCAGCAACTCTTATGTAATTTGTATGTGGCTCTGGCCTTGGTGCCTTTCAAAGGCTTCCCAGGTGATTCCAGTGGATAGTCAGGACTAAGAAGCCCTGATTTAGAGTAGCAGCCACTGAAAATCTGTCACAGATGGTAGGACACTGAGGACACATAATGATGTGTCTTTAGGAGTGGATGCTGGAATATAAAAAGGACATTAGTGAAATCCAAATACAGTCCATAATTTGGTTAATAGTGTGTCCCAGCATTAACCTCTTCATTTTAATAAATGTACCCTCAAGTTTTGTAAGATGTAGACATGTGGGAAGCTGGAGAAAGGTATAGGGGAATTCTGAACTCTCTCTACAACTCCTCCGTATATCCCAAACTACCACAGAATAAAAAAAAGCGTTATGTATCTTGGATAATTATTCTGGTTATATTCTAATTCTTGTTTAACTTAAATAAATCTTGCAAGTATTTTGCGTTTTTAGTGTTGTACTTTAAAATATAGGGGTAGGAGTGTGCCAGAGTGCCCATGAGGTGTCAGGGTAGAAACAAAGGTCTAGCTAGAACCTCAGAAACTTCCCCTCCAGCTGGAACCCAGAGCTCATCAAAGCAAGGAAGGGCCTGGGAGGAGCCATGCTCTTTCCTTCTGGTAATAAAAAGATACTAAGTGAAGCTCAGATTCTCCAGAGAATACCCTTTCAAGGTCCATAGGATAAGTTTCTCAGGGGTAAGAACTGTCCATTTAACTTGCTGGTTGTTCCAGAATGAGTGAGTAGGAGAGAATAGCCTCTTCCTAGAGAAGAGAGAAATCCCAGAGCTTTGAGCTATGGGAATCTTAGTGCTCGCGGGTCTGACATGCTCACCAAGTAGATCGCAAGAACAAAAGCCAGAGAGATGGGGAGGCCACGCCAGGTCTTCAGGGAGTGAGGCTAGAGAAGCACTGGCTTTCAAATCCACTCCTCTTGATCTGCAACTCTAGGACGCTTTCTGTTATTTTATCTTTGTCGCTGTACTTGACAAGCAGGTGTCTGTGTAAGGTGAACTTGTCTCTGGGCTGAAGAGAGCTCAGAACTTTGATCACGGCTCCTTGTAACTCCCTCTATTCCTGCTGAGTAAAATTTTTTCTTTTCCATTACTTATAAGAAATGGGCTCTGTGAGAGGGCTCCAATCTACCAGCTGCTAACATTTCACAGAACAAAATAATCCTATTGAATTTATAAATTCTGGAACTACTTCCACCAGAGTGCTGGGCCCTATCTCCTCTTGGCGCCATTGACTGACGAGGGTTTTGTTTCAGTTCCTTGGAAAGCCAAGGCCTCTCTCAGCTAATGTGGGTGTTCAGCTAAGATGAATGGTCATATTACCATGAAATTTCCCCAGAGTTTGTGCGACGCTTTGCCCCAGCCTGCCGGGCCATTCAGGGGCCTGAGGATCTGCCTGTCCAACCCTGAACATTTCATCTCGGGTTGGTCTGGGTAAAAATGGCCTTGGAAAAAGTGATTGCTTCCAAAATCATTGGCATTAAAGTTCCTCTGATTTATCTTGCTTGAGGAGAGAAATAAATGATCTTGGCCTATGGCTTTGAGAGGAAATGTAATGGGGAGATTAGAGCAGTGGTTCTCAGCCTGGCTCTGCAGTAGAATCGCCTGATCCCACAGCCCCACATTCTGACTGAATTGGTTTGAGGGTCTGGGCACAGGCATATATTAAAGTTACCCAAGTGGCTTTAATGAACAGCAAGGGTAGAGAACTCCTGGATTGGAGGGAAAGGAAGAGAGAATATTAAAGTCAGTGAGTGGGGTTCATTATGTTTCTAAGTAATTTTCTAGAGAGGAGCATGACTTGCCCACAGTTTTGCATGTTGTTGTCATATTAAATTCAAGTGTCAGTTGAGCAAAATTCTGGGGGCCACCTTGTCTGTGTTGGCTATGGAAAAACACCAGGATGTCAGGGGTAATCTCTCCCAAACACTCACCCAACAGGAAGCAGGAGAGGAGAAGGGCCAAGTCCCAACTCATAGCTCCTGGGAGAGAAGATGGGGGAGGTGGCACTTAGCTCCTACCATGCTCTCCTCCCCCCAACTCCTCCTGCATATGGCCAAAACCTGAATGTTGAGTGACTGTCTCCTTTAAATGGCCTCTTCTTTGAGAGGCAGGTGATACAGTAGTTGATCCACAGGCTCTGGGAAGAAACTGGGTTTAACTCCTGTTCCAGTGCTTCTTAGATGTGTTACCTAGGGGACATTACAGAACCTCTCTGTGCTTCAGTTTCCTCATCTGTAAAATGGAGATAATGAGAGAATGTACTCTACAAGGTTGGGAGAGTTGAATAAATTAATGCCTGCATATAAAGTGCTCAACACAGTGCTGACACCCAATATGCACTCATTAAATGTTAACTATTGTTATTAAGCTTGCAGGCTCAACATTTATGCTTGAAAGAGATGGGAAGTTTCTCTGCAAAACCACTCTGTGCTACAAAAGTAGTCCTGAATACCAGGCTGGCACACCTATTACCTTTAGCTACCTATCTCCTGTACCCGCTACCACCTGCTCTCAGATACACCTCGGCCTAGCTCTGTCTACAACCTGCAACCACTACCATCTGTGCTTAGCTCTCACCTGCTCCCAGATGATTCTATCTATGCCTGCTTTCTCTCCGAACTCTGGTCCTGTTGTGCCCACCGACTCACCTGTTCCTTCCTCAAATTTATGTTCTGGCAGTATGTTCATTTTCATAATCAAGGACAGGTATGTGTGGGTGAACTGACTTCAGCAGGGAGGAGTTGGAGGCTCACAGATTCCTTGTGCCTAAAGAGGGAGGGGCATTGATGTGCAGGTATGGCGATATATGCACCTAGGCGAAGGAAGTGTAATGAGCAATGTGCAACAATGGGTATTGGGTAGCCTCTGAAAAGCATCAGGTGAGTAGGAACTTTTACTCTCCCGCCTCCTGTCCCTCCCAGAGTGTCTACCTTGGGATGGTCAAAAACCGTAGTTAGCAATGGCAGGGAATTGTAAAAGCAGGAAAGAGGAGAAAGGGAAATGCTCACCCTTGCTCCTAAGGGCTGAACTGTGTTCCTCCAAATTCATATGTTGAATTTCCAATCTAGTGTCTGAGAATGTGACTGTATTTGGAGATTGGACCTTTAAAGAGGTGATTAAATTAAACTGAGGCTGTTGGGATGTGATTAGAGTCCTTATGAGAACAGGACATTTGGAAACACAAAGAGACACCAGGGAGGGGTGCATGTGCACAGAGGAAAGGCCATGTGAGGGACACAGTAATAAGGTAGCCCTCTGCAAGCCAAAGAGGAATGCCTTGGGAAAAAAAAAAAAAACAAACAACTTGCTGACATCTTGATCTTTGAATTCCAGCCTCTAGGACTGAGAGAAAGTAAATTTCTGTTATATCAGCCACCCAGTATGGGGCATTTTGCTATAGCCACCCTAGAAAATTAATATACTTCCCTAGCTGGATGCTTTCCAAGGGCCCTGTCACTTAATATCCTGCGCTTTTTTTGTGTCTCCTCAAAATTCATATATTGAAGCCCCAATCTCCAATGTGAAGACATTTAGAGATAGGGCCTTTGGGTAGTAATATGTTTTAGATGTAGTCATGATGGTGGGATCCTCATGGTGGGATTAGTTCCCTTATAAGAAGACATACCCCGCCCCCTCCCCACCAACCACCAACACCCATGCGAGAATTCAGCAAGGAGGCGTCTGGCCATAAGCCAGGAAGAGGATTCTTACCAGAATCTGAGCATTCTGGCACACTGATCTCAACTTCCAGACTCCAAAACTGTAAGAAATGCTGTTTAAACCACCCTATCTATGGTATTTTGTTTCAGCAGCCCAAGCTGACTAAGACATCCACACAAAAATCTGCAAACAAATGTTTATAGCAGCTTTGTTCATAATTGCCAAAACTTGGAAGCAACCAAGATGTCCTCTAGTAGGTGAATAGATAGATAAACTGTGGTGCATCTGTGCAATAGAATATTATTAAGTGTTAAAAAGAAGTGAGCTATCAAGTCACTAAAAGACATGGATGAATCCTAAATGCATATTGTAAGTGAAAGAAGCCAATGTAAAATGGCTACATACTGTATGATTCTACCTATACAACATTCTAGAAAAGACAAACTATGGAAATGGTAAAAAGATTAGTGGTGGATTTTATTGGCTAATGAATTATCTCATTTTCTCTGAAGAAACAGCTTTCAGATTTATTAACTTTATCATTTTTCTAATCTAAATATTTGTTAATGTTTAACATTTTTATTAATTCCTTGATAAGAAGATAATATCCTCAGATCAGAGAAAACTAAAAGGATCATATGATATAACTTTGCTCCCCTTTGCAAGTCATTTTGAAAGTATGGATGAAATAAATTATTTTATAGGAGAGTATAAGTTCATCCAAATACATGGAACATGTAAACAGAAAAATTAACAGAGAGAAAATATTGTCAAACGGCTACAAAACGTATCAAGAGACTCATATGGTTTCACAAGAGAATTCTATGAAAATCTAAAAGAACAGATAATAATAATGCTAGCTGTTATTCCAGAGCATAGGAAAATTCTTTTTATGACACATAACGCTGATACCAACCCCTCCAGAAAAGCACAAAAAAGAAGGCTGCAAACCGTTTTTGCTTACGAAAAGCAATGTGAAGAAATCTCAAGTGAAATATTAGCATTAAAAAAACAGTTCATTGAAAGCATTTCAAATAAGTGATAAAAACAGATTATTTAACAAATAGAATTGGTACAATTGTTAGCTGTCTGGAAAAAAAAGGTATATCTTACATAAAATAGATTCCAAGTGGATCAAATATTTAAGAATATTTTAGTTGGATTGTTTGTGTTTTGCTATTAAGTTATATGAGTTCTTTATATGTTTTTATGATATCTTTATATGATATTAACCCCTTAACAGAAATATAATTTGCAAACATTTTCTCCCACTCTGTAGGTTGCCTTTTCAATTTGTTGATTTTTCTTTTGGTATGGTGAAGATTTTTAGTTTGATATAGTCCTGCTTATTAATTTTTGCTTTTGCTGTTTATGCTTTTGGCATCATATCCAAAAAATCATTGCCAATTACAATTTTAGTTCTTATGTTTAAGTCTTTAATCTATTTCATTCTTCTGCATGTGGTTATCCAGTTTTCCCAACACCATTTATTGAAAGACTATTCTTTTCCCATTGAGTGTTCTTGGCTCCTTGTCAAATACCCATTAAATGTGAGGATTTTGTTCTGGGCTCTCTATTTTGTTACATTGGTCCATGTGTCTTATTTTTATGTCAGTACCATACTGTTTTGATTACTATAGCTTTATAGTCTAGTTTGGAATCAGGAAGTGTGATGTCTCCAACTTTGTTCTTCTTTCTCAGGATTGCTTTGGCTATTTGGGGGTGTTTGTGATCCCATGCAAATTTTAAGATTTTTTTTTTTCATTTCTGTGGAAAACACTGTTGGAATTTTGTTAGATATTACATTGAGTCTGTAGATAGTTTTAGGTAGTATGGACATTTTAGTAATATTCTTCTGATCCATGGACATGAAATATCTTTCTGTTTGTATCTTCAAATTTCTTTCATTAAAATTTTGTAGTTTTAACTATACAGATCTTTCACCTCCTTGGTCAAATTTATTCCTACATATTTTATTGTTTTTGATGCTATTGTAAATGGAATTGTTTTCTTTATTTGTTTTAAATGTTTAATTGTTAGTGTATTGAACTGTAACTGATTTTTGTATGTTAATTTTGTATCCTGAAACTTTACTATTCATTATTAGTTCTAAAAGTTTTTTGATGACACCTTTAGGATTTTCCAAATACCACCGGCAAGCAAAGACAATTTTACTTCTTCCATCTAATTTGGATGCCTTTATAGTGTTAGTATTAAAATGGATCATATAATTTGGTTTTGAGCTTCTTGGCAGCCAGGTTACAAAGTGAAATGTGGATTGTATATAAAATATAAAAGAGGCGAACATATTGTCTTAGGAGAGATGGTACTTTTGCTGGCACTAAATTCTAAAGTTATTTTCCACCTAGAGTTTATATAAGAAAAATAGGGGCTTATAATAGACTAATTTTTTAATAAAAATTTTATAGTAAATGCAGAAAATTGATTCTGGCTGTTTCTTATAGCAATTGTCAAGAAAAGCCCAGAGCGAAATATGAAAAGTACAGCCCAGTGAAGAGAATTCTACAAGAGGTTTAGCTCCTGTGATGCAAGTAGGAAAAGCCAAGACTATAAGGTTTCACTATTAGTCATTGGTAGAGTGAGCCTTTTCTGTAGGATATAGGGCAGAAACTATTTCCAAGAGTTAAGGTATAACCAGGAAGAAAGGAAATGGAGACATGAGACACTAAAACTGTATTCAAGGAATGTGGGGAAGGTATGGTAAGCACTTTCTGGTAAATATATGTTTCCAGTTCTTTTTTCCTTCTTTGCATATAAAGGAATGTTTCTTACCTCTTTAGAGTTATAAGGGAATTATCGCTTCTCCTTTTGCAGAAAATAGAAAAGGCCCATGTCAAGAAGAAAGAGGCATAAAATTAAAGAGCCTGCTTTATTCTTGCAAGGAAGACAGTTGCTCTGAAAAGTCACTTTGATCTGTAGTGGACTCTGCCTGAGTAAGAAAAAATAAACTCAACCTTTGTTATGTTATATTCAGAGCTCTGTGTTATAGCAGCATAACCTAGCCTATCCTAACTAGTACAAGAAGGATGTGGCAAGAGGGTTGAGGGGCAGCAGGGTGAAGAGAGGAAATTTTTAAGTATGACAAAAGGCTGAACATATTTATAGGCTGAGCAGAATAATCCAGAAGAGGTGGAAAAGTTGGAGCAACAGGAAAGAGAAGACCTGCCTGGTCATTTGGCTTTAACAGATGACAACTGGTATATGATTTCCAGCAGGAGAGGGAAGTTTCTAGGTTCCTGTCAATGATGGTGACATAGGAGGCTCTTGAGCTCACCTCCCCCTATGCATACACTGATTCTACAGCTACACACAAACCAATTCCTTCTGAAAGAAATCCAAAAACTTCCAAGCAGCTCCTATACATTGGTGAATGAGAAAATACCCACATTGAAACAGGTAGGAAAGGCTGAGACACACTCCTGCTGCCATAAAGCCCAAAGATAAAGAATGTTTACCATGAGACAAAAAGAGAGATACTCCTTCCTTGAGCACAAAGGGAAGGAAAAGAAGAGAAATGAGAAGGAGTTGGAAGGGAAGAGGGATAATGGTCTTTGTCTAAGGGTCTTGATTTCCTCATGAAGTGTAGAAATGAGGATATTTGGTGAAAGGTGAGAAGAGGTGCTGTGAGAGGTGGGAAGAAGTGCTGTGACAGGATGTGAGACCAGGGGGAAAGGTTTGGGGAACTCCTGAGAAGTGAATCATAGATTGATGAGAGAGTGAAGGAGCCTGCTACAACAGCTCAGCATGAATTTATGGAAAACCTGCTTTTAAAAAGCTCTGACCTTTCATTGGAAATCTCTGCCTCCTTATAGTGGGGAAAAGATAGTCCTAATTAGCCTTCCTTTAGGAAAGGCAAACTCTCCATCATTGAAGCCACTGAAGCAGAGCTTGTACAACCAATTGGTAGGGATATTGTGAAGGAGATTCCTGAATGGATGGACTAAATAACCTTTAAGTTATCTTCCAACCTTGAGATTTTATGATGCTATAATTCTATATATTGTAAGAAACTTAACAAAATCAAATTACTTCTAGCCTATGCAAATTATAGTGACCTGCTTTTCATCTTCCCCAAGGGAGTGGAATTAAAAGTGCTGTGCACTCAGAATAGATTATGCCGTTCTTGCTCTCTCATTCCAGGTCAGTTCTCCTAAGTATCAGATAATTATGATGGAGCAGATGTACCACTGTGCTGACTGATAAGTTAGCACAGTATTCATCTCTCTTCAGCAGGCATGATGGAATGACTGCAAAAGGAATATCTTTATGATACATATTCTTTTTGTTTGGAATTTTCTGTTTTTAAACTCAGCATTTCTACTGCTGATGCTGGGTTATCAATGCTTTGTTCTCTTCAGAGAATTTTGTTTAGTTCTTATGTCTTGGAAGCAGTTTTACAAAGGAGGCAGCAGGTAAGAGAGGAGATGTCCTATATTGTTCTAGCTTCAAAATGTACCACAAATCTTGAACTGATGACAGGACTCTCATTTGACTTCTGGGTGCCTCATGTATGCTAGAATAATATAGAGAAAACAAAGACTGTTTCGATATTATGATGCTTATTTCCACTTGGGATAAAGCTATATATTCTCAACCTGAATCAAAGGGTAATCTTTGAACAAAGCTCATTATGTAAGTCACAAAACCAATGAACATTTTGCAATTCTATTCTAGTTTTATTGATGTCCTCCCAACACTTCCATCACCATAACAAGCCATTTGATGACCAGCAGTGGATGTATTTTCAGGAGACATGGGAGGCATCGACTTGTCACCATGACCTCCAGCCCCAATCTGGAGATGATTTCCCAGGAAGTCTCCTTCTATCTTCCAGTCAGCTTGTAGCATCCTGTGACATAAATCATCTGCCCAAAGCACCAAAATATTTCCATATGGAGTGAGGCTTTACACCATTCTGTTGCATAAGAAATATTTGATGTTCAGCATCAGTAGATTAAGGGAATATGAACATTACATAAATCCTACATCTCACAGAAGAAGTAGTGGGACAATATTTTAAGGTAAAAAGGAGTGCAGATCATCTCCCTGTTTATAGGCAATAAACTGATGTTGATAAATAGCTTCATTGTGCCTAGTGATAAAGAACAAAAGAGCAGAAATACTCATCATAACTCCAATCATTACTGTTTATGTGGGGAGTCAGAAAGAGCTCTTCACTTCTCGTTAATGTCACCCCACCAATGTAACCTGAAGTATGTTGGTTAAACTCTCAACCTCATATTTCACCTAAATATACCGAGAAACTATTTATTAATGAGTAACTATTTATTGCCACCATCCTTGGCTGTTTCCAAAATGGATATTAAATGGTTTTGATAAAAAAATTCATACTCTATATGATTCTTTAAGCAGAAGAGAAGGAGAACCATGTTGCAAAATGGAAAGAGAAAAGGATGGTACCAGAATCCTAGCCTGAGTAGAAATACTACAACAGCAATAGAAATTTAGCCTTTGAATTCTTAGACTGTCAGATTCTCCACCAGCCTGAAATACCATGATTCTTATAAGGAATAAGTTTGCCTTTACCAAACAGGTACTGTGGTACGTGGTTGGTAAACAGTGATGATATGAATCACTTGAAAGCCCAAGGAGAAAGTGGACTGTAGAAAAATGTTGAATAAACATAAGATCTTCTGCCACTAGTACCTAAATAAAATATAACAGTAATCCGTATAAATGAATAGCCAAGTGTGCAAGCAAAAAAGGAAAATCACCAGGTGCCAGAAATGAAGAGGGAACTAAAAGCTATAGCAAAAAGTGGATGAGCTGCTGCTGCCAATTTCTGGAATGGAGGTGGAGTAGTTGTGAGGAGTGACTGGTGCAGAGGTAGGTATGGTGGGCATGATGTCAGCAGTTTCAGTAACCTAGGGGCTTGGGCTTTCTTGTCCACATGGGGGCAAAATACAAGATCTGGTCCGCATTAAGGCAGGGAGTTAGAATGACTGGCATTCTTGGAGGGCCAATCCCAGGGAAAGTATAGATTAGGAAAAAACCTGTCTGCGGGCTTGACAAGATAACAAGAAAGGATATTTGTCTCTGCTTGGGCTCAGATTAAAAAATTCTCTCATGAGAAATCAAAGCTCAGGGCTGTGTCTCACATAGATTTTAGTTTCAATTTATATTATCCAGAAGTCTAGAAAACTCCCATGCCAAAAGCCTTAATAAAAAATGAGTCTCAGGTTGATGATAATTTTGATTTGCCTTGATAAATAAATATAGTAAAACTCTAAAGGGAGTATTCCATAGTCTAGGGTGACAAGGATTTCACAAAACACACAAGCCACAGCAAAGATGAGGAAAATATCTACCATGCACAAGGGTCTGAAGATATAATGAACGGAATAACTAGAGTTCCAGGAAATTGGGATAATAGATAGATAAAGAATGCAAGTGTGTCTAAAATTAATTTTAAAACTTGTACCTGTGTAAAATGATATGTGGACAAGATTATTTGTGGCAGTATTATTTGTAATTCCAAAAAACTGAAAACAACCCATGTTGTTCTTTAGAGGACTGATTAAACTGTAGTGCATCTACCCAAAGGCTTCTGTGCAAAGGTAAGGGAAAAAATGAAGCTTTTTATGTACCGATATGAAAAGAAATCCAGGACAAATTGTTAACTGAATGAAGCCAGGAAAAAGTAGATAATTAGCTACCTTTTATCCAAGAAAGAGGAAGATAATAAGAATTTATATCCTTATATCTGAGTATTTGCATTGACATAGAAAGAATACCCCCAAAATTAACGACTATTGTTGACCATAGGGATTGGAGTATTGGTGTGTAGGAGAGGCAGGGGTGGGATTGAAACAAATTTTTATATTATTTTGATTTTTAAACCATATGAATGTATTTGTCATTAAAATCACTAGGCATAGAGATGATATGAATAACAAAATTAACAAGCTTCATCAAATAGGATATATGTGAATCATGCACCCAACGTTTAGAGACTCCATTTAAAATATACTCTTAAAATATGTATGAAACATTTATAAAAACTCAACTCTTTTTAGGTCATAAAATCTCCAAAAAGTTCTCTAAGATTTAATATCTATAGTCCTCAGCTCTGACTATAATATAATAAAACTAAGAATTAATATGTAATCAATACATCAATTTTATTTGGTTATTTAAGAATTGAGTTCTAAATAATCTATGGATCAAAGAATAAATAATATTAAAATTATAAAAATATTTAAAAGTGAATAATAACTAATACTTTACATATTAAATATGTGGGATATACCTAAAATGATTCTTAGAGGAAAATGGAAAATAAATGTGGTAGGTTGTATAGATCAATGAAATAGAATTGAGAATCCAAAAATAGACACTTAAATTTACTGTTAATTGATTTTCAATAAGGGTGTCAAAACAGCTCAGTGGAGAAAAAAAATAGTCTTTGATGAACGGTGCTGGGACAATACCTCTACATAAAAGAACAAAGTTGTACCTCGACCTTACACTACACACAAAAAATTAACTCAGAATGGATCAAAGACCTAATGTGAAAACTAACACTATCAATCTCTTAGAAAAAAATATAGGTGTAATTATTCATGACCTTGGATTAAGCAATGGTTTCTTAGATATGACATCAACAAGCAACAAAATAAAAATATTGGAGATTAACACATTTAAGCTGTACTTCAAAGCGTACTATTAAGAAAACCAAAAGACAACCCACAGAATGGGACAAAATGTTTGCAAATCTGATAACCTATACCTAGAACATATAAAGAACTCTTAAAACTCAATAATAAAGAAACAAATAACCCAATTTGAAAAATAGGCAAGGAACTGGAATTGACATTTCTCCAAAGAAGATATACACATGAAATGGCATATAATGAAGGCTCATCATTGACCACCAGGGAAATATAAATCAACATTACACTGAGATAAACTTTATACCCACTAGGATGGCTCTAATTAAAAAGACAGAAAATAGCAATGTTGATGACAATGTGGAGAAGTTTAAAGAATCAATGGCATTTTTGGGTGAGAATTACAGAAAGAAAAGGTGCTATTTAGCCAGGGCCCTGAAAGAGTTGTCCATTGGAAGAAGGATTAGAATTGTGTGGCAGCCAGAGGTAAACTATGAGCCATGATTGGAAGTGAAAGGGGCACATGTGTTGGCCTAACTTGTGGAGCTGCCCCTAACAGTGGGATTGCCTGAGGACGGGCCCACCTCCCTTGTGAGGTCATGAGTTCCACCTCTTGCAGGTGTTCAGAGTGTGGGCAATTCTTGGGATCATTGAGGAGAGAATGGGTGATGGAGTGATGGGATGGGAAGATTCTCATCCCATGCGTGATTGCCATGGCCCCTTTTAGCTTCTGGTCAGGAGCTACATTTTTTGGTGCAGACGCGGGTGCTGTAAAGGTTCAGAGAAAGAAGCCAGCACAGTCTAGACTGGTCAAAGGGGCCTTCCTTAGACCCTTGCAGTTAACCTTGAAAATACCAAGTGCAGCAACTGTGCTCCAGGCAACCTCCCCTGGAGCACTCGGCAGCATGGTGAGGAAATTACAGTCCATAAAACTGTGCTGTGATTCTAGTGACTCGGTATGAGATACCATCAAGCGATAAGGTTGGACACTGGGACCCCGAGTAACTAATAATTGGAACCATCACACAGGCCAGGTTAGCCTGGCTCTGTACCTTCTAAGCAGTGCTCTGAGTGAAAAGCAGATTTATGAAATGCTCCATTCATTTCCTGTCAGAGATCCTATCTGAATTCAAGGTTCTTACCTCCTAGAGAATGAGCTGTTTCTCATGAAAACTTCCCTCCCCCTAAACATGCTGAGGCAACTTTGGGGAGGAACAATTTCCATTTGGCAAAGCGAAACTCTGTTCTCCATATATTTTCTGAAGGATACTTCTTTGCTTGTTTAAACATCTGGTATAAGAAAGATGTTGGACCAATTTAACATTGCATCATTTCTTAGCACATATTTCGGTTGATCTGAGAGAGTACACTTAAAAGCTGTGAAAACGACCTGAGTCACAGTAAATTCTGCAGCCACTAGTAGTAAAAAGCAGCTGAATTCTGATATTGTGGATGTAAAGTTGTCTGGGATGCTTTAGTCTGCTACGGCTAGGTGCTCCAGCTCAGAGAGAGTCTGAAAACGTCCAGTGAGAACAGAGACAAGGTTGCAAATAATGTCTTGGCTTCCGTAAGGCAACTTTACAAGTAGCCACAGATGTTCACCAGCCCACAAAAATACATACTGGTATTTAGCACTGCTTTAAACTCTATTCTATTAAGATAAGAAGGTCAATAACATCCACAGGGTCATCTGCATTGTCCCTGGCTTGGACCTGTGGAAATTCTTTACTGTGTAAATCTGGCTGGAATTTGAAACAGCATGAGAAGAGAACCAAGACTTAGAAATAGGAGCATTGATTCGTAATCCTGAATGACCCCTGAGTTTTGGTGAGGTGAGTGGTCGCTGGTGTCACCACGTGCTTACTAGCCTCAGACTGTGTTGAGCCCCAGCTGGGGGAGACAGATACTGCTTCTCTGAGGTCATACAAGCAGTGGAGGGACCCAAATTGCAGAATCAGGTCAACCACCCCTTGAGACAGCCTTGAATGCTGGGTATTGAAATGGCCTGGGCAAGGGGAGAAGATGACATCTCTGAAATTACATTTATTGGAGAGATAGCAGCTTTTCTCCAGAACAGTCCTTCCGAGAGAAGTGAGGTCAACTTTTCTTCTCTGGCTGCCAAATTCAGCTCTGCTTTCCTTTCAGCCTGAGCTCTTCCTTTGCTACCATCTCTCCCTCCTCATAACCCACTTAAACTTTATTTGCCCCTCTTCTATTCTCACTCTCTACCTTGTATTAAAGGCAAGTGTCTCACTCTGCCAGGCTTCAGGCAGCTTGAGAGCAGAGATGGATGGTGTCTTATTTTCCTCCCTGCTTGACAGAGGGCCTGAGGGTGAATTCTGATGCCAGAGCCCAGAAGTAGGGCCTGTGTTCCCTCTATCCTTGGCACATGACAGGGGCTCTATAAAGGCCCGAGGTTCCAGAGGGCAGAACCGTCTCATTATTCTCCACCTCTCAGGCTATTGTAGGACCGGACTTGCAGTAGATGCTCCATGTGGCTGACTCTTTCCTGCCTTAATTTTTCATGGTCCCTCATTTCTAGGAGGAACACAAGCTTTGGGACCCTTCTGGAATGGCTGTTTGAGATTACTACCGGGTTTCTTTGCATGTAGAGGAGGTTGTCTCAGTCAGTCTATGAAGCCTGTGAGCCTCCTTCCTAAAATCAATCTCTGTGCTGTGGGAGTTTGACTCTGCAGCTGCCTGGATTGCTCTCATGTCACATTCTACGCTGATGCTCTTGCCTCTCTCCTAGGCTGACAGAGGGGTGGTTCACAGCTCAGGACCCAGATGGCTGAACCTCAGCCCCCTCATGTTTCTCTCCCTCTAAACAGAAATGTAGATCCAGTCAGCCAGCCAGTGTCAGAGGGAGAAGACCTGGGGCTATGCCAGCAAGCCAGGGCCAAGCTGCACCCAGCTGTGCCCTAGGGTGAAGAGGGAGGCACCCATCCAGAAGGGCTGGCATTGGGAGCCAGGGGACTGGCAAAGGCAGCTCCAGGCAGCCGAGCCCTGCTCCCTCTGCTAGTGCAGATGGGTTTATTGCCCAGCCCTGACGTGAGAAGGAGCGGGAAGAGGAGGGGAGGCTGTGGAGGAAGATTCTTAGATCCCCAAAGTGGGTCTTTGGGTCCAAGTCACCCGTTGGCAGAGTCCCTTATCATGCAGGAATAGGCCTGTGCTAGTAGCCCCAGTGGGCTCTGTGCTCGGTCACTGGCTGGGGACAGCCCCATGGGAAGCCAGGGCTCCACTTCCCTGTCTCCTCCTGCTTGTCTCCCAAGGGCTGGGGGCCTGTTCCTTCCCGGGTCAGGCCTGCATTGTACTCTAAAGGGTCTCCCCATCCCTGCTCTCTCCCCTTTATCCTTCACAGCCATTTTCCCAATAATAAAGCTCTATACATCTAAACTCATGTCGGTATCTTCTTCTTAGAGGACCTAATGATACATGTTTCTCTGTGTCTGGTTCCTTTCTGCATCGGTCAGAGCCACCCATTTCATGGAGCAGGAAGGCACTGCTTCAGATATAACTGGTATCCCCTTCCACATGGTAAGAGTCCTTATAGCTGCCAGAACCTTCAGATGTCCTCTGATGTCATGTCTTACCCAGGACAGAGCCCCTGACAGCATTTCTGACAGGTGGTCATTTGCACTCTGCATGAACATTTCCAGGGAGAGATCATTGCCTCCTCAATGAATCCATTGGAGGGCAATGAAAATTGCTAGAAAATTCTTTCTTGCGTTGATCAGTCCACAAGATGTCTAACTCCCTCCACCAGTGGTATGATTGATATAGATCATTTATTACTTCTCTCTTTGAAGGAATGTTACCAATGGCCTGCAGTTGGAGGCTTACTTGAGACTTCGCTTCAGATGGGGTGGAGGAGGAGCAGACAGGTGATTGACATAGGCCCAGCCCAGGTCCTTTTCTCTTTGCAGGGGTGGCTTGGTAGTGGTCAGCCCAGACATGGGAGTGACAGGAGGTAAAGAGAGGGAAAGAGGAGTTATTCCATCAAGGTTTCTGCAGCAGCAGCTGAGTGCTCCAACTCTCTCTCTTCGAAAATAAAATATTCCCCTTTCTCAAAAGGGAGAAAAATAAAATCTATGCTCTTCTGCCATGTGGGCCTTGGTTTAAATCCCACCTGTAATTCTAGAAACTGTGTGATCTTGGGACATCACTCAAACTCTCTGGATCTCAGTCTTCTCTTATTTAAAATAGGATAATAATACTTATCTCCTAGATCTCTTTGAGGGTTCAGTAATCTGATATTTGCAAAATGTGCCTTATAGAAGACAACTGTTAGTTAAGTGATACGTATACAGCAGCCCAGCTCACAGTGTTATGAGCACTGGTTTTGGTGGTGTATGTGTGTAGAACGTTGAGTGGTGATACCCCAAAAACATGCCCATGTCCTAATCCCTAGAAACTCAGAATATGATCTTACTTGGATAATGGGTCTTTACAGATGTGATTAAATTAAGGATTTTAAACTGAGATCATCCTGAATTATCTGGGTGGGCTGTAAATCAAAACCAAATGTCCTTACAAAAGACAGAAGACATCCCCACCTACACCACAACTGGTGACAGAAGAAGCTGCAAATAGTTTTTGGGTTGATTAAGATGAAGTGAAGTGCAATCTTTCCTGCCAGAGCAGAGGGCATGAATGACCTGCTTGTTTTTGATGTTTATGTCTCTGTAACTGGAAAAAACACATTTTGGAAGTAAAGAGAGTTGTAAAATGAATAAAACATTACGTAACATCTTGTATGTATGAACAAAAAAGAATAGCTACATGAATGTTGACAGAAGTTTGAGTTTAGAGAAAGATCCCATTCATGCCTAAAGGATCAAGAAAGCCTGCCCACCCACTAGCCTTCCTTCCTTCAAAACATGGATGTGAAGCTTCGGGTTTGTGCCAGGCATTGTGAGAAGTCTTGGGGAAACCACTGTGAATAAGAAAGACAATCTCTCTTCTCTCTGGGCATGTAGCCTGAGAGGAGAGACGGGCATTTAACAAAAATGTAGACACATAATTTTAAATGATGATAGCAATAACTTTTTTTTTTCTTTTTCTTTCTTTTTTTTTTTTTTTATTATGGTGACATTGGTTAACGAAATCCATTAAGTTTCAGCTGTACATTTGAACAGCAAGGCATATATACATTGCATTGCATGTTCACTGCCCATAGTTAGATTTCTTTCTGTCACCACACATTTTACCCCTTTCTCCCCATCTACCTCCCTCCTCCCCCCTCATCTCTACCCTCTGGTAACCACTAGTTTATTGTCAATGTCAATGAGTCTCTGCTTATTTGTCCTGTTTGTTTATTGCTGATAGCAATAACTTTTATGAATTGCCAGCACACCCTTGTCAAAATTCAGTGACCATATATATGTGGGTCTGTTTCTGGGTCCTTGATTCTGCCTTATTGATCTGAGTATCTCTTTTACCAGTGCCACATGGTCCATCTGTCATGGGGAGTCTGGAAAACAAGAGCTGTACGTCCTCCAACTTTGCTCTTCTTGTCCAATTGCTTTGGTTCTTTTGGTTCTTCTGTTTTCCTATATAAATTTTAAAATCCATTTTTTAGAATCAATTAGCCATATATGTCAAAGGTCGTGAAAGAGAAGCCAATGGAGCAAGAGATTTTTTATACATGAAGTTTTAGCAATCTAACCTAAAAGTTAGGCCATAAACAAATGATGGATGAGATCAAAGTTAGCTTCTTTTTTTCTTCTTTAGGTTTTTACAAGGGACTCTGAGATTCTATGATCCTTCACAAATGGTTTAAAGTGGACGGTGGTTGAATATGGTCAGAACTATTTAGAGCTGCCCAAACCATTCTTTGTGTGTTTTTTTGTTTTTTTTCATTTGTCCTTAATAACAAAGGTGAAGTGAAGCCAGAGACATATTACTGGCCTCTAAAACAGAATGATGGGGAGAGTTGGGGAGAAAGACGCTATTTGGTGGCTGTGACCTCAGACCAGACTACAGAATATAAGCATGCAGGCTGACAGGTTTACAGACCTGAGCCCTTCCTACGTAGACTAATAGTTTAGACTCAGTGAAGAGCAGGTGGAGGGTACCAGGCTGGGAGAAAAACGAAGAAAGAGATGTTATGTTGCAATTAGAAAATTAGCAAAAAAGGGATTTTGGCAATTAATTGGTTTCACCTACTAGCTGGACCTCAGAGAGGCAGCCTCCATGGAGATGTAGGCTTACCAAGGCCTCAGATCTCTGAATTTATCAGTCAGGAGAGCGTTACTGCTGTAACAACTATTATAGCAGTAGCTTTAACAAAATGCAAATGTATTTCTTACTTATGGCACAGGGTAATGCAGATGGAGCCCTCGGCTCCATATTGGCACTCCAGGTCCCCATGTCCTTCCTTAATGTGGCTCTTCTCCCCACTGCTAAGAGGTCTCTCCATCAGCTAGTGGGTGGGAAATGAGAGTGTACTGCACGTAGGACATCTGAGTGCGCCAGGCTTGGAGGTGGTGCTCATCACTCCCACCCACATTCCATTGGCCAGAACTCAGTCACCGGCTGCATCTGATTATAAGAGGAGGCCAGAAAGTGTACTCTGTCTACCCAGGAAAAGAGACAAATGGTGATTTTGCCACACTAGGATCCTCTCCTTTCTTTTAAAAGTGGATCGGAGCATAGGTAGGAGGGCTTCTTGGAGGAGGCAGCATTGACTCTGGGCCTAGAAGGATACTTGGCTTCAACCTGAGATAGGGTGAGTATTATATGCAGAGGTACAGAGGTGTTCCATATACGTAGACACTTCCTCACCCCACTTCTCTTCCCCATGTGTACTTTTCAGGGCACATGGGGACAGAGCTGACCTACCAGCTGACTCAGGATGGAGGAGCAAGGAGGACAGCTTACCCCAAACATCTTAGGCCACTTGAGCTGTACAAATGAGTACAAATCTCATCTCTTCTAACAAGAACAAAAAAATGGTCATATTGTGAGTCAGGAAGGTCCTTTTATAGCCAATAATTACATATTCATTGGGAAAATGTAATAAAAATCATTCCTCTCTTCATTTATTTAAATGTGATTTTTTTGTAGTCATTATGTAATTACTGGTATTTTTCAGTAACGTTATTAAGAATAAATGGGCCACAATTTCTCAATTGCCATACAAATTCAAATATAAGAAGTGCCTCATTAGACATAGCGGAGAGGAAAGGGACCATTTTCTTGGAGAAGAGTCTGGCAATGCTCAGAGCACATTTTTCAGGTTATTTTGAACAAATGGTTCCAAAACCACTGGCAGATGCTGACAGAATGGTTTGTAGCTGCCTTCATTTTGGGGCTGACCTCTCAGTACCCGCCCTCACACCCCTGGACATGAAGTGTCTCAGAGAATGTATCCCCTGTGCCTGGCTGATGGCAGACATGCCTGTACCCTAAAGACTCTTCATCCTGCCCCACCAACCCAGAAAAGAACAAGCTGAGTGCATACTTCAGAACTTCTTCTACTGTGTCATTTTACCCAGCTCTTCCCTGTCCCAGACAGCTGGGAAGAAGATCGATATGCTTTTCCCCAGAATATCATTTAAAAGGGCAAGGACTATTTCAAAAGAGCAGATCTGTGACCACTTTGAACTGCTTGTGCCCAATGCCTGCACAGCTGTTCCTAAGGCTCTTAAATTATTCACAAGGAACATGACAAGAATTGCTGGGGGAAGAGGAACACTGCGTACAACGGCTCAGGTTGTGCACTGCCCAATTCCGGGGGTGGAGGGTGCCGCTCACACAGACTGCAATGTATACCAACTGCTTGACTATAGGTGGGTGGCCTTTCTGCAGAATTTGGACACAGCTAAAGCTGTAAGGAGGGATCTAGGATTTGAACCCAATGTCTCTGACCCCAGAGTCTTATTTCCAACCATTGTGCTCATCTGCATTTAAGGTTAACCGAACAATAGGAAACGAGATTAGAGGAGGTGGATGTGAGATAGGTAAATGGTTTTGTCCCAAACATACTGTTATAGCCATTTTCAACTCCTTGACATCCTTCCCTCTCTTCCTCTTTTCCTTTCCCTCTTCCTCTCACGATTTTTCATACCATAACCCTCCCTTCTAGCAAGGCTATTCCTTAACCTTCTGCATCTGTGTGCTATTTCCAGATCCCCACTTTTTTATGCCCACCTACACCAGATCTTCCCTTTCAGATTTGGTGCCAAGTTCATTGCCTTCATCAAGCCTGCACAGGCTCATTTCAATCATTTATTCATTCAATACCTGATGAGCAATGCTTTTGCACAAAAGACCATTCTAAGCCCTGGGAAGCAAAAATGAATAAACTGTGAGTCCTATGCGTGAAGAGCTCACTGTCTATTTCGGAAGACAGACTAGTGACAAGAAAAGACATAAAATAGACAAAGTGTTCCTAGATCAGCAGGTCTCAAGCATAAGGTGCCAATGAGTCACCTAGGGATCTGGGTAAAAGGTCCAGGTGAGGCTTGACATTCTGCCTTTCCAACAAGCCCCCAGGTGATGCTGCTGCTGCTGAGGACTACTCTTTGTGTAGCAAGACCTCTGAGGATTTCAGATGTTATGATTGGAGATGGAGATGGGAGTCTGGGAAGGAGCTGAGGCCTAAGCCAAGTCCTCAAAGGCTGAAGGGATGTGAGCTTTGTCAGCTCTCAGAAATAAAATGTGTTCCAGACAGTACCAAGAGTCCTGGATGGTTTTAATCTATCTCAAAATAAATATTCTGTCTATTCTGCGTTAACATGCTCTGAAATAAGTTGCTGGATTCTGAGAAGTATGGAGATTGGGCTAAGGTCCTTTCCTGCTCTGACAATTTTAGGAGGTTATGATTCCCACCAAGAACAGCAGAATAGTTACATGTAAGCCTTAGAGCTTGGTAGACAGAGGGGACCTTAGAAATGACACATTTGACCGCTTCATTTTACAATTGAGAAAACTGGTCTCAAGATAGGGGGTAATTTTTCAATATCACATGGTGGGTCAGGACACAGAGCCCAGACTCTGGACCCCAGACCTCAGAGCTCACGTCACCAGGCCTGGGCTCCTTTCCTTAGGGCCCCTGAACACTTGCACAGTTCCAGGGGACTTCATTTCATCATGTTTCATGTTAAAGCCTCCCCCGTGAATTTGGGCTACAGGGGCCCTGCCTTCCATGGCCCCAAGCTGCCATTCAGAATGAGACAAATAACTAAATAACTCATCTGGGAGGAGTTAACTGAGCCTTTCCACAGGGAGCTGGTGACAATCAAAATAAAGTATTCCCAGACCGCCGGGTTATGTTCTTGTGAGGAAAATTACAGAGTCTCAGTAATGAGCATCACAAGGAGTTTAGCATAAATACAAAGTCTCTCTTTCTCTCTTTTAATTTCAAGTGATCTATGTGAGCAGTACAGCTTCTCTTGTGCCTTAAGTGCCACAAAGGGCACGTGGAGCCTGGTCCACCTGTCAAATGCATTTGCTAAAGTTGTACCTGTGGGTTCTAGGACCTGTTGGTTGGTTATAAAGAGGTAGATGTGCATGTGCACCCTCACAAACAAGCACAAGTGCTCATACAAGCGTTGACACATATGTACATCACATGTAAACAATCACACCTGTACACATACCTCAGTGCTGAGGAATGCTCAGGGATCTCTCAGAAAGCACTAGGCATGGTAGGTGCATAACAAGTGCCCACTGAAACTCTGAAAAGCAAACCAGCACACTCTGGAAGCTGAAACCATATCCCTTTGAAAAATAAGCCCCACTTCACCCCCCAGAGGATTAACCTAACCAGGCTCACTTCATCTGCTGTTTTAATTAATAGATGGCACAGCTGATGGATAGAAGGCTGAAGCTTGAGTTGCATGAATGCAAAATCTCAAATATATCAACAAGCTTTGATAGCCAATGTGAACAGAATGCTTTGGTTAAATAAACAGATTCAGCAAGAAATGTCAACAAAGGGTGGTAGGTGCTTATCACCTTCCCACTCTCACCTTTGACCACTGGCCAGTATAACCCTGCTCTGACAAAGGGATTAGAGATCCTGGTGCCTCCCCAGCTCATCCAGCTGGTAGGCTTGTCCCCTGAGGCACCCCCTCCCCTGAAGCAGCCTCCTATGCCTCTCTCTCCTGCAGGTGACTTCAGCAGACATCTGCCAGAACCTCTGCTGGGAGAATGGGGGAAGGCTGAGACCCCAGAGGGCTGAGACTTGAGAGCTGAGAACTTTGCCCTCAAGAAGCCCCTAGTCAAGCTGGGGAGACAGACTTAAACTCTAGAAACTCAGGCTCTTCTCGTGGGTTGAGGGCTTTATCCCAGAGACTCAGCCAAGTGTTCGGCCCAGGCAAGGCTCAGTTACAAGAGCTGTGTGAATGAATGTGACATTGAACAAGTGCTCTGGGAGAGAAGAAAGTTATATCTCCTGGAAAAGTGGCAAAAGTTTGGCTTTGGTGGCATTTTGCCAAGTCTTGGAGGATGAGAGAAAAGTCAAAGGAGAAATTGACTTGGGAGGGAAGAGAGGCAAACAGAAGTTGAAAATGTCTGCATGAAGGCAAATCAGTGGTTTGAAGAGAGTGCTGGAGGCTTGATGAGATGGGACAGGGGGAAAAGTTTCTCTGCTGAGGATAGAGGAGAAATTTGTGCAGATCGTATAGAGCCTTGAATGGCGTGCAGACGCGTTTGAGCCTTACTTTATGGGGCAGTTGTAGCCAAGAAAGGCTGTTTCATTTAGACAAGTGCTGGCTCAGCTTGGGCCTGTCATTGTCTCCAAATAGCTGGGACAGTGCCAACATGGCAGTGCAGAGGGAGGAGGGGTCAGGTGGAGCAGTGTTATGCCCAAAGACAACTGTCCTATTATGTTAATACTAGATTGGCACAATGAGGAAATGAGCTTTGGCTCAAGTGGCCCTGGGATGTATGCTTCTCTTTTCCTCTGCCTGTTTAGGAATTTACTTGAAAATGATTTATAAGTACTTCCTTAATCAGTGTTGTTTGTCAAACTCAAGAACTTGTGTGGAAACCCCCAGGGGTCTTTGGGCCCTCAGCTGAGAAATTCTGTTTTAGCTACTCTGCAGTTTTCCTCTTGGCTGACAAAGGCCACTAGAGAACTTTAGATGTGGAGTACAATTTTTGATCTGGGTTGAATTGTATTATACACTATTTACTGGCTGACTCTAGGGAACCTTATAAAATTAATGTAAAAAGACATTATTGAGGGTTTACTTATAACATGACAGAGTTCTCTCTTTTTGAAGACTTAAGTGAGAAATTTCTCTCAGATCTTAGAACCAGGAAGAGTTGACCTTTTCCTAAATAACTGGTTTATCCTCACTAAATCTATGCTCTTAACCTTATAATTGATTGTGTTTCTCTTCTTGCATTGGCTGCTAGGAAGCTCAGAGGCAAATTTTGGCTCACTGCTAACAAAGTATATAAAACTTAACTTTACTCTTCTTTTTCTTTCAATTTCCATACTGAAGTTTTTAAAATTTGTTCAAATTTTATTTTTAGAAACCACTAATAATCAGATGAATATGATGGGATGAAAATGAAAATCAATCAATAGTCATAGACATTAATCTAGAAAAAATTCTAGAGAAAATCTGTTTCTGCTTTTAAATTATGGAGAATACAATTATTACTTTGAGGGGAAGGAAGTGTCAGGATGCCTCATTAAACAGGGGCAAAGGGTAAGGGGGAGTGAACTTTTACCCAGGTTCCTTATCCCAACCACTCCTCTTTCCGCTCTGTCATTGAGCTGCCAAAATCCAGAAGAGGATTTTTCCAACCCTTTCCATGCAGTCTCATGAAACCATCTCTGGAATAATCACCCATCTTGCTGCTCTGGCTTCCCTAAGGGATTCTCTTGGCATCACCAATCATGTTAACATGCCCCAAACACCTTCCATTCAAAGCTAAGGAAAGGTGGAATCTTCTGCATCACAGTGGGGCAGGGTATGAGTATTTGAAAAAGACCTTGTTTTAAATAAGATCATTCTAATGTGAACTCTAGACTCTGAAGTGAGCTGGCTACATGTGCAGAATAGAGATGAAAGCAGTGGACACCCCATTTCACTATGCAGGGGAAAGGGAAGGGAAGGGCATTTTATAACAATTCTTGAGAGATTGAGAGAGAGATGGGGATGACAGCTTCTCTCCTCTTTTGACCCCCAGGAAACAGTAAATCAGCCTCTCTGCCTCATTTGTAAACTCTAAACAGAGGCATTATTATAAATTCATGGGTAATAGATCTCTAGCCTGAGAGGTGGGAAAGTCAGTGGTAGTGGAAAGAAATGATTCTTCCCTCCTTTTTCACAGCACTTTTATGACAAATTAGACTGTATCCGCCTAAAAAACTAGCTAACAGCCATCTTCCATCCAGATTCTCTAGGGCTCCCTGCCTCTGAGGTCTTCAGTTTCTGAGCAATAAAGTCTTTCTGGACTTTACTGATTTTGATTATAGCTGGCGAAAGCAGTCTTTGTCCTGTTGTTGAGGCAGACATAAGACCCTGTGAGCCTCTCGGGCTAGGAGGCTGGGGTGTGCATGTCTAGCGGAGACTTAAGTGGGCCTGGGCCCACATCTGACATCCCAGCTCCACACAGTCTCGTTCTCTCCATTCTCACTATGCACTCGGAGCTGTACATGAAGGGCTGGAGCGGGATTTGAGAATTTGGGAATTCTGGGTGCCTGGAATATCACTGAAGCAATACATACTTCCCAGTTGAAAGAATAACTAACTAATTGAGTGAATATTTGGGATCTTTAAGCATCTATTTCCTTGATCTTTTTAATTAGGCTTGATGCCACATGGGGCTGTGCTGTGCTGGGCAAAGATGCTTTCCCTAACTCTTAACTCTTGAGCAGGTTTGGGTGGGTGTCTTGAGTGGGTATTTGGGACATGTTCTTATTCCCAGACAATGGGCCCAGGATGTGATGGGTGTAGTTACAAAAGGAGAATGTGAGCCTCGGGCCAGAAGGTGGTCCTGATAGAGGCCTGGGCACTGAAATCAGAGCTAAGGGGTCAGGACTCCCACCAGGGAGATGTCCCAGACACATCAGAGCTCTGGTCCAGGTTTCTATCTCATAAACGTGAAGATGAGGCAAGTGGGCACAGCTTGAAATTTGTATGTGTGTTTTAAAATCTGTGTTTTTTCTATTATAAAATTAATGAAAGAAGGATAAAATAGAGTGATCAATAAGTACATATATTAAAAAAAACTTCTTTAATAATCATGAAAATGAGAATTTAAACAAAAATGAGATACCATTCCCATTCATCAACTTGACAAAAAAGAAATGATTAGACAGCGCCAGTATTGGCAAAGAGGTGGGGATACTCTCATAGGCCACTGTGGGCAGGGACATCAGTAAATTGCCTTGACGGTATATGACTGAGCATAAAATGTGCATACACAAGCACCCAGTGATCCATTTCTAGATACATGTTCTAGTCTAGAGCAGTGGTTCTCAAACTGTAGTTTGCATTAGAGTCAGCTGGAGACTTTGCTGCAACTGATTGCCTGGCCACAGCACCAGGGTTTCTGATTTAATCTAGAGTAAGGCCCGAGAATTTGCATTTCTACCAAGTTCTCAGGCAATGCTGATAGGGTTGGTCCTCGGACACATGTTGAGAACCACTGTTCTAGTTTAAGTCTTGCTCGACAGGAAAACACGCTCAGTGATGTTCAGCATATCATTTCTTATAGCAAAACTTAGAAACAAACTTCAAGTCCATCAGTGGAGAAGTGGAGAAAGATATTGTAGCATATTACACAAAAAATTATTATATAGTTGCTAAGTGGGTGAAACTAGTTTATTTCAACAGGGATAGCTCTAAAAGGATGTAAGTTGCTTAGTGTTATATACAGTATAATGCCTTTTTATTGGTAAGTTTAAAAACAATTAAAAATATCTGAGTAATCAATATAACACAAGTATTAAAACATGGACCAAAAACAAACTTAATCTATAATAAAATTTTCTCTGGTGAGGGAGGGGACTAGGTCTGCTGTTTTATTCCTTAAAAAAATAAGCTCTAAATAAAATATGATCTCTCTTAATTTTATGAGGCAGGTATATGTTTTTTATTGTATTATTCTCTGTGTGCTTTTCTATATTCTTCAAATGAATTTTTAAAAAGCCTAATACATGCTCACTGTAGAAAACTAGAAAATGCAGAAAAGTAAAAGACAAATTAAAAGCATTCACAAATCCAGCGTAAACATTTTGATAATCTTCCTGTTTTGATTAACTTATAAAAAAGAAAACAGGGACCATACACAATACTTACACGTTCCCATCCTGCCTTTGTGGCTTAATATGGTATTATAAATAGTTTCCTATTCATTACATTGTTTTGAGTAATATCTTTTTAATTAGTTACATAATAACCCATCCTATAGTGGTATTTTATCCAAACAATCCCCTTTGGTTTTTTAGGTTTCTAGGTTTTTGCTCTTATAAATAACAAAGTGAGTAATATCTTACTACACCCAGCTTTGTCTAAGTTACTTCCTTCTCTGCCTGGGGGCAGCAATGTCCCTGAGCTTTGGGTCACAAGGCAGGTGACCTGTCTATCTCACTGGGCCTGGGATGGGGTGGCTTGGGGTGTGAGTGACACAGGCCTGTGTGGGAACCAGCTTTGGGAACCAGTAAGTTCCTGGATCCCCAGAAGTCTTGGGCAATGCATGCAGCTCATAGAGTGAGCCTGCAGGCTGCCCCTCCCTCCATGCAATCCCCGCAGATAGGCTTACTGTGTCTCTCTGAGATACAAGACCTGTTTGGCCCTGGGGCAGGGACATGAGGCAGTCAGAGATGAGGAGGCCTGGGCTAGATGGGAGATGCAGGCACCGCCACAAATATTACAGATTAAGGTATAAAGTGGGAGCAAACCCAGAGAAGAACTACAGGAGTTCTGAGGGGGGAGTCGGCTCTGTGCTGCGAAGGCAGCTGGGGAGTTTTCAGGAAAGAGGTTCTATCAATAGTACGTGTTGTTATTATTTTTAAAATTATTTCCCAGCTTTATTGAGATGTATTTAACATATCATAAAACTCAGCCATTACAAGTATGTAATTCAGTGATTTTTAGTAACTTTAACCGAGTGGTGCAACCATCACCATAAATCAGTTTTAGAACATTTTCATTTTCCCTGCGTACCATTTACAGTTAATCCCCACTCCCACCCCCGTCCCTAGGCAACCACTGACCTACTTTCTGACTTCCAATCTGCAGGATCATGTTTCGAAGGCTAGAAACTGTACCTTAAATTATGGTAATCACAGGCCAAGTGTGAAACCTGGGGACATAGGCGGTTACCTCTTTATAGCAGTAAAGCAGCTCCATAACCTCTAATTTAGCCATCCGGGGGAAAGCTCTGAAATCAGAAGTTTCAGACAGTTAAGAGCTCTATACACCCAGAAGCATGACTTTGGTCAGGTGAAGCCTTTCTTTCCTTGCCCCTTTTGGGTGGCTGATTTCCTGTTCTCGCACATTCCCCAAACTTGCTCAGGTGAATGCAGTGCTGCTCTTGTCTTTAAAAACACGTTTAGCTATGGATTCTCTGGCCTGGTGGTCATAAACTATTAGGCTGGGAAGTCCCTGAAGACCCCCAGCAGCTTCTTCACAGTCTGGCAGAGCCATCTTTACAGCACAATGGTTTCCACTCTCTTGCCAGCATATGCCCTGGTTCTGCTATGATAGGGGTCCTCATCATCTCTGACCGCCTTGGACCCAAACATTCTTCACACTGAAAATGAGAGATGTGAGAGCAGATCATCTGTTCAGTCTGTCTGCCTTTTTATAGTCAATTATATTTTGAGATGCTCTGTGCAAGATTCTTTAACATAACATTTCCCCTCTAATTTCAAAAGTAATGAAAACTCATTGCAGAAAAATAGCACAATAAAACAAAAATCAAGTCACCTCGATGACCTCATGTGAAGATAACTCCTGCTGCATTTGGGAATGTGTACTTCCTGTCTTCTTTCCCCCACTTGCCTGGCATGTTGTTGGCTTCCATTAAACCCCATGGCAGTGGGGGAGTTGTTTTAGATGATCCATGCCAGTCTGGCACTTACTGGTTGGAAGGCCCAGCCCAGGGGCTTTATTCTGGCTTGGACACTGGCTGCTTTTTGGCATTTTGAACCAGTTGTTTAACCTTGATCTTAGTTTTTCCCTCTGACAATGAGCCAAATGTTCAGTTCTAAAGAGAACTGTTTCCCTGCCTGGAACATTATCTATGGTGTAAAGAGAGTCAATCTGAAACTATTAACAGCTCTAAACTCTCTAAAGAGTATCTGGGCAGCAGGTTGCAACACATCCGAGATAATTCAATTTTTACAGAAGCTATTTTCATTAATCATTTATTAATGACTCTGCCAGCTGAGGCAATTAAATAGACCTAGGGTTAAAAAAGAGCCCCATATTCATTTCACATCTGTCTAATTACCCCAAAGTTCAGGGATCCCGGAAGAATGTAAAAAAAAAACAGACTCCATTCTTCTTCTTTGTGTTTTGCATTTCTGAGTTTGGCTTCAGCCCCAAAAAGAGACAGTCTCTAGTGTGTGTGTGTGTGTGTGTGTGTGTGTGTGTGAGAGAGAGAGAGAGAGAGAGAGAGAGAGAGAGAGAGAGAGAACCAATGGTCCAGGCTTGGAGGGAAGGGCATTAAGCGTAAAGTCTGAGGAAGGCTTTGGGGCTGAGGGTAGGGGCTGGGGGAGGGATGACTTGAGGAAGGGGCAGCCCATATGCCCATAAAGCTGAGCCTGCTTGCTGGGAAATAGAGTAGCAGCTTCCTGTATTTGTCCAAGACAAGGCAAGAGGAAGGATGGAGGGATCCTGACTCTGAGCTAAAGAGCAGGGGACAGTGGAATGAAATGGATGTGACAGGCATCTCCCATCTCCAGGCAGCACTGAGTACTTTAGGCGTGTACTCCATTTAATCGTCCCCAAACTCTGTGAATTAGATATCAACATCCATATTTTGGCCATAAAAAAATTAGGGCTTCCAGAGCCTACGTAACTTGCTCAAAGTCATACAACTGATGAGCAATGGAGCGAAGGTGGCAGTCCAGCTGTTCTGATCTCAGTGTGTTGCATTTCCCCTAAGCCACACTGCTGGTAACTCCAGTCCTGCCTGGCATACTCTAAGATTCTGCTGCTGAAGTAGAAAAGCCAAACAATGTGGATTTTTATCTGCTATGGATATAAAGCACCACTTTTTTCTTCTTAGGATAGACATAATAATTAAAGAATTCCCAGAGGATCTCATGGAGCCGAGAAAAAAGAAATCTTGCACAATGTTCTTCTCCTGAACAGGCCTAAAGATGAGAACTGATTCCTGCTCTCCAGCAGCCCTTCCCACCAAAACACTTGGGTTTCCAGGGAGGCTATATTCAGCCTGTGTGACCTTGGATATCAGTTGGCTTCCTCCATGAGAGGGCTGGAAGGCAGCCCCAGCCTGGAGCAAAAGATGAAGGCAGAAATGTGAAAGTCAAGGGCATGAATAGGTGTAGGGCAGCAGGGGCAGCTGGACCTAGTCACATCAGTATGGCTGCTCGATGGGGACTGAATTAAAGGGTTTGGGTGGTATCTTGGATGCTAGCATCCTAGGGCAGTGGTGTTCAAAATGAAGGATGCAAACCCTTACAGGTAGAAGATATAGCCAAAAGGTCTCAAGCATTGCAAGTTTGAAAGGATTCCTTGTCCAGATGCTCAGCTTCTCATGATACTCTTTCCTAAAGCTGATCTCCCAGGATGCACCTGGCGTCATTCTAACCCTCCCCTCACCATAAAAAAAAAAGCAAGATATGTCCTCATCCTTTAAGGAATGTGAAACCTCCCAGGCTAAAAAACGGGAGGCCTCGTTTTAAGGATTAATTAAGCCACCCAAAACCCTCAAGGCACAAGGTCTTTCCACATCCTACACATATTTCTGTCAAAGGGGGAAGCCTGGCATTAGAAATGGGAATCTGGGCTCAGGCTGGAATATTCTGAATCTAGATGTATAAAAGAGTGCAGTGGTAAAGTGATAACGATTTTTAAGACTTTTAACTCTTTTGTCTCTTTAATATAACTCTAATGTTTCTGGGGACTATCATGTTTTTCAAGATACAATGAAAAATGCAGATTAAACTTTTGTGTAATGTCTTTCATATTTGTGTACATTAGTCAATAAAGTAGTTTAAAGTTATTTTTATCAAATCATAAGTTATTTATTTCAAGTATTGGCAATCTTATCTTATCTTGTAAAATGTTTCATATTTTCTACCTCTCATTTAAAATATGCTGATCGTGGGCCAACTTTTTTTTTTTTTTTACAAAATTTATCTTTTTTATTAAATACATAGACAAATTTGATTACAATGTCCAATGAAATGAATGGAATTATTTATTTAATTGATTCTCAAAACCAACATCAAAGTTTGGAGAAGCATGCCATCCTCCTCACTTGCTAAAAACTTAAAACTTTGGCTTTACATACAATATTATTTACAAACTTTACATATTAAGTAATTGGTCACTATATATTGAGCTATTATTTTGTTTTTATAAATTATAAAATAGATTTAATTATTTTGGATAAAAATTGTGTAAGATTTGACCTATTTTTAGGATATATACATATTTGGGATATGTTTAGTATATGAGATATATTCCAAAACTTATTTTCCAATAGATTGTAAGTTATTACTTGAAATGCCCATTACTATTTTAATAGAAAGTAAGCCTGATTTGTTTGATATGTTTAACAGTAAGAACAGACATGGCAATTTAGCTTTTTGAGAGATATTTTTCATAATTCGATGAGCTAAATTTGTGGTTTATAGGTAATGTAAAAACATACTTAAAGTAAGTGATAATATAAAAGCATTTTATAAAAATGATTATTGGCAAAGTTTTATTAAATTAATAGATTTCTCAATTCTATTTGAAAACAACAGGCTAAAACAGATAATTCCAAGGGAAAGAGTAACAGGTCTGATTAACAGTTGTTTCATGTCTTTGCAGAAGCTTTTGGGTATGCCTTCCAAAAAATAGCAAAGCCAAAGATGGTCTAAAAATCCTTTTGCAAGTCAAGTGGTTTAAGTTTTCCTTTCTCACATTCACTCTAAGACATATGTTTTGGAATTTCTCTCTCGCTTTTTCTCCCCTCCCCCAGTGAACTTGTGGATTCCATCGGTTACATGTGTGTATGATGCAGCCACATTTGGTCTCAAATCCTGACTGCCAGATAGCTATTGCTGAGGACATTTGGCACTTTGTTGGTCTGCCCAGAACACACCCTCTTTTCCTCTGAATAAGTGCTTTCTCCTCCTCCAACCATGTGCATAGATTGTAAATGACCAAAAATTCTTTGCAGATCCTCCCATGAAGAAGTAAAGTCTTTTTCCATACTCCTTAAACCTGAACTTGCCTTGTGTCTTGTTTTGACCAATAGAAAGTGTCAGGAGCGATGTTATGTGGGTTCCAATCTAGGCCCCAAGAAGTAGTTTCGGCTCTTGCTGCCTTGGAATTCTGTCGTCAAGGAATGATAACTTGCTGGAGATGATCGAGATACCCTGGATGATAGCATGCTCAGGGCTTAGCTATTGCAGAGATGGCTTTTTACAAAATTTTGGGCTATCATCTCATTATGTGGGCTTATTGCTATAAGGTGGCTACTCAGCTAGGGATAATATTTCTTAACTCCCTCTGTGTTAGGGTATGGTCACATACTTGGCTCTCACCAATGGAGTGTGAGTGGAAACGATGTGTGACACCTCTTGGCCTAGAGAGTCACTAACTACATGACTCAATGAGAAGCCTCCCTTTCCTTATCTGGGTGAAGGGACGGGGTGGGCTGGACTAAATGGTCTCTAACTTCCCTGTGACCCTATTCCTGCAGAAAAAGAAAAGGTATTTTGAATTAGATTTGTTTTTAGCTCAGCAAACTTCGAAGCCCAATATTTTTAAAAGGAGCCTGACTAGAAAAAGAAAGGATACTAATATGATCCTATAATTCACAGCACATATTGTTTATACATTTTCTTATACAAATAGGAGAAGAAAACATATACAGAGCAGGATTATGCCCTGGAAAGAATTTGGACTGTATTCTTGACTCCTTCAGTTCTTGATTTCCTCTTAAACTTTGCTTCTTCCACTTGATTCTGGCTCAGCCATGGCTGATTGAGCATCCAGGCCCTTTGCTAGGCACTTTTGTAAACAGGGTTCAGTTGGCTCCTTTTGTGCTCTGGTTAGTTTTGTCCTCCAGAGCTTCTTTGCTTCTGTCTGATAGACATGTCAATTATCTTCCGGTATCTCGAAGGCTGACATGTGGTGGAGATACTGAGAAGGGTTGCTGTACCTGGTGAGGAATTTGGCTAGACAATGTCCTGACTCACCTTGATTCTAGAAGACTCAGATCTGAGGAGCTTCGCCTCAGCCATATTAGTCAGGACTCTTTCAGTTAGACGTGACAAAACCCAACTAATGCTTGCTTAAAAACAAAGGGGGAATTTGGGGCTCAGGAAATGGGGAAAGACAAGGGTGGAGTGGACATCAGGCATTACTGGATTGATAGCTCATTGATGTGGTCAACTCTCTCTCTCCAAACTCAATCTTTTTTCTTTCTTTGGTGGGTTGTCTTCATTTTTTTCTACTACAGATAGAATTATCTGGAGTGGGATGGGGAAGAAAAGCATGGCTGCAGACAACACAGTTTAAACTACCCCAGTAGTGACATTGGAAAAAAGAGACCTCAATGTATACACATCCCAGGGGAGGTTCTAACAAACTGGCTTAAGCCACAAGCCCATCTCTGGGACCAACACCATATCCAGGCCAGGTTAGGGCAGCAGGGTACTGCAATTGCCAGTCAAATAGAGTTATATGAAATAGGTCATTTACATGTTTTGTAAATGAGGGGGATATTGTTATCAGAGAGGAATCAGAGGCATACTGTGAAAGATCAAAGGTATCCACTAAAGATATTGTACCAGTCAGTGTCCAGTCATGAAAACAGAGAGAATTTACTAGAGTGAACTGTTAGGTATGAAGTTGTCAGCTAGGTACCTGAAGGATAAAAGGAGACCCCTAAGGTGGAACAGAGGTAGCAACTGCAGGAAGCAGCCACCATTCCTTTGGCTGAGGGAGCAAAGGAAATTTAGAAACACAGAGGAGGAGCCCTGCAGAGCTGAGACTCTGGCTTCTGAGGAGGGACGGTGGTGTGCCTGGGTCCCAGATCTCTGAGCAGGGTGCCAGCCAGCTGTTGATAGTGTCTTTTGAGGAGCAGGCTGGGGTGAAACTGTGAGAGCTGGAAAAGCTGCAAACTGGATTGAGCTGCTACTTCAGTTTGGCATTGTCTGCAGAGGGTGAAGAATAGTTGCTGGGATGGTGCTCACAGAAACAGGAAGCTCACAGGCAGCAGACGGAAACAAACAGGAAAGAGTGAGCCCAGACTCTCTCCTCCAGCCTTGGCGTCACCCGCTCACGCCCCCTATCAGCAGAGCCGAACCCAGAGCCCGCTGTACTGGCAAAGTGGACATGTGGGTGCAGAATTCCAGCTCCAGCAAAGGGCAGAAGCAGTGACTTAACAAGTGACCCAGATGTCTTCAGGTGTTCTGGTTGGTGCCATCTCCAGGGCAACTGTCCACCTCCCTTAGGAGGCTGTGAACTTTTGGAGGTCAGGGACGTGCCTGATCTCTCTGGGTGTCTTTTTCAGAGCCTGGTACCCTTCCTGGGTAGAGCTTACCCTAGTAAGTATGTGTCATGGTAAAATGAGTTGCATGGAGGGAGCACAGGGAAGAGAGTCATGGGGCAACTCTGCAGCCCTCCCTGTCCAGCCATTAGCTTTTGTCTTCCCTGGGGGTGTGATTCTAGGCTCTCCCGGTGTACAAGATGGAGCCAGGGAGCTGGTATCAAACACTAGACTGTGAACAACCTGGGGCAGACTCGACCCAGACTTGGTTGATGTGCCCACAACCCCCTTCTCATTTTCACCTTCTTTCTAATAAAGTCTGCAGTAGGATATCAGCTCTACCACTAATAAGCAGTGTGGCTTTGGGCATGTTATGAACCTTAGCTTCCCCAGAATGCTCCCTTTAGTCCCTTCATCCCTGTACCAGGAGACAAGAAGAAACTCTTGGTCCCCTCCCTCTGTTTCCTACTCCTTACAGAACTGATAATTTAGCATAATAATACATCATAATTGTGCTTTGAAACTGTCTATCAGCTAGACAGAGATCTGTTTAGCTCAGGGGAAAAACAATCAAAGATCTAATGCAACTGAGACTTGATGAGCAGAGTTCATGAGACAGCTGCAGGATAAAGTAGGGTCCCAGGGTGTAGATATGGGGAGCAAAGGAGGAGAGAAGTTCAGGAGGGAGAAAGTGCTCTGCACCATCCCAAAGGAAGCAGAATAGATGAGCACCGTACTCTGACTCCAACAAATTCCAGATTAACTGAATTTTTGAGCAGGACTTCATAGATGAAGCCTGAGCCTCCCAGCCTCCAGCAGCTTCAGGGTAAGACAGCAGGGGACAGGCACCACAAGGGTAAAGGACCTGTAAAGAATTAATGCAGCCGTGTAGGAAATGTAATTAAGTCAGTATTCAATAGAGAGAAAACACTCCAACAATAAATGGTGCTCTTTTACTTCGTTATCGTCCTCATCACATTCTGCCCTGTATTAAAAGCTTTTGTGTGTACGTTTACCTCCCTCATTAATCTTGAGTTCTTTCAAGGTTAGGACTGTGTCTGATTTTTCTCTGGCAGTGTTGTGCCTAGAGAATATATGGGAGGTATCTGGAGACCATGGTCAAGGCTATGTAAATGTTAGGTGGGCCTTCTGTGGCAGCATGGCCTAGGCCACAGTGGAGTAGTGGGTCTATGAGCTGAGGCAGAGCTATGAGTGGTAGCAGATGGGACGTTTCCCAGTGAGGATCCCTGGCAGGTAAGTGAGGGGATCAAAACACAGGGCTCTCTTCCCAGCCAGGAAAGGGATCAGTGAGGAGGACAGGTTCCCAGAGGGAGGCTAATTGGATCCTGAGGACTGACAGGTATTCCTGGACCCATTTGGCATCTTCCAGCCAAGGAGCACCTGCTTCATCAAGAATTTATGAATGCAGACCTCTGATAAGAAATGGTTTTGGCTGTAATTTTTTTTCCCTTTTTTCCTTTCTTTTTTTTTTTTTTTTGTAATGAGCCACTCTTGTGGGAAGATTCAGTGCCTGGCGACTTTTAACACTGGGGCTGGGATGGGGAGTTACCTTTTCCTGAGCAGCTCCTGTCTCCCTCCATCTGCTCAGCTGCCCATCCATTGGCCCTGCTCAGGGCTAGTGGAGAAGGTTGCCTGTAAGCTCATCAGCATGTTGCCTTTCGTAGGAGTTGGTAGGTGGCAGAACTGGTGGTTGATCAGGTGTCTGAATCCAGACCTCTAACACTTTTCCCTGGGGCCTGGACACAGCAGGGCGAATGCACACCTCTTCTTCTTTCCTGCTTCATAATTGTCCCTGCTAGGCCACTTCAGCTCGAGGTGGAAATTTACTATTCTTAGGATTTTAATTCCCCAATGTTTTTAAACCTCTCCAAACTGATGATGATGATGAGTTAACATTTATTTAGATCTTACTAATTTCTTTGTTTATCCTTAACTTTAAATTAAATTATTTTTTTAAAGTCACTCTTTTCTTCTGAGTTTCCTTTCTTTGCTTTTTCTGAATTAAATTGTATCCTAGTTCTAGTTCTTTCAGAGAGGAATCTCTAAGATTAAACTGTATCAGTATATCTTTTAAAAAGATTTATTTTTATTCCACTCTTAAATGATAGCTTAAGAAGCTATAGAATTTTAGAAGTGATTCATAGTCCCAAGGTCATCTGGATTTAGCCCCATTCCACCAATTCCACTTCTCACAGGAATGATTCTCTCTGGTCATTTCTTTAAGGGAGCATGCTAAAATAAACAAAAACTTGTTTACAAGTGTGTTGATCCCCTTAAACCTAAACTTATTGAGACAGGAGATGGAAATATTCCACACTGGAATCTCCTTGGGAGATATTTTTTTTTACCATTTGAAAATATAATTCCATCATTTTATACTGTCTATGCTGATAATGAAAACTCTGCTGTTTATCTGGTAGCCATTTTTGTAGGGATCTATATTTTTGCTAAACCAGCTTTTGTAATTTTTCTCCCTTGTAGATGTTGATTTATATTTATTTATACTGCTTGAGGCTTAGTGGGCTTATTCAATGTATGGCCACATTATTTGTTTAAATATCACCTCTTTTCCAGTCTGTGAATTCTTTACATCTGGAACTCCTATTAGATATATATTGTCACTTTTTATTCTCTTCTGTACATCTCACACTTAATTCCGCTTTTATATTTTATATCTTTGTGATTTCCTTAGCTCTATCATCCTATTCAATAATTCTTCCTTCAGTTGTGTCTAGTAATTGTTTAATCTGATTATTGATTTTTAAAAATGAATTATATTGTTCATTTATATAATTTTCTATTTGGTATCTTTTCAGTCCTTCTGTTTATTTTTTATAATTATATGGTTTTCTTTATAAATCTTTCTTTAATTTCTTTGAATACTAGCATAGCTATTTTAAAGTCCCTTTCAGATTTCTATATAATTTTAATTTCTCACTTGTATTTTTTATTGTACCTTTTAATTATTGCTCATAGCTTTGGATGGACTTCCTTGAATGCTTTGTAAGTTTGTAAGTGAGGAATTGTCTCCTGTGGGAGTCCTACATATGCTTCAATTATGAAGGTGTTCCTACAGTGTGATATATTGTGATTCCTTCAGCTGTTTCTAAAAGATACGTTTCTGGATGAGTTTTTATGTGAGTTTCTTAGCTTAGGACATCCACACCATGCTGGTTGTATGAGAATATCTGTCCATATTTTTATACCACACACACTAGAGGTTCAGATATCTCGTGGGTGACTATTCCCACTATAGGCCAGGTTAAGTGACCCACTTTTGTGCCCGATATTTGGGCCAGCAAGTAGAGTTCTTTTAATTCCAGTTCCTAATAGGAACATTCTTTTCTAACTTCTGGCTTTATTTAAGGAGCCCAGTTCCAGTATCTCTGCTATTTGAAAGAATGAAGGCTTGATGTCCTTCCATAAGTGAGAATTAAAACTACAGCCTCTCTATACACTGTATGATTCCATTTGTGTGGAATTTTAGAAAAGATAAAACTAGACCTGTGATTGCCAGACACAGGAGGTGGGAGGAGGTGTTCACTGCAAAGGGGGAGGGGTGATGGAACTGTTCCATACCTTGGGGTAATGGTTACATGACTGTATGTATTTGTCAAAACTCATGGTAGTCTACATTAAAAAGGATAAATTTTACTATAGGTAACTTTTATCTTAATTTTTAAACGATATAAGACAATAACTATATATTTAATTCAGTGTAATTTTTGATGTAAAAAAAAAAAAAAGGAAAACAAACTCCACAAAACAACTGAGCCTCTAAGACATATGCAGGGTGTATGATCACCAGTGTGAATCTTCTCTTTATTTGTGCACTTACAGATTTCTGTAGCTTCTGACGTTGGTTGTAGGTTTGGATAATTAATTTTCTGTATTTTACCTAGCATTTCCATATGTTTAGAGCAGTGAGGGGATTTGGCACATCAGCTCAAATCATTACATTGACTGGAAGTCAGATGTCCCAAATGCCCCCTTCAGGGCATTGCACTGCTGGACGTGAAGTCCCCTGATGGGCCTCAGTACCTGGAAGTGCTAATGCATTTTCCAAATAAGCAGCTTGCACCATTCTGGGTGGCCTGGATTGCCCTGCTCTCCCAGTCTAGATGCTGTGGGTCTTTATCTTTTTCCCAATTCTCCAGGGTTCTGCTTCTGATGTCTTTGAAGTGCACTCTACCCCAGCAGGCTGGGTCCTTCCTTTCTGTAGTTGGTGAGGATTGGATCACTGGAGCAGTGTTGCTGTAGTTGGTGCTGTGTCCATCTGGTGCTCAGTGCCTAAATGAATCCTAGGGTTTGACTCAGCATCCATGAAGGTATCATAACTGGCATCTACTTCAAGTGCATGCTAGTTGCCCAACAATTTGGTCAAATATGGCATTGCATTTGGCAAAATTAGATGTGTCACCAAAAATAAACCAGCTCCAGCAGGTAGCATTACTTTGTCCTTAATTATCAACACTAACTTGTGAGGTGAACAAAAGCTACTAAAATCTAAAATGGGTTAAGAGTGAAGTGATTAAAAAATCACAAATCCTCCTCTACTCCATTGAAGATGAGTTTTCCAGGCCTCGTGCAAAGACAAATGGAATCATTAAAAAATCATTAGAAAGTTTATAATGAACATGTTATTTATGCAGAACTTTAAAGGCATGTTTACAATTTTAGAGCAATACAATGTTATGATTTTGTAAAACATACTCAGATATATGAGGGAGAAAGAGGAAGGGAGGGAAAGAGAGGAGGAAAGGAGAATGTCAGGGTAGGAAGAATCTCCTAGAAATAATTCAGTATGGTCATCTGGTTTTACTGTCAGGACAGCTGAGGTTCAGAAAGGGAGAGTGACTCATCCAAGGTCTCACAGCTGACCAATAGACCAGTATAGTATATCAGTAGAGTCCAGGTCTCCTAACTCCTAGTTTAAGGCTTTTCCCACTGGGCCCCTCTGCCTCGAATACCAGATCAACTGTACAGATGGGAACTGCTGAGAGACCTGGGGCAGTGGCCCTGGAAGATTTCCTAGGCCTGAGCCTGAAGAAGGGGTGAGCATGTGGATAGAAGATAAGACTGGCAGAAGCAGAGGCTCCTTCTCTCAGCTGTTCCTTTAGCATAGCCAGGAGAAGAGGACGTGAGTTCCTCCAGGCCCTAAATATCTGATAATAGGAAATGACAGGGTGATACAGGTCACTGCAATCGCTAAGGCTGCTTTAATAAAGAATGTGGGGCTGACTGAAGAGGAAATTATGCCTCTCCCCAGAAGTGGCCCTGAGTGATTTGTGCAGCCTGACATGTACTTCCATCTTAGCATCTAGAACAGGCTCTGTCCCTTAATATGTTTACAGATTTGTCTCCTCCACTAGTTCAGGAGCTCTTTCAGGTTGGAGGGTGGTGTGGATGTAGCAAGGAGAGATCCACCTCAGCTGGGGAGCATTGTTTCAATGACATTGTTTAGAACTGCCAGGGCATGGTGATAGGAAAAGTAGACTCACTTTGTCAGTTCTATCACTGTTTTAAATTCTCTACAGACAATGCACCCCCTCTTTTTTCTGTATCCATGAAGGACTGCTCTCGCTGCCACTATTCCCTACACCCAGAAGCCTCTTGACAGATCTCTGTGTGGTTGTGTACTGACTGCAGAGCTGAGTCTCATTGTCACCCCTGGAAGACAGGGCAGCAGAGAAAGTATTTCTCATCTTCAGCCTCTTCAGTGGCAAGTGGCAAGGGAGGGGACTGGCTGTAGTGCCCTGCAACCCCTGTCCCCCTCAAGGCGGGGGGCCTTTGCCCTAGCAGCTGGCAGGCAGGGCCTGGCCGTGGCCCAACATCTTGGGAGTTTTTTCACCATCAGTGGAGACCACAGGGCCCTACCAGGGCCAGTTGTATTGGGGAGCTGTTGCAAAGACCCCCTTGGTAGAGCCAGGAGGTACAGACACTGAAGAGGCAGACCCCACAGGGATGAAGCATGAGGGTGTGTGCTCTGGAGATGGATCCATTCAATGAATGGTAATCCAAATTTAAATGCAAAAGTGCTTGAAAGAAGTTCAACATTAGTCTAAACAATCTCATCCAAAATATCAGTAACAACTAAAAAATTGCGATAGAAAAGCTGGCATTTTGTTGCTGCTGTTGAAATATACCTTTCTATGTATCTTATCATCAGTTACCAAAATCTAACATTCCCATTAGTGATGGTAAATATTCCAGTTGAAAATTCCAATAAGTAAATGAGATAAATTTGGTGAAAGGTTTGCTTGGCAAGTTGAATTCTGCAAATTGGCTCTCAATGAATTGGTCTCTCAGCTTTCTGTGAACTGGCAGCTGCTGGGGTGACCTAGACTCACCTTCTGGATGAAGCTGTGATGGCTGGAATTACTGAGTCAGCGAGCATCCTTGGGGATGAGAATGGACACTGTGTCTAGGCAGTGGAGGTGTGACCGAGGCCCTGAATCATCCATATGCTGTTATAACTGCCAGGGTGAGTGTGTGTACATTTGGCTTGGCTGAAATAAACTTGCTGAGCTGGGCTGAAGTGAACTTGCTGTTTAACTTCCAGAATCTTATTGGAGAAATTCACAACAGGAAACACCTTGGTGGTGCATGTTCTTGAAGCATTAGCAGCTTTGGAGGGTTCAGAAGCCTGAGGGCCTTTTCTTTCTCAGGAAGAAAAGGGTTGATGCTTAAGAACCCCAGTGAAGACTACTCATAATGGTGTTGAGGACCTGAGTCTGAGCGAGACAACTGGGTGCCAAAAAGGGCCAGAGTGAGGAGGTGAATGAGGCAGCCACACCCATTTGCTGCCACTGGTCTTGGTAGGAAAGGTTTGAAGATGTGCCACCTGCTGGTCTGCTAAGTGGGATCCTGGGAGCATCTGTGGGTGGGGTGGGCGGAGAGGGAGTCCTGGAGCAGGCAAAATTCAACTTTATAGAGCATATCCAAAGAACATGGTCACATCTAGTTCTTGTTAAACTCTCAATACTGAATGCAGAAACTGTGTCATGTTTATTTATTTTGCAGATGATCACAAAGTGTTAGGTGTGTATATGGGAGTGGGGTAGCTGGGGTGTGGTTGTTGGGTAAAGGAAGATGCTTTGCCAGTTTTAGAGCATTGCTAACCTGGTTTGTTTTTAAAAACAAAATACGTATTTGTTTACTGACATGACTGTTAATCACGGTTTTGCTTGCCAGTCTGCACAACTACTTGAGTACAGCATAAGAGATATGCTTAATCATTGCTGAAATTTTTCTAAGTGTAGGGTTGGCAGAGTTGAGTTTATAGGACTTATAAATATTTTTATTGGGATAAAGAGGCTTCTTCATGTTGGGGATGGAAGTGGTTTACAGTGCAAAGATTCTAAGAGCTTAGGACAGCACAGGTTTAAGGTGTGCTATAATAGGCTAAAAGAGGATTTTATTAAGTTGTTGTGTCTTAGCAATTGGAGCCAATTCAGGGCCCTTGAGAAAGACTCATGGTGCTGTCTGGATGTCTGGGGCCACTTGAGTCCTGGCCAGGGTTGAGATCCTGACTCATTAAGCTGTGGCTCTCACACTGAGCATTTACCCTAGCTCCTCGTGGCCATTTCTTTTTATAGGATCCCCAGCTCCAGCACCAACGAGGAAGCACCCTGCATACACTAGCCCCTCACAAAAAGAGAGAAAATCCCCCAGAACACCTTCAGCAATACATACCTGGGAAATAGGTAGGATTTTATTTTAAAATTTTCACATTGGGCAGGAAAATGCCAGTTCTGCAGAGGAAAACGCCACACCTGAAAAACACTGTTCTTAAATATACAAATTACTCAAAGAGTGATTATTGGAGTGTCCCCACTGCCCATGCGGTAGAATTTATTGGGTTCTCAAAATAGAGGGGAAGTGTGTGGACTATTAGTGGGTGTATTATTTGTCTATTGCTACATCACAAATCATCCAAACCCACAAGGCTTAAAACGGCAATCACTGTTTAATGACTCTTGGGTTCTCTGGGTCAGAAAATCAGGAGCAGTGTGGCTGGGCGGTTCTGGCTTGGGGTCACCTGAGGTTGCATCAGATGTCAGCTGGGGCTGCATCCAATGGAGGCTTGTCTAGTGCTGGAGTCTTTGTTTCCAGGGTGGCTCACTCCTATGACTGGACAGTGGGTGCTGGCTGTTGGCGGGAGCTTTGCTTCCTTACTATGTGGGCTTCTCCATGAGACTCTTGCTACTTAGTGCCAACTTGCTATGCAATAGGGATATACCAGTCCACGTCTCAAAAGATGTTGTTTTAAGAGAGAAAATCTCATGTCCCACCCTCCTAGGACCTAAACTAGGTACTCTTTTCCTCTAATTCCATTTTTTCCCCCTTGGAAATGGATTTGCACTGTAACACGTGCAGTCAATATTAGCTTTTTTTTTTTTCTCCCAACATTAGCTGCTATCTGGTAACATTTAAGACAACATATTGGATTTTGTAATGGCGTAAATGCACAAATAGCGCAGGAGAGGAGGCAACAGTGACATATGGAAGCTGAGAAGCAGCTTGACAAGTGGTAACTGACTTGACAGATACATTAAAGCTGAAAGGTAACTCGGTAGTGGGGAAAGTTGATTAACAACCCAATCTGGGGATTCTGTGTGGTACTCAGGAAGAGGGGCACCTAGTTTTTCTGAAAGTGAGAGCAAAAGTGGCATTCAATAGAAGAGGATTGGTTGTAAGTCTATTTAAAAAGCCAACCGATTTCAAGACAAGCCCCCATCACTCTGTGCAGCCAGCTGCCTTTCCATTCTACACCTAATAAAGATTGCTTTATCTCTGGAAGGGGTAACACAGACGGTGCTGGGCTGGGGACCCCCAGGCCCAGCTGATGGCAGGGTGCTGTATTGAAAACAGCAGCAGTATGTAAAAATTTAGATGGTCAATGTCGAGACACTCTAGGTTTCTTCCTCATTTAGCTCCCTGAACAGGGGCAGCCAGGTGTACACACTCCAGGCGGGGGGTTTGGTGAATCTTTTCCAGGCACCAGGCAGCAGAAAATCCCCTAGGATAACAACATCAAGAATTTTCCATGAAATGGCCCAGCCAGATCACCTTATAGTGAAGCCCTCATCAACAAACCACACACACTCTGTGCTTTTAGTTAGCACTTTCCTGCTTAAATATGATTGACAGTCAAGGACTATTTAATCTTCCATTGAGGAGCATGATATGATTCACTGTGTAGCCAAGTCACTCAGGGCTCTTCGTAAGGTTTTATATGTTATTGTTGTCTTGCACTTTAATTATTAGGTTAATTACTACATTTGCGTTAGTTTAGTTGTCATATGTTAGGAAACTTTCCTCCACAAGTTTCCTAACTGGCTAATGGATATGTATGTATAAATATTGCCTTTGGTGTTTCTTTTGTACTCTACTAGTTTATTGAACTTCCTTTTTCTTTTTTTTTAATTTAAATTTTATTTTTATTTATTTAATTTTTTATGGTGACATTGGTTAACGAATTCAAATAAGTTTCAGCTGTACATTTTAACAGTAAGACATATACTGTGTAGATGAGAGAGAGAGAGAGAGAGAGAGAGAGAGAGAGAGAGTGAGAGAGAGAGAGAGAGAGAGAAGAAGAAGGGAGAGAGGAGGCCTGGGATGAGCACACATGTATATGAGTCTTTTCAGCATCCCGAGGTAATTACCACAGTGATAAGGCACCCATGTGTGAGCCAAGCTCTCAGTGTCATGGGCTCAGAAATGGAATGCCCTGAAGTAGTGTGGGGAGGAGAGCAAAGAGAGAGTAAGAGAGAAGGCAATAGTTTTCCTAGGAAAGGCCACCTGATAGTTTGCTTTAACCAACTGCAGATGGTGACTCCTAAAGTCATGGGGGTAGTGGATGCTGGGTGGTTAATTCTCTCCAGACTTGATGGTTAACAGCTGGTGGAAACTGGATTTCCTCTAGTTTTCTTGGAACACAGAATCTGGTTAAGAAGACTTGGGCATCAAGATTGTGTGGGTGTCTTTGGAAAGCGTCCCTTTGGAAAGCCTCTTTGCATTTGTTTCCTCACTTGTAAAGCAGAGACAGACATCCCTACCTCTAACCTAGGTTTTTTTTTGAGGGGTGGGGGTGGGAAGGTGAGGAGGAGGTAGTGAGGACAAACTAAAAAGTCCTGAATGAATTCACTGTGTGCTCCATAGAAGGGAGTTGGTGGTGAATTCAATGTGTCTTCATCACAAATCACAACCACAGGATGGTATGTATCATCATCTCCTGACACAGAATCAATTTCCCATGCTTCTCCAGGGAACTCCAAATAGAACTGGGGAAAATGGAACCAGCAGAACAAAGAGCACAGCTGTCTTTTCAACTGACATTCCAGGTTCATATAAGAAAGAGCATGATGCAGAACATCTTTTTAACTCTGGAATATAGATTGAGTTGACTTCAAAGAAGCTTGCATATCAGAAGCATTTTGCTATTACATTTTACAAGTGAGATCAATTTAAGGCAGTGCTAGAGAGAATGACTTTATAGTAACAGAGGCAGGGAAAGATCAAAGAGTATGATTAGTCAGCTGGTTTACAGACAGAAGAGGAATGGAGGCATAGGAGAAACATTCCTGCTGAAGAATCTCAGACCTGGGAAAAATCTCTAAAGAAGTAGATGAAGAAGGGAATAACATTTATTGAGCTTCTGCCACTGGCTGGCACTGTGCTAAGTGCCATATTTCTCCAATTTTAGTGTGTTCATGAATTAGTTAAGTGACAGAATTGGGCTTCAGGTTAGTTCTGTTAGACTCTGGGGGTTACACCTGGATACACCAAGGGTGCCTTATGATCTTCCATAAAACAGTGTTCCTCAAACTTAAATGTGCTTACCAATCACTGAGGATCTTGTTTAAATGCATATTCCGACTCAGAACATCTGGAGTTGGTCTCAAGATTATGCATTTCCAGCAAGTTCCCAGGTGATGCTGATACTGTTGGTTCATGGACAATTATAAAAAGAAGACTGTAGAGATAATCTATTTCAGTAATTCACAACCCTGAAAGCATACCAGCTTTATCTGAGGATGCCCAGGATCAAGTAATTTTTAGAAGCTCTGTAGTTGATTCTAATATTCCACCAAGAGGGAGAATTGCTGATCTGGTCCATTGGTTCTCAACTAAAGTGTGGGGATAGAAGTGAGGAGTAGGATATGACTTGTAATCATCTTTGGAGTTTTTCAAACTATGGGTTATGTTTATCTCTTTGTGAATATGTATAGTTCCCAAACTCTACATTCCCCTCTGTTCTGAGATGCAAGTGTGTTCTATGAACTCACATCCTTCTGCCCTTCATGATATCTGAGGGATGCTGAAGTCATAAAAAGGGCCAGATAACCACAGAAGAATCAGACATAATTCAAGAAACCAGTAAGAACATTTTTTAAAATTATAATTTAGTGTCCTTAGAGAGATCAAGGGGATATTGCATTCATAAAATAAGACTCGTTTCTCAAATGTGAAAAGTTATCTGAGAACAAAAACAAAGATCTATATTTTCAAAGCATGACTGATAAAATAAAAAATTCAATAGGATAAACTGAATAATGTAATAGATAAGACTGAGAACCAAATTGGTAATTTGGAAAGAAAATCTCCAGAATTTGTAACAAATGTACAAAGATATAAAATATCAGAGAAAAGTCAAGAGACATGGAACTTAAATCAAAAGGTTCAAAATTTGTCCACTAGGAGTTTTAACAGAAAATGAACATTAAAAAAATAGAAGAAACATTTCCTGAACTGAAGAAAGCTGGAGTCTTCAGATTAAAGCAGTCCTCAGTGTCAAAATAGGTTTATGAACTAAAGACCAATATTCAGACAGTTTCTGATAGAATGACAGAACTCTAAAAAGTTTTCTATCTTTCTGATAGAAAGACAAAACACTAAAAAGCTTCCAGAACAAGGAAAAACAAGAGCCTTAAAAAGTAACAAGATCAACTGATCTAAGATTTTTTTTTTTTATCAGCTATATTGGATATTAGAAGCTGATGGTGTAATGTCCTCAAAGTTCTGAGGAAAAAATGGTTTTTAGTACAGAATATAGAATTTTATACCTAGCCAAATTGTTAAGAACAGGGTAGCACCCAAGATAGTCACTTTCAGGTATGAAAAGAATTATAATGTTACTCTATCAGTTTCTTGTGTCTGCTTTAACAAATTATCATTAACTTGGTAGCTTAAAAGATTAATTTATTTTCTCACTATTTTTGAGGATGGAAGTCTGAAATCAGTATCAATGGGGTAAAATCAAGGCCTTGGGTGTGCTGCTCTCCCTCTGAAGTCTCTAGAGGAAAACCCTTCCTTGCCTCTTCTATCTTCTGATGGTAGCTGGCATTCCTGGTATGTAGCAGCATCACTCCAGTCTTTAAGGTCAGCATTTTTAAATCTCTCTCTGCCCCCATTTTCATATCTCCTTCTGCTCTTTGTCTATGTGAGATATCTCCCACCTGCCTCTCTCTTATAAGGACACCTATGATTACATTTAGGACCCATTTGGATAATCCAGGATAATCTCATCTCAAAATCCTTGACTTAATTATATCTGTAAAAACCCCTATTTTGTCATATAAAGTCACATTCACATGTCCCTGGGTTAAGTTAGGGATATATTTTTCAGCCTACTGTAAGTTACCAGTCTTACACCCTAACAGAAACAGGTTTTGAGAAAGTACTCCAGCAAACCGAAAAAGAATTTAAAAAGAAGATGACACAAGAGACAAGAAAAGGTGTAGCTCGAATTGACCTAGAAGTGAAGAAAACTAAAAGGGAATTATGAGATACTGCTAGAGTGTTTGCTTTATAGAAAAGCCTCCTTAGAATATCAAAAATATCATGACACTGAGTTACATTTTCTTCTCTGTAGATCCAGTCATTTTATTCGGATCTCTAGTGAATAGCGGTCATATAGGCACATTGCTATTTATTAGTTTTCTACCTTTAAACATCATGGACAAAATGTGGAACATTTACTTACAGCTATACAGCAGCGTGCAAAAGGTATAAACCTTGAAATTGTAAAAAATAATATAATAAAATTGAGAGTGAGAGGTAGGAAAAAAGAAAACTTCCCTGATTTCTTCAATGTTTATAGTGAGTTAATGAATGCTATATAAAGTGCATAAATCAAGACAGATTTTTTTAAGGTAGATTATTGATAATAATGAGTAATCAGTAAAAGAGCTAAAAAGAATCATATAACTAAATAAATCGGGAGGTAAAAACAGTGTGGAGGGGTGAGAGGAGGTGTGAGTGTGCTGAATTCCTAATCTTCCATAAAGGGCAGTCAAGAGATGCCATCTAATAATAAGCCCCAAAAGTCAAGGAATAATTGTATTTTTAAAAACTGAAATAGAAATAAATTACTACAAGAAATAAAAACAGAAACTTTCAACAGAGTCTTCCTCTGGGAAGTGGTGCTGGGTTTGGAAGGGAATGGAGGCTGGGGGACTTTTACTTTTTTGCTTTACTATTTGAATATTTTAAACTACATTCACTGATTACATTTATAGTTTTAAAAAAGCCACTTTAATAATACAAATAAATATGACACTTTAAAAGATGAAGCAAAGGGCACAGGACAATGATGTCTAGAAGTCAGAGACAGGGCAGTGGGGGATTTCTGTCCTCTGGGGAATGTGAGAAGCACGGGAGGCAGGTCTGCCAAGAGAAGAGAAGCCTATGGTGGCTGAGAGCCTTCATCAAACATTTGGAGGCTGCCATGAAGCCAGAGGGCACAGATTTGGTTTTTGAGGCCTCAGTGCTTAGAACTAGGACCAGGTGGTGGGACTTTTAACTTTCAGCCCATTGTAAAGAACACAGAGACAGAGAGGGTGTCCTCAGGATGTAATGAATTCCTCATCACTGGAGGTGTCCTAGACCAGTATTTAGAGGGAGTACAGAAAGAGGCGGTACAAGATGACAGAAAGAACATGAAATTTGGAATCAGATGGCTATAGAATCTAACCCTCGTCAACGCTTTTTAGTTGGCAGTGTAACACTGAGCAAGGCAAATACCTCAACCTCTGTGAGTCCTGGTGTCTCTTACCTGAAAACGGGATTAATAATTACTAACTAATCATGTTACAAAGGCCTATGTGAAATGCTCCATGGGAAAATCAACCAGTACAGTGCCTGGCATTTAGTAAGTGTTAAGTAAATAACAGGTGTCATTGTGGAGGGCATCAGGTGAGGTGTGAGAGAGAAAATGCCTGATCACCTTCAAGGACTCAGCATCTTGAGGTTCCTAGGCTTTGGGGCAGAGATTGGGCCTGGGCACTGAGCTCAGAGGCCCTGACTAAAAGCAAGGGGACCCTGAGTACAGAGCCCTCCATTTTATTGTTACTATGGGGACCACAGGACTGGGTCTAGGGTGGCCTTTTTCCTACTTGCCAGCTGGAGTCCCAGGGAGTTAGAGGTCGGGGCCCAGCTGCTGGGAGGGTACAACATGATCTGGGGCACTCCTTCAAAGGAGTGTTAGGAAGCTTGGAAAATGACTGTGACTTAAGAGCTTGGACACTCTTAGGCAATAGCAGCCCCACAAGCCAGCGTATAGCAGCTTTCCCATAGTTGTAACCCCGAGATAGGCAGATTTCCTGCCTCCCACCCCACAAACAGTGAGGAGGGCATGTGGAGTAGGGAGGAACATTCTCAGCCACAGGCGTCATGGCAGAGCCCTGATGGATTCTCCAGACCAGACATTCAGGCCGGCATTGTGCTGTCCTAGGCCATGACCATGAGCCATTTATAAAGGCAGCTTCCACACAATCATACCACCATCCCTGCAAGGGCACGACCTGCCACAAAGCCAGAGATGTGTATCCCATACTGTCAGCCTCACAGCAAACATCACAACAAGAGTGATGATGTGATATTTAGTCTTCCTTTTAAAACATTTAACTGTGAGTAGCCAAGTTCTAATAGAGACCTTTATGTCACACAGGAGAGCACTGGCCTCCTCATCAAGGTAAGAGCCTTAGTGACAGGACCCAGTCTGTCCTCAGAAACCTTGAATTTGGCCATGCCCAGTGAGGGCAAGCCCTGGGCACATCACCGCAAGAGATTTCAGGGGACCTAAAGAGCATGGGTGTCTTTCTCTAAACCATCAACTCTTAAGCAAAACTTGTTCAAAAAATGTGAAGAGAACCCTGGTAATGGAGAGTGTCCCTTCACTTGCTATTGCACCCTGGTTCAGCAGGCTTTGGGTGACTCTGACTCCCTTGAGGGAGGGGCAGAGGGTAAATACTAAGACTGAAGGAAGCTGGGAGACTTCCTGATTGTCTCTTCTTCATGAGTTTTCTTGAAATGCTATCAATTTACTGTGAGTCAGACACACCCCCACATTCATGTATTCACTGTACATGATTGAGCTAAATGAACTTTGGGGGGTGTACACTCCAAGCAATACCACCCCATAGTTTCTTCTCATCAAGGGCAGTGTGAGCAGGGAGTTGGCTTTCCTCATCTCACTGCTTGCCCTGCGCCACCCCCTAGCTCATGCCCCATGGCCTTCCCTGGATGATAGCATCATGTGTGCACATTTTATGGCCCCTATCGGATTTGGCAGGGGTATTTCTAGAGAGCAGAGATCTTATCACTGGGCACCCTCCCTCTATCCCCACCAAGAGTTTACCCAGCAGCTGACACACAGTTCACTGACTAAGGATTAAGAACGAACAAATACGTAAACATCCCCTTTTCTTGCAGAGCACAGGAACCAGGAATCCTAGTGGCTATTGTGGGGAAACACATAGAGTCTTTCCTTTTCCTCTCTATCCTAATACTTCTATGTTCAATCCATTTTCCTTCTTCTATCTTCTTAAACATTAACAATATCTAATATGATTTATAGAAACTACATTGCTAAGGGCTTTACTCTTCTCATCTCTTTTGATCCTCATGCAACACCATGGTGAACATTTAGTTATTGTCTCTACTTTACAGACGAGGAAGATGAGGTCTAGTGTCAAATAATTTGACTGAAGTGTTCCAGGTAAGCAGTGGAGGTGCTGATCATTCTCTCATCCTCTGTACCCACCTGGCCTTGCTCATGTCTGCAAACAGAGCTAAGGACTGACCTGGAGTTTGGTCCCATGTCATTCTTGGTTATTTCTTTCCAAGGGGCAGGAGGATCATCTTCTAAACCTGTGTCTCTGGTCTAGTCCTCTCCCAGGAGACATCGTGACCTCAGTAGACTGTGAACCCTGGCAGTGAATTGTGGCTAGAAGAAGTGCTTAGGCTCTTGAATCAGACAGACCTGGGCTCAAATCCGCATTCTGCCATGTTTTAGTTCAGGCAAATCAATTAATTTCTCTGGACCTCAGTGTCTCATCAGAAATGGGTTCTTATGAGGGTAATGAAATAACATATTTAAACACCAAGCACAATGCCTGAAAAGTAGAAGGGCTCAATCATGAGAGTTAAAAAATAGCCTGTGAGACCAGTAAGTGGTAACCAGTGCCACTGGGCTGGGTGTAGAACTGTGTGGTAGGATTTGTAAACACACACACACACACACACACACACACACAGTTTTAAAAAATGCTTCAGTAAAGAAGTTAGGAAAAATAATTATTATTAAAGGATGCATTTAACTAACATTTTAGTGTCATGCAGTACACTGGCCCCTCAAAAGTGGAGGTGACACGCTGAGGGGTGAGCAATAGCAGCTGTAAATTTTCAAGTGCCAAAAGCTTGAATTAATTGCTTGAATTAACTTTTTCCTTACACACTATGTATCTGCCTACACAAGAACTTAAAGGACACATCTGGCTGACAGCGAAGAGAAGTGAGGGGCGATTCCACTAAGCTGGCTCTTCTGTGCATGTAGCCCAGGACCATTCATAGGAATAAATGATTCCCCCCGTAGACCCAAATGAATTTGAGCTGACATGAGGCCTTGTGAGGATAGGGACGGCTCTACTTTCTGCTGGCCATGGGAGCCTTTGCAAGTCACAGCATTGTCTCTACTCACTCTTTCACAGAATGATAGATATTGGGCATGGCTATAGCCCAGGTGTGGTGACAGGCCCTGGGGCTAGAGAAATGGGAAAGCTCACAACTGTCCGCAAACAGCTGTGGGTCTCATTTGACATCTAATTCCAGTGGGCTGGCGGTGGAGGTGGCGGTTCATCATACACGGGAGTTGCTAGAGGCAGGGATTAACTGCTCCCTGGGCGGGAGTGATCCAGGATGAGGCAGAGGAGGAGATGGAGGCTTGCCAAGACCAGGCCCCAGGTGTTTTGACTCCCAGTTGAGCAGCTGGACATGGCACCTCAGAGGTCTTCCCCTCTCTGGCTCTCCAGCTCAGGGCTGATGGCTCTCCACTACTTCTTATTTCGTATCCAGTGCTGAATCTTGCCTTGGGCAGATCGAGCTGCAGATGAATCCCTCCTCACTCTCTCTGGGAGATGATTGACACCCCTGGGGACCTGCAGAGTCCTGCCAAAGGGCCAGGAATGAATGTCAGTATGTCCAAGGAAGGCCTGTAGTTTTGACGACCAGATGCAGGCTAAGTCAATTGTGGGAGAAGCCAGCGGAGCACCCAACCTGCTCAGGAAAGGAATGGGCCCAGTCTGCCATATCAGGCTCTATGCATCACATTGGAAGACAGACTATGAAATGTTGATTTGCTTCCAGATGGTGAAGGGCAGAAAACCAGTCATTTAAGAAAGGTTGAGGATCTGTGGAGATGGAAATGGGTGAAAAAGCTGTGAGAGCTGTCCCTTGGTACTAGAAAGGCATCCTGGGGAAGAGCCAACTGTGACCTACTCTGAGACTCTGTAGCAATAAGCTAGGATGGGAGTTACAAGGAAGGAGAATATAGCTCATTAAATAATTTATTGTTACTATGGTTGCCAAGGATGTCATATGCTGCTTTGGGAGGTAGTGAGAAACCTGTACCTAGAGATGCTCGCCAGAATACAGAGGCTCTTGTCAAGGACCCAGTTCTTCCTTTAATAAAGCATCTGTTGCTCCAGCTGCAGAAAGAGCTATCTGCTGATAGCATTCAACCTTCAGCTCTGAAATGGGGTACCCTAGCTCCAGACCCCTGTAGGGCTGGCTAACACTATTTTTGGGTCTGCTTTGCAGATGGACTTCTCCCTTAGTCCAGTCAGGCTTTCCCCTACTTTTCACAGGTATTAATCTCAAGAGCACTCCCTAATAAACACCCTGCACACTAACTTCATCTTAGAACTGGCTTCTTTTGAAAACTACCCTGCAAGAATGGGTATACACTATAAGTACTTCTCTCAGGGTTCTTTATACTATTATACTGTTTTGTTGTTTTTCACCATGACCCTAACACCTGTAACAGTCCCTGACATATAGTATATGCTCACTAAATATAGTTTTAAGTGAATGTTTATTTAAGTGTATTTGTATACCTGTCATTCTCCTTTGCTTCACCTCCTCAAGGATAAGGCCTAACTGTTCAGTTTCTCTATGTTACTAGCTCCTAGCTAATTGCCTGACACTTGAGCATTACTCAGAAAACATGTATATATTATGAATAGATGGAGATTGGAGGGGAAGATCTTCTTAGACCAGGGGCCAGTCCAGAATTTCTATGTTGGAAAGACTTGGGTGAAAATCTGATGGTGAGCGGTATGAATGTCTAGTGATTTTAGAGCTGATATTTACCAAATGGGTGTTCTTTTTCCTTAGTGAATTTTTATTTGGGGAGGACAATGGAAATTTTTAGGAGTAAAGCCTGCTTAAGCCACTTTTGGCTGTGCTATTACCCAGGCTGAGGGAATTACATGAGGTAGTGAAAGATGGAAGCCTGTGTGTGTGTGTGAGGTAGCGGGAGAGGGGAGGGTTGAGACATCAATTTCTCTACACCCATTTACTGAGCACCTGCAGACAGGGCCTGGCAGTGGAACTGCTGAGAAAAGTGGGCTTCAGTGCTGTGGACACTTACACGGAAACTGAGGTGACAAGACAAATTCATCATGAAAAATTAAACACCACTGGGAAAGTGAAACGAGACAATACAAATAGATAGGATACAGGCCCTGTTACAGGTCACCTCAGAGGCCGAGAAGAAACTTGGCACAAGGTCTCTGCTCTGAATTGAAGCAATTTGTTATCTGTTCAGTTTTCAGCACCATAGATACACAAATAGAGATGGATGTCAGAAGAGAAAAAGGAATAAAGGCTTTAGATGTAGTTGAAGTAAATAGAATAGGTGATTGGTGTGAGAAAAACTAGAAAACCAAATGACATGAGAAAATAGATGAATGAGAAATTAAAGATAGCGAGGAAGAGAGGGAGAAAGTGAAGGGGAGAGAGTGAAAGAGAGACTTCTCAGCTGAACCTCAGGTCAAGTGACGCTTCTAGTAGTCTATGCTAAGTCACCATGCCTACATCATCCACCTCACTGCATCACATCATTACAAGGAGAATGTTGAATACAGCACAATAAGATATTGTGAGAGAAAGATCACATTCACAAAACTTTTATTACAGTCTATTGTTATCATTGTTCTATTTTATTATTGGTGATTGTTGCTAATCTCTTACTGAACCTAATTTATAAATTAAACTTTATCGTAGGTATGTAGGTATAGGGAAAACCACAGCATACATAGGGTTTGGTACTATTTGTGATTTCAGGCATCCCCTGGGAGTCTTGGCATGTATCCCATTAGATAAACAGAGACTGCTGTATAAAAGACACAACTCAGAACAATCAAATGGAATAGATGCATTGGGGAAAATAAAGGGGTGAAGTGGAAATGACACATAGCTTCCATGCCCTCCCTAGGTACGCCACCCTCCTAGCATATCAATGTGTTGACCAACCAGGAAGAACTGAATCTCCTTATACAAGACTATTTATTACCCCGCCTCCAACACCCCTCCCTTTTCTGGAGGTCATGGGTCAGGAATGAAAGTTCCCACTATCTGACCTTCTGTTTCTCTTTTCAGGTGACAGCTCCATCCTGAAGCTATTTAGGGGCCACACCTTAAGTCAGCTCATTAGCATGAACTCAGGTTTGTTCAAAAGGGGCTCGTTATGAATAACAAAAGACATTCCTGTCACTCAGAAATTTGAGCTCTGTGCCAGAAACTGCCGACAAAGACTATATATATATATATATATATATATATATATATATATATATATATATATATATATTTTTTTTTTTTTTTATACCACTACCACATAGCTGAACCCCACTGAAACCAGAAGGCAAGTCAGCCAGGCTGACCCAGTCCAAAGATTCGTCTCCCAAGGCCAGAGCAGGTTGAAGGGTGGAGAGTAGGCCTGAAGGGACAAATGAAGGATGCCTAGCACATGCCCACACCAGATGCACCTGCTGTTCTAGGCCACAAGCTAGAGAAGGAAGAAGGAAACTCACTGCAGCCCAGTTGAACAAGATTTCCCCATCTAAGAACTTCAGAGCTGAGCAGTGCCATTGAGTCCAGTCTAGGCTCCACCAGGGCCACACCACTGGTCGGGGGTAGGCTACTGACTCTGCTCACTGGGCCCTGCTCTCTGTACTGTCTGGCTGAAGAATGAACTGAAGAGGTATCCTTAGCTGAATTCTCACCACCTTTCCCTTCCCCAGTTCTCACCAGCAGCCCTGCAGGCCACATCTTATTAGTTCCTACCCAGGCTGCTGCCACAGTCTTCTAACTGGTCCTCCTGGGTCCAGCCTCTCTCCCTCCAGCAGTGGGGCCCCAGTGCTATCCTAACAACCCCAGTTCTTAGCCAGCATCTGAGGCCCTTCTCCTCGTGTCACCAGCCTTCCTACTTTGTTTCTCACTGTGCTTTTCTCCTCATGTTCCAGACAAACCCAACTCCTGCTGGTCTGCCAACAGAGCCCGTGCTTCCTTACCACTGAGGCTGTGCTCCTATCTTCCCTGGCCCCCATCTCCACCTGGTAAAAGCCCATCGAGTCACAGCTTCTCCTTGTCCTGCTTCAGCAGGACACCTTCCCTATTCCTCAATCTCAGCTGGGGTCCTGGCACCTTAAGTGCTCTCTGCTTTCCATCTGCAGCACTTTGCCAGTGAGCTCACCTTGTAGTCATTTGTTTCTCTTTGTGTTTACTCAACAAATATTTATTGGGTTCTTACTGTGCCGGCACCGTGCTAGGCGTTCACCATATAGTGGTAAAGGAAATGGGCCTTGTCCTTGCTCTCATGGAGCTGACTGTCAGCCGAGCTGGGGAGACATGTTTTAATAAAGTAATCACACAGGTAACTCAAATTCCAACAGTGACAAGTGCTACCAAGAAGCAGAATGCGAGACAATATGTAGATATGATGGGGGAGTCACAGAAGGCAGGGAAACTTCCTTAAGGAAAGCATGTGGTACTGTAGAAAGAACAGGAAGAGTGAATTAGACAGAGGGCACAGCATATGTAAAAGCCTCATGTCATCATCCGCTATGCTCCTGTCTTACCCTTGAACATTAATTGTGATCTTTTTGAAGTAGGATGTGCCTTTTGTTATCTATATATTCAGTCCAGGGCCCAGTTCTCAGGGGCCCTCAAAAATTCTTAAGTTGAATTAAATTGAAATAAACTGAATTTCCAGCCCCTAGTTAGGTGTACCCACCCATTAAGGCAACTGCTGAAGAGGGTTTGGACACAGGGCACAGAGGAGTTATAATGACTGCCACTGTCATGAGCCACTTTAGACTTTCTAGTGGTATGTGCAGCGTCCGGCCAGCAGCAGATATCTTCTGTGGGCTGGCATCTTATTTGCCAGGGGTGCTGCAGGTAGAGCCAGAGCAATGACTGGAGCAGCCAGCGCTTTCTAGGTGCTGCCCTTGCGAGTGGTTACCAAATGATGCCACCTGACGAAAGGCTTTGCTTAACCAGACACAGAGCAGCTTCTGCTGAGAGGGATCCTCTGACCCCTGACAGGCACATGCCTCACCCTGGGTCGGAGCCCCAGGTGCTGGAGTCAGTCCAGCCCTGCAGCAGATGAGATACCAGGCATTTTGATCTAGTAGCTGAGGACACAAGGCCTCTGTCTGCCACAGAGGCCTGCATGAGCCAACCAGGCCAGTGAAGCCATGAAAAAGAAACTCTGCTTACGTTTACCTGGAGTGGGAGGAAGGGAGCAGGTTAGAGGTAGTCCTTCCTGTTCTGGGCCCTCTGGGGACACCACCAAGCACAGTTGTCCCTAACGCAGGTGGAGCCTGGGACAGGTCAGGAGTAGGCAGGGCCCCTTCACATTGGAGGGGTGGGGAAGGTATTATGATGGGATGGGAGAAGGAGTACGTACCCTGGGGCTCACACAAGAATTCCAGGGTCCTGCTGTCTTTCATTGATATCAGTGTGCTCTGCCCATGTCACTTGACACCCAGTCACCCAGGACAAGAGGACTGATACTTGAATTCACAGGATCCAGCAGATGGCCTACACTCCTCCATTCTGGGGCAGCTCGACCTCTCAACCTCTTCCTTTTACCTAGTGAAGAGCCCTGTGGTTTAACCCGGCATTTAGGCTCCACCATTGATTGAACACCATCTCCCACACACTCCCTTTGGGTGACTATATGCCCCAGCCAGGCTGGACCATGCCCTTCTTCCCAGCCATGTTCCTGCTCCTTTGTTCATACAACCTGGAGAGCCTTTTCCACTTTCTCTGCAAGACCTGGGATCTCCACATTCAGAAGTTCTGTGTCTCACTTCTTGGCTCCTAAATGGCATGTCTTCCCCCTTAGCCTGCCTCATGGCTACTTGTGTGCTTGTCTGACCAGCCCCACTGGGCTGACCTCTGAGAACAGGAAGCCTGTGTCATCTCCCATCTCACATCTTCCCTCCAGCTCCCCTGCACTCAGTATTAGCATAGTGTCTAGGCCACGCTGACCACCAGTTAACATTGGGGTGAGCACTGGGAGCCAATCAGCACTCAGGAACTCTGCATGGGACTCTTATAGAAGTATGGTCTCTATAGTCCCAAGTCTTACCCATCTTCCAGAGAAGGCCTAATTGCCTGTAGGAAAGCAGAGCCTGGGATGATGCATGATGTTTTCTGGAACATACACCCTCCACAGAGGTCATTATTAATCTCTGGAAAGGCTGCACTTAGGTCGTTTTTCAGGGGAAAGCATAACCCACACCAAGGCTGGCTCTTGGCAGAGGCAGCAGCCAGAGAAGCCAAGGCATTTGTCAGGATGGGGAGGCAGTCTCAGAAGTCTTTTCACTGTCACTTCTCCCAGAGGACCAGCTGCTGTATGCTCCCACCTTCAGCTCCTCTTGCTTTCCTGTTCACCTTGAAATATTTCCATTCTGGGCAGATACCAGATCTCAAACCATCCTACTGAAGTCTGCTAGGGGAGCAAGGACCAGCGCTGAGGATTGGGGAGCATCCAGTCTGGATGATGAGCAGCTCACAGGATGACGAGGCAGAAAGCTGGTCTTTGAGCCACATCTCTTTGGGAAGCAGGGTGCTTCATCCTTTCTATGTATAAAGCCTCTCTTTTTCCTGCCAATATTTGGGCATCTGAGTGATGTGGACAGTTGTGTATAGTAACGACTACTATTCCCCACACCTACCATACCCGGGCACTATTCTAAACTCTGCACATCTTAACTCATTTCAATCCCCAGAACAAAGTTACAAATTGGTCTCTATTTTCATCCCCATTTAATAATTAGGGAACTTGAAGCAAAGAGAGGTTCAGTAATTTGTTTAAGATCACACAGATAAATAGGATTTGAACCCAGAACGGTCAATTGCAAGGCTAGTATTTTATCTGCTGTTTCTGCCCAGTATCAAAATTCCACGGACATCAGCTGGGAAAATCCATGTGCAATCCTAAAGAAGTCACCTTACCCTCCTGGTCTTCTTCCTCATCAGTAGAAAGGAGGTGACAGCAGTAAGCAATTGCACTAAGAATTCATTAAGGGCATTTTGTAAAGTGCTTGGGGGGCCCAGGATGAGTAGGAGCCAGAAAACATCTGCATGGGAATAGCAAGGGCAAAAACGGATACTAGACCTGTAGATGTTGAGAGTTTCCCAAGGGCCATATCAGTAAAGTGAAATTTGACAGTGGGGCCCTTACGGGTACTGGGGCCCTGGCACTGCTGGCACATTGACTAATGAAGCCTTGGCTTGTTCTGACTGACATGTCAGTGGATCTTCCTCCTTGTGTCCCAGGACTCAACAAAATAAGGATATCTAAATTTCATTAGCATTTCTGAGGAGAGAAAAACCACTCTTGTGGATGAAACTGTGAGCACCCTATAGTTTTTACCCAGTATCCCGCTGTTTTACTCAGCTTTTCATTGTGAGACTCATGGATGACGCCCCTCGCCCCACCCCCACCATGTCCCAGTCCCAGGCCTGGAATTCCATTTTGAATCCCTGAGTGAGGCAGCAGGTGCATCAGCAACGGGCAGTGGTTTATTTGGAAAATATCTGACCTGGTCACTATTTACTTGCCCATAAAAGTCAGATTTAGTTTGGGTTGTTAGAAATATTTTTTTAGCCTGGATGGACATATAGACACAGGCTGACTGTTTTTTTTTTAGATGACCACTTACTTTTAACAGCAAAGGCTGATCTTTGGGGAGTTTAGAGCATGTGACTTCCCATTTTTTTAAATTGTGACATCTATGAGTCTGAAGTGACTCTAAACTTCATGTAGTTTGATCCCTGTTGATGTCTGAATCTTTTCTATTCTATTTCCAGCAAGCGGTTGTCAAGCTTCTCCTTGGATGCCCTCACTGATGGAGAACTCACTACATATCCAGGCCAGCTCAAATGGAGAGCTCTTTGTTATTTTCAAGCCAGAATCTAATTGTTCCAGCAGAAACATTTGACCATAGAAATCAGAGCTAGAAAACTAGGACCACTGCTTAGCTAATCCTGAGCCAGGGGCTCAGCAGTAACCCCTTACATGTTAGCTCTGAAGGGCAATTGGAGGTGACCTGGTCTGACTGCCTTATTTTTTTATATAAGTTTTAAAAATATATTTTTATTTCATAGAAATGGAAGCAAGCCTTCTAGGAGTGAGCCATCAGTGGCAGGGTCTTCCTTTAATTACAATGACAGCTAATGTTGGTTGAAGCCTTATTATATTCCAGGAACTTTGATGGATGGTTGAAACTGCATGGTTTCACTTAATTCAAGCTGTTACTTATAAGATGGGTATTATTCCTTTAACAGATGAAGGAGCCAAGGTTCAAAGGGGTAAGATAGTTTGTCCATTCATTAGTTTGTTAATTAATAGTAGAACCAGGACTTGAACCTAGGCCTGTCTAAATCCAAAGCCCACGTTCTCAGCTACTCTGCTAGTCTTTTAGTGCTGTTCCCCACTTCGTAGAAGTTAATAGTGTTGAACTTTCTTCTGTGGAAAAAAGCCAACTGGAACTTATTACTAGGGAGTTAAAGATTCACAGTAGGCTCTGAGTCCACATAAAATGCTCTGAGACTGGGTCTATGTAAAAAAGAAAATTAGGGAAAAACACGTCTGGTTCAATTGATAATTTGCTGCTTGTCTACACATCTAGTCAGTTCCTCCCTAGTTGATTTGTACGTGTAGTCACAGCCTGAAGGCCTGAAGGGTGCCTGTTATTCTCATCAGGAGAGTAATTTGTTTCATTTCCCTACTCTTGATATCCAGGTGAGATCACAAGATATTGGAGATGCCTCATATTTAGTTTACAAATATAGAGCTCCAAACTTTTTTTTTAAATTGAAGTCAGAAATTCTGTTTAGCTGGCAAAGAAGTTAACATGATCTTTTTTAAAACAATGGAAACAACTTTTCAAGTAATTTTTAGGGAAAATTAATTCTCCCTAAGGTTAAAACTTCCATTAAATCAAAGCTGCAACTTGAGATTTAGCTGTGAGAATTACTCTGTTATGGAGAGACAGCCTTTAGGTACTTGAGTTTTTCAGTGCTGACTTAATTAAGTTTTAGAGCATCCCAAGGCACTTGTCAAAGCTCTCATGTCCTCTCCTGACCCTCCCCAGAAAAGGCAGCAGGGGAAGCTGGCTGAAGCGTCTGCATTTCCATTTGGATTCTCACACAAAGTCAGCAGGGTTGAAGGTGGGATGTCTTATCAGCCCAGAAGCTATTTGGCTAAATAATTCTTTACGTTGCCCTGAGTCAGATTGACCTTTGCTGTCACCCTTCCTGTTGCACGCGGATGGGGCTGCCTTTCAGGAGACAGAATTCCAGAAGGCAGGAAGTGGAATCTCGCTTTGCCTTTCTCTGGACATTTTGGAAGGAGCTTTGTTTTCACCAAAGCTCCCTGTCACTTTGCACAGAGGGCTGGTGTTGCTGGGCTGGGGCAAAGTGGCTCCAACCAGGGGCTTAGACCAAGCTGGGGCCTTATTTGAATGACTTTTGACAGTATGAAAACAGAGTTAACACTTTGGTGCATGCAATAAATACACATGATGTGTGTGTGTGTGTGTGTGTGTGTGTGTGTGTGTGTGTGTGTGTTCATGGATACTAATAGCTATTTCCATGAACCTTTGGACTCTACAAATGTATATTTTTAAATAACTGTTTAAGAGTGAAATTGATAAGTCAAACGGCAATTTGTTTTAATAACTGACATATACCAAATGGCTGTCTAAAAAGACTACATCAGTTCAAACCCTCACAAAGAGTCTCTGACTCTAGGATCTATTCCCCCACTTCTCCTCTTTCTCCATCCTTGTCAACACTGGGTAATATCAGACATTTTAGCCTTTGCCAATCAGAAAGATGAAAAACAGTGTTGGATTGTTTAAACTTGTATTTCTTTACTTAGGAGTGAGGTTGAACATCTTTTTGTGTATTTATTGATCATTTGTTTTTATTTTGCTGTGGACTTTTATTAATGTCCTTTGCCCATTTTTTGTCTGTTTTTTTTTTTAAATTAAAAGAACCACCGACTGACCTATGTATTTGATGTATTTGATGTATTAGTATTAATATTAATGCCCTCCTCCCAGTTCCTCTCTCCAAGACACATTTGATGTCTACTGGCCTGAAATTAATTAATTACCCTCAGTACTTGGCACGAAGTGGGTATCACTAAATGTTTGTGGGATAAAACAGGCTTTGCAGCTTGCAGCCAATTGGTCCATGAGGCAGCTAGAGTTGTTGACAAAGGGAGGTTTCTCCAGGAAGGACCAAAGATCATTGCAAAATGGTAGTTGGAAAGTTTTGTTCTTCCAGTTCCTGTATCTGTGCGCTTTTTCCTCTCTGAGGGGCCCGTACATTCACCCTCCTTCATCATACCCTTCTCTAATGTTAGAATTTAATCTGAGGCCTTATCCCTCACAGGAGAATGGATGACTTACTCAGAGCCTCTTTCAAAAGGTTGAGGACTCAGAGTATTTTGATTTATTTATTTGATTGGTTGATTGATTGATTGAGCTCCTTCTTTGTGCCAGGCATTTTTAGATGCTCCTTGATACTGAGTTCATTCTTGGAGCTCTAAGTGCTTCTAACTGGGTCTTTATGTGAATTGGGGTAATCTAGCTCCTGGGATAAATAAACTCAAAATTTCAGTGATTTAACACAACAGACATTTATTTCCTATTCATGGCATACAAGCATTCGTGGGCATTCCATGATCCAGGCTCTTTCTATCTGGAACTCTTCCTTCTGACAGGGCCACCATTCAGCTGGTGGATGAATAAACAAATCTACTTCTTAAACATAACAATACAGAAGTGAAATATTTTGGTTCCATTATTACCTTATTGGTAAAAATGAGTCACACAGTCCCCTCCTAGATGCAAAAGAGTCTGGGAAATATAGTCCCTAACAGAGAAACTGCTTTGTAGCAACAACTCTACACTCTAGAAAGGGCCTTTGATGATGTTAGCTGTCTCTGCCATGGTCTTGGAGATATTGGCTGGACAATATCTCCAAGATATTGAGCAATTGATCCCAGCAAGAATTAAGTCTTGAAAAGAATCCATAGAAATACTTCATAACCATCCTGAGCTAGAGGATTTGGAGTGTGAGGTGGGGGAGACTTGGAGTATAAGCAGGAAGATATTTGAGATGTGAACTAGGTAGATTAGGGAGTATGACCTGACTTTTTCCTGTGCTAAGACTAGGGCATGTGCTGGTTTACCACACTAAGTGCAAATTCTTCTATCTTATACTTAAAATCTTTCATAATCTTGCCCCAGTATATTTACATAGACTTCTCCTACTTCTTCTATGCTTGTCCCCTATGCTTCATTACAGAGCACCCCACCATCTCCTTACAGAGCAGATCAATATTCTTTGATTCATTCGTTCATTTGTTCATTCAACATTGTGCCACTCCCTAGAAAGAAACACAAGAACAAATAAGTTAAGTCCATATCCTCAGGAAGTTGCAGAACTTACGTGCTCTGACCTTTTTGGAATGAGCCTGTACTGGGAACTTAAAATGCTGATAACAGAAAACTTTCTTCCTCGGGGATATTTCCTTTTATTGCCCTGCCTTTCTCTGAGTCAATACTTACTGTAGACTCTCTAATTTGGTTCCCACATCTACACAACACAAGAGCCCCTTCCATAGTTTCCAGCAATAGCCATCTAACTTTTACTAGAGATATGCCAAGGTCAGGGGTTTTACTACCTCCTGAGGCACCTGGTAGAAAGAACTAACAACTGTTTCCCTTTGGGTCTGACCTTCATCCTCAGGCCACACAGTACAAATCTGCCCCTTTGTCTACAAAGGATTAACTGGGTCTTTTCTTCAGAAAGGTCTCTTGCCAGACAACACCTCTTGTTCTGATACTCCACTCATCTCCAGTTTTATCAAGTATACCAAAGAGGTCCTCCAGCTCCCTGGCCCGCAAATTCGCTTTCCCACTGCTATCCTCACATGTATCTGTTCACAGATCCCCAACAACATACCAAGTGATAACAAAGCACTGCATTAAAACACAACTTGACTCGATCTAAAGAATCCAGCATTGGCAGAAGAAGACTGTGAACGAGTTTGTCCAGAGACTTTGTCCTCTCCCTCTTGATAATTTTAAGAAAGTTCTTGCATACATTTGGGAATGTTCAGAGATGGGCTTGCAAAAGGTTAAGTTAAGTTTTCTAGAAGTTTTAAATTTGCTTTCCCTTTGCTTTATTATTTTGAGCATTCTCCAAATAACATTCATTAAGGAAAAAGACTGAAAATTGATGACACGTACTCTTAAGTTGTAGTGGACAATAAAAATATGGCATCTGTTTAATGATTATAATTTCTACTGGAAGTGTGAGCAGCATTTTAAAAGCCTTTTGCTTTACCTTTGGTTTCTCTTTGTGTCCCACTTGAGTAATTTCCTCTCACATCCTTCTGTCCTTGGGTCTACTAGCTTGGTAAATTAGTGAGCCCCAGAGAAATGCAGAAAGCCAGCAACATCCTGGAAATCTAAGGCCACAAGGTTAATCAGAAAAATGCTCTCTTTCCAGGAAGGAATGAGCTATGACCTTGGCTTTCAGTTAGTCCTTGTCCAACTTTTCCCACTCTTTTCCTCTCTGCTGCCCTCTCCCTTGTCTCACCGTGCCCAAAGCTGTGGAGGGGCTGTCCATCCTGCCTTTGACATGTGCCTTAGGACTTCATGTGTCCACAAAGCTGAGCTGAGTCAAGCTTCCTCTCCAGCTTTGAGAAGAATGCCTGTCAGGAAGCTCAGTTATTTAGAGAATGTGAAATACAGTATTTTAATGGAGCTCTTTTTCATGTCCGTCTAGAAAAAAAGATGGAGAGTTTGTTGTTGGTCTATCCTAAAAACGAGTCTTGTTCACACTAGAGCACCTTCCTGCTTTCGACACAACAAACTCTTGGTACTTTTCTCTGCCACAAAGAGATTTTGGCTGCAGCCCTAATCTCTGCAGGTGCAGTCTGGTGAAACAGGCTGATGAAATGTAGGCAGTGTCAGAGTAGTTAGGAAAGGGGCCGGCCTTTGGAGTTAATCCGCAATTACAGTGCCAAGCCAAGCTACAGCAAAACAACAAGCAGGGTGTTGAAATTCATTTCCAGATACTGTGCCTGGTCTTAAAATGAAACCATGATGTTAGGCAGCAGGGCGGGAAAAACTAGTGCCTCTTGTGCCATTTGGCTCTAATGCAAATGGATAAAGTTTTCGATAACATTCTACTTTTGGTTGATACTCTTCTCACAATAAACACCAAACCCTCTCCAGTCAGTAGCAATAGAGAATTCTTGGCAACAGAGACTATTACCAGGAGTTAAATTCTCCGATGTCCTTGTCTAGGATAGACTGTTGGATCCTCTTCTTTGTTGAAATAGGTTTATATTTACACCACAAGGAAGATAAATAAACAATTAAATAACAAAGTTGAGAGCGTAATTTACATCCCTGGGCTACTGAGCTCTAAATACTTCACTACTTTGGAATTAAAAACAAAAATTCTATGTAGCAGTCATGGGCTTTTCCAGATGAAACTGGGCTATCCAAACATACTTTGAGTATGTATGATTTCACTTAAAACATGTATCTTGGCTCAAAAGTTTACTGTGAAACCCAGTCAATTCAGGGAAATTAATAATCCTGACTCTTGGATCACTTTATGAGAGTTCAGTGTTATTTGAAGCCAGAAAAAAAAAAAAGTTTTTTAGAACTAGAACCACCTGTGCAGCAGTGTCGAGCTCTCTCATTACTTCACTGAGGGGAGATAAAGGAAGGAAAATGAAGCTTGGTGGGGAGAAGCCAAGTGATCTTACCAAGGTTCAGGGTTCTTGGAGACTCACGTTCCTATCTCTTGCATTGACTCACCACCAGCACCTCCTGCTGTCTCTCTGCTTGGGGGGTGGGTAGGCTGGGAGAAGGGGAAATGAGAATGGTAGACATCTGTCCTTGAGTCGTGAGTGCTGGGTGTATGTTTTGCAGATGAGGAATAGGCTGATAACATTCTTTTGACTTTGAAAATGCCTTTGACCTCTGCTGAACCAAAATTTGCTTTATCAGCTTGGAAGATGAATATGACTACATCTGCTTGTAATGCTCAAACTAATCACTTTAGCCACCCCTACAGCCAAATTCACAGGAAGTCCCATCCCTCTCAGGACTTCCCACCTTGTATGATCTAGGAATTCTCAGGCCCTCTCAGTCTGAAGGGTCCTGGGATGGACTAAAGAGGGGAGGGCAGAACAAACCACCAGCGTTCTGCCTGAGGAGACACTACTGCTCCCCCTCAGTCTTACGTGCCAACTGAGAGGGGAGCGGGGAGGTTGGAGAGGGGCTCCACACTTGGGGGAAGGCTAAGGTTCTTTTGTTTTTCTGACTCTAATCCAAGGCTTACTTATCTTGCCCCAAGGGGAGTTTGTGGGGAGAAGGATGGATCAACTTGGGATTTTTTCTGCCAGCTGGCTCCAGACTCAATCATCTAATAATTTGAATCTTTAAAAGGAAAGAGTCAAGGGTTGCTTTTGGGTTCTTCCTCCCAGGAGGCTGCTTGACCTCTGCAAGTTTACCAACCCCTTTCCAGAGGAGAGCAGAGGGGTGAAAGAGAGACCTGCTCACCCTTGGTTTGAAAATCTCCAAGCCTATGAATAAATCTAGGCTTAATCCCTCCCTACTCCCACGTAGAATGCTATGCCCATAATAGATAGGCCTCACAGGATACAGGGAGAGCTGTGACGTTTCACTGCATCACTTACTAGAGCGTTTGCTCGTGGCAGGTCCCAGTGAGTTCAAAATTTTTTTTTAAGAAATTTATATTTAAGTAGAGGAGACATCTGGTTGCAGTAACATTACTTTTGGGATCTGCCCACCTAGGTATGTGTAATCAGAGTGTGTATAACCTGATCTTGGACCACTACTTTTGTTCCCCCTAAATTTTATTTAATATTTTTCAATCCTATAGAAAAATTTTAAGCTCAGTACAATACCACACACTTAAGATCTATATACTGTTCTGTATGCACACTTTAGCTTAAAAAATTAAGACCAGTACAACAAACACCTACATATCCTTTGGCTACATTCACCAATTTTAATGTTTTGTCATATTTGCTTTATCTCTTTCTTTCTGCTCACACAGACACACACATCCATTTATATATTATTAAAATGTGTGTGTGTGTGTGTGTGTATACACTTAATTTTATTTAACCATGTGAGAATATGTTATAGATATCATGATTCTTCACCTTTATACCATGTGCCTACTATTAGGACATTTTCCTATATAACCAAATAATTTTTAGGAAACAACATTGATAAAAAACTTTAATCAGATATATAGTCCATATGCAGGTTTTCCTAACATCCATTGTAGCTGGATTTAAAAAGTATTTAGAATACAATAGAGGCTCATGCAGTACTTTTAGTTGCCATGTCCCTTTTATCTCTTTTAAATTAGACTGGTTTCCTTGACTTTTAAAAAATATCTCTCATGAGACTGCCATCTTTGAGGAGTCTAGGCAAGTTATATCACAGAATTTGAATGTTTCTGATTGTTTCCACATGATTTGTTTTGTGTTAAACATTTGTGATATGAATAATATGTAGATGATACAGTTTACTTTCATTGCATTTTATCGGAGCGGTGACACGTGATATCTGTTTGTCCCACTGTAGTGATGTTAAAAGTTTGATCATTCAGGTGAGTTGATGTCAGCCAGATTTCTCCTATGTGACTACTGTGTATATCAAATAGAAAGAGTATATTGAGAGAATATTTTAAATAATAATAACTGAAAAAACACTTTTAGTTACTGGCTAATAAGGTGATCCACTTTGTACTTCTGTTCCTTTTAGTTTCCTTACAGAATTTCATGATTATCCAAAGCACTGCTCTGGCAGAAATACACCAGAACGTTTACACAGCTGCCCACTGTTGATAACTAGCTAGTTGCTTGTCCACACTGACTCTATTGGATCAAAAGGTCCTTATTACTTTCATTGGTTTAAAGATATTCTCTGATTAAACTTGGCCAGTCTGCCAGCCTAGAGGGAGCCTTTGCTGACTTTTCCTGTCTCTCTCTGGGCAGGAGCTGACCTATTACTCAGCCTCTTCTTAAAGAGTCATACACATATTTATTTTTCCCCTTTTAGAGAATATGAATAATTGGATCAAAAATACAACTCATCGTCCACACTAATCTTATAAACATTAAACATTACTACACACACACACACACACACACACACACACACAAAAGACAGAGAAGTTTCATAATAAAGGAATTATGATGTAGAAAAAGACTGGACTGGGAGTTATGAGACTTAGGTTCATGTCTCATCTTTGATTTACAAGCTGTGTGATTTTAGGCAACTCACTTCACTTCTCTGAATTTCAGGATTTTTATCTCCAGAAATAAAATCTTATTTATGTATGTTGTTAATGCATCAAACAAAAGAAACCAGATGACTTTTCACTGAAATTGTATGGTTATTTAAAGTATATAATAACATTTGTTTTGGGTGGCCCTGGAGGACACCTCAACAAGATAATTGAGTCAGTCGAGATAATCAAGATTATGCTTTGAAAATAAGTTATAGCTAAACCTCAGAATCTCAGAGACTTAACACAACCAAAATTTCTTTTTTTCTTATGTTGTATGTCCACAACAGGCTTGTTATGGCCCCATTTCACCTTATCTTCACTCCATGACCCAGGCTGATGATAAAGGCTTTGTCTGGGACATTGCTGGTCTGGTGAAAAAAAGAAAAGAGAGGAGACAAACCACATCCTGGGTGTTAGAGCTTTTTATTGGCTGAGGCAAATCATGTGATCATGCCTGCCATTAGTGGAAGAGGAAAGTATAATCCTTCCGAAGGGAGAAGCATTAGAGGGTGGGAACAATAAAATTTTTGGCCACTAGCAATAAGATCTATTGCACAACTCATCCTTGAAAACAAGCTTCAATGATAAGCTTTTAAGATGATCTATATGGAAGTATTTTCTCAACATGCTAAGTCACCATAAACGAATTCATCAATCAAATATGTTCTCCAATTATTAATCTGTAGTTCAGCTGTTTCTTACATGACCAGATCCATGTAGTGTGCTCTAGGTCAGTAGCAGCAGTGAAACACTGATTTAATGGTAATTAAAGGTTCTCCAAACACTGAGGAGGCCAGCAAATCTGTTATGCAGGAATTGCAATATGACTTTCACAAGCATTTTGTGTGGATCGAGCATGATGTCATGTGTGACGAAATTTTCGGTTGTATAAATGTGAAATATAATTATGTCACTTTCACTAGACTTGGAGCTCCTTAGGAGAAGGGAGTAGACTTTATTAATCTTTGAATTTAGTCCATGGTAGCATATAGTAGAATCTGAATCAGTACTGAAGAAATGAATGATTGAATGAGGACACATATATGGAAATTCAGTTAGGGTAAGCAAAATAAAGTTTAAATCTATATTTGATAATCACAGTCAAATTTTTTTATGAAGTCTACATAACTTGATTGACAAAAGTGGTCAAGGAAGAAAAATTATGAACCAATACTTCTTATGAAAATGAATGTACTAGCTCTACACAAAAAGTTTCACTTAAGGTAAAAAAGCAACTTGTATGAACCAATCTTCCTGAAGAAACAATGATAAACTCTGAAGAAAATATAAAAAGCAACTAGTTGAAGGCACTTTAAGAGCAGACAAACTGGAGAGGAATTGATACTTAGAAGAAAAGGATGGTACAGGGTGAGTCTTATTTTTTAAAATGTTTTTTTTTTATTACATAAATAAAGAGTATTGGAGAAGAAATAAATGAAAGTAAAATAAAAATGTTAACTGATATAAAAAATAACTATTTAAGTAGTGATAGTAACAACTTACTAGGTGAATATAGCTTATGGATAAGTGAAACAAATGACAGCAATATCATGTGAGATGGAAGAGAAGAATTGGAAATGCTCTGTTATAAGTACCTACACTACTTTAAAGTGATATAGTGTTATTTAAAGGTGTTTTAAAAATGTTGCAAACTCAAGGGCAACTGTTACAAATTTAATAAAGAAATATATTTAATATGCTTAGAGAGGATATAAAATGAAATCATATAAAATGTTTATTTACAACCAGAAAAATTAGAAAAATGGAGGGGAAAAAATGGAACAAAGAGCAAATGTAATGAACAGAAAAATTATAAATATGGTAGACATTAATTCAACTATATCAATAATCATTTTAAATGTGGTCTAAATATACCAATTAATCTAATTTCTGTTTAGAAAAAAAGTGCAGCTCACTGCCAGCATTAATTTAATTTTACATAAACATGCTCTTTGAGGCTGAAGCAAATCTGACTGGTTTTCAAAATGAAAATAAAAATAGAAACTGTTCTTGGAGTTATTTCTAAACAGAACTTGTCTCTAATCCTAATATAACAGGAATGTATGCATACATCAGATTCATCAAATAAATCTTTGGCTATCAACTGATCAGGAATGATACTCACATCATGCATAGGAATGCTACATTTTTTAGAATTTGACATTTTCAGCAATTGAGAATTACTGTCTTTTGTAAATGGAAATACCACTTCTAAAACTAAAAAGCTATAAATAGAATGATATCATTTGTTTCCAAAGACTATTGGTATACTAGAGCAATGTGAAAATAGTAATAAAAGTTGCATATTTTGTGGCAAATTTGGAGGGTAAGATTAGCACTGTAATCTGCGAGTTATCTTGGGGTAAATGCTGTGGCAGCAAGTGCTGCTGGTGAGTATTCTCGGGGCAAACAGGAAATGGATTAAAAGACAGATTGACAGACTGTCGGACTGTCAAGAAACATACTTGCAATATAAAGACTTAGATATGTTAAGCAGAAAGGGATGGAGAAAAATATATCATGCTAATACTAATAAAAAAAAGTTGGAATAACTTTATTAATTTCAGACAAAGCACACTTGAAGATACAGAAAATGTTCACAGATAAAGAAGGGCATTAGATAATGATAAAGGGATTAATTCTTTGAGAAAACATAACAATCTTAAATGTATATGTATGTAAAAACAGAACATTAAATTATATGAGTCAAAATTGATGTAATTCAAGGAGAAATATACAAAATCCACTAATATAGTTGGAGACTTCAACACAGCTCTTTCAGGAATTGATAAATCAAGCAGACAGAAAACCAGTAAGGATGTAGTTAAACTGAATGGCATTATCAATCAACTTGATCTTATTGACATTTCTAAAATACTCTATCCAAATATAGTAGAATATACTTTTCTCTCAAGCTTACATAGGACACTCATAAAGATAAACCTCATCCTGGGCTATAAAACAGACCTTAACAAATTTAAGGGAATAGAAATCATACACAGTGTATTCTTATAACGTGATAAAATTAAAATAAAAATCAATAATAGAAAGATAGCTAAAAAATCTCCAAATATTTAGAGATTAAACAATATACTTCTAAACAGAACATGACTCAAAAAAGAAGTATCAAGAGAAATATTTTTAACTAAACAACAACATAAAAATAGGAATAGAATTTTTCAAAATTAGTGGGATACAGTGAAAGCAATCCTTAAAGAGAAGTCTATAGCATCGAATGCATGTATTTTAAAGGAAGATTTAAAATAAATAATCTAAACTTCTACTTTAAAAAACTGTTGAAAGAAGAGCAATTGAAGCCTAAAGCAAGCATAAGATAAGAAATAATAAATTTAGAGCAGAAATCAATGAAACTGAAAACAGAAAATTAATATAGAAAGTCAATGAAATCAAAAGCTGATTTTTTAAAAAGATCAATATAATTAATATATCTCTAGGCTGACAAACTAGGGAAAAAGAGAAAAGTTACAAATAAAAAGTCAGAAATAAAAGGAGGGCTTATCTAGTGATGCCATAGACATTAAAGAATAGTAAAGTAACACTATGAATAGCTCCATGCCCACAGATTTAATAACTTAGAGGATATGAACTGATTCCTTGAAAAATACAAACAAATAAAATTCACACAAGGAGAAATAGATAATCTGAATAGGTCTATATCTATTAAGGATATCGAATCAAAAACTAATAACCTTCCAAAAAAAAAAAAACCCACAAGGGCCATATAATTTAATTGGAGAATTCCACCAAACATTTAAGGAAGAAATTATATCAATTCTCTACTCTCTCTTCCAGAAAATACTGATTCACTAATTGTAACAAGTAAATAATACTAATAAAATATATTAATAAAAGGGAAACTGGGTGTGGGGTATATGGGAACTCTGTACTATCTTTGCAGTTTTTCTGTAAATAAAAAACCCTTCTGAAATGAAATAGAAAGTAAAATGCTAAAAAGAAAATTTGTCAACCCAGAATTCTATATTTAATAAAAAACATCCTCCAAGAATAAAAAAAAAAAAAATTGAAGTCATTTTCAGATAAAGAAAAACTAGGATAATACATCAACAGCAGACCTTCAAGTAATAGTAAAGAAAGTTCTCGGGACTAAAGGAAACAGTACTAGAAGGAAGATCAGATCTTCAGGAAGACATAGAGCACCAGAAATGGTAACTAGGTAAGTATATATTTTTAACTATATTTTTCTCTTAATTTTAAAAAAATATGTCTTAAAGTTTAAGCAAAAGTTACAGCATTGTATGGTAGGGTTTATAGAGTATGTAAGTGTAATAATATTTGTGAACTAAAGCATAAAATATGGGGGTCAAAATGAGTATGGAGTTAGAAGGTTCTCAGATTTCAAGTGAAGTGGTACAATATTAGCTCTAAGCAGACTTGAAAAGCTAAGGACATATATTGAAATATCTAAAGCAAGCACTTAAAAACAGTGCAGAGTGTATGGCTAAAAAGCCAGTAAAAAATCAAAATGGAATTTTAGAGAATATTCAATTAACCCAAAAGAAGTCAGAAAAGAAACAGCAGAAGAATGAAGACCAAATGACACAAACAAAGAGCAAAATACTGGACCCAAATCCAAACACATCAATAATGATGTTGAACAAAAATTGATTAAATATCCCAATTAAGAGACATAGATTATTAAAAAGACCGAATTGTATGATATCTAAGAGAGATGTACTTTAAATATAATGACACAGATAGATTAAATATGAAAGGCTAGAAAAAATAACACATAGAAAGCATGAAAAGTTGGAGTGGCTATACTAATACCAGATAAAATAAATTGTAAAATAAAGAATCTTACCACAAATCAAGAAATACTTCATAATGATAAAAAGGGACAATTCCACAGGAAAATACAACAATTATAAATATGTGTGCATCCAATAACAGCTTCAAAATTTATGAAGCAAAAATGAACAGAATTAAAAAAAATAGACTATTCTAATGAAAGATGTTAATAATAGGAAAATTGATTATAGATTTTGATAGTACCCTCCTAAAACATAAACTACTTAGGTATTTAGCTAACAAAATATGTCCAAGACCTATACACTGAAAATGTTTAATTTAGGAGAGAAATTAATTACCTAAACAGTTGGAAAGATATACCATGTCCAAGAATTAGAAGACTCAATACTGTTAAGATGACAGTTCTCCCCAAAATGATCTACAGATTTCTCACAACCTCAATCAAAATTCAAATGGACTTTTTAAAAGCACAAATTGGCAAGCTGATTTAGAAATATAAAGAACCAAGACAAACCAAAGCAATTTTTTAAAGAATAAAATTGGAAGAGTCTTTGCAATATCCAATTTTAAAACTAACTATAAATCTATAGTAATGAAAACAGTGTCATGTCAGTGAAAAAAATAGACATGGAAATCAATGGGCAAAATTAGAGAATTCAGAAATAGCCCACACATATACGGTTGCTTGATATTCTACAAAGGAGCCAAGGCAGTTCAATGGGGGAAAGAAAGTCTTTTTAAGTAGCATTTGATCATACAGATATCTCTGTGGAAAAAAATGGACATTAGCTTTTATATCACACCACATGGAAAAACTGACAAGACGTGGATCATTGACCTAAATATAAAACTTAACAATGTAAAATTTCTAGGAGAAAATACTTGCAAATTTGGAAGTAGGAAAAGATTTCTTAGAAACAAGAAAGTAAAGTTCATAATGAAAAAAAAAATTGATTTGAACAATTAGACTTCTTCAAAATTATAAAGTTTTGCTCTTTGAAAGACACATTAAGAAAATAATGAGATAAGTCACAAAGTGAGCGAATTTTCTTTGTTAACTACTTATGTCCTAAGAAAGATCTGGTAGGCTGGAGAAAATGTAAGAAGGTAGGGTAGACTAAAAACCTAGGAATGTGGTGAGAAGAAGAAGTCTCTAAAGTATATAGAGACAAAAAATATATGAAAGGTGCTAATGTAGATGTGTTGATCAAATCCCAGAAGAGTCGTATGAGGAATGCCTATTAAAAGAGACACCTTACAACAAATAAAATGATCTGCCACTTTACCTAAGAAGGAAGAGATTTTTCAGTTTTTTACTCTGAGAGAGGGCACTTGGAGAGGGAATCTGTGAAGACTTTGAACATGCCCTTCACCCTTCTAAGAGTGATAGCAATCATGCCTGGTCATTCCTATACTGACCCCTTCCTCCCCTCTCAGCCATTCACCCTATCTCTTCCCTTCCCACATCTCTTCCCAGTGGTCTGAACTCTGCGTGGTGGAGATGTTGGAGTGTTTGGTTAGGTGTCCATCATTCTGCCATGTGACTAGCTTCAGAGCACATTCTTTGCCAGTGACATGCCAGTGGGTAGGCACGGAACCCTGTCCTGACCACTGAGTGCCTGGATATAATCTCATCTGTTCCTGTGTAGAATAGCTTCGCTATCACTTCCTTAAAGTTGAAACTTCAAACTTATTCTTACCTTAGCTTGAAAAGTCCAGATAAGAGCCACGGTCCATCCTCAAGTTGCTACCACCAGATAAGAGAAGAAGCAGAATGTTTTCCACAGTTTTGATAAGACAGCCTGGGAATCTGTGTGCTCTATCTTTTAAATACATCGAAGATCAACAAGTCAAATTCTGAACACTTCAGTGAATCCTTCTCAAGTGACATTTATCTTCCCTGACCATCCTGCATGCCTTTTATTAAATAAGTGAACTCCATTACTATCTTACCTCACACAAGATATAGGTTCCACTAACCTAGGTTCTTCTATCATAATTATCTAATCCCCCACCACCTTCAATTTTTCTGCCTTTGTTTCATTATTTTTTCTTTTATTATCATATCTGAGCCTGTAACATTTCTGTAATTGGGACAGTTGGCTAGAGAGCAGTGGGAATTGTGTTAAGAGATATAGATGCGTGAATTGTTTTCTTGAGTAGGTCGGGTCACTGTATTCACTGAATGGTATAGAGATAAGGAAACAGGATGGCATGAAGGTGACCACAGCTACACTCTGCTTAGAATCTGTGTGTCCTGTAGGGGGAAAAAAACCAGGATTTTCCTGAATTCAGTCTCAGGTAATGTTTCAGGAGATTGGGGAGAGGTAGTAGTGAGAGTCTTTAAGGAGGTGGGATTGATTCAGAATAAGATCAAAATATCAGGGGAACTTCTTCTGAAAGAGACTTCAAGTAGAAATAGTCTCAAGATCCCTTGGCATAGTTGACAGTGCTAACTAAAATTTGAACCCAGATAGCAGAGTCTCTTTTCGTTTAGAGAGTCAATAATGTGTCTGGGTTTGGGACTTGACAACCTTTTAAATGATGCTAAATAATCAATTAATACGGAAATGTATGCTCCTGCCCTCCTGAGCACACAGAGGCATATTCCTCTGGCAGCTCTGGGAGGGTTAATGGGGGACCAAAGAGAGCCCTCCAGTCCTGATCTGACCCCAGGGAGCAGCTGGGCTCCCCAGGGCCTAGGAAGAAGACTTCATCCTGGCTTCCAGGCAGGAGGGAGAACTGATCCTTTGATTTGGCAATTCAGGCACAGATGGAGAAGGGAAGCACAGAGTGTAAAGTTTACCCTCTGAAATTACATCTAAGCAGAAAATGAAGTGGCTGAGAAGCTGTTCTAGGAGTAAAAGGCCCAGTGGTTGCCATTTGGACAGGAAAAAAGAAGAAAAGTTATAGGAAAAAAATACTCTTTCTCATGTGCTCAGTGACTCAGGTCTCAAATTTCTGCTGCTTCCAGGACCTCATCAGACCCTCACATCTGGACAGAGCACTAGTCTGGAGGTCAGCAGATGTCACTCCACCAAGAGCAGGCTGGGGGGCCTGGACTGGGTTCCTATCTAGAGTCTGGGTCACAAGAACCGCTTCAGAAGGTTATGAAATAACCAATGGCTGTCCAGCCACCAAACACTATCCCAGGCCCACCAGATTCCAGCCAGGACACACGAAGAAGACCAAGTCAAGATTCCTGCCATCAGGGAATGCCGGGCTCTGGGCAAAGCCAGCTCCCCACTCTTAGCCACCAGCACCTTTTCTTCCCCCGCCTTCTCCTTTAGCTTAAGTGTTAGTGCCTCCAGAAAGCCTTTTCTAACAGCATCCTCTTCCCCAACAAGCTGGATTAGATCCCCTGTTAAATACTCCTGTTCACCTTCTATTTCTCCATCATACTAATTAGCATACCTATTATTACCTGTTCAATGTATTCCCCACTGAGTTATAAGCATCAGGAAGGCAAGGAGTGCTTCCAACACTGCTTTGTCGTTTTCCCTAAATAGTACCTGGTGTAAAAGAGACACTTGAAGATGATCTGTTGAACCAAATGAATACAAGAGTAAATAGCATAATCCTTATCTTTACAGATCAGGAACCAGATGCCCAAAACAGAGATGAAGGTTACCAAGGTCATCAGAATGCTGACTGGCCAGCCTGGGACTAGGGCACAGCATCCTGTCCCCAGTTCAACATTCTCCCTAAAGAGGAACTAGTGCTGTGTGTCTCCTTCAGTTCCTGAGCAGGGAAATCTGGCTTGGAAGGCCGGGGAAATGAGAGGAGGGTGCTTGATTTGTCCAACTCTCTGTCTTTCCACTCTCTGCCACCACCTTGTTAGGCACCCTGACACTACCAGTTTCTTAGCAAAACCCAGAAGTGTTGAAAGATTGAATTATCCCATACCACAACCTCCAGGGCCCAGCCAAATAGTTATCCTGGAGCCTGTGAGGCCTGGATGCTTGCCAAGGAGCTGCATGAACCGGAGACTGTTCAAGGTCTTTGGAGAAGATACAAAACTAAGTGCATATTCAGAGCACACTTGGTAATGACCCCCGGTTTTATGTATGATGAATACATATTATAGAATTACCATGGGGTAGATTTATTGGAGGTGGGAAGTAACCAAGTTTTATGAAAAATAATTACCGCCATCAAGTTGATATAATTACTTGCACTGGTTTGCTGGGGCTGCTATCTAATTTTATTTATAGGCAATTTTTCTGATATAGTTTAAATGACACCCAGAGAATATTGGTCTGTTTTAATTTATTTCCAGACTGCTCGTCTGCTGCCTCCGCTGGTCTGGGGAGGAGCTGAGTGCATGTGCTGTGTGGTCACTGCTGGAATGGCTCTGGATGCTGGGCCAGGCTCAGGGCTGGCCTGAGAGCGCTTGCATTTGGGGATGGGAGAGGACATGGACTGTTACTGTCCGAATCCTGCCCTGGTTGCCTTTCTATAGAATACATGACTATATTCTTTGGGATGCAGTGTTTATGGGCAAAATTGCAAAGATTGCAAAGGGAAAAATAAGGATAACAGAATAGAAAGGAAATGGGTCTCAGAGTTACAAAGACCTATGTTCCATTCCTGTTTCTGTAGCTCATTATCTGGGTGACCTTTACTTACTGAGTCTCAGTTTCCATAAAGAGGATACATTTAACTTGAAGAATTGTTGAGAGAATTACACGGGGTAATGTGAACCAGCCCTTTCTGAGCCTGGCACCAGCAGGCAGAAATTAAATGTTATTAGGAGGTGCAAGAGGGGGCTGGGGAAAGCAAATTTTCTTAAACAGCAGAGCGGGGTGAGGAAGCCCTGGGGTGCCTGCCATCTCACAGACCCTGCAAAGGAGCGAGCAGCCTTAGCACACTGTGCCGGGGTGGGCACCTGACCTGAAGGCAGCAGCTCTGTAGGCTGAGCAGCCGTTCTATGCAGTCACTTAGCCCAAAACCTAGGTTAGTCCAAACTAGGTAGATAGGTTATTAGCTGAGCCAAAGGGATTTTCTCTCAATGGTTCATGAAGGGCAGATGCAAGCAGGCATCCAAGGAGGAAAGAGAGAAAGAGAGAAGGGCAGGGGAGTTGGGGAGGATGGCATGGGAGACATCTAGCTAAGAGAAGGGTGGAGCCCTAGAGATGCTGCAGGTGGATAGTTAACTTACAAAGGGCTTCCTGGACTCTGAATGTCACTCCAAAGTGCAGAACTCTGTGCCAGCCTCCACAGGGTCAAGCTGTATGGCCTGTGCCTGGGTTCGCCTATGACTCTTACTTTTCTTGTTGCTCCTTTATTCCTCCTACAAACCTCATCACGAGATATAACCTGTGTGGACTTCTGTTCCTTGTAACAGAAAGCCAACATAGCACCAAGGGCCTCCAGAGTGATGCCTCTTGCCCACAGGCTCCACTCACCAGCACAACATGCACACAGGAAAGTGGACTCAGAAAAGTCCAGGGTCACTCACAACTAGTGGCATAGCTGAGGCTGGAAACCAGGGCACATGGCTCAGTTTACTGAGAAGAAGGGGCTACATTTAGGTTCCTCCAAAAGCATACAGGCATTTGTAGGAAAGGGGTAAAATGCAGGGTGAGTTGAGGAGTTGCAAAAGCAGTCATATCAGGTACTAGAACCAGTTGCTCCAAACTGCCATATTTGCTAAAGTATGCTTCCTCTCCTCACCCCCACTCACATACTGTTCACAACAACTTCTTTCCTGGTGTTCATGGGTAACACTGACGGCCTGCTCTGTGACAGCTCTCAGCACGGGCAGTGGAAACATTTGGTAGCAGTTTGTTGTTTTTTGTATTGCTCTGGGTGTGTGTATGAGAGTGGGTGCTTGTGTGTGCATGTGGGCACCCCTGTGTCTACACGGAAAATCTAAGTTCTTGGAGCATTGGGAGCCTGTAATTTTCTTCCTTTCTTTACCCTAGCAAGTGTTTGGGACATCAGCTGAGAGCTCAGAAGGTCCACAAACTTGCTAGGTATCCTCAAGAAAACTCTTTCATCCCCTTCAAGGGCAATTTCAAATCCATACAAGTCTCTTCAAATCCTCTGCTGGCCACTTCTCCCTCTCAACAAATGGTCATTACCTTTACTTCATTAGAGAACAGAACCTATTCCGTGGAAACATTGAAACAGCCTACTGACAGCTACAGAAATTTTTTTAGAAGAGAAACAGTTTTATCATTGAGTAAACATTTTTCAGCGTTTTTGAAGTATAGTTAACAAATAAAATTGCAAGATATTTAAAGTATACACTTGTGGTGATTTGATGTATGTGTACATTGTAAAAGGAGTCCTCCCATCTATTAATTAGCACATCACTCTATCCATTTATGTATGTATGTATATATGTGAGAACATTTAAGTTTTAGCAAATTTCAGTTACACAATACTCTCTGAGATATTTCTTCACCTTAATTTTCCTGTCCTACTGCAGTTTTTATTTCCATTTTTGTATTTTTTTATTTGCAATGGCTTTTATTCTGTTTTTATAGTATTCTATTTCTGATTCACAGAATGCAATATCTTATCTCTGCATAGCTACTAACGATTTTTTTAAATGTATCCTCTTTGCATATTTTTTCTATCCAAGTTATTTTCCATCTTTGTTTTTTGTTATGGCCTCTTTTATATTAGAGACTTTCCACCAATGTCTGGAGACCCTTCTCTGTTCATGTATATTTCAAAGTGGGGCCTTAACAATAGATTGGAAGCTTGGCGGGGAGAGGGCAGAAGCCTTATCCACTGTGGTTTTCACTGCAGAGTGATCTGGTTAGAGACCCCTAATATCAATATCTTCTTATATTTTCTCTTGGGCTCTTCAGCTTCCCAGAGAATAAATGACACAACCAATTTTTGAGCCTTTTGAAAGTTCAGTATAAAGTCAATATTTCTTAGCTTTTCAAATGGCTGTCTTAGAATTCAGCTTCCTCAGGTCTACTAAGTCAGAAACTACTCATCTATCTGCTTTCCAGCCTCTGAAATTTTGTTGCTGATGACTCCTTTCCCACTTTGTTTGTCCTTATGAGATTATGCCTTTTATTCAGTTTGTTTTTAAATGATGTGTAGAAATAGAGAGGAGATTAATGTGTATGTTCAACCCATCATTTAACCTGAACTTCTGGTCATTTTTTGTTTAAAAAAATTTTTTTTATCAAACAGTTCTTCTAAATAGCAAGCTGCTCTGTTGCATTTAAAATAATATTTGGTTGGCAAATCCATATTTCACAATCTTTAGAAGCAAGGTGAGCACCTGTGGTGATAGAGACAATTCATCATCAAGAGAAAATGCAGGTCCATTTTATGAAATTTCAGGGGTTTTATCCTTTTGTAAACTTTTGATTTCCATAGACTAGCAAAAGCTTGGTATCTAGATGAGAAAAAGACATTTATTTCAGAAATGCAGCTTGGAAAATGATTGGTGTCTTCTCATGGTGGTCACGGTGGTTGGCTCCCCAGCGGGACTGGTCTAAGCCAGCAATTGCTTTAGCAATAGGCATATGACCCAAATCCAACAAGGGATTGATGAAAGTGTGCTGGAAGTCTTTTGGGAAAGGGTTGCTTGCTTCTGAAAAACAAAATAAAACAAAACAACACACAAAAAAGAGACTGCTTCTGTAGTTCCTCTGGATGTTATCATTTCTGGGTGTTACACCTGGGACTGCTGCAGCCCACTGAAATTGAGGACAGCAGAGTGAAAGAATGAAAAACATGGCAGCCTTGATGACTTTATTAGGCCAGGATCACCCAGCATGACCTTTCTCTTCCTCTGAACTTCAGTTATTGGAAATGATATTTGTCCTTATTCCTTAACACAGTTCGAATTGGAGTCTTCTGCTGTTTGCAGCTGAAAACATCCTTGCTCCATACACTGCCAATACACAGCCACATTCTAAAAATAAAGGCAGAAAAGCCTTTATTTTTCAAGAATTATGTATAAATGATTATCTATAATTTCTGTTTAGATCATAAAAATAGATTTAAGAAGAATAAGTTTAGTATCTGTACAAATATGAATAAACTTATTACTTAGCATTCAAGTACCTAAGGGTTACTTTTTGAACAGCATTTATTTAATCGTTTTGAGTCTCCCTTTCCATCAAACTAAAATCTGGATTATCTCCTCATTTTCTTAAGTCCTAGTTAATATAAAATAAAGAAAAAATTAGTTGTAGTGAAATGAACCTTCAGAAGTAAGGGGAATAGATAATTCTATTGTTTATTTTTATTAGTTTTTATTAGTCCTTTTGAGGTTCTCCTTTAAAGAGACTCTTTTGTGGACTACTCTAAAGTTATTATTTGAGCTTTAGTTCTATAAATTATACCCTAAAAGATAAATTTTATAATTTCTTATAATAAGCAGCTTTAGCAGAAAATATCTGAAGAAGAAAGGTGGTGTAGCTTAAGGCAAAAATTAGGTGAGCAAATATTTTACTATGAATACCATGCCCTATTGAATAATAGCTAAAAGCATAAGCTTTGGGGTCAACAGGGTGGGTTCAAAGCTTGGCTTTATTATTCATCATCCCTGTGGCTGTGGGCAAGCTGCTTAACCACTGTACCTCCAATTCATCATCTATAAAATGAGGGTAATAATAATACCAACCTCACAGGGTTGATGAAAAAATTAAATGAAGAAAACACATGTATTTTTTTACAAAGAACTAGAACAGTGCCTGGTACTCAAAAAAAAAAAAAAAGGCTGCTGTTATCATCATCATTATTATCATCAGAATCATTCTATTCATTTATTGAACACCCGTGTGAGTGTCCTCTGGAGAGCTCTGTCTTCAGTGTAGAAAGCCTGGCTAGGTCAAGAAGAGAGATAGAGAGTTGGTTTTAAAACCTTGCCTTATGCTGACTACTGCACTCATCCCTGCCACACCCTATCATTTCCCTTCTCCCTGGCATACAGCCATGGTCATTTCCTCCTGGCCTCTCGGCCTCACCCGGGGCCGAGATGAGTTTTTCATTCTCTTCAGTTGGATCTGTTTTATCCTTTCTCTGCCAGAGGACATAGCTCCTGTGCCAGAACTGCTTCCCACTTTGAGACCACTCTCTGCTCATTCCAAAAAATGCATCACCACTCCATTTCTGTTCAAAGCTCTTTTGTCACCAAAGTCACTCAAAACAATCCTGGACAAAGGGGCAAGGGAATCGGGAGTCCTTGGAGGGCCAAGAAATCCTTAACATCCTCTGCAAGGGGCTGCTTTAGGCCCTGGGCACTGGAGGGCACACATGCCAATAAACAATCACTTGGCCTAGAAATAAGGGCCTTGTGAGAGTGAAGGTGAGGACTTTGAGAAGACAGAGGAAAGAGAGAATTTCTGAGTTGGAGAGTCAAGAAAGGCTTCCTACTAGAGGATATGACATTTGTGCCATGCCAAGGGGTGGGAGGTTTGGATATGCAGCAGTAGAGTGGTGCAGGAAGGGGAGGGGAGACCATGAATAAAGCCAGAACAACTTTTCCTTTCCAGAAGATGGTATAGCCATGAATGCTGTGGCTGTACCAGGCTGTGACCATTCATACTTTCCTTGATTTATTCACTTCCAGACTCTTCCTATGGCACAGAGCCATTTATCTTCTTTATTTAGCATGGGATTGCTGTAGTTCATGCCTCCTCCCTCCACTTTGGGTGACTATCCTTATGTAGCTACCCAGTGTGTAGGTTAATCATCGAAAATGAAAGCTTTGACAGAAATTCCAGAATTCACGAACATCCCTTTCTCCAGGGCTGTTTCCCATCTCTTTACAGCCTATTTAGAATGATAAGAGGACTTGGACATCTTCAAGGTCCAGCTCAAGGACTACCTCCTATAAGAAGAAAACAAGGAAGCTGGCTTTTATTGAATAGTTTATCTGTGTTAGAACCTGCTGAGTCTTCTCCCACACTCCCTTATTTAATCCTCCAGCATCATAGTGAGTACTTCACTCAGGCTATTGCATTCTATTGATTGAGCACTCTGCAATGCCAACACAGAAGTGGGTTTCTGGTCTCTCCTCGATGTCAAGCTCCCCCTCATGACAGAAGCAGCCACAATAGCCCCCAGTTCATAGCCCAAGTTCACTGGATCCCTAGTTTACTGCAGGATCTGGCCATTTTGGGAATCCAGCCAGCATCTTCCTGAGGATGTGCTCTAGTGACTCATGACCAAACCCCATGGGAGAATAATCCAGAATCTACTCGCCAAAACTTAACAATAACAGCATTTTAATCATCTCTTAGAAGTGATGGACGTCACTGCCTTCAGGGAAAGAGGAGGTGTTCCACCCAGCTGCTTCCTACAGAAGGCCTCCCTTCCTCTCAGGTGGGTGGCAGGGTTTGCAAAATGGGGTGGAGGTGTGGGTGAAAGGTAGTGTCACTTTTCACAATCAGAGAACTTGAAAGGATGCTGCAGCTTGTGAGATCTTCTGAGCCTGAGGCCCCTGTATATAAAATAAGGGGTTGGACTAAATGATCCCTTTCTCCTTATATAGTTAAAAGACTCTAGGGCTCTGAACATTTCTGAGCTCCTGTGCTAGCCTTGAGATTTTTCTGCCTCTGAAGCATGAGCTCAACTTGGAAATTAAGTCTATGAAGCCTTAAAAGGAGGTGTAATTCAGTTTATTGCCCTTCAGCTGCAGTCAAACCTGTCATATGACCTGGCCCCAGCCAATGTCACTTCTTTTATTTGCTAGTAATTTTTCATTATTGGAAACTCAAACCAGGAATTAGGACTTCTGGGAAAAGAAGACCCAGCCAAACCTTCACCTCCTACTGGGCTTTTACCTTCAGTCCTGGGCCTCACATAAGACACTGGTTATTAAAGATTTGGAATACATAAGTGGCTGAAGAATCCACAGTGACCTAGGGCAGAATGCTATACCAATGGCCTGTCACCTCCTTGAAGATAGCTCCTACATTATTCTATCATCTGATCCCTTATCCTGTTTGGAGAAAATTCCAGTCAGTGGAGACTGTTGGGGGCCAGACATTCCCACACTTGCCCCTTCATGACTGGGGCATGAGCACATGACTTAGGCATGGCCATTCAAAAAATGCAAAAGGGATTTTGGTTCTTGAGAGTGACAGGAAGCTAAAAATTATTTATAATAGCAGCGAAGGAGAGCAGGTGCAGCAGGTGTCTAATGGTAAGGAGACTTTGTTTGTGACCTGACCAGGCTGCTCTTGTGGTGTGACCCATGTCCTAGCCTCTCTTGGTTTCTGCCCATTTTCTGAATTTGGTTCTTCAGTCTTCAAATTGATTCAGTGAGCTCTGATAAACATACATCCAATACATTCCATTTCTTCTTAGAGAATCATTTTCTGTTGATTGCAATGATGTTCTGGATAGTACCCTCACCATCGCCCCACTAACCAAGCCAGGAAGCTGGAAATCCTTCCTGACTACCCCTGTAGGTTCATTGATCTCATCCTGTGATGTCACCTCTATGGCCTTAGTGCCGCCCTCAAGCCAAGGTCTCGTTACATTTGCTTGTCCCCTGGTTGGTATCTCCTCTGGCTTCTTCTTAACCACAAACATCTACTTCTGATCCAATCTCAGAATCCAGAATCAGGCTGCATCCTCCATCAGGGTTTTTGGCAGAGGAGAAAAAGGAGAAAACTGGAGCAAAGAAAAGTGTTCAGCAACTCTGAGCGGGGAAGGAAGGGAGAAGGCAGGCACCACAAAACACAGGTGCACCTCAATGTCACTGTAATAACGGTCTATCTGAGGTCCTGAGACTGCACACACGTCTTCTTTTCATGGTACTTTTCCTTGTTTTCTAAAGGCATATCAATGAAAAGTATTAATTACTCTTTAAATGGAAATAAATTAACTCAAGAATACACAGTTTTTTCTTGCCTTTATGGTAGCCAAGTTACCTGAGGATGCATTAATTGATTTTAAATCCAAATCAGCCTAATGCACTTAGACATTTTGCCAGGTAATTGAAATTAGTGATGACTCCTGTAAAGGAAAGGCTTAATGCCAGCTCCTGTTTTTGCATGTTTTCATCACAGTGATTGAGATAAGTCCAATCATGGATGGAGAAGACCTAGTAGCATCAAGCTTTTTATTTAGTAAATATTTATTAAGCACCTACATAATGCCGAGGACTACGCAAGGCTCTTGGGATCCAATGATGAACAAGACTGACCAAGTTCTTACCCAGTGAAGCTTAAAGCTGAATACATTAAAATGACTTTTGAGGGCTTCCTAAAGTTTCTATGTATAACTCTCTTGGTCTCGGTCTCACTAAAGCTGGCTTTTGTAGCCATCCCCAAGAGAGACCTGGTGAGGGAATATCAAAGATCCCTCATATGAAAATACCAGGAGACTGAGGAGTGTAGACAACCACAAAAGGGAATCAGCGTGGCTGAGCTCATCCCCTCTGTCTCCCCAGTCTGTTTTTGCATGAAGACATAGGTTAGTGGACAACATTTGTCCTGGAAAGTCTGTGACGATCTCCATTACCATCTCCCTGGCAACCCCATCTAGGGTTGCCAAATTTGGCATATAAAAATACAAGATACCTAGTTAAATTTGAATTTCAGATAAACAATGAATAATTATTTAGCATAAGTATGTCCCAAGCAATATTTAGAATATATTTATACTTATATTTATATATTACACATAGTTATATACTTATATAACTTAATTGAGTGACTTTATTTTATCTGGCAACCCTACAACACCTACCCCAGCAATATGTCCTGTACTTCCGGTAGCCCTGATATCTGCTCTGAAACAGAGCCTCCTACAGCGCAGGAGTGCAGCATCAACCAGCCCCCTTTCAAAATATACTCATCATAGGAAGTGATCAAGATGATTCTGCTCTCAGCTAGCTGTCCTCAGGAAAAAACTTCAAGCAAGGAACGATACATTCTAAGGAGGATACAGAGATGAGTAAGACGCAATTACAACTCTAAGGAACCTAGAGGCAGGGGAAGTGGAGTAAGCTATTCAAATAATTGTAATACGAAGTACAAAATGAAAAATGACTTGAAATGCCAAGGGAATGTGAGGAAGAAGAAATCACATTTACTTTGGAGGGTGAGAGTCTTGGGGGCGTCATGGAGGAGGTGGTATTCACAACTGACTAGACCAAAGACAAAGCCATGAACTCAGTTCACAGCTTGGATGTGGTCATTACAAAACTTCCAGCAGTGCCTACATGCCCGTCGCAGCTAATACCCTAAATGAAGTCTTTTCACCATCCTTGACCTAGAGGTGTGCCCTAATGTTACCAAAAGGAGACTTTTGGAAAAGGCATGCCAGGTGGAGCAATTAATTTAGACTCAAATCATGAGAAGGGGCCTGTGTATTTAAAGAACTCTGAGAAGTCTCACGTAGCCAGAGTGTAGGGCCCCATGTAGGGTGTGTAGTGGGAGAGGACATCTCAAAGGTACATCAAGAACAGGTGATGGAAGGTCAGGGAGCTGACACTTCCACTGGAAGTTGGGGTTGGGTTGGGAGTGGGCACATGCTACCCTGGAGGTGGGCATCCATGCCTGAGGGCTTGTATGGGCGCTGTTCCTGTTCCCACAACTCAGTGGACACTGGCTGCGCCAAATGAGGGAATGCCAATCACATTCATGGTCAATATTAAGACATCTGAGGGTTTTGAACAGATAACATTTCAGAGGCTACTTTATACTTGCACGGCATTAATGAGGGAGGAGAAAGGCTTCTCATTCATTGCTTCCTGGTTAATATGAGTGAGCATTCCCCAGGCAGGCAAACATTTACAGTGGCAGTGGCCGAGCCCAGCCTTGATAATGCCCTGAGGTAGCCAGAGAAGAAAGCCAAATGCTCCGATGGCCTGTGCAAAGGAAGTGGCAAAGAAATATCCTGTGTGGGGGCTATAGGCTCTCAGTATGGAGGGATTCTTTGGTCCATAATCATGCCCCAAGGATTATTCTGCACACTGTACTCAGACCGTCCCAGCACTGAGGTCTGTGGAGACAGAAGAGCTGATGGCTTGCTACTGAATTCTTTTCTAGCAAGTCAGGCAAATAGGCTCCAGCTGCCCCCCAGCTGGTCTATTAGCTGGGCTAGGCTCCTTGAGCAGAGCTCTATGTGGGTCTGTCAGGGAATGTTTTTGAGAAGTTAAGGTGACGTTGCTAAGTAGGTACACATAACAGGAGGGATCCAGCCTGCCTCTCTCTCCTCCTTCTGCCTGATAGTCTCTCTCTGAGGGAATAATGCATTAGAATATGTTTGGGCTCCTCCAGAAACTTAATTAAAGCTGGCTTTAATAAAGATGGAGCCAGCCCGTGCCCAGATTTAGACTGGACAGGGGCAGGCTCCTGGGCCCTCCTGGGTTCATTGCCCTGGTAGACTCCTGCTCCTCAGCATCCTCTGGAACCTGGAAGGAAAGCAGAGGTGAGGTGGCTGGGGGTAGCTGAGGCCAGAGATGTAGGGTTCCATCACTGCTGCTCTAGCTGGTGCCACCTTGTTTTCTGGCCAGAGTGATCCAGACCTCCCTTCCCTTTTTATGAGCCTGCCTCCCCACCAGATCCTGATCTCCTATGTTTTTCAACTTCCCTAGGCCTCCATCACTAGGTTTTAGAGGCCTGGACTATAACCTGACCCTGTTTTCACAAAGCATGGGGTACCTGCTAGAAGAGCCCAAGCCCTAGCTTCCCTTGAATGGGTTATCCTCCTCCTTGCCTTCCTCCTCCTCTCCCCTATTCCCTTCTTCCCTTCTCCTCACTACCCCCCTTTCTCCACCAGTGGGGTTGAGCCGGAAACCACAGGAAGGGGCTGGGTTGTCTTTGGCTGTGGAGGCTGAGAGCTGGAGGTAGGGAAATCAGGAAACCCAGGCTTGATTCCAACAAGAATTGGAAAGATCCCCAACAGCCAGGGCATTAGATAAATAAGGTTCCAAAACCCATGAATGGCAAAGGATTTTTTATTTCCATCAAACTTTAAAACTTTAGTTTTAAAGCACAGCCATACCAATGAAGAGCAATATGTCTTTGTATTAATTCTTATAAATATAATACATGCTCAGAGGAGGAATCAAAATAATACAAAACAGAGTAAAATAAAAAGGAAAGTCTTCCCTCACCCACTCTAATCCCTCATTTCCATTCCCCAGATGTGAACTGTTAGCAGTTCCTTGGGGCAATTAGGTTTCAAAATACAAATTCAGGATTAAAACTGTGGAATGCTTTTAAACTCTGGGTGGTGCGTTTGGGATGTGAAAGGGGAGTGTGTGTGGTGGGTATGCACATGTACATGTGTGTGCATAAGCACACGCCGTGGTTTACTAATACAAGCTCTGCTATCAACTGCCTGGATTCAGATTTCTAAGTCCTCTGCTACTACTAACTGTGGCAAATTAGGCAATTTGGTTAGCTTTGCTGCATCAGTTTTATCATTTGTAAATTGCAAGTAATCATAGTACCTACCTACACAGTTGTGAAGATTTGAGTATTTTTCAGCACACGAAATGTCTGTGAACCTACAAAAGGTGTTGAGAATTCTACTTATACACGCCTATCAGTCCCACTTTCTTCCAGAACCAACAATAATTATAATGACCCCTCGGTGTAGGTACCTCTATCTAGTTCATGATCCATGTTATGGACACCTCTGGGAGGCAGATATGTGATTCTCTTAGGAGAAAATTCCAGGAGTAGCCCCTTATCTAAGGTCCAAAGGCTGTAGGGGCCGGAGCTGGGCCTAAAATCCAAATGACGTGATTTTCCAGTTCTCTCATCAGGACATCTGTGGCCTGTCTGAGCAGTGAGCCGGGAGCATGTGACAGCTGAGCAGAGGAAGGATTCCTGCAGTTCCCAATGGGTCGTCTCGCCTTCCCATCCCAGGAGTTCTGGCCTTATGATTTCGATGTGACTGCTAGGACAGCAATCAGGCCTCTGCCCAGGGCTCAGGCTACAGGTCTCAGGGGCACAAACACTTAGGTTAAGAGTCTTAGGTTAAGAGTCTCTCTTCTTCCCTTCTCTCCTCCTCATTGAGCTTGTATAGTTTTATTAATCTAATTGCTTGTCTTTTTTTACTTTAAAACATGAATCCCTTTTTCTTAGTACAAAAGTGATACTTCTAGTGTAGAAAATATATGCAAGCAAATAGAAAGTAAAAATAAATATCACAGTAGGAGTGTTTTAGGCCTTCCTGGGTGTCTGTTCTCTCTGACCCCCAGCTGGGCCAGTGGCACCCACAAAGAGAACAGAATCCTCAGCTGGGATCCCCTCAGCCCCTCCCAGCTTCAGCCAACAAGCTGATCTCACATGAAATTTTCCAAGATTCACGGGATTATTGACTACAATGATTTTGAGCTGCAAATAGCTAATGTAATTGAACGATAGCATGACTTAGTACTTTTTAAAGCTTCTTTTTAACTTAAAAATCAAGTGAAGAACCCTACCTTTATGAAGAATTTGATGAAGTTCTTGGAAAAATCAGTTTGGTCTGTGGAGTTGAAAATGCCTCACTACACAGCTCTACCTCCCTCTCTTTGATATGCTATCAGAGGGTTGTTTGACCAAGAAAATAAACTTGCAGAGTTTCAACAAATGGTTGCTGTGTGTTATAGAACTGAAAGACCAATAGGAAGAGAGAGGTACCTAACAAGCAGTCATAATGTGGCATCGAAGGTCATCGTAAAGATACACATTGAGGGTCAAGGGAGCACCCAGGATGGGGCACTGATTTCACCTGCAGAGGAAATAAGGTCTGGTGAAGCTTTCCCGAGGATCTGGACTTCGAACAGGACCTTGAGTAAACATTAGCAGTTGGTTAGGCAAAGAAAGAGTAGCAAGGAAAGAGGTTTGGCAGGAGATAGGTATGGCCAGGGCATAGATAGTAGGAAGGAGGGAGGAGCAGGGAAGAGACAGAGTGGTGAGGGGTCCACGGGATCAGAGATGAGACTGAAAGAGCAGGCTGGAATCCAATTATGAAGGACCTTGTGTGCCATGCTGGAGAGTTCAGTCTGCATGGGTCTGGGCACCTGTGCCCCAACACTAGTTCTGTTTAAGAATTCCTGGGCCTGTTGCAGGTAGGATGAGGATAGAAGGGCTCAGCCTCTCAAACCTGCAGGGGAAGCACACTGGGCCTGTGGAAGAGAAAATGGAGCAGGTTGGCTCTGGAAGGAAAGGGAGGCTGGGCCCTTCTCGCTTGTGCTTTTACCAGTCCCTTCCAGGGCTTCCTTGGGAAGTTCTGTTTCTCTTAGCAAGTATCTATCTTCAGCCAAGTTGCTTGTAAGTGTGAAACACACACACACACACACACACACACACACACACACACACACAGTGAGCAAAAGGCAGCAGTTTACTATTTTTTTCCAAGAGTTTTAATTCGGGAACCTGGGATCGACTGTAGGAAAATACCACTTAGCAAAAAATAGAAGGGCAGCAGGTAGTAAACAGGCAAAAGCAAGGAAGTAAAATCAAATCTCAAAGGTGCATATTATCTTTCAGCTATTTAGAAGATTTCCTGCTCCTCTGATTGGAGGACAATGAAAACAGAGGTGAATGCTGACTCTATCACTACTCTATCACTTGCTTTTCCTTGGATGAATTTTGGCCATCTGGGTTCGTCAAAGTGAGAAATGTTTTCAGCATCTGTAAAAGCCCTTGCCCTCCCTGAGTTATAAGTGAGTCGGAGGGAGAGCGCGGAGCTGGGCCTCTTTCCATTTTGTCCATTTCCCTGCCAGGTGCCCCTCACCCTCCTCCCACTCACAATCCAGCCAGCCAGGAAGGAGCCTGGGAGTCAAGGAAACAGCTGGTCCTGCCTGCCTGTGGGGCCCCGGCCAGCTGATCCTCACTCTCTGAGTTGCTGCTGTCCTGTCTGGGCTGCAGTGGGGACCACGAGGTAGAGAAGTCTTTACACTAGGACATGGCTTATGGGGTGCAGGGGAGAGCTAGGGTCCTGGCCATGCCAGCTCCCTTGCCCTGGCCCTTGGCTTCTGTGGCTGGAAACAGAGCTCTGGAGGTGACTCATTCAATCCTGGCTTCCCTGGGGATGTGGTGTGGTAACGGGATGTGGCAAGGACAATGAAAGGACATCAGGATGCTACCGCTCATAGAACTGGCCAGAAAGGGTAAGAGGCCAAGCACCAGCGCAGGGCCACTTGCTTCTGGATACTGCTGAATTTTCCTCTAAAATCAACTTAATTTCTAGAATGTTTAAAAAGAAACATGGATAGGAGGGAGAAAATAGGTCCTGACTGGTATGATTAGATGCCAACCATGTCTCAGGCTCTGTGGACTCAAAGATAAGTAAAATCCATCTCACCAAGAGCTCTGCACACTTCATTAGTCTCCTCACTGTGGTCCCTGGAACAGAGGGGAGGCACCTCTCTCATTTCTCACCAGCATGGGTGGTTGAAGCTGCTCCAATCCCAGCATCTTTACATTCTGAGATATCTCACCTCTACTCCTCCCTGGACAACCCAAACCTGAAGATCTCCCATTTCATTAGAGGCCTGGAATAGGATTGAGGTAGGAGATTGATGTGACTTTGAGATTTTCAGAGCAGGCCCCACTCTGCTACCAAAAACACAGTAGTTTTATAGAAAGGCATAAGATGCAAATTCTCATATCATCCTCCCATGCTTTCTACAGACCTTTTGGGGGCTGCCTGGATGGTGGGTAGATTTGCCATTTCTATGCTAGGGAACTTTACACTTTTTCTGAACAAGAATTGTGTTGAGTTTAGCTCTGGGTCATGGTGCCCGTGCACATTGTGGAAGCTCAGTCAATAGGGGAACAAATCGTGAGCTTATGATCATTGGGTCCAGCCTGTTTGTTGCCACACTGCTGAGGACTAACCCTAGGAAGAGCAGTTAGGCACGTTCTGTGTGGTCCCAGGGATTAAAACTCAGATCTGGGAGGAGGTGACAGGGAAATGAGTTTCAGCCTCCAGAGTCTGAATGAGTCTGAATTAGACACTGCTGTGTTTTTTCTGCCCCAAAGAGCTGTAGTGATTCTCTGGTCAGTGTGTTGAGTATCCTCTGGTATTTTCCTGCCCAGACTGGGGACTACCAGGCAATCTTAACCAATGACACTTCTGCCATGTGGGCTTCCACCTTCACCATCTTCACATGCAACTCCCATAGCACTGAGTCCATGAGTGACTTCAGTGCTCAAGGCCTTGAGTTCAATTGGAAGAGTTTTGGGGTGTCTAAAAGTGTGTTTTCAGCCCATGACCTTGAGTCCTTTGCCACAGCGTGTGCCACTGCTCTTCCTGAGACCTTCAATGGGGCTCATGTTCCTCATCTGTAGAATGGATGTGACAGTTCCTGCTCTGCCTCTTAGAGTGACCCAGTAAGGATGGTGTCAGACCCTGGAGATGAAAGTGCTTTATGAAGCAACCATTCACCTCATTGGGGATCAGCTCTCGGCTGCCCCAGGTTTTCATCTCTCCCTGTATTGCTGATTGGTCTTAAACAATACAGAAATCTCAGAATCTAAGGGTGGGTGTTGCCATGGACATTAGACAAGAGCTTCACAATAATTTAATTTCTTCATCTCCAGCTCCTAGGTCTACAGTGAAGCTACAGACCCTACCTGAAGAAATTCACTGCAGTGATGGAGTATCCAGGGTCTGAGAGTTCCCTGTCAGGAGAGGACTCTGGGGCCTTCCTCTGAAAAGGACAGTGTAACCTTGGAGGCCAGATGAATCTGTATATGTGACACTTTCTCCCAGCTGCCATTTACACCTGCAGCTTTTAAGGGAGATCATCCAGATAGTCTTTTGAGACTTGATTGCAAAACAGGGTCCAGTTCTTTCCAGTTCTTTGGAACCAAATGATTTGTCCAGGCTAAGGAAATAGGAAACAGCCTGGCACAGCTCGGCACAGCTCAGCCCACCTTGAGCACCAGGAGGGAAGTTGTTCCTCCCCAGAGATGTGTGCCCCCTGCCCCGAGAGAATTTGAGAACATTTTCTCTACTAAACACAGTAAAACCAGGCCAAAAACTTTGTTAAACTAAGGGGCTTTTTCCATGAAGACATGGCCTCAACTGCTGTATCCTTAGAAGACATCATCTCCAGAAGTCTCCTCGACATGTCCTCATTGATCCATGCCTGATAAACCAAACAATGCATCTAAAATGAAAGCTCTATGTATGTAGGTATTTTACAATATTGAAAATGATTCTGAAAAAATAATAAAATAGATGCATAATTTGTAAATTCTAAATTTCTTTTAAATCTGTGATTTTCATTTACCCTGCCCACTGTCCAAAAAATAACCTTCCTGATTCTCCTCTATTCTTCTGGCTCCTCCCTCCTTCCCCACTATCTGATTTTACCATCTCAAGGTATCCTTTTTTTTTTTTTTGTTCCCTAAAGATCCAATATTTGACATAGGCTAGGCTCGTGCATAGGCAAGTAAATTAATTAAAAGTATCCCAAGGCCACCATTTATTATTGAGTTATGTCTCAGTGCCTCAGTTTTAGTGTCTTAGAGATAAAAATTGTACCTACCTCTTAGGTGAGTGGAGGTGACAATATGAGTATAAGACAGTGGCCTGCACATAGTACATGTTCAATAAAATGCTGACTCAACTGCTGCTACTGATGAGATTTCTCTGACCCCAAATATTTCCTCAAACCTCACCAGTAAAGCCCATTTGAGGTTCTATCCATAGGGTTACTAAAGAATTACTCCTTATTAAATTAAAACACAGTAACAGTAGTTCCTGGTTTGCTTTATCAGTGTTTAACAGAAAACTAAATGGAGTGTTAGAAGAGCTTAGAGAAGCTCAGATTCCTCATCTGTAGAATGGGAGCCTCACAAGGCTGCTTTGGGGATCAAATGAGATTTTGAATGTGAATGTTAGAGATAGCAGGCTAAGCAGACTTGCAGGTTGCTGATGTTCCCCTTCTCCTGAGATAGTGTGAGCCTACCCTCTCTTCCCTCCCAGCTTCCTCTTCACCCCACCCTCAGGGCTCAAGCAGAAGGGTCTGGGAGGCTTGACGCTTGATCCCACATCAGGGGTGTGTGGAGTCAGCAAAACATTCCTGATTACCTTTTCTCCCAATGCCTAAGTCACCACCACCAATAACCAGGCCCAGGTCAGCAGTGGCCCCTATTCTGAAATCCCATGCTCTCAAATTTGTTCCATCCTTTCCCTCTTCCTGAAACCTCTGCTCACATCTTGTTTTCTTGCCCTTGGCCTCCCATTTTCTCATACTCACTCTCTATTCCCACTCTCTCCTTGCTTCTTTTTGTTGTCACACTCAGAATGGTGACACAGATTGTAGAGTGCTGGCCTAGACAACGAGAGGCCTGTGTTCTCACCCTGAGGCTTGCCCCTCCTTCCTTGCCTGCCTTCAGTCAGTCAACACGCCTAATGGACACTCACTCTCTGCCATGACCTTTTGGGTGCTGGAGACAAATGATGTCATGGACAGACATGGCTCCCACACCGTTCAATCACCCAGTACTAGTTGTGTGACCTTGGGTGAGTCCATGACTGGCTCTGTTCCCTTCCTTCCACGCCTTTCTCTGACACCTAGGTGTTCTCTATCCTGTGATTTCTTAAGGTTGAGCTGCTGCTGGCTGAGACTGGAATGCCACAGAAGTGAGACTGGGCAGTTTTAGCTGCAGTTCAATGTTGATCAGACTCAATGTTCATTTCTCCTATAACTATAAAATAACATTTCCCCAAGACCAGTTCATTCATTTTCTCTGTTTGAAGCCATAACCAAAAGCAAGCCCCAAACGTTTGTCTAATGACCATACAGTTCATTAGCCAAAACCCCAAATCACCTCCTTAACAACAGGACTAGCTTCTTCTACTATGTAAACCCCCTCTCTGCCCCATTCAGGGCTTAAACAGTGGGAGAAGGTGGCCCAGGGTTTCTCCAGGGCAGTGTCCTCAGCAGGACACTATGCTTAAGCTCGTCTTGGCAGAGTGGGGCTATTTCCCAAAGACCATGTCCTCCAGAAGAATCAGAGCTTACTTCCCAGCCCTGTGGGTCAGGGCAGTCCCTGGTCACTCCAGGAGATCTATCTGAAGTAGATTACATGCTGGAAGGAGTCTTCTGGGTTTGTTTGAATCCATGTTTGCACAACAAACACTCTGATTTTATTTATACTATATGTTATAAATCAATAAAATAGCAACATCCCATAAAGATGTATGTATTCACCCTTTATATATGAATGAAGAAACAACTTGTCCCTGTGAAAGCTTAGTATCTTGACATTTTATTGGGTGACATGGAGCTTGAGATTTGGGTCAATTCTCAGGACCACCTTCCTGGAAGCAGCACATTCCTGGGAGAGACCATGAGTGGGAACGCCCCTGAGTAGTTGGTGCGGTCTCTCAGGCAAGGCCATTGCCACTGTAGACTTCATTTCCTCACCTGTAAAGCCAAGCTCAACATTCCCACCCACTCACGACTCCTGAGAATCAGACCAAATAGGGTAACAGATTTAAAAGCCTTTTGTGAGGAGCAAAGTTCTGTGTAAACGAAAGACAATGTTGTTGTTGTTTTTGTTGCTACCCCATTACCCAAAGGGAACTTGTTTCAACCACAGGGTACACTGAGGAGTAGAATTTTCTCAGAGTCCCCTGCTCTCTCGTCCTTGCCTCACCTGGCAGCTCCTGTGGGTTGACTCAGCAGCACCGGTTGGCCTCGTTCATGACCTCAGATGTCCCTTGGAATCTACTGTGCCAAATCCAGTTTGTTCCAATTCCTCTTTCAACAAGGATGTGAATTTGCATGTGCCCCGTGAAGTAGGTGACAAAGGGGACTGGGCAGGACCGGGATTGCTTATTATAATTCTGAGCTGGAATTCACCCAGAGTTCAAGCCTCACTAAGGCCAAAGTCTGAACCCTCCCAGCAGCCTGGGAGTCCATCCCTTCAGAAATCTTCATTAATGGCTTGCTGTCCCAGGGGTGGCTCCAGGGACAGCCACAGACAGCCCGTTACTTGACTCAGTATGAAATATGCAGGTAGGCCCTGGCCTTTTCGGTCTTGTTCCTTCTGCCCCAATGTACCTACTTGAGAGGGTTTCGTGAACATCTGAGGAATCCCAGCATGTCATGCTGGAGGGGGTTTTGGAGGGCCTCCAATGTCCCTTCTTATTTTCAGATGCCGGAAGAGAGAAGTGGCCAGACCTGGGTCAGAGATAAGTTTGTATTTGTGGGAACTGACCTGCCATGCTGTACTGGGTCGAATAGTGTTCCCCCAAATTCATGTCCTCCCAGTATCTGTAAATGTGACCCTATTTAAAATTGGGTCTTTGCAGATGTAGTTAATATGTAGTTGGTTAAATTGAGGTCCTATTAAATTAGGCTGGGGACTAAATCCAATGACTGACATTCTTATAAGAAAGTCTGTGAAGACAGACACCAGAGGAAAGGCAGTTGTGTGATGGTGGAGGCAGAGAGTGGGACGATGCAGCTACAAGGCAAGGAACGCCAGAGCTTGATGCCTCCACTGGAAGCTAGGAAGAGGCAAGGAAGGATCCTTCCACAGAGCCTTCTGGGGGAGTGTGGCCCTGTCGTCAACTTGATTTCAGAGGTCTGAACCTGAGAGAGAATACATTTCTGTTGTTTTAAGCAACCCCGTTTGTGATGCTTTGTGATGGCAGCCCTGGAAACTGAACACACAAGCCAAAGCTCTTCCCACTGCTCCCTGCAGGAGCACAATCAACCCTCCCTGAGCGCAGGGCTGAGGGCTGAGCTAAGCAGTTTCTGTGCTTCGTCTCATTTACTCTTCATCACAACCACATCAAGAATGTATTATTATCCTTGCAGCAATTCTAGAAATGAGGGTACTTTTCTTTCTCTGAATTTTATAATTTTGAATAGTAATATAGCTACATGACACACAAATGTAAAAGCGCTCAAGGGTATGATACACAGTGAAAAGTCTCCCTGCCAGCCAAACCATCTCCCACCACCCAGTTCTCTGCTCTGGGCAGAGCCGTTGTTATCAGGTTCTGGCAAAGCCTTCCAGAGCTATTCTATATGTAAACCTGCAAATCAGCTAAAATATTCCCCATACAACCACCACACGCAACTTTCTAAAACACAAATTATAGTATACTATATGGATGCTTCCATGTCTTGCTTTTCACTCATCAATACATTTTGGAGTTTCTATTCTGGTCTCATCAGCATTGAACCCAGATGAGCGTCCCAACTTATTGACATGCCCCCTCTCTGTGACCCCTCCCTCTCCTGGTCTTCCTTATTAGCCACCCTTGGTAGGGTCCTTTGCTGGCCCTTTTTTGTCTTCCCTACTATAAATGTTGGAGACCTTCCAGCCATTGCTGAGCTCACTCCTCACCCCTCCCTCACTCTCTCCCTAATCCATCTCTCTCTTGAAGCTCTATAATTGTAAATGTTATGTACTAAATGTTTGTGTCCCCCCACCCCAATTCGTAATCTAATATGATGGTATGAAGGTAGGGCCTTTAGGATGTGGTTAGGTCACAAAGATTGAGCCCCTCCCCCATGACTGGGATTAGTGTCCTTATAAAAGGGACCCCAGAGAGCTGCCTCATGCCTTCTAACATGTGTGGTCACAGCACGAAGGTAGCCATCTATGAACCAGAAAGCAGGTTCTCACCAGACACTGAATCTGCTGGTACATTGATCTTGGACTTTCAGCCTTTAGAACTATAAAAAATAAGTGTTTTATTGTTTAAGCCACCCAGTCTATAGTATTTTTAATATAGTAGCCTGGACAGTCTAAGATGGTAGGTAAGCTCACAATTCCTTGTAAGTCACTGGCTCCCACATATTGATCTTTGGTTTGGGCCTCTTCTGAGTCCTGTCTGCTGTTGTCATTGCATCCTCATTTGGCTGTCTCACCAATATCTCAGAACTTACACGATCAATCAGAAATTTTGATCTCTGAAAACTGTTCTCTTCATCAGTCCTCCCTCATATCAGAAGTGGCACCCATTTATACTCACTGGCTCAGGCAGAACCCCCATCAACACACACACACACACACACACACACACACACACACACACACACACACAAGCACACATGCTTAAACCACTCCCAATCCATCAAGTGCTGGAGTTCTACCCCATGAGAAAACCTGACTCAGCCTACTTCTCCCCATTTCCACTGCCAACACCATGTCCCTCGGGATCCTTGCAGCAGCCTCCTAACTGGCTTCCTCATTTCTCTTCTTACCTACCATACCACCCCCACCCAGTCTCCACACAGCAGCCAATGTAATCATCTTCACACTTTATTGGCTGCCCACTACCTTAAAATACAATCCAAATTCCTTTAACTACCAAGTCCTGGAGGATAGGACTCTCTCCAGCCTCACCAAATATCATTCTTCCCTTGCCAAGCCTCTTGATAGCACCTAGCTCTTCCTGGCCCTAGAGCTTTGCATTTATGCTATTTGCCTGGCAGGCCCTTGCCCTGGTTAGCTCCTCTTCCTTTGAGGTTTAGCTAAGTGTTGCCTCTTAGTGAGGTCCTCCTTGACGCCCCTGTTATTCTCCTTCTCAGCTCGTGGCTTATTTCCTTCATAACATTCATGGCTATGGTTGTAATTATGTTGGCATGAATTTAATATTTTACTCTATTTCCCCCACATGTAAACTCCATGATGGCAGGGACTGTGTTCATCTCATTTGTCACTAGAGCCTAGCAATCTGCCTGGCACATAGCAGGTCTTTCTATAAAGTTTACTGAATGAATTACCAAATCTCTTTTCTTAACAGATGAATAAACTGAGGGTTAGAGGGATTGAATAACTTTTCAAGGTCACACAAGCAGGTAACAGAGCCAGGATTTGACACCAGGCATCCTGAGTCTAGAGATGGAGTTTATATGGGAAAAGCTGTGATAGGGGATGAATTGTCATTGTGTCCATTTGGATGTCATGTACCTGCAGAGGAGGAATGGAATCCCACACTTTTTCTTCTCTCCAAGGCAACATGAAAAGCTCTAGTTTTTAGTACTGGATGTGGGGGAGGGGTGATGGTAAGGCTTAAGGGCCTTAGATTTCACCTGCAGACATGGCCGCGGAACACCTGTCCTCAAACTTCCCACATGCTGCTTGCAGTGGGAACCAGATCTCTCCAAAGGCTGATGTCTCCCTGGCAGTGTATCAGTTACAGAAGATCAGGGAACTGGGAAGGTTGCCCTTACTCTAATTTACTGCCTGCTTTTAGAACCTGCTGCCTCTGCTATGAAAAAGAGAGACTATTTCAAAAGTGTTGGTTCATAGGGGAAAAGGTTTAACCCATCTTGCAGAAATCTTGAGCCTTTTAAATATTCAGCTCCTTCTCATTGGAAGACAGTTCAACCTTTGTTAATTAATTTGACTATAATAGGGAGATGTCAAAGGTGAGGAGCAAGGGCCAGAAAATGGGCTATACTTGAGAGGGCTCTCTTCAGCAGCAACTACAGGAAGGACTGAACTGTCCCTGCCATTTCTCTGGTAGGGAAGGTTGACCAGGGAGAGATTTCCCTCTCAATCCAGCAGACAGGAAACTCATTGTGTGCTGGGGAAGCACGTCCTTCCTTCCTTTCTTCCCCGTGCTCGTATAGAAAAGTTTCATAAGCATGATCCCTTCTCTGTTAGGGGCCGGAAAGGGGTGGGTGTGAGGACAGGGGGGTAATGCTTTTTCTAGACCTTTTCATTTTGTTTTGTTTCATTTTCCTTAAAAATATGAAATGTACGTAGAAAACTGCACCTATCATAAATATCCTGGATTCCATGATTATTTACCAAATAGTCCCTCCTCACCCTGGCCTCCATGAAAGGAGCATATTCCCCAAGCTACTGAGGTTTGGTTCAGCTGTGTCACTTGCTTTGGCCATTGGAATGTGGACAGCAGTCAAAGGGCTCTAGTTCTTAGCCCAGACCTTAAGTGACCTGTGTGTTTCCTTTTACCCTATCATGATCCTGCCTGTCACCTTAAAAGAACATGGCTTGGAAGGCTGCCAGTTAAAGCAGGATGAGAGACAGGTGGAGCAGCCCAGTACTCTCTCGAAGCTTAGAGCCAAGGCTAGCCCAGCCCAACCTAGAAGTCTAACTACCCATAGATCAGAAAGCAGGAAATAAATCCTTATTATCTGCCACTGGGTTTTGGGTTGGTTTGTTATGACAATAGCTAATTTATACAATAGGTGCACAGCTTTATAATTTTTTCAAAGTAAATACACCTTTGCAGGTAGCACATAGATCAATAAACAGACTATCATCACACCTGAGTTCTGCCTCCCTAGTACCCCATTCCAGCCACTACACCCTTCTCTAGGTAACCACTAACCTGACTTGTAGTTGCATAGAAGAATTTTGTCTGTTTCCATGTTTTAAATAAAGGAAACGTGCAGAACATACTCATTTGCATCTGGCTTCTTTCACTCACAACACCACATTTGTAGACTTGATCAATATATTATTGCATGCAGTTGAAGTCCATCTATTCATATAAAAGTATATATTTATATACATGTCTTTTGGTGAATATGTATATACATTTCTGATGGCTCTATGCTAGGAATGAAACATAATACATAACATGTGTGTGTACAGCTTTAGTAGACGTTGCCAAACGAGTTTCTCAAGTTATTGTAACAGTTGAACTACCGACAGCTATGAGTGTTCTGGTTGCCCTATATCCTCGCCAATACTTGGTATTTCCCATCTTTTAAAATTTAGTCATTCTGATTTGTGTGTAGTCAGATTGGTTTCAATTTGCATTTCCCTGATGACTAACAACTTTAGTCATTTTGCAAATGTTTGCTGGCTATTTGGCAATTTACTGGCTAAATGTTACTATCTTTTTTGTGAAGTGTTTGTTCTTTTGCCTATTTTTCTACTCCTTTTTCTTTTTCTTATTGATTTTCAGTTCTTTGTATAATCTAGATAATAGTTCTATATGTATTACAAATATCTTCTACTCTGTGGGCTGCCTTTTATATTTTCTTTTTTTATATATCTTCTTTTAAAACTGTTTTTGCCTTTTTTATTTTCTTAATAGTATCTTTTGATGAATGGAAGTTTTTAATTTTAATATAATCCAATTTACCAATCTAATTATTTATGGTTAGTGACTTTTATGCCCTGTGTAAGGGATTGTTACCTACTCCAAGATAATGAAGATGTTCTCCTGTGCTTTGTTCTAAAAGCTTTATTGATATGTAACTCAATTGAGATTTATGTGTCTTTTCTTCCTATATGAATATCCAGTTGACCCAGAACAATTTCATTAAAAAGTCTGTCTTTTCCCCCACTGCACTGCAGTGTCACTATTTGTTTTGGGAATTAATTTTTTTTAAAGTTATGGTCTAAAGAACATACTTACAGGGTAGGTAAACTAGATTCACATCCCAGCTTTCATATCCTAGCTGTGGATTTGGGATAAGTTATTTCTGATCTCAAAGTCTCAGTTTTCTTACCTGTATGTGAGGGTAATAAAACTTTTCCTTCCAGAGTCTTCCAGACATCAAATGAGAAAAGGCATGAAAAGCACTTAGTATAGGGCCTGGAAGTGAGTACTCAATAAGTATCTGCTGTTACTATTACCATATTCCCAATATTAACAGAACTGAGTCAGATGAGATTTTTCTGATCTGGGAAACAATTTGTGTCTGTGTTCAATTCTGTTTCCAAGTCTTTGTGAGACTCGATATAGCCCAGTAGACAAGTCCAAGTTAATTTTTATATTCTTCTCTGTGTTCCCTAAACCACCCACAGGCACTCTCCACACCAGCACCCTTACTATTTCCAGTCTTTGCTTCCTGGGTTCTCTATGAAATCAACAGCTTCCCTGCATTATTTACTACCTTTTTCTCTCATTTCTTTCTGCTCTGCCTTTGAAGCCGTAGACCTAGCTTCCCTCCTCAGCTGGCAACACTGAATGTACTTTTTAGGTTTCTCTGTAACATACAGCCAGCTGCTGGCCTGTCCAGCAGAGAACCAAAAGACTTTTTTTAGGACAACATCCTGTCTTTGTGAAATTGCTTTGTAGAGAAACAGCTATAAAAGAAGCCTGCTGGCCCATGTGGTTAGCAATGAAATTTTATCTCAAGGCAAAGCATAAATAAAATAAACGTCAGACATTTCACACATCAACCTGGTTAGTTATGTGCTTTTGCTCATTAAAGAATGTTTTTGGCACTTCCATTGCAAGTGGAGTTAATGCTCCTGCTGAAGCTGGTGCTAAGTGATTGTGAATAAGTTCCCTGGGGTTTGGCTTCTGTCTATGGAAATGTCAACGGTTATTCACATTTTAAGAAGGCTGCAAATGTCAACATTTGTGATTTTCAAGATTCGGTTAAGTGTTTTTCAGGGCAGATGTAACTAAAATGGTCTGATCTTCTATAACCTGAATGTGGGACATTGTTGGAACCCAGGCTTGTGCCTCCTTGGTGTATTGTTTATGTGTTTGATCCAACCACACATATGAAGTCCCATATTGTGCCAGCTCCTCTGTTAGGGGAAGGGGGTAAAGAGACAAAAGTGCTACTTTTCAAAATCCTTCACTTAGACCATAATACTTAATTCACAATATTTTATAAGGTGGGCAGATATTTCTAGAACAAAAGTTGGCATTGTTTTTCAACAATTTTATGTCATGCCTGTTTTTATATTCCATTTCACCAGGACGGTTGCCTTGGCTTCTTGTGACGATTGCATAGGAAGTTCCTGCTAAGTCAGGGATTCTCGGTTTGCCTTGATCATTGATGTTTTGTACTTTGCTTCCCACCAGGAAAGCAAGTTGGTGTCAGGCCAGCTTGGTCTAGTTACTGATATCAGTTTTAATACAGTGGTGAGAGAAAAATAAAGTTGTTTATTGCTTATACTCTGTCAAGGTTAGTCTACTCGAAAACCTGGCTGCACTGAAAAACTTGGAATTTTTTTTTTATTCAGGTAAAAATAAATACAAATGTTAAGTCCTAATATTTTCCTCTCGAACCCCAATAGATCTTCTCATGCAGCTCCAGGCTGAACAGCCACTTTGGAGGCCAGTGCCCCACACCTGGTACATTTACCAAAACCCAGCCTGGCCCTTTTGTGCAGATGGGGGCTCCTGGAGACCAGGTGGTCTATCTGGCTCAGAGGATGCTCAGGAAATGCACTGTCAGCCAATTCTAAGCCACTCACTCATCTAACGCATTTCCCGCCTGCTCCCAAGTGTCAGGTTCTGTGCTGGGCTCTAAAGATTCAATGTTAAATTAAACAGACAAAACTTCTGTCCTTGAGAAGCTTACAATCTAATAATTGAAAGCACACGATCAACATATCAATATATATTTACATATTGTGGTTAGTGCTATAGTAGTGGCTGTAAAAAACAAACAACAAAACCCCATAGTGCAGTAATAAAGAATGTGTGTGTGTGTGTATGTGTGTGTGTGTGTGTGTGTGTATGTGTGTGTGTGTGTGAGAATGTGTTGGGATGGGGGCATTCCATTGGCAAAGCCCAACTTAAGCACTCTAGCAGCTGAAATTAGCAAAAGAAAAAACAGCAATTATTATGCATTAAATTGGGAGGTCTTATTTTAAGGGAATATATTCCTAGAAGGGAAATGAGGATGAAGAGCATGTGTGTGTGTGTGTGTGTGTGTGTGTGTGTGTGTGTGTGTGTGTGTGTGTGTTTGCTTAAAAGAGGATTTCGTCTAACAAACACTTGCTGAGGATCTACTTTGAGTCAGAAGACATACTTGGCAGTGCTGTGGAGAGAGATTTAGTAACTAACTAAGCCTGGGCTAAAAGTCCATGGGTAGTTAGGAATATCTGAGCTTCTCTAGTCTATTTATAACAACCAAGCAGTGAGTGTGCCTGTGGCTGCCTGACCCTGACGTGTCTGCATTGGGAGCAGACTTGGTGGAACAGAAAGTAAGTGCCTCGAATGATGTTACAAGGAATAATTTAGATTTTTCCTTGGGACAAGCAACCACTTGACATGAAGCTTCAGCTTTAAACCACTGTCTTCTTGGTTCCTTTGCTTTCTAACTCTTGCTCAAAGGCATAAATGATAATATTGTATCCCTACTGTGCACATGATTTAAATCTCACCATAACTGCATGATGTGGGCATTAATACCTTCATTTTATAGATAAGGAAGCTGGGGCTCACACTACTAAAACCCTTTGCTCACTTTCCATGCACAGCCAGGTTTCTATTTGCCTTGGTATAATCCTGTGTTTTTTCCTTCACCCTGGTGCCTTCAGCTAGACCCTGGACTGAGCTTCTTGAGTGTGAGACCATGTCTCATTCATTCCTCAAGCATCAGAGCCTAGAATTATGAGGAATGCAGTCATTCATTTATTTTTGCATCCAAAATTTTTACTGAGCACTAATCATGTGCCAGAAGCTGTGCCCCATGGTCATTAAATGTTCGAGAAATAAAAGAGGGAAGGAAGATAGAAAAGGGAGAAACACAACCAAGGAGAGAAGCTGGATGTGTAGTGAGGCTCAGGAGGAAAGACCTCAAGCCCATGGGTTGTATGGGGCACTAATGTGTTCTTTGTCATTGCCTCTCTGAGCTTCACTTTTTGCAGAACTTTCCAGTGCTTCTCAGGTAATTTTTGCCAGGTAATTTTGAAAGGTGATTAAGCAAATCATGTAACTCGACCATTTCTTTCATTTACGTGACCTTTCCATGATTTCAGTGAGTTCTTCTTAGGAGGAATGACTATTTTCCTGAAGAGTGAATAATTTCAGAAAATTGATGCATGAAATTTGCTTTTTACATGTGTGGGTTTGAGCACTTACTTTGTGTAGGACATTTACACGTCATATGCTGATTGAGTGATTGAGTGAGTGAGTGAGTGAATGTGATTGGTGTGGGTAGTGGAAAGAAATCTAAAGTCAAATTTAAAAACCTTGGGTTCTAGACTTCAAAGTTTTTAAATTATTGCTACATGACTGAGCAAGTCACTCCTTTCTCTAGGCCTTAGAGATGCTGATAATTAGATCAAATTGATCAAGGACTAGAATAGTACAGGGTTAAAAATTCCCTAGGTGATTCAGATGTGCAGCCAGGATTAAAAACCACTTGATTACATGTTTTTCTTCCTATTTGAAACCAGGTATTCAAAACTCCCAAGCTCCTAGCACAAGTGTCTAACCCACAGGAAATATGAGAAATAAGTTTTCATTGTTGTTTTTGTCATTTTTAATGAAATACTTATGGAGGAAAATAGAAAGTAAATGGGAGATTTAGAAGGAGGAGGAGGAGAAGCAGTAGTAACTCATGTTTAATGTTTCATTATCAAAGTATTATTATTATCTTCATTTAATCTCCTTGGACCTCAATTTCCCAGTTGTAAAATGGAGAATATGTAATTCCTGGTAAACTGGCTCAATAAACAAACAAACAAACAAACAAACAAATGACTCTGATTTATAGCATTTTCCAATTTTTCTAGTATAAATACTCTCACCGAAATCAGTTTTCACGTGTGCGCGGTTTAACAATAGCTAAGAAAATTCCTGGGTATATCATAATTGCTCTCCTAAGCCTGTACTAGCCCATTCCAGCTGAGCCAAAAGGGGAATAAATGAGTTAAACATATATGACATGCTTGGGACTGTGCGTGCCTCACAGGAAGAGCTCAGTAAATATCAGCAATTATCATTATGGTTATTTGACATTATTATTTTCTTTACTCTTATTTTGCTAATTGGCAAATTTTTTAAATTTTGTTTTGTTTTTCCTCTACCAAGACTCAGAGTTGCTGAGGAACAGCATTTTTTTTTTCAATGTTTTAAGTAGAAAGCTGGTAGCTCCTGGCACCTATGCAGCATTTCCATGAAATATGCTTTACCAACCAGAGGTCATTTGCCAGAAATAAATAACATTTTCTGAGCTCTCACATTCTGAAGCACTTTCATGGCTTTTTATCTTCTTTTGCTACCCATAAAGTGATGCTCCATTTTGCAGGTGAAGAATTGAGGTTCAGAGAAATTGTGATTGACCAGGGTCACACAGCTGTCAGTGGTGGAGTTGGAGTTGGCCCTCAAAAAAGTCCAGTGCCCCTGTCATAGCTGCCTTTTAATTTCCAGGAAGCAGTTATGTGGGATGCATGATTTCCTTGACCAGGGACCCTACCTGACCTGGGGAGGGAGGGGGAAAGGAGGAAAGAGGGATGGTCTCTTTTACTCTAAACAGAAGTCTGCAATGCACTCAGGAGTGGGTAGCTTAACATAAACACAATTAATTCAGCATGGATACCTTAGTGAGTACTTTTAGGGGAGGCATCTCTAGAGGGAAAGATTACTAATTCATGATAAGGATAATGTGGACCCACCTCTTGCTTTTAATATGAGCTTGAGTTATTGCGATAATCAAGTTTTGCAATAAGAGTTGTTACACTGTATGTGCAAAGCCCTGTTATCTGTAAAACACCAAGTACAGTTTAATGGAGTAGGCATTGCAAGCACATGTTAAGGACAGGCTGTGATATTATGGAGATTAGTGTTAGCTAAGTGGGGCAGCTACTGAGGCTCCCCAATTGGAGTTTTTGTCCTGAAAGCCTCTCCTTGCTGAATAGGCAGTAGCTGTGTCTCTAGGGAATGAAATGTACTCCATTCTGTATTCTGGGAATTAACAAGAAGCAGTAGTGTCCAGAGAAGGGTGCACGTTATGTTTTACACATCTCATTTGTCCTGCAATGTGTCTCATGCTTAGAGTGGACTCACCAAGATGGTAGGTGGCTTGAGGGGCAGGTGGTGATTCTCCTGCAATTTCTTCCCCAGTCTTCTGATAACTTGGATGCTTGTGAGAGGCTTTAAAGCAGAAGTGGGCTCTCTGTGGCTGTGACTGGATCAAAGGGCCCATACGGAGAACAGGCGCAGGGCCTCTCAATCTTTCTAGGCTGCCCACTAGAGAGCTAGGCCTGGATTTTTATGCTTCAAGGAAAAACCCTCAAAACACACCAATATACAGGAAGTGCATGCTTGTTAAACAGCATGAGGAGAAAGCCTTCCAGGTTGGTGTCTATTTATTTTTTATGAGTAGAGTTTTATTGATATTTTTAAATCAGTAATCACAAATGACTTGCTTCCGGACTTTTGTTATTTTGTCTAACATTGTCCAGAAAAAGCCATGCCAGTGCACAGGAGAAAAGTGAGCTCCTGGAATACTTTGGTTCCAGGTCGCTTTGGAAGAAGCTGTGGATTTGGCGCCATGGAGGACCTTGTTTCCCAGCTCCAGTGCCATGGGCTCCAAACACTCTATAGTCTGAACATCTCCAGGCAATGTTCCTCAGGTAATTGTGTTTTGAGATGCTCCCCAGTCTCAGCCTGATGCCCTCATTTAAACATGTTCCACTTGGGTAGGTTATCCTTGGGTTTGGACCCCAGCGGCAAGGTGACCAGCATTTGTGGAGCAGTTCCTAAGTGCCAGACTATTTTGGATGTGGTTTAGGAGGTGATCTAGGCAAAAAAAAAAAGGGCAATCAGGGGCTCATGGGGAACTATAAAGGACAGGACAAGTAGTCCTGTCACGTTGGAGCTTACATGTTATATGAGAGAAAAACAAGATAAGATAGAAGGGTGTCAAGGGTAGAAACCTTACACACTATGTTTAACTTCTCTGAGGAGTCACTGACCCAAGATTTTCAGTAGAGGAGTGACATGATACCAACCTAGAGGTGCTCTGTCAGTGATGCACAGGAATGGAGACAGGAGGGATGAATGCTAATGCAAAAGTCATTGGTCAGATGAGAGATTTTAAAAAGTGAAAATTAGCGTGGTGGTGGTGAGTAAGGGAGGCAGGAAAGGCTACAAGAGAGATGTCCAGGACAAACAGCTTATAGACAAGCCCTCTGAGGTCCCACCCAACATCTACCGTACCCTACACATGAAACCTGGCTTAACCTCTCTGGGCTGAGTTTCCACGGCTGGAAAGTAAAGAGGTTGAACCAGAAGGTGATTTCTAAATGTCCTTCCAGCCATGGTCTTCTCTGACTCTTTACCTAAAATTTTGTCATTGCTCTTCCAGCCTGCTGGCCAACTGTCACTGGACAGGAGCAGACTCCCAAGCAGTGCCCAGTCATATTATCAATACCTGGTGAGTTTTCTTTTGTTTACAAGCCTTGCAAAGACTCCCAACAATTAGATCAGTTCTGTTTGCTCTGACTTAACAAATCTTCTCAAATCAAATAATGCTAAAACAAAATAAAAATCAATGAATTAAAATAATAGTCAAGAATACACAAGAATTTTTTTATTACAAAAATGACATTTCAAATTAGTGAAGAAAAGATAAATTCACCCAGCAGGCCTGGGGCAAATTATCTTTTAAGAAAAAAAATAACATTCCATTCTTACTTCATTCTTTGGACCAACATTAATTCCAAATGGTTTTAAGAGAGAAATATAAAAAATTGCCAGAAGAAAAAAATAGAATCCGTTAATGTAATCTTGAAATGGGGAAACTTTTTCTTAGCATGACACCAAGGCAGTTATAATGAAAGAAAAGATTGATAGATTTGACCCTGTAAATATTTTTTAATTGTACATCCTAAAGGTATCAAAGCCATTACTAGTGTTGTGTCATCTTTCTTAGGTGTTTCTGGGAAGGGTAGAGAGCCATTTCTAATTATCTCAACATGACATGGGGGAACCCCTTCCTGAAAGAAGTAAAGAGAACTTGTTTCAGGGGACACTTCAGAAGAAAAGGAAGCCTGAACCACAGGCTGGAATGGGAACTCTCAATGAGGGTACACAGAGAGCAGTTTCCAAGGGGACCATGGGCTCTTGCTTCTGGGCCAGGAACGCCCCCTTCCTCTTTACCCGGGAAGGAGTGTGAAGGCTCTGCCAGTCTCCCCTGCTCTGCTACCCCACTTTGGGCTAAAGTAACCATGTAGGAAGTAAATGAAACCTCTGCCAGTTTGCTTTGCTCCTTCTGAGCTTCAGAGCTCATGGCTGTGTGACAGTACTGAAGAGATCATCTTCCTCTAGACAGTGTCCTTGGGCCTCTCCTAGGAGCTGCAAGAGCTTGTCTTTCCTGTTCTGTCTTCACTGCCTGGGTATTACAAAGGAGAGATTTGGTGTCACAGCTCCCTTCACAACCTGTGGCTGTGTGCCAGGCCTTTATGCCCACAAGAAACATGAGTCCACCTGCTCTAGGGAAACAACTGGGCCATGTGCCTCACAGACTCACTAGTAAGTGGCTAGGAGGCTCCAAAGATGAAGCACTGTTTATTAGAGCCAGCAGGTCACTGCCTTGCTGATTCTCCCTCAGGAAGTCTGAGAAGGAGCCCCACACTCCCTGCAGAGAACAGCTCCTTGTATGGTCTCCTCTCCCTCCAGAGGCTCCTGGTCTCTTGTGAGCAGTGCTCTGGGATGGGCCTCCTGGACTCATACTGCCTTCAGTAGCTAATTCATATCTGGCAATGGGTCCCAGCTCAAGAAGAAGAATTTTAGAAATGGTAGTGTGGAAGCTAACATGGAGTCTGGAAAAAGAATTCATGTTGTATCCACAGTTGGAGTTTACACATCTCTGTGTTCATCTGGCAAACTGGGGTATGGTGGCACAAGGAGAGGTTAGGGGCAGGGAGAGCTCTGAGGCTCCGGGGAGAAGTACTCAGGCATGATAGTCTTGAAGGAGTGATAAAGGCTTATCGTTTGAGGAGATAAGCAATTCTGAGCTGCATCTGAGATTCTGATTTGACCCTCTGCAAAGGTCCCGTTAGATTAATGTATGAGCTCAATGGAGAGCTAAGTACTAAGTAAAAGCAAACTCTGAACCAGTTCAAGGCCATACACAGAGTGTATCAGTCAGGGTTCTTCCTGGTAGGCAACAAAAACTGATTCTGGCTGATTGAAGCTGAGAAGGAATGTTATGAAAAGACATCACTGTAGCTCACAGCATGGCCAGCCAGAATGACTGGAAAACAAACAGAAACAAAAGGTTACTATGCAGCTGAAACCATAGCTGCAACCACAGGCACAAAACCAACTTGGAAAGAAAGCTGCTGCCTTCTCTGCTGCCAAACCTCAGACAGCTCAGCAGACACCCGTAATATCACTGGCCTTGATATTGACACTGGGTACCACTGACACCACAACAACCATCACTACCACCTCACTCTCACTACCACCGCCATCACTACCACCATTACCACTATCACCACCATCACCCCTTAACCATTATTACTACCATCATTAATACCATCATGCCATTACTGTCAACATTACTACTTCTACTACCATCACTACCATCGTGACCACCACCACCACTGTCACCACCACTACCCACTGCAAAAAAGAATGTTCCCCTGCCCAGGCTTTACCACTGTGGCCTCTGACTTTCGATTCAAAGTTCCAGCCGGGATTGGCTTACATCCTATCCTCAAGAAAGACTGAGAAAGTGAATATCTATCCTCTTTAGCTTTTAGATTTGTACATTAGGGAATTCTCTCAACATAGGTGGCTGGAAGAAGGGAGCAGGGAGATAGTGACATCCTAGAAGATGAAGAAGGGGAGAAGACAAAATAAAAAAAAATAAAAATCAATGAATCAAAATAATAGTCAAGATTACACAAGAATTTTAGAAGAAAAAGGCAAGAAACAAAGACTACAGATTAAAACTGATATTGAAGAAATCACTTATGCTCTCTGAGCTGCAGTCTTCTTTTCAAAAGTGAGGATCCAAATTATCTGAAGGTCATGGAGGGAATGCGTGTGAGACTCCACTGTCAACTGCAGTATGAACAAATGGAATCACCATTGTCATCGTCATCATCATTATCCTCTGGGTGGAGCCTGGGTCTCCTGACTCCTAGCACAGTGCACACTGAATGGGTTGGCAGAGATCTCTATCTCCACCATGTTGTCTTTTCTTTCCCCCTAATTTGCATTTCTTCAACCTCAGTCCTACTGGACTGTGCTGTGCACTGTAGGATGTTTGGCAGCAGCGTCCTTGGCTTCTACACACTGGATGCTAGTAGCATCTCCTCCCCAGTAGTGACAACCAAAAGTATCTCTAGACATTGCCAAATACCCCCGGGTGTACAGAATTGCCCCAACTTTTGAACCATTGCTCTAATTTCACCCCCAACTTTTCCTCATTCCACTGCCACCATCTTGTCCTAGCAGTGAGGTGCTCACAGGCTCAGGTCTTCCGCTGCCTTAGCCCTCCTACTGGCCACACTGAGAAAAGACCTAGACTTTCCCTGTGGGTTTCTGCCAAAAACATACAGAACTCTAGGGCTCCCCCTACTCCTGCTGAAGGAGACTAGGAAGAGGAAAGGGGCAACGCTGTGTAGCCTAATATTTATTCTTTGATTTTAATCTTTAATTTTCTAATATTGCACTGCATGTCCTTACTTCCTGGCCTTTGCTCACTTAGCTCTCCCTCATCCCAACCCCTCTCCACTTGCCCAAACCTTACCCTTCTTTCTCTTCCTGAATTAACCAATATTTTTCCCTTTCCGAATGCTCAGTGCCCTAATTCAATTCCACGTTTTAGTTTGTGCTCTGCTCCAAGCATGGAATAGAGGTGGGGGTGGGGGTGGGGAGGCGGTGGGGTAAGATATAAGCCTCCATGGAGATGCGCCATGAGAAATCTTCCTGTGAGAATCTTCACCCGAGAACTGTTATGAGGACATTGCTCACTTCATCAAGCACTGTTCTTTTAATTAAGGCCCTCAGGAGAGATGCCTAAATCTCCTGAGCAACTGGTTGGTTTTTATTTTATGAACACCACAGACTGAGTCACTGACCAGGTTTGCCTTTCCTATTAGCTGTTTGAAAGCTTAGAGCCAAATTTGTGGTTCACAATGGCCTTTAGCTCACCCATAGTATATGTTTATATAGTTCTCCTAGTTTAGTCTCATTCCTGGCTCCATTTTATGTACTTACCCTTGTTTTGTTTTTTTTCATTCCTTCTTTTTAAATTATGTTCCCAGGAGGTTGCCAGTATCATTAAGCCAATATTATAGTTGAGAGAATGAAGGTACAGAAAGATTGAGTTCCTTGTCCAAGGCCATACAGCTGCCATGCTGGGTACATACCACCAAGAAATTTTTGGCTCCAAGTTCTGTGCACTTTCCACTGCAAGTGCACATCTCAACCTGGGCTATGTACATAGTAATCACTGTCACCATCCTCCTCCTCCTCATCTCCAATGTATATGCCAGGGTGTCAGTGGATGCTAGAAGCCACAGAAATAAATATGGACCATCATGAGGTAAAAAATTTTTGGAGATTCATAAACATTAGTTTTATATTGAAATCAACATTAATATATTAGGGAAGAGAGGACAGGATTAGCATAATTGTTTAAGGCAAGCAAACAAACATGTGAAAAACAAAATTCCCACAGGGCTACGGGCTCTTTCAGGCTTTGCCCCAGAATTGAGGGCTACCAGAATATGTCACCCCAAAATATGCCTTTTTGTTATTAAAGAAAAAACTCCAAAGGCCCAAAATGGTGTCATTCATGCTAAAAGTCCATGATACCAAATCTAGATTTAACACCTGATCTAAATAATGTTTCAGCTTCTCTCAGAAAAATAATTTTAATTAACCAGTCTTTTCTGATCAAACACCAGTAAGGTAATCTGTTACATGGGCCCTCTCCAGGCCCCTTAGAAAGAAGAGGCAATCTCCGTGATAAAAATCTACTTCTTGCTCTTCCTCCAAGAAAAGATGCCCAAGCCCCCAAATCATCTTTTCTTTTCTCTCACTAATATATCCCTTACCCCACACTTCTTCCTATAAAAACCTGACGATTTGTAAAACCCCTCAGAGCACCTTTCTAGTTGCCCCATTCATGAATTTCTTTAAAAAGCCAATTAGACCTTCAAATTTACTTGGTTGAATTTTGTTTTTAACATTGGTAGGCAGCTTATTTTAACATAAAAGCCACTGAGAACCAGCAGGTGGAAAAAAAAAACTTTAAAAACAGGGCACAAGTTTTCCTATTTTAAAGGAAATTTACATTTATAAAGGAACTTTCCATCTGTAAAGATGGCTCCCTCTCCAGTTGCCAGTAAGACTCTTAACAATTCCCATCAACAGAGAAGGCACAAACTTAAGTTTGCATAACAGACTTTTTTAAACAACCCTTGTTTACCATACTTTTCCTGGTCACCTTGTTAAAACTTGCCTCCTCTACAGGGAAGATCCAAACTCCTTTTCCTTTGTTGGACTTAAATCCAAATTCTGACCTCCCCTTGGGTTACTCATCACCGAAAGTGTTGCCATGTGTATATATGTTTGTTTTCCACATTAGTGAGAAACAACCGTTTGTTTTTCACATTAGTTTGTCTTTAGATAGTCTTATTTATAGGGCCCCAGCTGAAGAACCTAAGATGAGCATGAAGGGTAGCAGAATATGACAGGGTAGGTAGATAGGTAGATAGGTGGAGTAAGAGGGACAATGAAGGGTTAACGAGACCCCAAGACCTGCTGAGCAGAAGAATGTATTCAACAAGGTATCTGGCAAGCTTGTGGAGCCTCCCTCATTCCCCCAAGGTCGGAAGCCAGATAGGCAGGGAAGATACCTGGTAGCACCTAGAGCCTTCCTCAACCCAACCCCCAAAGTTGACCATTATATAACCTTATTCTGGGGGCGCTCAACCAGTATGGGCAGAATTAGCTAACTGGTCATATGCCCACCCTCAAAATTCCCACGGCACAGGTGTATAACTTCCCCTCTACAGGCACACGCTGCGCAGGCTTGGGCCAGAAGTAGGAGGGTCTGAGGGAGGAGCTACTAATTTGCACTGTTCGAAGTAAGAGGGACGGATGGAGAACAAAGAAATCCTATTGCCCATAAACTCAGAACCCCAGTTTCTCAGGGCACTCAATTTCCTATCAAGCTGCCTGCTTGGACTGTCTCCCAACTGTATTTTGCTTGCTTGCTTTACTTAATACAATCGTTTCTATTTCTGTTAGCTAATTTTTGCCTGCTTTCTTCTCTGAGCGTAGAACTTTCATGCAAATCTTTCTTGGGGAAATCCAAGGACTGAGCCCCACTCCCACAAAACACAGACACTTGATTGCCAGTAACAAATATATCACTCCAATATACGCCGCTTTGGCATAAAGATTAATTTGAGCTAATTATTTTAAGGAACAGTGGACACAGGAGAAGCTCTGAAAATAGAAGTACAAATACGTAGAAGTTACCTTTTTATAAAAGACATTTATATTTATGAAGGAAATCTCTATTTGAAGACCGTCTCCCTCTGTACCTGGAAGAGAAGGATGACTATTTCACAAGAAACTGATCAATGGAGAAGGCACAGATTTAAATCTGCAAATTTTAGCTTACCTTTGTTTTTCCTGCTTTTCCTGGTGACCTCTCATAACTGGCCTCCCATTAATATCTTTTTTTCTTTTTCTTTTTTTTCCCCCTCTCTTTAAGTAACTTACTCTCAATAAGTTACTCAGTTTTCCTGGGTATCTTCCATGTATACATATGGTATACGTGTTGTTAATGAACTGCTTTTTGTTTGTTTGTTTTCTCCTGTTAATTTGTCTTTTATTATAAGGGGGTCTGAGCCAAGAATCTAGAAGGGTAAGGGGAAATTATTTTTCATTTTCTACAAGGGAAAATTATTTTTCCACCCCAACAGGTAGAGAAAGATGTTTTTCTTCCCTCACAGGACTTCCCTTTTCTTTTGCCTTTAGAGACACTTGGTGGAAAATGTTGAGAGGTCCCAGGCTCACTGGAGAAAGAATGAACACACATGGTGGTGAAGGCTGCTCGGTGTCCTGGGATTTGCTTCCAGATTAGAGTAGACTGAAATCTGTCTGAGATAGACTGTTTCAGTGCATACAAGCAAGGTATGGGTAGAGGAATAAACTGTGGGGCCCTTCATATCTCTTCTAACCTTGCCTTCAGGTAAATCTGTTAAAGTTTCTATCCTCTTGTTTATTAGGAAAGTTTTCATAAAGTAATACTTTCAGGTAGTCAGGATCCTAAGCTGCACCTTTCCTGGCCTCAGTGCACCTCTCCCAAGAGGTATAATGTGGTTAGTATGGCTAGAGGGTCAGTTAGCACATTTCTACTCCTTGAATGATTTCAACTTGCTGTGCCCTGCAGTCACCTGGGGGGTTTTAACAAATGCTTATGCCTGGACTTCATTTCCTAGAAACTCTCATGTGCTTGGACAGAGGTAGGGCCTGGCCATTCAGGGTGTTAAAAGCTTCTCAGGTGGTTCAGTGTGCAGCAGCAGTTGGGGGAGGAGAGGGTATTGTGATAAATCCAACCAAAAGTAAATCTGATCATAAATTCCTAACTGAGCAAGTCACAGTGAGTGATCACCCCCAAGGCATTTAACTTCCTTTGTAGAAAGTTCATCTTAAGCAAGCCCTGTCCATTGTTTTTGTACATCTAAGTTAACACACCATTGAAATGTCTCTTTTTCAAACCCTTCAGAAACTTAACCACCCTCAACCCTGCCATGCTTTCTTCCACTTTATGTAATCCTCCTTACTCTCCCTACTTAACTCTGGAGCATTTGAAATCTTGCTTCCTGGCTATTGTCAGTTTGGCTCAAATAAACTGTTATAAAAATTCTCTACAGGTTTGAACATTCTTACGTCAACAGGTGAAAACCACAGTGTGTAGTTTCAGGCCAGTGACCAGGATTCCTGGTACTGTGAAGGGCAAATTTTGAATAGACTTGAGCTGCAGAATTGCCATCATCTTATTCCTGCTAATTAAGAAAATTCAGAGAGGGTAGCTCCATAGTGTAGTGGGGAGCCACAGACCATACCCTGGGTGTGCCAGGCCTCTGGATGCATCCTGCAAGCATGTGGGAGGGTATGTCCCACCTTCAGAGATCCAGTTCTTAAGGGGAAACACCAACATCCATTGATCAAGGGTGGAAGTGGGGTGGGAGGGAGAATTAAAGAGGGAAAAAATGATAAAAACAAATTATATAAAAAAAAGAAAGAAAGAAAATTCAGAGAAAGATCTCCCTGCTAAAGCCCAAAGTGAAAGGGTTTACTTTTGATGGATAAACTTAAAAGGAAAGGGGTTTGCTTTGCTTATAAGGTCATACTTAGGAGCGAGTCTTTTTTGTTTTGCCACCGAGAAAATTCTAAAACCCTCTGAAATGAATTGGATTCCAGCAGCAGAGGTTGATAAAATGCAGGTACTAAGGAAGAGCACTTGAAATTGAAAACCAGAGGCCCACTGCTGGCATCTCTCTTGAGCAGTTTCTCTTTTTTTACAGATATTTCTTCAAGTCTCGAATCCATCTACTATTCCTATTCTCATGGTCACTGCCTTCCTGCAGGCCTTATATCTTCCTGCTGCAATAAAACAGTAGCCTAACTGATCTTCCTGCCACCAGCCTTTCCATCTCTAAGCACTCTGCATCATACCCAAGAGATCTTTCTAGAACACATATTAGATCATGTCACTCTCCTGCTTAAAAATTCTGCAATGTCTGCTTCTTTGTTCTATCTTAAATAAAATCTGAACTCCTTAGTACAACTCATGAAGTTGATCATGATCTAGCTCATGCCTACCTTTCTAGGTTCGCCTTTCATTTTGTCCATAATCTCCCACCCTACATGGACTCCATGGCATAGCCAAACAGAATGACTCACAATTTCCCAAGCATGCTGTGCTCTGTCATGTCCTGGAGTAATTGTTCAGTGAGGTCTCTTTTTCTGGAACATCCTCCTCATCTCCTTTTTTCTCTTGGCTAAGTCCCATTGGCTAAGTCCCTTGACCAAGGTTAAGAGGCCCTCTCTTTGTTCCCACTTTTTTCATTCTCCTGGTGACACTTGAATTGTTAAACATCTATTCCCCCATTAGAATATAAGACCACATATGATTGCAAAGATTGTTTATCTTATTTATCACTCTGAGCTCAGCCCTTGGTTCAGCCCCAGGCACATCCATATTTGTTAAATGGAGGATGGTTGGTTGGATGGAAGCATCCCAGGCATCAACCTCAATTACTACTCTTTTTACATTGTATCATGATCAGCTACTTGCTTGTCTACACTAGAATGTGATCTCTTACACATCGTACCAGCACCAAGCCCACAGTCTGACAGATTAGCAGTGCTTATTGAAGTTTGAAATAAAAGGAGTCAAAAGAATTCCCAAAATGTGCTTATTTCTGTGTGCTGCCTTTTAGCAAAATGGGTAATTGGGGTAATCGATGTGCATGGACTGTAAGAAAATAAATCTTAGTCCTTGATGACTCCTCATCCACTGTATGCTAATAAAATCTCTTGAAGAAGTATCAAGCAATTGCTGAATGGCTAGTACTTTGAGGAATAAACAAAAAAATAAGACATGATTGGTTTGGCTTAGGCACATGTCCTCGCTTCCCCTTTGCTTTCATTGTGTTAGGTGTTTCTTGGATGAATCCCTTCATTCCCACCAAAACTGTTGTCACCTGAGCATGTACCTTTTACACAATCACACTCAAAGCAGCTGGAGAGCAAAAGTCACACTTTGCGATTCCTCCATGACCCACCTGGCCTGGGGCAAGTGTTCAGGAAATGTCCAGTTCTGAATTACAATGAACTAAGGATATGGGAACACATTCCGAAATGTTTGCTTGGGTCAAAATTTAAAACTTTCACCTCTGATGCTTTATATTCTTTCTCGAATGGAGCAAGCTATAAATAAATGAATGCAGAAAAATAAAAATATATATAAAATAAATAAGTATTCATAAAATGAATAATATACATATGAATAATTAGGAAAATAAAAAATGTTTGATGAAACCCACTATCTCTCACATGTTCATATGTCCACTCATTTATTCACCATCCCATCCTCCATCCAACCAACCACCCTCCATTTAACAAATATGAATGTGCCTGGGGCTGAGTGAGAGGCTGGGCTCAGAGTGATAAATAAGACAAACAATCTTTGTGCTTGTACTTGAGCTTACATTCTAACAGGGAAACAGATATTTAATAATTTCAAGTATCACCAGGAGAATAAAAAAAGTGGTATGGATGTGCACCCTAGACAGGGGGTGATACTCACTCACTCACTCACTTGTTCATCCTCAATTTCTAGCACAGAGCCTGGATCTTTAGGAGTATCACTAAATGTTTATTGAATGAATGATTGCCTAATTGATTGATTGAATGAATGAATGAATGAATGACGACTGATGCTTGAATTCTGTGCAATTAACAAAGGAGGATTTATTTGAAAGTTTTACTTGGGAATCCTCAATTTAAATAGATGTGTCTTTTCAAAACTTTTACTTTCCTCAGGTCTCTGCAGTGAGAAGGAACAAAAGCACATATGTCAGAGTTAGTACCTAATGATTGGACAGTCAACTCACTGCTATAAAAGAGTGCATTTGGCCAGAGGTGCAGGTGTTCAATAACACAATCTTTAGTGCCTAGCCAAAGAAGTTTAACTTTCAGTGACAAATAAATGACATTTCTACCACCTGCCCCCTGGGGGAGGAAAAAAAATTATGGTACCATAATTTTAACAGTAAATAGAATCCAGCTTGAACTGAAAACAGCCCCTCTTCTCCTGCTTGTGTCTTTTTAATTGGCAAGCCTTGCACAGTGAAGCTTATTCTAACCCTTGAGTCCCAGGGAGTCCAGCCAGAACCCAGAGAGCCCTAAGTGATATCTGCCTATTTGATTTCACAACAGGATTGGGCTTTGCATTTTCTAGCTAAACATGAGATGGGGAAAGACAGCATAGGCAGGCTTTGGGATGTCACTCTGACCTTGGCTGGGTCTCATTCTACTGCACAAAGAGTCATCTGGAAGACATAGTCTCAGTCAGTTGTAAGCTGGGTTTTACAATACCTGACATAACTAGTATTATGTAGCAGGTGTGATGAGCTGTCTCTTTCCATTTCTACTTGAGCTTGGATCTGTGGAAGCATCAGTGAGTCCAGAAAACTGAGACTAGTTCTATGCATTTCTGTTTTCCAACTTAACAACTGGCAGAGGTCCAAGTGCTGAAGAAGGGATACAGGGCATGGGTTGAGAGACACAGTCTGGTCCTTGATCTGCCACCAACAATCTGTGCAAACTTGGACAAGTCACTTTTTCCCTCTGGGCTTTACTAGAAAAGTAAACTCTCATCTGTAAAATGAGAGTTGGTCTAGTCCAGAAGCTCTAACTTTGGAGTTCCTAGTCTACTGGAAGTTTTTGAAGATCATTTGAGTTTGTGATTTCAAAAGGCCTGATGGAAATTAATATTTCCCAGCAAAAGGGCCAACGTGACTAAATTATTAAGTTGATTGCTTTTGACTAGTATTGTATAATTTCCATATATTGGCACTCTGATGCTGATTAGAAACTCCTATCAGCACTCATAGGTTTCTTTAATAAATAATGGGAAAATAAGTTTATTTTAACCTAACGTATTTAGCTTATTAGTATTTAAATTTGATATACAAAGTTTGATCTGTTTTACAAAATTTTGTAAAAGTGAGGCTAAGATAAAGGACATCTTTTGAAGGTGTTTTTGATGGGCCTGAAACATTGAGGGCCTGAAGAAACCAGTGACCCCTGAGCACTCAGATTCTAAGATGGCCTGAGGAGCCCAGCCTGTCCCTCCTTCTTTCTGCTCCTTTCCTCCACAGCAGACATTAACCATCTGCCCGTAGGATCAGGCTGTAAGCTCATTTTAGAAAAGAGTATGGACCCATCTGTGTGCTCAGAAAAAGTTCAAGAACTTGGTAATTCTGATCCCTGCTCACCCAGCATATCTCTAAATAACTACTAGCTAATCACTTTTATCATTGCTTCAGTTTTCTTTGCTGCTAAATGCCTATTTCTGTCTATCCTGGAGCAAATATGAACTGGGATATGATAAGGGAGAGGCAAGTGGTAGAACTACAACTCTTTAAGTATGCCCACCATATTGTGCACATGCACACACATGAACACACATGTGTTCACATGCACAGACACACACTAAATCATAGTCTCCTATGAAGTATAGCGCTGACTCACCTAGCCTTCTCATTGTGTTCTTTCTTTCCAGCTTGAGTGAAAGTAAGCAATTGGGGTGTCAGGAGAAGAATTTGGTAAGTTTAGAGCCTTAGACTCAGGAAAGGCTTGGGAGATCATGACCCTCCCCCTTTTTCTAGATGAAATCAGAGAGAGCTTGGCCTCAATGTGGGTACTGATGATCCAAGTTCTCGATGCTCAAGGGAGGTCACCTAGGAGGGCACACTGGACTTAGCAGCCCAAGAAGGACCTCTGAGACATTCCAAACTCCTCCCAAAGCTAAAAATGGTCCTTCAGAGCCAGGGTGAGAATCCAGAGATGCATGAGATGGATAAAGTTAGGCCGTTAAAATCAGGACTTCATCTATTGGTGTGATATTTATAGAGGCTGTGCATAAAAAGTAGCTCAGCTGCCATTACCATCATTGGTATCATCATCATTACACTGAGAAGGGAGCATCTGCTCAATGCCCTAGAATATACAAAAACAGCTTTTACATCCATTATCTTATCTGAGCTTCATAATTACCCTGTAAAGTGTGCACAACAGGGACTATTCCCTGCTCCCCACCCCCTTTAAGAATGAGAAAATGGCAACTCCAGGAGACGTTACTTGTCCGAGGCCACCCAGCAGTGAGTAGCAGAGACTAGAACCCAGGACTCCTGACTCCAGTTCTTTCCCCTAAGCTGCTGCCTGACTGAAAGCACCATGGGAAATGGTGGGATCTGGGAAAGAGTCTTCCAGGCAGGTCAAGCCTTAGTTCATGCTGAGAACAGAGGAGCAGGGCCCCCTGATTCCTGACAGAGGCCTGCACTCTTTTTGTCTCCTTTGGGGTCACTGGTGGTCCTTCTTGCTCCAAAGGAAGAAAATGATTTTCTGGTTGGATTACTTTGTTGATTGCAATTGAGCTGAATCTACAAATTGAGTTTGTCAGAAAAACTGGTACAAATTGAAGATGAGCCTTCTGCTTTCCATGGCTGGTTGGAGTTTAAAGGACTCAGGGAGGCCCACAGTTGGGAGTCTTGCTCTATTAACTTCAGCCCTCATCTTCTAGTTCCTCATCTTCTAGTTCTCTATACTCTGATGAGTGACCCCTCACCATGAGCATCCCTTGCTTTTCTTAGTAAAACTTACTTGTACATTTTCTCTTCCTGCTACTTCTCTTTTTTATCTTCCTATCCTCTTTAAGTCATCCCAGCCTAGGCTCAGAAATGTGTTAGAAGCACCTAGAAGTCCAACTGCAAACATGAAAGCTCTAGCTCCAGAAGAAAACCAGGCCTTCACCTGACTTCTCAGATACACAGTTCCTACATCTCACTTCCCACTTCTCCAGCCCTCCACCTGCAGCCCGGGGAGGCCCCCACTCTGTAGATCCCCGGCCCCATGTGCCTGGCAGGGCAGTTTCCCACTCTTCCCTTTGAATCCTTAAGCAGTTCCTTCTCATTGCTCCTTATCCTGCCCTAGGAAACCACTCAGTCCTCTTGGCTTTTAACCATTTCTGCCACATATTCTGTATACTCTTGATTGCAAATGATCTCTTTATTTGCTAATCAAAATTTTGAACAAGACTGACCCAGCTAATTTACTTTGGCTTTTGAACATGGATTACATTAGCCACTGTATTAATATTATTATTACTGACTTTTGAATTCCTTGGGGCCTAGAACAGGAACATGTCCAAGCAATTGTGTTGGTTGAGCAGCAAGAAATCTCTCAGTGAATGGTGGGGTAAGGCTTTCCAATGGCTGCCTTTCAAACAGGGTTCTCCTTCGAAGGGTGGAGCTGGGGCAGCTCCACCAGTGAGGGGCCACCCAGGGCATCATAGTTGAAAGGAAGCTGTACCAACAGCATCTTCATATCAGTCATGACAGATATTTCAAACTGAACATCACAGGGTTCAGAACAGAGGAGTAGAATGCAGTGTCCCATGCCTCAATCACAACTCCTCCAGGTGCAAGGCCCAGAGCTGCTGCTTCACCTGAGGGATAGACCTGTTTCTAAGTCCCACTGTAGGGGTGAGAGACAGGTCTTGTAGTTTGGGATGCTCAGGCCGGACACCTGGGCTTCTTGGGAAAGAACTTGGGAAATAGTTACCACAGTGCCCTAAAAATTCTTCCTTGAGTTCTCTCCTCCATCTTGTCCTCAGAGGCTAAAATTTATATTTTTGACATCTAGTAAGTTGTTCACATGAATCATCCTTATCTCAAGCCTTAAGCAGGTAGCAAAATTGACTTTTTCATTCAGGTGATATAAAAAGAGTATACGATAAGATTAGAGAAGGTTCCGATATATGATGTTTAGGAGGAAGAAGACATTCCTTTTTCCAAACTAGAAATCTTCTAGGTTGTTATGACCTGAGTATATGTTCTCATCTCCTACATGTCCACAGGCTTAGAAGCAAGCAGAGATGAAGATGGTATCAGCAGCTCATTATTGCCCTTTTAATAGTTATCCCTGACTGGATTTAAGATGATGTAATGAAGACTCTTAAACCTTAAAAACTTTTTTGTCTAGTGTTTTCACGAAAAAGGTGATTAAATGTCTTTATGTAGGCATATCTACATGAGATGTCCACATAAAATTCACTTTTAGGAAGGATTTTGTACCAATTTTAAAAATTAATAGAATGAAATAGCAGTGGGTGGATGGGGCTGAAATTAATCTAATGCCGTGATATTTCATTTGATTACAGGTTAGACCTCATTACTGCAGTTTTAGCTGTGGCTCAAAGTCTTTATTATAAAAAAA